>OV816029.1:129771807-130971807 GCA_929113105.1 Agrypnus murinus
AATTGGTAATTTTATTTATCAATTTCGTCTGATTTAAGAAGTAATATAAATAATATAATATAATATAAATTCGTCTCATCCTCTCGAATTTGTATAAAATCATTGAGAATTAGGAAAATCTAGTAGTTGCGTAAAAAAGTTCTCGTCTGATCGTGATCCAGTTCACAGTTTGAGATTACAGCTTATAACAGTTTTAGAAGTCCACTTAGGAGTAAGAATTAGTTATGGTCGAAGAAACACAGTGTATGCAAATCGCGCATAATGGTTATTAATACACTCGTATGAATTTACAACACTCGCAGTGTTCGTGTTGTAAACGTCATACTCTGTATTAATAACCTTCATTATGTATTCGTTGTATAATATGCTATTTTCTTACAGCTATCAATCCAAACTACTCCTTATTATACATTTTACAGTAACCTGTTTACAGGTGAGCAGACAATCAAAAATTGCAGGTCGTTGGGTTTATCTCAATTATTATAGCATAAATCAGATCCGGTAACAACTATAATTGCAGAGCACCTAATAGAAAAAAGAAATAAATTAAAAATTAACCTAACTTAAAACATTTTACCGGAAATGTTTGCTTTATGCGATATTCCATTTCACCCACCAACTCAATAAATTTACACAGTAATTCATCCGTCACTTCAATCATCAGCAGTAATTCATTCAGCACTATTGTGTGTTCACTAAGAAAATATTCACGGTATAATAATCAACACTATAATTTAACGGTGTCTCCTAACCATACACTGTATTTTAATTGCCAATACGTATTTCGGTAACATTGTTACCGTTTTCTCGATGTTACCTTCGAGACGGTTTCATGCCGTAAAAAAGGTAATATCGTTAGCGAAATATGTATTGGCAATTAGTCAAAGACAATGTGTGGTTAGGAGACAACATTAAATTGTAGTGTTGTAATCTAATAAACCACAATCTATTATATAATAACATAACATACAATCTATGATATAAAAGTTGATGCCGCACGTGTCGTTAATTAAAAGAATAATTTATAATAGACAAACATTAAAACTTCACTGAAACATTAATAATCATAAAATGCAGTTTTAAATTGCTCACATAAATAAAACAATTAATAATAAAATGGAGAGGTTTTACTATTTAGATGAAAAGATATAAATTCTAATCATAACATAGTGCTTTAAATTAAATAGATGGGGGAGTAAAAATTAGCACAATTGAGAGAGCATGATCTACAGCTGATGATTTTTTTTAAATAATATAATTATACAAACGGAGTCTTCACTAATAATAATTGATGAATATAGTAGTATAGTATTCATAAATTGTAAAAAAACATAAATTCTACTCATAAAAAGTAAAGCAAGTGGGTTTTAAAATTAGCGAAATTACACATACGAGGTAAGCGTCATAGATTCTCGGCCCGGCAGGCTTCTACAGGTGCCAACATGTTCAAACTCGGTTGCGTCATAGTTCAACATGTAAGAAGCCTACACTATATATATTACTGCTAGAAGCGTAATAGATTTTAGTAGCCACTCAAGCATCGTGACGAGTGCATGAAAATGTCGCAGCTAACGAAAATTGAGTATTTTAAAGCGGTCATTAAATTTTTAACAAAAGAAGGGGGCACACGCCTAATCATCAAACAACGTATGACGGTGTTTATGGTGATTTATTTCCTTCATATTCCACTGTAAAAAAGTCGTCAAAATGCTTCCGTTTGGAGCAAGAATCTCTTGAAGATGATGAGCGCACCGCACCGGTCGGCCAATTGAAGCGGTGACGCCTCAAAACGTTGCAATCATTGAATGGTATTAGAAGATCGCCGTTTGAAAGATAAGGAGTTAGCAGTGATGTCTGACATTTTGGAAACAAGTGTTCGTCGAATTCTTCATGACCATTTGGGTATGAATAAAATTAGTGCAAGATGGGTACCGCGTCTTCGGTCTGCTGTTCAACGTCAACGTCGCGTCGAATGTGCGCGCTCGTTTTTAAACTTGTGTGGAGACGACCCAAAGCCGATTTTGGAGTCCACTGTCACTGGAGATGAATCAATGGTTCTGTATTATGATCCTCTATCCAAAAGGGAATCGATGAAATGGCGGCGACCCGATGATCCTTGTCCCAAAAAGGCGAAAGTCGTTCAATCGACAAAGAAATTATGGCAACCATATTCTGGGATTGTGACGGCATTCTACTGATTGATTTTAAAGAACGCAATACAACTGTTAACAGTACATATTATGCGTCTTTATTGCATAAATTGAGCAACAACATTCGTGACAAATTGACAAATTGACAAGAGGTGTTCGATTATTACACGACAATGCACTCGTTTATACTGCCGCAATTTCACAAGCTGCCATTCGCGAATGCGATTTTGAAGCATTGGATCATCCACCGTACAGTCCGGATATGGCTCCTAGCAGAGCCTTCTATAGCTTAACGAGCCTGGAACTGTATCCCTACTACCATTCTGACGTAGAAACAGTCGATGATCGGATTGAATTATTCACGCTGCCGCGAGAACCAGCAGACTAGCGTAGCGTCTCCCAAATATTATATTTTTAGTGCAAGACAAACGTTTTGTAAATATTTGTGGTAATTTTATAATTATTTACCTAATGCATTATGTTGTTAAAAATCTTATTTTAGAAAATGCCGTCAAGTTGCTGTGTACCACGCTGCACTAGTAATTATTGCTAGAATAATTATTAAGCAAAATGTTACAGAACGTATTGATGCTGTGTTTTAAAAGGCTCAGTATTGAATTCCCACATTCACATTCGGGATTTTCACTTGGGTTAAAACCTAAAAGTTCTAATTTCTTTAACGATAATTCTACAAGAATTCTCTTGTGATTTAAAACTTGAAAAGGTTGTTTCGTATCTCTCAGAAATTAGCACTTGAAATAAAGAATAAGTATTTATTATTACATCATTAAAAAACTGTTTGGCATATTTCAGCCCACCTCGATCAAGCAGTTTAATATAACTATTTATGCTGGCCGAAGTATCCAATTCGACGTCTCGTTCGCAAGTAAAAAATGACATCAGCAAAGAAAAAAAATACGCCCAAAAGCAGAAGAAAAGCACAGAGATTTGACAAATCAAAACAAAAATATTACCAAAATAGTTTAATCTGTAATTAATAGTTTTGTAGAATGTCTTTTTATTTACAACTTTGTTATTTATTGTTATATAATTTTTTAATTTAATTTGCGATTTTTATAATTTTATTTTATTTATAAAATATGTTTGCTAAATGTTTTCACTTATGTAGTTCTTGCACAGAGAAAGCTTATGTTTTGTTCTTATTAACGATATTTACAATTTGGCGTAAAGATGTTCATTTGTAGTTGCTTTTTCATTGTTTTTACTAAAATGTTTCTCTTATTGTTTTTTATTTATTTGACATAAAATAAAAAACTTTTAAATTATGACATAAACTAATTACGCCGTATATCCTCTGACACTTGTAGTGTATACCGATAAAGCAGTCTTAATGATTCGTTGTTGTTAAAATTGATATTCATCAAATAGATAATAGCCGTTTTCTTTTTTTAAATTTGTCTGTTACTATTTGCATGTTGATTAATGGAAAAATAAATACCGTACCGTCTCGGTCAAACAATTATCGCTTGGCTTGTAAAGATATCCTTTACCAACTCAACATGTAATATACTATTACGTTCATTTTTATTTATGTGTTAAGAGAACTCATTACTAACCAAGAGAACTTATTATTGACTCTGATGTATAATAAACTACTTTCTAACTTTTTAAACGTCAGTAATGAACACATTATGTATCGATTGTGAATAAAATATATTTATTTTTCCATTAATCAACATGCAAATAGTAACAGACAAATTTAAAAAAAGAAAACGGCTATTATCTATTTGATGAATATCAATTTTAACAACAACTGCTGGTTCTCGCGGCAGCGTGAATAATTCAATCCGATCATCGACTGTTTCTACGTCAGAATGGTAGTAGGGATACAGTTCCAGGCTCGTTAAGCTATAGAAGGCTCTGCTAGGAGCCATATCCGGACTGTACGGTGGATGATCCAATGCTTCAAAATCGCATTCGCGAATGGCAGCTTGTGAAATTGCGGCAGTATAAACGAGTGCATTGTCGTGTAATAATCGAACACCTCTTGTCAATTTGTCAATTTGTCACGAATGTTGTTGCTCAATTTATGCAATAAAGACGCATAATATGTACTGTTAACAGTTGTATTGCGTTCTTTAAAATCAATCAGTAGAATGCCGTCACAATCCCAGAATATGGTTGCCATAATTTCTTTGTCGATTGAACGACTTTCGCCTTTTTGGGACAAGGATCATCGGGTCGCCGCCATTTCATCGATTCCCTTTTGGATAGAGGATCATAATACAGAACCATTGATTCATCTCCAGTGACAGTGGACTCCAAAATCGGCTTTGGGTCGTCTCCACACAAGTTTAAAAACGAGCGCGCACATTCGACGCGACGTTGACGTTGAACAGCAGACCGAAGACGCGGTACCCATCTTGCACTAATTTTATTCATACCCAAATGGTCATGAAGAATTCGACGAACACTTGTTTCCAAAATGTCAGACATCACTGCTAACTCCTTATCTTTCAAACGGCGATCTTCTAATACCATTCAATGATTGCAACGTTTTGAGGCGTCACCGCTTCAATTGGCCGACCGGTGCGGTGCGCTCATCATCTTCAAGAGATTCTTGCTCCAAACGGAAGCATTTTGACGACTTTTTTACAGTGGAATATGAAGGAAATAAATCACCATAAACACCGTCATACGTTGTTTGATGATTAGGCGTGTGCCCCCTTCTTTTGTTAAAAATTTAATGACCGCTTTAAAATACTCAATTTTCGTTAGCTGCGACATTTTCATGCACTCGTCACGATGCTTGAGTGGCTACTAAAATCTATTACGCTTCTAGCAGTAATATATATAGTGTAGGCTTCTTACATGTTGAACTATGACGCAACCGAGTTTGAACATGTTGGCACCTGTAGAAGCCTGCCGGGCCGAGAATCTATGACGCTTACCTCGTATGTGTAATTTCGCTAATTTTAAAACCCACTTGCTTTACTTTTTATGAGTAGAATTTATGTTTTTTTACAATTTATGAATACTATACTACTATATTCATCAATTATTATTAGTGAAGACTCCGTTTGTATAATTATATTATTTAAAAAAAATCATCAGCTGTAGATCATGCTCTCTCAATTGTGCTAATTTTTACTCCCCCATCTATTTAATTTAAAGCACTATGTTATGATTAGAATTTATATCTTTTCATCTAAATAGTAAAACCTCTCCATTTTATTATTAATTGTTTTATTTATGTGAGCAATTTAAAACTGCATTTTATGATTATTAATGTTTCAGTGAAGTTTTAATGTTTGTCTATTATAAATTATTCTTTTAATTAACGACACGTGCGGCATCAACTTTTATATCATAGATTGTATGTTATGTTATTATATAATAGATTGTGGTTTATTAGATTACAACACTACAATTTAATGTTGTCTCCTAACCACACATTGTCTTTGACTAATTGCCAATACATATTTCGCTAACGATATTACCTTTTTTACGGCATGAAACCGTCTCGAAGGTAACATCGAGAAAACGGTAACAATGTTACCGAAATACGTATTGGCAATTAAAATACAGTGTATGGTTAGGAGACACCGTTAAATTATAGTGTTGATTATTATACCGTGAATATTTTCTTAGTGAACACACAATAGTGCTGAATGAATTACTGCTGATGATTGAAGTGACGGATGAATTACTGTGTAAATTTATTGAGTTGGTGGGTGAAATGGAATATCGCATAAAGCAAACATTTCCGGTAAAATGTTTTAAGTTAGGTTAATTTTTAATTTATTTCTTTTTTCTATTAGGTGCTCTGCAATTATAGTTGTTACCGGATCTGATTTATGCTATAATAATTGAGATAAACCCAACGACCTGCAATTTTTGATTGTCTGCTCACCTGTAAACAGGTTACTGTAAAATGTATAATAAGGAGTAGTTTGGATTGATAGCTGTAAGAAAATAGCATATTATACAACGAATACATAATGAAGGTTATTAATACAGAGTATGACGTTTACAACACGAACACTGCGAGTGTTGTAAATTCATACGAGTGTATTAATAACCATTATGCGCGATTTGCATACACTGTGTTTCTTCGACCATAACTAATTCTTACTCCTAAGTGGACTTCTAAAACTGTTATAAGCTGTAATCTCAAACTGTGAACTGGATCACGATCAGACGAGAACTTTTTTACGCAACTACTAGATTTTCCTAATTCTCAATGATTTTATACAAATTCGAGAGGATGAGACGAATTTATATTATATTATATTATTTATATTACTTCTTAAATCAGACGAAATTGATAAATAAAATTACCAATTATTGCAATCAAGATGTCTTTTTTATTTAAATTAATATTTAATAGAATTAAGTAGCACTGAGGATAATTGATTAGGATAAATTTAGAACAATATTAATTATCAATAATATTTACTATTGTCTGCATGACGATGGACCATATGTACGTTTCCAAGTTTAGTACTCGTGTAAGTACTAACTGTGGCTTGTTCCTGCGCAACCATTTGTTCAACTCATTGGTCAATAGTTCGTTATTCCTGACTGTCATTGGCCAACAGCTCGTTACATTTATTATATTATTAAAAGAAAAAAAAGAGGTAAAGGTAGAGGCCGGAGAAGAAAAGCACCCGGAAAAGGAAAATAGCCTAGAAAGAAATTCTGTATAAACTAACGGTCTATCAACATAACCACAGGCTTATACGGATGAATACTTACTCCCAAACAACGGGTTAATTAAAAATGCAATTGTTTTAAGTGTCATAGTGCAATGAAGCCATTTAAAGAAACGTTTGTAATTGCGTATTAAAAAACAGGGGGAATACAGAAATCAATTTAACGAAAACAATATCGCATCTGATTATGCAATTTGTTAATTAACATGTATTAAGTTATGGGAATTTTTAGAGCAATATTCAGTAAGCGCAATTAATAGTTTCCAATTAAGAATTTAGGTAATATTTTTAAGTCGGCATTTATAAACGAGATTACCATTCCTTAAGAAATAACAGTTTACTTATAAAGTTTTATAATAATTGCCAATATTTCATTCGTAAATAATCTCCATTTTACTAAAAGGTTTCAATCATGCTGTTTGTTATGAGTTATGATGCTTTCAGCGTTGTTAAATTTTTATTGCAGTTATTAGAAAACCCCATTCTGCGTACCTAGGGATCTGGGATCATGGTAACACTTAAAAAAGCCAACTTCTTAAGGCGTGGTATTTAGTTGTTTCTAACAGTTGAGATAAAATGGCGCAAAAACACAATGTTGCATCATCAACAACTATGCCTGAAATAATACGAATAATACCGGTAAATATTTCTTGCAGTGCCTACAATAACGGCTTTTAACTTTTTAAGTTGGTTCGAGTTGGATTTGGTTTTTGTATGAAAATAACCAGGATGCTTTGGCTCTTTCTTTAACAAAAATCTTAAAGCGGGGATATGCGGGCGTTTTTGTATAACTCCAGCAGAATTTGAATTTTAGCAAGAAAAAGCTCTTACAATTTACGATTTTTTAAAATAAAAGCTACAACACATGTTCATGTTTTCTTAAGTTATGTAGCTGCAAATACTATCATTTTTAATTTTGGTTTCAATAAGGTCCATACAAGAAAAGTAATTTAATTTTAAATCTCAGCCTGGAAATGTCGAGAAATTGTCAGTTCAAAGTAGTGACAACTTTAAGCATCAAAGTTTTTATTAATAACAAAGATTTTTAAATTTTGTCACCGATTCTAGATGCCCTGAACATTTTATAATCAAACGCCAATATATTTTTTATTCTTTACACAAGTTGGATTTTTACCTCATTGCGCGGATTTTGTTAAGGCTCGCCCCACAGTGACCGGTTGCCATTGCAAAATTACTGATTCTGAAGTTCGTTAATTATTCTCCTCAAAAACATCAATTAATTTAATACGACATTCAGTTAATTCTATAAAATTATTATTACTTTAATTAATTTAATCAGCCAAGATATACCGGACGCCTATGATTTAAAGAGCTTTTTGACAAAGTGTTTATCTTATCTCGCTCTAAAATGGTGCTAAAAACTGTTATTAAATAAACAAACTCGTGCATTGGCAAATCATTTCAAGTTCAAAAACCTAAAACTCAGCATTGTCGCGCATTATAGCATTAAACGGGTATTATTTATACAACAATCAGCCACTGACTCAAATAATCTTAAGCAAAACGTGCTTTTTTCAAGTTCAAGAAACATCCACATCAACATTTTGTGTAAACTGGAGCATATGTTGAGCATGCATTAATTGAGTAAAATGAGTTTGTAATTGTCAAAAGAATTCAATTTTACGCGGAAACGACATACGATAGGATAAAACGTTATTAAGGTTTGTTGTTGTGATAGATGAGATACATCTGCCGACAAAGCCCCATACTTAAAGTGCTATTATTAACGCGGCAAAATGATGTTAAGTTTCCAACTTTCTTATTTTTTTCTGAAAAAGTGGTACGTTCTAGAACAAAGTTGTATAAGACTTTTTTGTTCCTTTTGCACAGAGAAAAATGCTGTAGAGTAGTTTTGCACAAGGTTGGTTAATTGTACATTGTACGATTTTTTTGTAGAATTGGGTTCAATTATTGTAAAGCGTTGCGTAGTTTTTCTTAATAAGATTGTTTGAAAGTATTGTAACATTTGATTTGATAATGTGTGCAAAGCCAATTAAAGTACTAAAGGAATTAGTAATTCACAATATTGAGTTGCGTTTTTCCACAATTTTGTTGTATTTTTTTGTACAAGTTGTTTAAAACCGTAATCATGCACAATGTTGTGCAACTTTTTAAAAATGCATATGCATAAAAAATATAAATAAAATTAGGAACTGTAAAAAAAATTGAGCGAAATCTTATCAAGGTTATTTTTAATGTGCGAATGACCAATCGTATTATTTCCCTCTTAGATCAGCGACTCCAGACATAAACAAACGGCAATAAGCGCTATACCACGGTTACGGGGAAAGGGTTGGAACACAATTCGTTTAATAATTAGTTCGTAATAGTGCAAGTGTTAAGACTTAGTACGGATGCAATAGTATATGTAGGTTATGAATAAAAATATAATTCATGTGAGTATTAAACTCCTATACTTTAAATAGTTTAAATCATTTATTATTGTGATTGGGGACGCATTATATTTATCCATTTCATTTTTGTGCAAGTGCTGTGTAATAAATAACTTATTTATACGTTCATTTTCCAGACGTAATTCAGTGAGAAGTTTTCCTGTTTATTTCAAGTACTTACCTATAATTATGGATGAGGTTAAAAACTTGCCGACAGAATGGGGACTGTCCGAGATGTACGATTCTTTTGTAGGTAAGCACAAAATGCCAGTTATAATTATTTAAAGGTAATTATTGGACGTACATACCTATGTATAAGAATACAATTTAAAATTCGATCTAGCTTTGCTGTAGAAATTTAATAACTACGCAGAATTTTTAGCACTTGTTTGTCCATTCCTGCCCTACAATTGCTCATAATTTTATAGAGGATTTCAATGTTTTTATAGTATGCCTAATTATTACTTATTATGATTACTATTTTGGTTTTTACCTTTATGTTTTTATGAATCTTTATTGAATTTATGTTACTATTTATATAGACAATAATATCGATATAGAAACATTTCATCAGTTAAATGAAAACGATATAAAGGAGCTGCTTCCTGCAATTGGGACAAGAAAGATATTTTCCCAAAAATATCAACACTACATGATTGAAAAGGTACATACCTATTGCATACTTTATTTACAATTTACTTACAATCATCACCTTTCCCTAATTATCATTTTCCTATATTTAATGCTGCTGAAACTGTTTAAATTTTCTTATTCTTAAAAGAAAAAGGTGAAAGAGAAAATTAAAGCACAGAAAAAGACAATTCAATAATTTGTTATTTGGGTTTATTTGTTACTAACTAGTATTCAGAAGTTATACAGTGTGCGTCTCTGGATGGAGTTGACAAGAGGAAAAAAAATTTTATTGTTGCTTTTACGACAAAAAGTCATTCTTTATAAAAAGTTCTGCTTGTTGCATAAGTTTACTTACTATCAGAAAATCTAAGATTAAATGTACAGAATGTCCGTAAATTAAGATAACATGAAAATGCTTCAAGAGAGAAGTACCATTTATTGCATTTTAGAGTTTACTGTTAATAGAAAAAGTTCTTTATAAACATAAAATTAGTTAAAATACAAAATTCCAAGTTTAAATTTAGATTGTTACGGTTGTATGTTGTTAAGTTGAATTAAGATATCGTGTTATCTTGAATTTAACGTAGATAATCATAATTTAATCTTGTCGATCAATTTATTTTGTGGGGTGCTTTAAAACAAAAAGTTTACGCAGATCACCTGTTGTATGATCGAGAAATACTAAAAGCATGAATACAGGACACGGTGAATGAAATTAATTTAAACCGACCACGAACCATATGTAAAGTCTATGGTGAATTTATTAACAGGATGGAGATATGTGTTGGAGGTGGCCTTGTAGAATAATTTTTGTTGACTTTCTTAATTGATTGAAATTTTGTATTTAAACTAAAAAAATGCAATAAACGGTACTTCTTTTTTCACGTTACCTTAATTTATAAACACTGTACATTTAATCTTAGATTTTCTGATGGTAAACTTATTTATTCAACAAGCAGAACTTTTTATAAACAATGACTTTTTATCGTAAAATCAATAATAAAATTTTTTTCCTCTTGTCAACTCCATCCGGGGAGACATTGTATGTAGTACATAAATAAAAATATACCCATTCAGTGTAGTATTTCACCAGTTGTTTCCTTGCATGCAGATCCATTTTTGTTATTAAATACTTGTATCGTTCAATAACATCTTGACGTACAAATATATAATCGACTTAAAATACTTCTTCTATCTCGGTCAAAGTATTCTTAAATGTTTTAGGCAGGGTAACCCAAGTTTAATGTCTGGAACGTCGGCAATCGACAGAAAATCAAAAAGTAAGGGGACTTGATATAGCCCTAGAAAAATAGTTTTTTTATTTAAATTTTTATACCGTAATATCTTCGTTAGCGCAGAAAATTAGCAATGAAAAGGGGGTGACTTCTCCGATATCTATGTTACTTGGCACTTATTTATTTCCAAAATGTCGGTTTAAAATTTGGGCAAAATCAGTTTCCTGCAAAAGATCTAAGAAAAAAAAATTTTCTAATCTAAGTAATTTTAAAGTACTATTTTTGTTATTAATTAGGCCTTTTTTATACATACACAGTCTGTTTTTTGTTAATGATAATATAGGAAATCCAATGGAATTTTATCATTTTCCTCCTAAGAAGCTTACGACATTAATCCCAGACACCCTATGTAACTTTAGATGTTTTCAACATTAAATTCAACAATAATTGTACTAACATATTTAAATGTAACAAGCTCAATATATTATTTATAACTTACATTATATAAATTTTAGGCTGCTTCGGAATGTGATCAGCAAGAAACAGTTAATGATTCTGAAAGTACAGAGACTCTGTCAAATATTAGTACCACTTCCACAAGTTCTACAATAAGTCTCATTGATTACGATCAACTTCTAGCACATTACCCTTTTAAAGCTACGATTCGCCAACCTCATCAAACATAACACCTGCTGGAAGTTCAGAGGAAAATGTAAGAAAACGTTATCCTTCATAGTTTATAAAATAAAGGCTTTTCTATTTTAGAGTGTACGTAAATTGCTAGAGGCCACAGAAGAAGGTAAGATTATTAAGAGTAGCTGTGGACCTTTCAAGAAGTTTAGAAGGAATCATTTATGCAATCTGATTGTCAAACACGAACTTCAAGATTCTGCCGATAGAAGGTAAATAAAGTTTTACATGAAAAAAAAAAAAAGTTAAATGCCATCTTCCTTTTAGGATCACTACAGCACGATTTCTGATTTTGGCAAAAGAGATAAATGACGTTTTCATTCATGAAGAAGCTGCAATTTACTATTTACCATGTACAAGAGGAGTAAATGGTAAAGTGATTGGTGCATCAGGAAAACTCTGGAGCACATATGTGCATCAACGTAAACTACTAAGGGAAAGGGAAAGCGGTTTACTTAGAAAAAAGGAAAAATCTGCTAGTTCTGCATCCTGTTGGTATAAAATATTATACATTTAACTCTTGAATACATGATTTTTTTTAGTGATAGAAGAAAACGAGGAAGTAGTTGATAATGATGATGATGATGATATGACTGAAATTTTAACACGGCTTTATCATAATAGTATACCTTATGAGGAAGTGGTAGAAAGATGGCGGAAATCTGCTGCAAGTAGATTACAACTTAAAGACAGTGAGACCATAGGGGAATACTATCAAAAGTACCCTGCCTTAAGTCTTCAAACGGGTTATCTATTAGTAAATTGCAATAATGTGATATAATTTTCGGCATTGTATACAATGTGTGTTTCAGCTTGAATTGGATTTTAATTACCTGCACAAAGGTAAGGAAAATGTATTGTTTTTACGCTGGCCCACGTTTGCAATACCTATTTATCATATATATTAACCAAGAAAAATGATTCACTCACAAAGGATTTTATAGCTCGAGAAAAAGAGAAATTTGAGACTCTTGATGATGGTATGTGAATCTGATACTTTTTATCTATTAATAGTGTTAATTTGTACAAAACATTTTTCAGATGTAAAGCAATTAATTGCCCTTCAATTTTTACCATTATTATTACAATCTCCATTAATTAAATCAAAGATAAAAACACATTGGAAACCAAGCAGGAGAGAGACGTTAGATGGCTTCATTTTATTTATCAGTGTAAATTTTACAGATAGCAATTTTTAAGTACGTTAATAATTAACTAATTTACAGGATGCCAGCAATATAACGAAAAAACTGGAAGAGCGAAGTCAGAAGTGCCAAAATTTAAAAACGACAGCCCAACCTATACCAATTGTTGTTGGAACATACAAGTCCTACCAGTGTTTTGTCTCCGTCAACAAACAACTGTACAAAGTTGAAGATCCATTAAAAGCAGTGGATATTTGCTTTAAGGTCTATCATGCCCTAAATGCCATCTATCCTCCGGAATCCACACCAGCCTGGTTATTTTTGCAAAAAGGTGTTTATGGTATTCATACCGACTCGGACCAAAAGTACCGTTCTGTGGATATACTGATTGCAACTATTAAAGGAATAATCGGCTAATTAAACAGAGTTTAGTTTGTTACTTTGTATGAAACCGATACTTACATAAATAGGTATACTTTTGTTTTTGGTTTATCTTTTATGTAAACATTGCAAATAGTTTAGTTTGTTACTTTGTTTTAAACCTATTCCTAAATAGGTATACTTTTCTATTGGTTTATCTTTTATGTAAACATATAAAAATGATTGACTGTTTTAAATGTTCTACAATACAATGCACTGATATTAATAAGTATATAAAACATTTAAGGAATGACCATTTTCTAAAAGATAATGATGACTTGCATCGTGGTGTAGGACAGTGTTTGAGAACTTATAATAATTTTAATTCATTTAGGAAACATTTAAAGTCTCATGTTCTTCATCAACCTCAAATTTCAGCTAACATAGAAGTTAAGGATGTATCTGTTAATCTTGAAGTTGATTCTAATAACTATCAGGAAATCCCGTATGAATCGTACTCTGAAGATGAATCAAGTAATATTTTTTCAGTTATAGAGAACTTTAATTCAGCACTTTTTAATCTCATTAGTGAAATATGTATAATAATTCTGTTGTACCTAGAAAATTTGTTCAATTGGTTATCCGAAAGATCTTATAAGCGAGTTAAAAAGGTTTGTTATTACATCGTTAAGTAATTTAGATGAAACTGATGAAAAGATAAGGGATATGGAAAAAATATTTGGTTCTATTGAGAATTGTATGACTGACTTGAATTCAGAATATAAATGTATACAAAAATATAAGCAATCCGGTTTGTTTGTGCCATCACATAATATTCAAACAGGGGAAACTCTAAAGAAACAATGTAGCGGCGATTCTATATTAGAACCAGTACCTATCCACATGAAGTTAATATCGTTAACAGATTTGTTAACCAAATTATTTTCTGTCGAGGGTTTTCTTCAATCAATGAAGGATTACTATACTCATTTACAACATGAGGAGACAGTAATAAGCAACTTTGTACAATGTAAATTATGGAAATATCAAAGTAGAAATTATGAGAATAAAACTGTTTTTCCCTTAATGTTATTTTTTGACGATTATGAGGTAGGAAATACTTTGGGTTCGCATGCTGGAACAAACAAACTTGGTGGGATATACTTGTCTTTGCCTTCAATGCCTCCGTATACGACTTCAACATTATGTAACATATTTCTATTTGCCATATTTTACTCTGATGACCGTAAGAAGTTTGGTAATCAAATGTTTTCGAAATTAATTGATGAATTACGCTGTATACGAGAGAATGGGATAACAATCTTAGATGAAAAATTTTATTTTATAGTTGGACTTATATCAGGTGACAATTTAGGTATACATTCTCTTTTAGGGTTTACTGAAAGTTTTTCATGTACATTTTTCTGTAGATTTTGTAAAGCACCAAAACCTCTTTCTCATGTCATGACTGTTCAAGATGATTCGCTATTAAGAAATATTGAAAACTATAACCAAGATGTGTTACTTAATGACGTTAGTCAAACGGGCATTAAAGAAAATTGTATTTTCCATCAGCTACCAGGGTTTCGGGTGACATATAATTTTACGGTGGACATTATGCATGACCTTTTCGAAGGTGTGTGTGTAATTACAGTCTAACCTGTTTGTTAAAAACATTAGTTTTGGAGTTACAGCTATTTTCTCTTGAAACACTTAATTCTCGTATTCAATTATTTAACTATACAGCCATTGAGAGTACTAATAAACCACCTATAATCACAACGGATAAATTGAAATCTAATCTTAAAATGTCAGCTTCAGAAATGCTATGCCTAACCAGGTATTTGGGCTTGATTATTGGAGATTTAGTACCTACTGATCTTGGAATATGGGAACTATGGATAACATTACGCGAAATTGTGTGTATATTGTCACTGGAGCTGACGTTCATTGCAAAACTTATGCTCATCTAAAAGTTCTCATTGATGATCACAATTCACTTTTTATTAAGTTTTCTGGAAATCTAAAACCTAAACATCACCATCTAATTCATTATCATCTAATTTTAGAAATGTCTGGTTCTCTCCGACATTTTTGGTCTATGAGGGCTGAACAAAAACACAGAGAATCTAAACTAACCGCAAACATTTCATTTTCCTTTAAAAATTTACCGGAGACCCTGATGTTGAAAACCCAGCTAAGATTAGGTCACATGTTAAATAGTTATTGTAATGAACAAAATTGTAACATTTTCGGACCACTTTTACCTATTAGTCTTGAAATTTATTTATAAAAAGTTCGGTAATATGTATGACAAACATTTACTTTATTCTTCTTCTCGGGTCAATCACTTGGGAACGGTTTATAAACCAAATTTTTCATTAATTCTGAAATGGACCGATGATCTTCCAGTTTTTGGCATAATTGAAAAAATAATTGCATATAAAAATGAAACACTCACGGATGTACATTTCTTGTGTAAAATTATAAAAACCATTTCCTTCTCTAGACATTGTTATGCTTTTGAGGTTGATATAGAATCAGATGAAAGTTCATGTTTCCAATTTAAAGATTTACATTCCTATATGCCATGTTTTATTACTAATTTTAATAGTAAATCATTTATCTCTGTTAGATGTTCCGTTTAATTTGTTTTTATTTCTTTATATTTAAATTTATTTTTTTATGTATTTTTCCTGTTTTTTATGTTTCTGTATTTTTGTGTTTAAATTAAATATATTATTTTTTGATAAAATTATGCAGAATTTGAAGTTCATGTTTCCAATTTATATGCCATGTTTTATTACTAATTTTAATAGTAAATGATTTAGCTCCATAAGATGTTCTATTTTATTTGTTTTTATTTCATTATGTTTATATTTATTTTTATTATCTATTTTTCCTAATTATATTTAGGTTTCTATATTTTTGTGTTTAAATTGAATATACAGGGTGTTCCACAATGCTGTTTACACGCAATATCTCCCTTATTTGAAAAGATAAAGAAATCAACCAAAAACTATTGTAAATGACTCAAAATGGATCTTCAGAAAACATCCTTAAACGCTGGTTTCAGCATAGCAACGTTTCAGAGGTCATGCCAACTTGATTAATTTTTCAAATTGCACCCTCTGTTTTTTTTTTCACGGAAATGTATTCTTCACTTCATACTGCATACGATAGTATTCCATACTTAATTATCTAATGTGCGTTTAGGGGTTGAAAAAAATATTTTTTATAAATTGAATTTATCTTAAACTTAAAGCAAATGCACATTAGATAATTAAGTAAGGCATGCTACCGTGTGCAGAATGAAGTGAAGAAAACATTTCCGTGAAAAGAAACAGATGGTGCAATTTGAAAAATTAATCGAGTTGGCATGATCACTGAAACGTTGCTATGCAACCAACAGTTAAGGATGTTTTCTGAAGGTCCATTTTGAGTCATTTACAATAGTTTTTGGTTGATTTCTTTATCTTTTCAAATACGGGAGATATTGCGTGTAAACAGCATTGTGGGACACTTGTATAACGTTTTGATAAAATTATGCAGAATTTGAAGTTCATGTTTCCAATTTATATGCCATGTTTTATTACTAATTTTAATAGTAAATTATTTATCTCATTATATTTATATTTATTTTTTTATGTATTTTTCCTAATTATCTTTAGGTTTCCGTATTTTTGTGTTTAAATTAAATATATAACTTTTTGATAAAATTATGCAGAATTTGTATTATTAAATCACCCAGTGTTTAGCGTTTCTTTCAGCAATATTAAAGGTTAAAGAAAAATCAGCACATTATTGTGCAAATATACACTAAACTACTATATACACATTACTCCAATATTCATATGTATTTCCAACATCATTGAGCTAAAATTCCATAATTATTATGAATTAAAAATTAACACAATATCGTTCATGTAAATTCTGAGCACAATATAGGAATTTTCCACAAAGATTGCAGGTGTTTCGTACAGCATTGTGCAAAACTGTGCTACAAAATATGTAAGATTCTTCAAGCAAATTGTTCTAGGTAGTTCGTATTCGGTATGGAGAAATAAATAATATATATTGTTTGGAAAAAGATTACAATTTGCTTTACACAAACTAACGCAATCAATTTGCACAAATTGTTCCTGTCACCATTTTAGGCACAATTTGCTTTAATTTTCTCAACATTTGTGCACTTAATATACAAACATTTCTCTATGTGTGGTGTCTTCTATCACCCCTTAAAATTAATGCGTTCTATCTCCGGACACGCTGTATTATGAACCTGATATTCAAACCGCTATTGCAGACATAATAATTGAATTAGAGTGCGGGAGTAGAAAAACAATTATTACAAAACGTTTTTTAGCGGGTTGAGCGTCGTATAAATAAAAGTACTCGACACATATACGGTGTTCAACGTCTTTTTAAATATTGTTAAAGAAACTAATTTAATTTCTTGTTCCTCTGCAATTACTGAATAGAATAGAAGACGCTAATCCCTCGGCGAGCCAGAAACAAGACACCCCCACATTCACCTTTAAGATACACTAACGCAAGAAACCGTGGAAAAAGAAGAAAATGTACTGAGAAAGGGGTATTCTATTTAAATCACGACATTAAGTGATTTAAATAGAATACCCCTTTCTCTCGGAAAATATTTTGTGGGGAAGGCGTTTTATTTGGGCAACATTTTATTTATTAATTTTAAATATTGTTAAGAAATAATAACATATGAATTATAAAAAATAAAATGTTCCATATTTTAAGCCAAAAGAAAACATTATGTTAGCTCATTCAAACAAAAACAAAATACAAAACGGTAAAAAAGTACAATCGTTTTGCGATAGACATCGTATTTCAATTTTTGTTATTAGTTATTAGTAATTACTTAATTATAAAAGTAGGAGAATAATAATAATTGTTACAACTCTTAACCTGGAAACCAGGCCCCATAATGTTCTAAGTTAATAAATGAAGAACGAGAATAGTATTCATACAATATTATTATTAGAGTTTATATTTCCGCAAGAAACGTGTGAGGCCCTTTGCACGTCGGCACCCATTAGGCTTGCATAGATGCCTCAGTTAATTAATTCTTCACTAATATTCTTAATGCTAGTTAGGTTAATCCTTATGCATTTTCTGTTACATATTTATTAATAATAATTATTAAAATTGTTTGGCTAAAAAAGTAAAAACGAACAAACAAATAAAAATAATTTTACTATTATTCCTGATCAGAAATTTCAAATCGTGTATTAGGATAACAGAAAAGGTTGACGGTCGTTTGCTGAAACCCTGGTAGCTATGCATTGATTTGTTGGTGACACCATTTAAAATCATATTTGAAATTAAACTTTGTTAAGTTAACGTTTATTTTAAGTTGTTTTATAACAATTTTTAATATTATTAATATTATATTATTAAAAATAGAACGTAAAATAAAATTTAACTCCATAGAAATTAATTTAAAATTGCTTTAAAATTTATAGTGACTGGGCTGCCATCTGGTAACCAGTAGCACTATTAATGATGTTATTGCAGTTTTTCGTCGTCAATATGTACCATACGGGGTGTCACCAATAAATCAATGCATAGCTACCAGGGTTTCAGCAAACGACCCTCAAGCATTTCTGTTATCCTAATACACGATTTGAAATATCTGATGAGGAATAGAGTTGTTATAATAGTAAAATTATTTTTGTTTGTTTCTTTTATAAGAATTTTTACTTTTTTGTCCAAACAATTTTAATAATTATTTTTAATGAATATCAAAGAGAAAATGCATAAGTATTAACCTAACAACTAGCATTAAGAATATTAGAGAAGAATTAATTAACTATGCAAGCCTAATGGGTGCCGATGTGCAAACGTTTCTTACCGAAATTGGATAATTTGGTCAAATTGGCTGGAATTATGATAGGTTGTAGCTTACATTATCCTGAAGGAAAGTCTCTCCTTCTACGAAGCTCTAAAATTAACAGTTTTGGAGTTACAGAGCACGGAAAGCAGGAAAAATTCATACTTCGGCATACACGTACACTGTTGTACAGCTTTGGTAACTTCATTTTTTGTGTATATTCTTTGTTTTTGTTTTGATTAACACAGATAATTATGTTGTCACATTCATGTGGATTTATACCAGGTGTCCCATTATATTTTGACCCTTTATGAACCTAGATAACTTTTAAACTAATTGAGATAATGAAATGCGATGTTCACTAGTCTTCTTAGTTTTTAAAGTTTTTTCTGAGTATTCGTTATTTTTTCTCACTTCCGGTTTATCCGGAAATGACAGAGTATTTTGCGGGGATAGCTAATTTGACGTTTACAGTGATGTTTTCTTTAATTGCCGTAGTCTACTTTGTGAATCATTATATTTTTCGCAGTATTTCAATAACATGCAGTATTCACTTTAAGAGCTTATAAAACCATCACCCTATATAATAACCATGACAAGTATGGTACTTTTGGAAAGAGGGAACAATGGGCTTGCCAACTATGATACGGGGTGTTCCATTTGAAATTACAAAGTTGCCCTATCCCCAAAAATACGCTAGGTCATTTCCGATTAAACCGGCGGTGAACAAAAAAGACGGATACTCAGAAAAAAATCTTTAAACAATAAGAAGAATAATAAACATCGCATTTCATTATCTCAATTAGTTGAAACGTTATATAGGTTTATAAAGGGTCAAAATATAATGGGGCACCCGGTACCGGGGCCGTTTCATTCTCCATCTACACCATACCCAATAATCAACAATAGGTATTTTTCATTTTCTAATTTCAAATAAATCGGCCGTTTCAGAGCCAAATGATGTGCCAAATTCACTCACGCAACCTAGTCGCGGTTAATCAAAATAAAAAATGACAGAGAATGAATTACCGAGGCTGTAAGTGTTAAAAATCCATAAACCGAAGTATGAATTTTCCCTGCCTTTCGTGCTCTGTAACTCCAAAACTGTTAATTTTAGAGCTTCTTGACACCGGATACTTTTGATCAATATAAACTACAACATATCACAATTTGACCGGGATCCAATTTCCGCAAAAAAACGTGCTCCTTTCTTAATCTTCAGAATGTACGTTGATATCGAAGTTTTTGTTAAACAAACTCATACGAGGGCGGCCTGAATAGTGACGTAAGTAATACAGAAATGACATCACAATGAACACATGAGTGACATTGATCAGAATGAAATTTTCCATAAAGTTCTGCAATTAGGATACAAATCAAACTTTACACACTACATTTCCTTAGCATGGGGCTAAGGAGGGTAAAAACCGCCCATAACTTTTAAAATCGGTATTTGGGGATGAAGTCCGTCAGGAATAAGAATGAAATTATCCATAAAGTTCTGCAATCAGGATACGAATCAAATGGTAAACACTACATTTCCTTAGCATGGTGGTAAGGGGGGTAAAAACCGCCCCTAACTTTTAAAATCGGTATTTGGGTATGAAGTCGGTCAGGAATCAGAATGAAATTTTCCATAAAGTTCTGCAATCAGGATACGAATCAAATGGTAAACACTACATTTCATTAGCATGGGGCTAAGGGGGGTAAAAACCGCCCCTAACTTTTAAAATCTGTATTTGCGAATGAAGTCCGTCAGGAATCACAATGAAAATTTCCATAAAGTTCTGCAATTAGGATACGAATCAAATGGTACACACTAAATTTCCTTAGCATGGGGCTAAGGGCGGTAAAAACCGCCCCTAACTTTTAAAATCGGTATTTGGGGATGAAGTCCGTCAGGAATCAGAATGAAATTTTCCACAAAGTTCTGCAATTAGGATACAATTCAAATGGTACACACTACATTTCCTTAGCATGTTGGAAAGGGGGGTAAAAACCGCCCCTAACTTTTAAAATCGGTATTTGTGTATGAAGTCGGTCAGGAATCAGAATGAAATTTTCCATAAAGTTCTGCAATTAATATACGAATCAAATGGTACACACTACATTTCCTTAGCATGGGGCTAAGGGGGGTAAAAACCGCCCCTAACGTTTAAAATCGGTGTTTGGGTATGAAGTCGGTCAGGAATCAGAATGAAATTTTCCATAAAGTTCTGCAATTAGGATACAAATCAAATGGTACACACTACATTTCCTTAGCATGGGTCTAAGGGGGGTAAAAAGCGCCCCGAACTTTTAAAATCGTTTTTTGGGGATGAAGTCCGTCAGGAATCAGAATGAAATTATCCACAAAGTTCTGCAATTAGGTTACAAATCAAATGGTATACATTATATATCCTTAGCATGGGGCCAAGGGGGGGGTAAAAACCGCCCTTAACTTTTAAAATCGGTGTTTGGGAATGAAGTCCGGCAGGAATCAGAATGAAATTTTCCATAAAGTTCTGCAATTAGGCTACAAATCAAATGGTATACATTACATTTTGTTAGCTTGGGGCTAAGGGGATTACCCCACTTAGCCCCATGCTAAGGAAATGTAGTGTGTACCATTTTATTTGTATCCTAATTGCAGAATTTTATGGAAAATTTCGTTCTGATTCCTGACGGACTTCATTCCTGAATACCGATTTTAAAAGTTAGGGGCGGTTTTTACCCCACTTAGCCCCATGCTAAGGAAATGCAGTGTGTACCATTTGATTTGTATTCTAATTGCAAAGCTGTATTGAAACTTTCATTATGATTCCTGACCCACTTCATCACCAAATACCGATTTTAAGAGTTAGGGACGGTTTTTACCCCCCTTAGCTCCATGCTAAGGATATGTAATGTATTCCATTTGATTTGTTTCCTAAATGCAGAACTTTTCACACTTTCAGAACAGAAAATTTCAATCTGATTCCTGACGTACCTCATTCCCAAATACCGATTTTAAAAGTTTGGGGGCGGTTTTTACCCCCCTTATCCCCTTGCTAAGGAAATGTGATATATACCATTTTCTTTGAATCCTAATTGCAGAACTTAATGGAAAATTTCATTCTGATTCCAGACGGACTTCTTTCCCGAATACCGATTTTAAAAGTTAGGGGCGTTTTTTACCCCATTTATCACCTTGCTAAGGAAATGTAGTGTGTACCGTTTGATTCGTATCCTACTTGCATAACTTTATGGAAAATTTCATTCTGATTCCAGACGGACTTCATTCCCAAATACCGATTTTAATAGTTAGGGGCGGTTTTTACCCCCCTTATCACCATTCTAAAAAATGTGATGTATACCATTTGATTTGTATCCTAATTGCAGAACTTTGTGGAAGATTTCATTTTGATTCCTGACGGACTTCATTCCTGAATACCCATTTTATAAGTTAGGGGCGGTTTTTATGCCCCTTATCCCCATGCTAAAGAAATGTAGTGTGCAGCATTTGATTTGTTTCCTAATTGCAGAACTTTATGAAAATTTCATTCTGATCCCTGACCGACTTCATACCCAAATACCGAATTTAAAAGTTTGGGGCGATTTTTACCCCCTTGAGCCCCATGCTAAGGAAATGTAGTGTGTACCATTTGATTCGTATCCTATTTCCAGAACTTTGTGGATAATTTCATTTTGATTCCTGACGGACTTCATCCCCAAATACCGATTTTAAAAGTTACGGGCGGTTTTTACCACCCTTGGCCCCATTCTAAGGAAATGTAGTGTGTACCATTTGATTCGTATCCTAATTGCAGAATTTTATGGAAAATTTCATTCTCATTCCTGACCGACTTCATACCCAAACACCGATTTTAAAAGTTAGGGGCGGTTTTACCCCCCTTAGCCCCATGCTAAGGAAATGTAGTGTGTACCATTTGATTCGTATCTTAATTGCAGAACTTTATGGAAAATTTCATTCTGATTCCTGACGGACTTCATCCCCAAATACCGATTTTAAAAGTAACGGCGGTTTTTACACCCCTTGGCCCCATGCTAAGGAAATGTAATGTATACCATTTGATTTGTATCCTAATTGCAGAACTTTGTGGATAATTCCATTCTGACTCCTGAGGACTTCATCCTCAAATACCGATTTTAAAAGTTACGAGCGGTTTTTACCCCCCTTAGACCCATGCTAAGGAAATGTAGTGTGTACCATTTGATTCGTATCCTAATTGCAGAACTTTATGGAAGATTTCATTCTGATTCCTGACCGACTTCATACCCAAATACCGATTTTAAGAGTTAGGGATGGTTTTTACCCCCCTTAGCCCCATGCTAAGGAAATGTAGTGTGTACCATTTGATTCCTGACGGACTTCATTCCCAAACACCGCTTTTAAAAGTTAGGGTCGGTTTTTACCCCCCTTGGCAACATGCTAAGGAAATGTAATTCTGATTCCTGACGGACTTCATTCCCAAACACCGATTTTAAAAGTTAGGGGCGGTTTTTACCCCCCTTGGCCCCATGCTAAGGAAATGTAATGTATACCATTTGATTTGTATCCTAATTGCAGAACTTTGTGGATAATTTCATTCTGATTCCTGACGGACTTCATCCCCAAATACCGATTTTAAACGTTAGGGGCGGTTTTTACCCCCCTTGGCCCCATGCTAAGGTATAATGTATATCATTTGATTTGTATCCTAATTGCAGAACTTCGTGAATAGTTTCATTCTGATTCCTGACGGACTTCATCCCCAAATACCGATTTTAAAAGTTAGGGGCGGTCTTTACCCCCGTTGGCCCCATGCTAAGGAAATGTAGTGTGTACCATTTGATTTGTTTCCCAATTGCGGAACTTTATGGAAAATTTCATTCTGATTCCTGACGGACTTCATTCCCAAACACCGATTTTAAAAGTTAAGGGTGGTTTTTACCCCCCTTGGCCCCATGCTAAGGAAATGCAATATATACCATTTGATTTGTATCCTAATTGCAGATCTTTGTGGATAATTTCATTCTGATTCCTGACGGACTTCATCCCCAAATACAGATTTTAAAAGTTAGGGGCTGTTTTTACCCCCCTTAGCCCCATGCTAAGGAAATGTAGTGTGTACCATTTGATTCGTATCCTAATTGCAGAACTTTATGGAAAATCTCATTCTGATTCCTGACGGACTTCATTCCCAAACACCGATTTAAAAGTTAAGGGTGGTTTTTACCCCCCTTGGCCCCATGCTAAGGAAATGCAATATATACCATTTGATTTGTATCCTAATTGCAGAACTTTGTGGATAATTTCATTCTGATTCCTGACGGACTTCATCCCCAAATACAGATTTTAAAAGTTAGGGGCGGTTTTTACCCCCCTTAGCCCCATGCTAAGGAAATGTAGTGTGTACCATTTGATTCGTATCCTAATTGCAGAACTTTATGGAAAATCTCATTCTGATTCCTGACGGACTTCATTCCCAAATACCGATTTTAAAAGTTAGGGGCGGTTTTTACCCCCCTTGGCCCCATGCTAAGGAAATGTAATGTATACCATTTGATTTGTATCCTAATTGCAGAACTTTGTGGATAATTTCATTCTGATTCCTGACTGACTTCATCCCCAAACACCGATTTTACAAGTTAGGGGCGGTTTTTACCCCCCTTAGTCCCTTGCTAAGGAAATGTAGTGTGTACCATTTGATTTGTATCCTAATTGCAGAACTTTATGGAAAATCTCATTCTGATTTCTGACGGACTTCATTCCCAAATACCGATTTTAAGAGTTAGCGGCGGTTTTTACCCCCCTTAGCCCCATGCTAAGGAAATGTAGTGTGTACCATTTGATTCGGATCCTAATTGCAGAACTTTATGGAAAATTTCATTCTGATTCCTGGCGGACTTCATTCGCAAACATCGATTTTAAAAGTTAGGGGCGGTTTTTACCCCCCTTAGCCCCATGCTAAGGAAATGTGGTGTGTACCATTTGATTTGTATCCTATTTGCAGAACTTTGTGGGTAATTTCATTCTGATTCCTGACGGACTTCATCCCCAAATACCGATTTCAAATGTTAGGGGTGGTTTTTACCCCCCTTAGCCACATGCTAAGGAAATGTGGTATGTGTACCATTTGATTTGTATCCTAATTGCAGAACTTTATGGAAAATTTCATTCTGATTCCTGACCGACTTCATACCCAAATACCGATTTTAAAAGTTTGGGGCGATTTTTACCCCCCTTGGCCCCATGCTAAGGAAATGTAGTGTGTACCATTTTATTTGTTTCCTAATTGCAGAACTTTATGGAAAATCTCATTCTGATTCCTGACGGACTTCATTCCCAAACACCGATTTTAAAAGTTAGGGGCGGTTTTTACCCCCCTTGGCCCCATGCTAAGGAAATGTAATGTATACCATTTGATTTGTATCCTAATTGCAGAACTTTGTGGATAATTTCATTCTGATTCCTGACTGACTTCATCCCCAAACACCGATTTTACAAGTTAGGGGCGGTTTTTACCCCCCTTAGTCCCTTGCTAAGGAAATGTAGTGTGTACCATTTGATTTGTATCCTAATTGTAGAACTTTATGGAAAATTTCATTCTGATTCCTGACCGACTTCATACCCAAATACCGATTTTAAAAGTTAGGGGCGGTTTTTACCCCCCTTAGCCCCTTGCTAAGGAAATGTAGTGTGTACCATTTGATTTGTATCCTAATTGCAGAACTTTATGGATAATTTCATTCTGATTCCTGACGGACTTCATCCCCAAATACCGATTTCAAAAGTTAGGGGTGGTTTTTACCCCCCTTAGCCCCATGCTAAGGAAATGTAGTGTTTACCATTTGATTCGTATCCTAATTGCAGAACTTTGTGGATAATTTCATTCTGATTCCTGACCGACTTCATACCCAAATACCGATTTTAAAAGTTAGGGGCGGTTTTTACCCCCCTTAGCCCCATGCTAAGGAAATGTAGTGTATACCATTTGATTTGTATCCTAATTGCAGAACTTTTTATAAAATCTCATTCTGATTCCTGACCGACTACATCCCCAAATACCGTTTTTAAGAGTTAGGGGCTATTTTTACCCCCCTTAGCCCCATGCTAAGGAAATGTAGTTTATACCATTGGATTTGTATCCTAATTTCAGAACTTTAGGGAAAATTTGGTTCTGATTCCTATGAAAATATTTTATGTGCACGTCTATGGATGTTCGGGTATTTCCGGAAATTTTACCGGCCAACTTTACAGGCTAACTTCACACTGGTGTAGCAGTGTAGGTATACTTTTTAAAATTTGCTAATAATACAATTTTAATATTAGTATTACTTTAATATTATTATTAATTTTAATAATACAATTCACGCGTTTTTATTGATATTTATTGGGAAGAGATATTTTAATCTCAGAATTAATTATTATTGTAGTCACGTACTCTACTAAGTGATTTTAAATAGGTACTGGGTAATTCTCAGATAAAGTGCATTGACAATTCACAGTAAAATTTAAAAATCTAAGTTTTAAATATCGATGTGATTTTAGGTAACTAATTAGAAGACCTTTATTGAGCCGTTTTTCACACTTTCAGGGTAGTTTTTAAACTAGGAACTTACGTGATTGTCACATAAGTTACCAAACCTCGCGCAGATTAAAAAATATAAAATGATAAACCAGCAACAATATTAATATTTAAGTACTTTGGACAAAGGCTGTGAGTGAGGCAGATAAAACATCCCAAGCACAAAACGCCACTTTATCTCCGCATAAAATATGTTATTTTATCTTCAAACGTAAAGAATCAATGTAAATGTAAATTTTCTCAAAATATGTTTTTGACGTTTGAAGAGAAATAAAATTTTGTCAAAATGAGGTTTTTGTTCTGATATACTAACTTAGCCCTGACACATCACCAGAGTATATTACGAGTAACAAGAGTATACTAGGGAAACCTCGTCAAGACATGACCACAGTATATAAAACAATCAGTAGGTCTACTTGTGTGCCGGCACCTTTCATGTCGTTAAGCCAGCTTCGAATGTCACGCCGTTTATCGGTCGACATCGCCTTCGAATGCCGGTAAATAATATCCAGAAACGTATTCAGTAAAATGATGTGGCGGGCAAATTTTTCTCACATTAAAATCTTTTGTTATGTATATATTTAGTATAGTAAAATAGGAAATAGAATTGTGTGAATCAACAAAATTAATTGACGCCTTTTTTGACAGCTAGTTTGTTATTAACTGAACTTAAATTAACGTACATAATTGAATATTCATTTACAAAACGAAAGTTTATTGTTAATTGTGTTTCAATATAATTATCTTTTTACTACGTTTGGATGATTTAAAATTTCTGTTAACGTATTTTACAATGTAATACACTCGCAGTCGAGCGTGTAAATGTTAATGATTTGAAGATGGAGACAAGGCGTTTGACCACATTTTCATTTACACAAATATCTTAGCAGTGTTGTTGAAAAAGTATTTCCATAGATGAAATAAATTAATTAAAATTATGGATGCGGCATATCTTCCAAATAAACTTTTACTCGATTTCTTGAATGTTTTTTCAAACGTGAAAATCGCAGTTTCGTCCAACTCGGTACGTGCATTAGCGAAATTTACTCATGTTTCGTATGTATGTACCGATAAACATTTTTTTATCAAATAACCGCATATATATCGAATGAAGTTTTTTTCTAATTTATCAGAAGTTTGGTATTCTTTGTCAATTAAAACAATCTCTGCATCGTTTCCTGATTTATTAATTCCGTACTACGGGGCACTCGCACTGCACAATTGGGGTTATCCGGCACTGGCTAATTTGATGTGCTCAGTCGCGTGTATGAAGCATAACTGCTCTCTACGTACTGCCGGCACATGCCAGCATGTTGTGCGGTGGATGGTAATTATTTGCGAGAGTCACGTTACTGTATGTTATTATACTGTGAGATGACGGTCAAAAGGCTAATCTATTGAAGAATTTCCTTATATACAACGTGCGTTGTGTGATGACAAACCTTCGGGTTTCCAAGAGTGATTATATAATCTTAACATTTATTAAATAAACACGATCGAACAAAAACAGTTGCAAATTCTAAATTAAATTCCTTGGAGAATCTTGATCTATTTCTTCCACATCGGTAGCAATCGTAAAATTCTAATGAGTGATTTTGCTCCATGAAACTGTGCTTAATACTTTTTGCATGTACACCTAATGTCTAAATCTAACATAGTAATGGTGATGTAGGAAAAATTTTTAATGAGTCGTTTTTATTGTTAAATAAATTAAAACGTTTCAAATTAGTTTTTTAATATGATCATTTCGGATTTATTAAATTCTTCTTCAGTTGATAACATAATTAAAACTGCAGCAATACATCTTTTTGTTAACATGTATTTTTTTATTATATTAATAGGAAAGTGAGAGAATTTTTGTTTTAATTTTTACTTGCATTAAATTTTTACTTACATTACTGAGATTAAAAAGAAAGAAATTTCTCTCACTTTCCTATTAATATAATAAAAAAAATACATGTTAACAAAAAAATTTATTGTTGCAGTTTTAATTATGTTATCAACTGAAGAAGGATTTAATAAATCCGAAGTGATCATATTAAAAAACTAATTTGAAACGTTTTAATTTATTTAACAATAAAAACGACTCATTAAGAAATTTTCCTACATCACCATTAACAAAAAACGTCGTTATTAAAATTTTAAACAAAATTTATCTAACATAGTAATTGCTATTAGCGATTTTCTGATTTACAATGTTAATTTTCAATATCATAAAATCACTTATATCTTGTAAATTATTTAACACAGAACGCTATAGTGGGGTATTTTGCATAGTATTTAGTAAGATCTATAACTTTGCTATAGTGACTTTTCCTCTAAAATAATTAGAGGAGCCAATATTTGAAAAATTGTGCTTTTACATGCTATTCACATTATTTCTATAAGTAAATAAGAATTGACCTATACAATAAAGTTCAATATGGCCGGTATTTCGCCAATAATTAAATCTTTATAAAAATCGTCCAGTCATTTATAACTTTTGTGAGAATTTGCAAACGTATCTCGCGATGATTTATTCTATCCATACAATATGAAACAGCTATATATGTAAATAAAGAAATTGCCATCATCTAATATTTGAACTAATGCGGGTGTGTCTACGCAACCTAATATCAACCGTTAACCGCAAGTGGTGATTGCAGGAAACTTTTATAATTGTGAGTAGTTCTAAAACTTACCACCGTAGAAAGTAAGATGCCGCTGCAAGTGAATGTCCGATCCGTGCGCCTCAAATTAAACATTTTAGATTTATTCAAATTAAAAATATAAATTAAATAAATAAAGATTAATAAAAAGTTTCACAGTATTTATTAAATTATAATCTGGCTATATTGTTTCGATAGCTAAGCTGTTATTATCAAAGGTAGTATAAATATAAACAAACACGTCGCTAAGATAACTACAAAAAATAGCTAACTAGATAAAAAGATAAAAATAATCAGAATTATAGATCCAACAGATTCAGTATCGGAGAATTACTGAGCTCAATCTGTTCATTCATTAAAGGTACCCTTAGATTGTGTTTGTATATCTCAAAAGCTTCTAAAATGTCTAATTTGCATATGTTACAAAAATGTAGAAATTTAATATTATTTTGATTATTTTTATCTTTTTATCTAGTTACCTATTTTTTGTATTTACCTTAGCGACGTGTTTGTTTATATTTATATTACCTCTGATAATGACAGCTTATCTGTCGAAACAATTTTGTCAGGTTATAATTTCATAATTACTGTGAATCTTTTTATTAATCTTTATTTATTTCATGATTATGGAGTTCCACAAAGTAAGGCTAGAAACAGTAAATAAAAATATAAACATAATAATTAATTAAAAATATAATAATTAAGTAGTGTTGACTATTCTACACAGCGAAAGCTTCAATATAAAAAAAGAATCACGTAAATCGGCCTAGTAGAATTCTCAAACCAACTGGAACAAAAATAAGCCTTGTGTTTTAAATCTATAGATTACGGTACGAAACCGGTAAGTGCAGGTAGAGTATGGTAAGTAAGTAATAGTAGAGTCAATTTTTGCAAAAAACATGCCTATGTTCTTATTTTTTACTATCTAAAGATAGAGACTTGAAATCTTTTATAATGCCCTCAGTACTGGACCATTATAAAATGTAATATGTTTAAAATGGGGGCACGCCCCCCCTGCTGGTTGAGACCCCCATTTTGTACCCCTAATTTAATAACGCAACCAAATTGAGCGAAATTTATGTTGGGAGGGTTCTTGGAGTCGCTGATTATGAATCCAATGAGAAAATTGAAAAATCCAAAATGGCGGACCCAAAATGGCGCTCCTAGAATACCGGCTTTTGAGATTGAAAATGCGATTTATCAGTGGCGGCTCGTGGGTTTTTCAGAGGGTGGGCACAAAAAATAAATTAAAGGCCATAAAAAAACTTACTTTTTATTTAAAGGTAAAGTCTCTTTGATGATCTCCTGGACACTTTTATCTTTACCACTCGTCACTGATTCACCATAATAACTTTGGGCAATTAATTTTGATCTATCCGAAAGGGATTTTAATATGATTTGCAATTCATCCAACAATGTTTTTGATAATATTTCAGCTGTGTAGCCACCCGGCTTAATAAAGGTCCAAAAACGTTCACAAATTGTTCCACTAACAACATAGCGAATTATAATAACCATTTGCTGCTAAATAGAAGGATCTGTTGTTTCATTGGCTTCTAAAGCCACAAAATTTGCAAATTTAACTTCTTTTATTATTTCGTCTCTATAAACTTCCAGCATAACATCCAATAATTCGTTTTGAATGGTTTTGAAACTGGCTTTAAATACTTTAAATTCTTTGATATGTATTGCAAGAACAGAATCTAATTCCGCAGCAAAGTTAATTAAACCAATATAAATACCTGGATTTTTGGACGAAGTCCCCTAGTCATGACCTCGCAAGGCTAATTCGAAAGCTCCACAAAACTTTATACACATGATTCTAATGTTCACGATCTAATTGTTCACGTATGTCAGTTTTTCCTAAAACACTAAAATCCATACACGCTTTTAGATGAGCCACAGAATTGTCATCTTTTTCCGCCCTACCGCTATATGTTTTAAATCGTCAAGTCCGTCTTTGGTCCACACTGTAACTTCTGTATTAAATATTAACCAAACAAAGCAAAATAATTTATTTGTCGCGGAACAAACACACATCCATTCATATTTCTCGTATATGTTTTTATTAAAAACACTCTTATACGTTCTAGTTTTACTTGTAGATTCGTAATTAATTTGTAAATCAGGAGTAGGTCTACCTTTTTGTTTAAACGTTTTTGTTCAAACGGCACTGGATTGCTTTTTAACAGATGCTGAACAGAATTTATTTCTGGATTCGGATGAATTTCTATTAATAAACAAATAACAAATAAACACACCACAATCACATTAAATTAAAACCTCGATTAAAATTAAAAACTAAAAAAAACTATTACTTAAATAAAACAAACAACAATACCAATACGGTGACTTACAACTAATAGTATCGTAGATCGCAACGGGAATTCCCGCATATGGACAAACGGCGCTTAAACATATCTGCGGTCTGCATTGGAGACACGGAGATTTGTGCCCCTGGTCGGCTTAAATCGGGGAGTCTTACTTCCACCGAAGAATGTCGAACGTCGTAAACTGAGACACGTTTGGGGATACATTCTAGCATGCTCCGGAAATAAACTTTGATATAGTTTATAACGGTATTTTTTATTAATCCTGAATAAATGTAGTTTTGTCTATATTTTTACTGAAAAGTCTAACTGATCTAGAGAATCAAGGTATTGTAACCTAAGAATTATTTGTTTTATTGTGTAATTTTTGAGTAGTTTCTTTATTCTTGTTTATGGATTATTTGGATGTGTTGATATTTATTATTAACTATCGCAAGAGAGCTCTCTTGTAGGGTTTAATACTAGGATGTTAATTTCAATAATATTTGAATACCTTAATTTCAATAATATTTGAATACTTGAACAATAATAACTGAATATGTTAATTTCTTTAATATTTGAATAATTTTAAGTTCAATAAATTTTGAATATAATTCAGTTCAATAATAATTTAATAATTTAAGTTTAACGATACCATTGTCTTTTATGTTCTCTGGTTATATTTTTATTTTTTCTTATCCAATAAATATGTTTTCAACTTTAAACAAAGTGAGCTAAAGTGAACCATATAATTATGAATGCTTTATTCATTTTTTCTAATTTTAATATTATTAAATATAACGAAATTTTTTTGATCAAAACCTGGCAAATTTGAGTTCATTTTCTGATTAGTGAATTCAATATTTTTTTGGCTTAATTAATGTTATTAAATTTCATAATCAGATGGCGCCATTTTAGTGTATTTATTTGAGTTCTGAAACCTTTATCAGGCTAATTCTCACTAAATTCCAAAAAACGTGTCCTCAGTCATTTGCGTTAAAATATATACAGTAATCTGTCGACCTGTTATTTTACAATAAAGGTAAGCTGTATGTACTACTTATATCAAAATAAACATCGGCTCTACTAACTAAAAAAATATATACAACAGCCAATCGAATATCCTAAAGATCATTCCCTCATCGTGTCCCTCGCCTAATGTTCAATAATAACGAATCGGGTTCCTTAAAGACGTGATTCACAAAATGAAACTAATTTTCGTAAAGTATCCTTAAAATGGGGTTATTTCATCGTACATACATTTATTGAATATATATTGAGCAATAAACAGCTTCAAAAGCCCACTTTTATCTATGTCCCGAGAAAAAAAATCATTCCCTCGCTGTTTACAAACAATCGATTCGTGGCTACACATTTCGAGCTGCAGTAACGTAACTTTCGGTATTTGATAATTAGCACACAGCCGATGCAGCAATATGGCGGATCTGACTGTGTATTGTGAAGTTGTGTGCGAAAGAACAGTTTGTTAAAATTAAATATTATAGATTACATTTTTAATTGTCATTTCCTCACGGCTTACACACAGAACGTAAGTAATCATATGCTTATATTTTTTTCATGTTTGTATATGTTTTTGGAAGTAAAATGCTTACACTAAATTGGAAAACAAAGTGAGGTTATATCGTGCAGGTTTTGGCAGTTTATGTTTGAATTCATCATTCCCTCACGGCCATTCCCTCATTCTGCTTATAAGTGAGGGAATGACAATCATATGAGGGAATGGCTCTTTTGGCTTAACTTGTTTTGAATAATCTGCTTGGTGTTGATGAAGCATAATTTGCATTGGGTTTTCTTTTATATAGGTTTCATAAACTAATAAAATGGCACGAAAAAAGAAGTTGAGCGAAGCTGAAGTGAAGTTAAAGAAAAAAGAATATGACAGAAAAAGGAGAGAGAAAATGAAAGCTAATCCTGAAACTTTGGAAAAACCGAGAAAATGAGAGTCTGAAATATTTAAAAAAGATAGAAAAGGGTCAGGTGAAGCCGGTATCCATCATGAGCCCCAGAGAAGTAAGACAAAAGAGAAAACAGTGGAAACACAACAGTAAAACTTACAGAGCCAAAAAAGGTAAAGTACGCAAGGATTTCCAAAAGATATTAGATGAAGCACTTTCTCAAAGTCCAGAGCCTGCCGTTGAACAAGATAGAGACATGATAGCAGTTCGTAGAAGACGGCAGTTACGAAGACGCAGAGCTATTATGTATGCAAAAATTCTGAAGTTAGAGAAGAAAGTAATAAAGAGGAGCGAAAAATACAAAAAAAGATACTTGAGACTAAAAGCTGAAAAGTCTGATCCTAAATCTTCCGAAACTAAGGTATCATCACTCCTAAGAAATGTTCAGGTCCCTAAAACAGTTAGAAAGAAGTTACTTTTTGGAGAGGTGATTTCAAAACAGCTGAAAAATAGTTATGATAGTCTGGGAAATAAACACAGAGAAAAGAAAAAGTATTACAACATATTGAAGCCGAAACTGTTAAAGAAATAAAGGTTATTGCATTTATCGAAATCTTTTTTTAAACATGAAACTTTCAAAAAACCCAGAGCTAGGAAAATAAGTACTAAAATGTTAAAGGTGAAGGTAGATGTAACTAATTTTCTTGAGAAAGATGAAAACACAAGAATGTGCCCAGGAAAGAGTGACTACGTAAAATAAAAAAAAAGAATTAAAACAAAAACGTCTGTTATGTGACACGTTACAGAACTTGCACAAGAAATTCTTGAATACAGTTAACTATAAAATAAGTCTAGCAACTTTCTGTAGATTCAGACCTTTCTGGGTTACCTGGCCGAATGTGAATGAACGAAACACTTGCAAATGTGTGCAACATGCCAATGTTGAGCTGATGCTTACTAAATTACATGAAAGTAAACCATTGCCCTTTTGCAGCGTGACAAGGCTTCTCACGACTATAACATGCAACATTCATTCCACAAAATGTTTGTTCAGAGACTGTCCAGATTGTAAGAAAATTACCTTAGAATACTATCTTCCACAGCTTAACAAAATTGTGACCTATCGTCAATGGATTTACGAAGTTAGCTCATTTGAAAAGGACGGAAAGATAAAGTCAGTACGCAAACCTGTAAAGAAAGAGTTTAAAGTTACATTAAGAAAACTTGTACAACATCTGGAAGAGGTATTGCTGTCATTCTTTCAACATATTGGCACAATTGCACATCAATACCAAGCCATCCAACATATCAAAAATAATTTGACCGAAAATGACGTTTTAATCCATGTGGACTACAGCGAAAGCTATTGTTGTAAATATAATGAAGAAATTCAAGCTGTTCATTTTGGTGGAGTCAGACAGCAAATTACAATGCACACAGGTGTATTGTATTTACGCCGTGACGATGTTGTCAAAGCTCAAGCTTTTTGTAGTCTCTCTAGCAACAGCAGACATGATACAATGGCAGTATGGGCACATTTGAAGCCAGTTTTTGAATGGCTTAAAAGTCAAAATTTAAAAATTTACAGAATGCATATGTTGAGTGACAGCCCTGTTAACCAATACAAAAATAAATCAATGTTTCACATGGTGGCTCGCCATTTAAAAAATCTTCTTCCTAACATTGTTCACTTTTCATGGCATTATTCTGAACCAGGGAATGGTAAAGGGTCATCTGATGGTGTGGGTGGGACCCTGAAATGAATAGCTGACAAAGCTGTAGCAGAGGGCCAAGACGTTGTAGACTTGAGCTCACTAAAAGACGTTCTACAATCGAGATGCCCATCTATAATGCTATTTGAAGTTACGACTTCCGACATTTTACAAATGGATGATCTGATAAAACAATCACAAACCATTTCTACATTCCGCGGAACACAAAAAATACGCCAGTTAGTATTCTTTAATGATACATTGGAATGTAGAAGACTTTCATGCACAGATTGCGCAAAGGAATGTGATCATTATCATTTGGGATATTATCAACGTTCCAGCAATCATTCTACTGAAACAAAGAGTGGACCCACTCAGAAGCCAATAAAAATTGATGAAGTTGATTTAGATGTAGAGAATGAACCAACTTATTTTCCTGATGCTCAAATTGCTAACAATAATTCAACTGCAAGCATTGGCGATCATGTCCTTGTTAAGTGGGGCTCCGAAATTTACCCCGGAGAAATTATTTCTGTTTGTGAACAAGGCGTAATGGTGAGGTGTATGACACAAAGATCCAAATTTTGGAGATGGCCAGTAATAAAAGATGAACAGTTATATACCTGGGAACATATTCTGCAAAAGATTAAGACTCCAAGATTAGTCAAAAAGGGGTTCTATTTGATTGAGGAGTTAGAAACAAAACTGATTGATTAATTAAAACTGATTCAAAATTAGGAGTGAGTTAAATTAAAAAAGACTGCAATGTTACTTACTTTCTAAGAGTTTTTATTTTTTTAAGAATCTGTTGACTCTACTTATAGGCTCAAGTGTTAATACGTAAAATAGCACATCAAGCGTAACACTTGTGTACTTTGTTCCATTGCGGTAATGTTCAAATTCAAATCGAAAAAAAGTGTTGCGCTTGATCTGCTGTTCACTGTGAATTTGCAATTTAACGATTGCTTTGTTTCGTTTTCATAATTCTGTTTGTAAAAAAAAGTTTATGTTGATGTTCATACATTATTATTATTGTGATTCTATAACACTTTTCGAATTAAAATTGTATATTTTGATTCAATATTATTGGATTTTCTATTTATTAAAAAAAGTGTCTTTCCCTCATCCAACATATCATTCCCTCACTTTATGTTTTTTTTTAAACCCGTTTTTTTTTCTCCTATAGGCAAAAATCTTGGGGACAGCTAAATCACCTAAAACAAGGAACCCTTAAGAAACGCACTTCACATAATAAAATACAATTTCCTAACACATTAAAATTATCGTTTTATGTAGGTCAATTTTCGGAATTTGGTGAGAATTACCCATCTACTCCTTTTACAAATAAGACAACTGCAGAACTAATACCTACTACCTGAAATTCAAATTTGTAAGATAGAGCTAAATCTCAAGCCGTGGTAATCTTGAGCATCTTTTAACCTAAGTATAATTTATTAAATATTTTACTATTATGATTTTGTCGATTTTTAGGTGTTATAAGATTGGCGCGTGGATGGTGGACGGGAAATTTAGTTTCAGTTTAGTTTTTCGCAACCAATAATAAAATTACAAAAAAATGTAAAATTATAATAGCGTCATATATTTCTTCGTGACATGCAGTGAAGGGTGGGCACGTGCCCTTGTGCCCCTTAGGACTAACCGCCACTGCGATTTACGCCGTTTCTATTGATTTTAGAGAGAAATTCAAAGAGTCAAAAAGTGTTTAGAATGTGATTTTGCAAAGGAATACACTATTTTGGTTACCTTATTATGTAACTCTGTAATGAGCCGGGGTCCCTACCCACTAGACGATCACGGCCCATCTTACTCTACCCGCGCAAAATTCAAATATTTAACAAACCGGAAATTGACACAGTATTACCAACCTTACAAATGACAAACTTTATAATGATAAATATAACAAAAAGAACAAACTTGATATTTAACAAACTGGATCCTACGTTGTGATTATTTTTTATAACATGTGAACAAGGTTGATAACGATTGATCTACTTCATACGGACGGAGAAAGAGAAAACACAAGTAAAAGAACACAAATAAAAGAACAATTAAATATGATTGTATTATTTTATTAATTTATTCTTAATCTTGAGCGAGGAGGGACGTATTTAAACTGATACAAATAATGGCTAGATCTCTAAAAACCTCCTTGAAATTATATGCTAGCCCAGCTTAAATACGTACACGCTTCAAGTTTATTATGTGATCAAATGATTATTTAGTTTGGTTACAATAAGCAATACAGATCAATAAATCAATTTATCAAGTTGATACAGTTGTGTGATTATACTAGGCATTTATAAATAGACAAACGCAAATCTCTCAATAACATAAAAACATCAAAACTGAGTGAAACAGAGTCAATCAAAAAGATTTACAGATTAACTAGGCAAGGTAAACGTGCCGGATTAAAATGAATACACAAGGACTGCTGCACAAAAATTATATCATATTTGACATAGCAACATATACGTTGTGACCAAATCATATATATATGGTTATATCAGAACACGTCTTTTGCAAGACATAGTTTTACTGTCAAGTACAGGGAAAGCTCGTATCTAGATACCTAGACAAGCGAGAGTGTGTTATAAGCACTGAAAAAGAATAACAGCACATATAAATAATATAAATATGCAAAACAAAACAGTTTGACGGTTCTACGACACGGCCTATCAAATGGACTTAAGCCACCGGGGAGCCTTCGTACCCAACAGTCTTTGGACGGTTCTACAACCCGGCCGATCAACGGACTTAAGCCACCGTGGAGCCTTCGTCTCTTAAATTCTTAAATACTAAATCAGATTTTCTCTTACACGGCCTATCATGGGTTTTATTACCACCGTGCAGATTAATACACTTTTAAATAATAATAATTCTAACCTTAGGGTAACATAATCTCTTGTTCCGGACCAAAAGATTATCCCTTCATTTTTTTAGTCACAAAGTAAAATGTTTTGTTAGGTTATAAATATTAACCTAAAACCTCAATAACAACTGACAGTAAAACACATAACAGCAGTAGTCGTATTTACCCACTAATAAAATATCAAATTGGCAATAATTAGCTGTAATGCTACGACTCACGTTATAAGACATTATTTTCTAGTAATATTTACACATCAAAAGGATAAATTTATGAATTATTAAAAAGTATCAAACGAATCTAGTTACTGCCTAGAGCTGGATTTATATATATATTCAAACGAGAGATTTGGGTTTCAGATTAATTAAACAATACAAAAATTACACCACACAACTAGAATCAACATAAATTCAATTAACAGAATACACTTACATGAATTTATATTCAGTTTTACAAACCAAGCCAATATGGCTACTTCCTCTCTGTTTTCCCCAAAACCTCCTCTCTGTTTCCAAAACCAAAACCCAACGTCCCTTAACTACCCCTTAGCAACCCAAACTACCAACATTAAAGACCTGCAATAACCATCCCTAAACATAAAATCAAGTTACCAACCCCAAAGAAACTGTAATAAACACCCCCAACATTTTATATTGAAGCAAACAGTTGTTATTTTTAAAATAAATTACATATTTTGCCTGAACTTGCATGTAATAACAGAACTAGGTAAATTGATTATTATGAAAATTGTTTTGTGACAAAATGACTTGCTACAGCTACTTTGATAATTTTGGTTGACTGTAGGTCTGACCACTACAACTCCTTCACTCTGCCCAAGTAGTAGAGTCAATTTTTGCATTAAGTTCTTATTTTTTACTATCTAAAGATAGAGACTTGAAATCTTTTGTAATGCCTTCAGTACTGGATAATATAAAATGTAATATGTTTAAAATGGGGGCACGCCCCCTCGGGGGGTTGAAACCCCCATTTTACACTCCTAATTTCATAACTCGGGAAGTTTTCCATCAACTTGAGCGAAATTCATGTTGGGGGGGCGTTGGGGTTCCTGATTATGAATTCAATGAGAAAATTAAGAAATACAAAATGGCGGACCCAAAAGTGCGGTCTTTGAGACTAGAAATGCGATTTACGCCATTTCTATTGATTTTAGAGAAAAATTCAGAGAGTCAAAAAGTGGTTAGAATGTGATCTTGCATAGGAATACACTATTTAGGTTACCTTATTATGTAACCCCCTTCACTCTCTCTTAGTAGGCTTCTCAGTAGCATATAGTTAGCTCATAATTCTTACGTAGTAAAATTTAAATGTTGATTTAAATTTGTATAGTGGGAGTGCTGATCTGGCTTCAATATAGCACCCCCACTCAAAATATATAATTTACGGCTATAATACGGGAGCTCAAGATTTTTTACTTTTGGCTCAAAATTAGCATGTAATTAGCTGGTAATTCTCACGTAATAAAATTCGAATGTTGATTTAAATTTGTATAATGGGGGAGCTGAGCTGACGTCAAGTTAGAACCCCCACTTAAAATATATAATTACGGCTATAATATCGGAGCTCACAATTTCTACTCTTGGCTCAAAATCAGCATATAATTAGCTCATAATTCTTACGTAGTAAAATTTAAATGTTGATTTAAATCTGTATAGTGGGAGTGCTGATCTGGCTTCAATATAGCACCCCCACTTAAAATATATAATTTACGGCTATAATATCGGAGCTCAAGATTTCTACTCTTGGCTCAAAATCAGCATATAATTAGCTCATAATTCTTACGTAGTAAAATTTAAATGTTGATTTAAATTTGTATAGTGGGAGTGCTGATCTGGCTTCAATATAGCACCCCCACTCAAAATATATAATTTACGGCTATAATACGGGAGCTCAAGATTTTTACTTTTGGCTCAAAATTAGCATGTAACTAGCTGGTAATTCTCACGTAATAAAATTTGAATGTTGATTTAAATTTGTATAATGGGGTTGCTGAACTGACGTCAAGTTAGAACCCCCCCACTTAAAATATATAATTTACGGCTATAATATCGGAGCTCAAGATTTCTACTCTTGGCTCAAAATTAGCATATAATTAACTCGTAATTCTCACGTAGTAAAATTTAAATGTTGATTTAAATTTGTATAGTGGGGGTGCTGATCTGAAATCAAGATAGCACCCCCACTTAAAATATATAATTTACGGCTATAATATCGGAGATATAATATATAATACGGATATACATCACCCATCAGTTTGAAAGATGCTTTATTTCAAAGTTTAAATATCGTCTATCCCTTAACGAGTAATTAAAATAATAATGTACGTTATGATGTTATGCAATTCACTGCCATGATAAAAGTGGTGTAAAATCTTTATGTTGCTGTAAATTCAAAATTCAACACATTGGCTTTCATCAGTGTAGATTGTTACTGTTGCCTTTTCTCATTTGTGGCGGCAGCTACTTTTTTATATCAAATAACTTTTGGGGAAGTTGCTCAAGGTCAAATTCGGTTTAAATTGAGAATTTCTAAATTCATTTCTTCTAGTAAATTAACCGTTTACGGGGAAATTCTCTGAAATAAATGAATGGCTGCAGTATCATGCCTCAAACATTCCCAACTAGCAGATCTGTGTGCTTTATTTCTGCATCTTCTTTATAGTAAATAATGAATGTATGAATGGTAACTTGGTCATTGTTCTAGTGAACCCCTTGTATGGCGACTTGAATGACGAAAGAATATTTCTCAGCGAAATCACACGTGATTATGAAGTGTCCTTGTCGTAAATTTATTTTTTGCTCTTTTAAAAATTTGATTTCTGTTCTGCAATAAATGAATGCTTTAACAGCACCTGCAGCTGATTGGCAAGTGTCTCCAATAATCGTCAACTGACGTATGGAATGTTTCTAATGAAGCCCTATCCACAGAAACCCATTGCCAATAAGTTATGTTTTCAAGCATGTTCTCATCATAAATTTGCTGTATTTGTTCGATTAACTTAAATGTTCCAAGACACTCACAACACTGTAGCTGATAGCACTTCACAGAAAGGGGGTTGCAAATCATTCGGGCCAAACAATCTCTGTAACATTTTATTGTTTGTGAAGTTATTTAAGTTCTAAAATGCGTCCACCATATAACAAGAGTTTAACATTTTGATGGATTGCACACAATGTCCCAGCTAATACACAGCGTCTCGGTCTAAGCTCCGCAAACTTGGAAAACATTATTTTACACTCTGGATTGCTGTCTTTGAAAATTGAAAATGCTTCTTTCAAGTTACAGAGAATAAGCCTTTTCTCTACTTGGGTTCTCTTTCCATCCTTCTTCGCGGATACATAGTCCTTCATAACTGTATTACTTTCCGCTCCACGTCTTCAGACAAACGCCTGCCTATTTTTATATCTGGAGTCGAAAAAATTGTCTTTTGGCCTGCTATTTCCTTTGCTACTGTTATCATATGGAATGAAGCATCAAAATGTTTCTGCATCTCTCTATAGGACTAGTCTTCAAAAGTTCAAACAGTGAGAATCCTAATTCTCTCATTTCTATCATCAGTGGCATTATATCCTGCCTTTAGTTTATCTAATAATTTTATATTAAGATCATCTTCCTTCCCTCTATCTTCATCTTCTTCTATTTGAAATATTCGTCTCGCTATAACTGTCTGTACCGTCTTGTTCTTCGCTAATGAATATTTTTTCTAGACAACTTTGACTTCTTTATTGGCGTCTCACCGAGCATTTCCAGACTTTCATTCAGCTTTGTTATACTTCCAATTCTTTTAATGAACCAGGGACTGAAGATGGCGGTGTATTTCTGCAATCTTTCATCACTTGTCACAGCTGTAGTACTAGATATTCTTGAAATTCGTATACCACAAGAATCACATATTTTCAACTGTGGGATCAGTCGGGATCGGTCTGTTTAATTTTTGAAGCATAATTGGAAACACTTGTCTTAGATTTTTTCCATGCGTTTCTAAATTGAAGGGGTTAAAACGGACATCAAACCGAGGCTGCTTGGCACTCATTGTTTAATTTTATAGATAAATTAGAATCGCCGCATACAAACTATATCGCTCTATTCACATACAAATCTAGCACTAGATTATATCAGCTTTGTGAAATCCAAATTAACCATCCTTCCCTAACAAGTGTATAATGTTAACTAAACGCTCAATGAAACAATATTTCTTTAGAAACAGATTATCAAATACCACCCTCTCTTTGACCTTCAAGGGTACTTGTTGACAGACTACGCAACAAACGATAAATAAATAACAGCCGCATCGCTAAGACAAAGTAAATAACATTTTTTTTACAACCACTAGCTTCTCTATCCTGACACCCCTTGATACTTGTAGAGAATTTATAGGCAATTTTCTGGTAAAAATAAGAACGCAAAAGCTTAGTGTATAGTAAGTGATAATTAAGATTAAATATTTTTCGATTTTTTATAATAAATTCGTAAGTTTAGGTTTCAGAAAAAAGTAATCTGAAACTAAATGAATGATAATTTAACAACCTTTCATTTGAGCTAACATTCAATTTCCTATGATAATAACTTTTCGAGTTATTTCGAAATTACTAAAGAACTGCGTGGTGAGTTTATATTTTTACATTTTTAAAGATTTGCCACAACTTTAAAAATTACACAATTAACAAAAGAAAAATGATATCATAATATTTCCCCTGTAGAATGTACCAAACAAATAACAGCGAGAATAGAAATGGTACATTCAATTTTTCTCCAAAAGTGTTCGATTTGACGTGGAATACCTCAAAACACGAGTAATAAACACACACACAGATAAAGACAGATTGATACACGATATCATGAAATCGCGTATTTACCGTTTGAATTTTTCTTTTTCTAGTTCCTGAGTAATTAGGTATACAGCGTGTCCGGAGTTAGAACACATTAATTTTAAGGAGTGATAGAAGACATCAAAAGGAACAAAAAAGTCTGATACAACTTTATTCTAGAACGTACTACTTTTTCAGAAAAAAATAATAAAGTTAGAAACTTTAACATCATTTTGCCGCGTTAATAATAGTACTTTAATTATGGCGCTTTGTCGGCAGATGCATCTCATCTATCACAACAACAAACTTAATGACATTTCATCGTATCATATGTCGTTTCCGCGTAAAATTGAATTCTTTTTACAATAATTAAAAATTCATTTTACTCAATTAAGAAACGTGACAACCCTGTAAAGCTTGTAATAGAATTTGCTCTACATCCGCACAAAATGCTGACGTGGAAGTTTGTTGACATTGAAATAAAGCACGTTTTGCTTACAACCTTGCAATTTAAGAATATTTGGGTCAATGCCTGATCACAGCTTTGTAAATAATACCCTTTGTTAGAGTGAGATCATACCGAGTTTGTTGAACTTTGAAATAATAATTTGTCAATAACGCACGACGACTTGCTGTTTATTTAATAACAGTTTTTAATGATTTTATAAGAGAATATCTTTTAAAGAGAAGATTTATCTAATTTAAATTAGGTAATTAGGTTAAGGAATTTTGTTGACACCTTGTTTTGGCTACATTAGAAAATCTTTAATTTTATGGTAATTAGGTGCCTTAATCAAAATTTTTTTACGTAAGATAGTATTTTTTAATAAAAAAACAAATACGTCAAGAAATTTTGAAAATATTCCCGAAATTAATAAATATAAAATGTAGGTCAGTTATTGTTTTATTTTCACAGATTACAATTTTCTTAGAATTAGTCACCCGACTAATCTGTTTCAGAGTTTATTATTTTTAAACAACTGCTGTCATCATCAGTTTGTTTGTTTGATTGATTTTCTAAAACAAGGTCAAGACCCAGCTGCGATTATACTTAAGCAAGGTTGCCAGATATGGCAATGGTTTTTTCTAAATTACTCGAAAGCCTATTAACATAAAAAAATTTTTATTAAGCCTTTGTTGTTCCTTTTGATGTCTTCTATCACCCCTCAGAATTAATGCGTTCTAATTCATGACACCCTGTATATTGGACGAACAATTTTGACATAAGATATAAAGAGTACGTGCGTTGTTACAGAAATAAACATCCCGAAAAACACCTTTTAGAACAAAATCACACAGTTACTCCCCAAAATAATAGCAAATTCCTACATTTTTATAAAGATAAACGCAAATTAGACATTTTAGAAGCTTTCAAGATATACAAATACAAACTCAGGGTACCTTTAATGAAGGAACAGATTGAGCTCAGTAATTCTCTGTTACTTGAAGTGTTAGATATTTAATTCTTAATATTTTTATCTAGTGACGTGTTTTCTCAAAGTAGTTTAAACCTTAAGTTGCGTTTCTTGCAGAAAGAATCAATTGCATCACTGTCGCTTTAAAATTATATTTATTGTACTAATGCAAGAACGATGATGTTACTAGTTTTAGATCTCAACTTGTACTGACTACATTATGTATGGAAATGTAATTATAAAGGAAACTATTATTGGTATGTGATACATATTCAAAACAAATAATTACTTGGCCGATTGAACTTAAATATTTGTTGATGAATCAGAAAAACGATATTAATTTGTAAACTATGGAAAATGATTTTAAAAAAATGAATAATACAATATAATAATGATAATTGATGTACTATAAACATTATAGTCAGCAGCTATTAAAAATAACTAATATTTACGATATAAGATGAAGGTGAGGCAGGATAATAAATGATAATAAAAAAATTATTAGTAGCAGTTTTAGTAGTATTATAGTGGGTATATAACACTATTAAAAAAATAGTTATCTATTTTTTGTATTTACCTTAGACGTGTTTGTTGTTTGTTTATATTCATGTTACCTTTGATAATGACAGCTTAGCTGTCGAAACAATTGACAGGTTATATTTTAATAGATATTGCGAAACTTTTTATTAATCTTTATTTAAAAATATAATGTGTTTAGAAAGGCCTTCTTTATTATTGAAGGAAATTTTGTATTACATTTATTTGTGAAGGAAGATTATGAAAATAGGTTTTTCCTTTTCTTTCCTTGTTAACAGTGAAAGAGCAATTAATATAGTTTTAGTTTTCCTTTTATAATTATTATTATTGAGGTTTATCGGGGTCTAATTTATTATTGAAGGGAATCTTGTTTTATTACATTTAGAAATATTTAATTATATAAGATTGTAATTATAGAATTCCCTCTATCTTGTTTACATTTAAAAAGCAATACATTTTAGTTTGCTATTATTATTTCAATTTATGAATACATTTATCATTTACTGTTTTTCGCTATTATTTGACTTGATGACGCATTAGGCTGGATCGCATGGCTCCGAGTACTTGGCAAACACGCCAATAATTGTGATTTCTACAAGTACAAAAGTGAATACTTGTGTAACCGCTCCCACGACTTGTATTTATGTATATTCTAACGCCAAACGCCTCTACTACGTGTGCAAACAACCATACAGAAATATGTGCGCAAACAGCAATCAAACTACAGCGCAGCCTGTTTTCTCTTCCAAAAGCAAAGCGCATGCACCTATCTTTGTTGTTATAACCGCTCCCACTACTTGTATATTTAGGCTAGATCCCACGGCCCGGTATTTGACAAATATTCGTCACTTGTGAATATTTGCCAAGTAGTGAGAACGGTCTTCTTCTTTGCCGTTGTCGTTTCCGGTTATCGGTAAATATAACATTAATCAAATACGTTTATTACTTGAAGAATTCTTATAAACGCATTCGAGATTACTTGCAGACAAAACAGCCCCTTGTCAGTCATTTTATAGTATTAAACCCATTTTTATGAAGAGGTGTTCGTTTTTCGATACAATTCATGTAATTAAAATAATTGGTTGTTGTGAATAAGTATATTTTTATTATTATTTAAAAAAAATGGAATGGCCAAACGATGTGGTATTAGAATTTTTGAAGTTATATGAACAAGAGTCCGTAATTTGGAATCCGCAGCATCCCCAACATAAAAAACGCAATATTGTTAATGATGCGTGGCATAGGATTGCACATTCATTAAGTATAGATTGCTCTGTTGTGGATTTAAAGAAGAAGAAGGAGTCACTTATGGCGAGCTTCAGGTCGTTACTAACTAAATATAAAATTAGCAGAAACACAGGCGGTGGTACAGACAATGCGTATACGCCGAATTGGTTCGCCTTTGATACTATGTATAAATTTTTACATGAAGTATATCGGCCAAGAACTACAATGGACATAGAGGTAGGTTTTACCACACTTCTTTAATCTTCTCTAATCGATATTTCGTAAAGTTTTTAGTTGTGATTGTTAACTTTCCAGTAGGAGTGTATTGTTATACCACTATAAGGGACTGACCAGACGAGCGACTTTTAGACGCGCGACAGAAAGATCGCTAGTCGCGGCTTCTTGCGATTAATCGCGTACCCAACCACACGAGCGACAAAATGTAGCTGCGACTAAAAAATAGCCTGTGAAACGAGAACTTTCCCTTTCCATTTTTTAGTCTGACAATGAATTTTGTGGAGCTTATATGATTTCGCTTCTTCTTGTCAACGGCTACTAAAGGGACAGCGTTTTGGTTATTATCCAATTTAAAATAATTTCTTAATAGTAATTAGTGTTGTGTTTTAGCTTTGATAATGAGTCAGTAAACGGTCCGAATCGTCAGCAGTTAATGTTAGAATAAATCGAACTATTGGTCAAGAGTAAAGAGTTAAGAATTATTTTTCATCCTTCCGTCTCCTAATGGCCTTTAAAATAAAAACAGCTTTATTAAATTATACTAACGTAAGAAACGCGTGGACTACAACTACATTATAACCGTGATAAATTAATACATCTACGACAGATATACAGTGTGTTTCACTTCACAGCTTGACACCCCAGTACTTTTGTTACCTATTTATAATTGAAACAATTCAATTTTTATCAGGTATAGAACCCCTTTAAGGAGATTTGTGTAATTAAAAATGTAATTAGAAACCAACAGCATACTACGATCAAAAGTAAATACAAAAAATCGAAAACATAGTAGGCCTCGATTAATCGTAAAAGTCGTTATCCGAATTTGTTCCTGACCACCTGAAAACCATAAATCAAACTCTTGGTTAAAAAATCTTGAAAAATAATTTATGAAATAAATGATTAGGTTTTGGGGTTTTCAGGTGGCCCAGAACAAATTTCTGTAACGACTTTTCCGATTAAACAAGGCCTAATATGGTTTTTCGATTTTTTGCATTTATCTTCGATCGTAGTAGGCTGGTGGTTGATAATAAATGGGGTTTTTAATTACCCACAAATTTATTTTAAAGGGTTCTATAACTGATAAAAATTTGAATTTAATTAGATTATAAATAACAAAAATACAGGGGTGTCCAAGTGTGAAGTGAAACACACTGTGTATATTTATTTAAAATAAACGATGTGAAGAAAATAAATAACGCCGATTATATAAAATTGCGTTTTTAGCTTAGAGGTTAGTGTTCCATTTATTCATTTTCATAAAATCCTTAATTCGAATATTTATTAATCAAGTTTTTTAACTTCCTTCGAATTCGAATTATAACGAGATTCTACTGTATTTTGCAGCCATTTATTATTATTCTACTCATACAAACACACCTTATATACACCTGGCCGTTTTTCCACTTCGACTATCAATGCTTCCGTGTCCATTTCTGCCGTTCTACTGAATTTTGTTCCAAAAAATACAAAATTACGACAAGAACACGAGAACTGCTGAAGGTAGTTGCGACAAAATAGTAGCCCGTCTGTCCGCATACGTATGAGACCGTGTGTTCCATTAGCTGCGGCAGTGTCTAGGGTCAGTGTTTAATCGCCAGCGTCAGCGACTAGAATGGAACATGTCGCAGCTTCCAAACAGTAGCCCGTGTGGTCGACTCCGTTAAAATACTGTTGTTCTATTTTGAACGACTTTTTAGTAGCAGCGACAAAGCAACTAAAAGTCGCTCGTCTGGCCAGGCCCTAATCCTACTAAAACTGCTACTAATATTTTTTTATTATTATATCATTTGCCGGCAACACGACAGGGTGGTTATAGTGGATTTATACCGCTTAACGGAGTTAAGTCGAGTTTTCTTCGGAAAGTACTCGGATGGGTGAACCACGAGCGCAGTGTACTTGCCTACATGGCTCCGCTGCCTCGTCTCACGCCCACATATCCACTCTGTGGCTCGGTGCGTCCGGCACCTCGACACCGAAAGGTATAAGGGGTTAAAGATTATGTATGATGTATGTATTATATCATTTATTATCCTACCTCACCTTCATCTTATATCATATGTATATTGTATTATATAACGTTCCAATATTTGTTATTTTTAATAGTTGATGTCTATAATGTTTATACATCGGTTATCATTATTGGATTGTATTATTCATTTTTTACATTCATTTTCCATAGTTTACAAATTAACATTGTTTTTCTGATTCATCAACAAATATTTAAGTTCACATACCAATAATAGTTTCCTTTATAATTACATTTCCATAATGTAGTCAGTACAAGTTGAGATCAAAAACTATCATTATTCTTGCATTAGTATAGTAAATATAATTTAAAAACGACAGTGATTTCTCTGTCTGCAAGAAACGCAACTTAATATTTTAAGGCAACTTTGAGAAACACGACAGTATATCACTGTCGCAAATTTTTGCAATGCATACATATTTAAAACGTTAGTTAAAATATACGTACCAACAGGAGGAATAATTGCATTACTAATTAAAAAGACTTGTAAAGTGATGTATTCACCATCTTCCCCTTTTTTGTACTATTCTTTCATGTTTCAATTTTAACATTTCGGCGCTTAACTTGATTTTAAGCTTCTTCCGTTTACTATCCAATCTCTAATGATCACTTTTAAAACGAATATTTGATAAACACCTTCAAATACAAATGGTTGCCAAATATACGTTGTGGGAGCGGTTGTACAAGTATTCACTTGTGTACAGTCCATCATGAAAACTTTCGTGTGATCTTAGGATACGCAGTGCTACAACTGCCTTATCAATCTGGTAGTGCATTTCTTATTACTTGAACGTCTTGCGGTACACAACGTTTAGAAAGTCGAGATAGAGTGCGAGCGATGCTGCATCTCTTTTACCCCAAATGCCGTTTTTCTTCCCCGTCTGCGCAACTCAGTAGAAAGTTCTTTTTTGATGGACTATACTTGTACTTTTTCTTTTTAAAATTTTTAACCTTTCCGAGAACATCTTTCATTAACGCCATCAGTATAGCTCGGATCACTTACTTAGTATACTTGGCTCACTTACATCTAAAATCCTTTATAGTTTTTACTTGTTCTCTACTTTTATGAAGTTCTGCTTTACAAGAATCCAGTATCTTTCGTTAGGACGTAATTCAGGTGTATGAGGCGAATTTAAATCTTGGATCACAAAATTTACATTATTTCTGGTGTACCATTCTATGGTTGGTCTTGTAGAGTGGACAATCACTAAGTCCAGCCAGAATAGCGTAAAACCTTGTTGTTTCTTTAAAAGTGGCAATAATCACTTTATTAAACATTATATAAATATTATATAAATTATATCATATATAAATCATCATTATATAAATATCGTGTTTATGGTGCCTTTTGTAAAAAATGGCTGAAGTCCAAATTGACAAATTGCTTGCTAGTCTTGCCACACTAAAATTTTCTGGCGAAATTTCTCTACCGAAATTGTTTTCTCAGCATCACTTACTATTAGTGTACCTGAAGTAACAGTATAGAATTGTGGCTTAGGAAAAGCAAAAAAACACCATCTTAACATAACTTTCATTGACCATAGCAATCAGTGGCGTGCGGTCCATGGAAGCAATGCTTCCCTTAAGAATTTATTAAAAATAAAAACCAATGCTAACAAAAACATTTTTATAAAATTATGGTTATCGTTTATTTAAATTTGTAATATTTAATCAAATTAAAGTTCAATATCAATTCCGTACAGCAAAAAGTATAATTATTTAGAGTACCTACTATTGCGGAAATGTAATACTGATTCAAATGTGTTACATACACTGCATACATTCGTTACTTATTGCTCTTCTCCTAGCCTTAATTAAGCTGTTAAAGTTTGACATTTTTTTAATCAAAAACTTTTTTTTTTCTGCGGGCCGCCGCGGGGGGCGGAAAGGCCTTTACGTAACATTCGCTCGCACGCCCTTCAACTAGACACTTTAAACTTTTTAGCACTCAAAGGTTCATCCATTTTTGTCCAAAATCCACCGAGTTATGACGGTTTGAAATTTTGGTATTTTTGGTGCGTTTTCAAGTGGTGCGTTTTTTTTCCCTCGAGTCTATAATATTATAATTTTCAGTAAAGTCTACGTATCTATATTAAAAAAATCATTACTGGTTTTCATATGCATTTAACAATAAAATTTTATTAAGAATTGCATTGATTGATATATGTTATTGCATTTTACAATCCTAAGACGGCTCTCACATTGAAGCAATAAGCAACTGGCAAAACGCAATATTATTGCTATTGGGTTGTTTACATTGAATTTAATCAGAAGTCTCGCACTGGAGCAACTTGTTATCGCTTCTACAAAAATGTTGCCGGTTGCGTCAACATTTATTGTCGGCGATATGCATTGCATGTTGAAAATGGTGGTTCTTACAGCTTATATTGTTTTTAAGTAATCTGTTAATAAATTCGAAGTTTCGCTAATTTCTTCGTTATTATTACTTGTTGCACTATGATTTATCAGTTCTGCAAATGCGGATTAAGCTGATCTTTCCTTCTTTTGTGCCTTCTGTTCCTTAAATGCCACCAAATTAAAATCGCATAATTAGAGTTGTCAGATGATGACATAATTGTTTGAGATTGCCACACAAACTAAAAGAAATCAGTTGCTGCAGTGTGAGAGGTGGTCAAAATAATATTGTCTGTTGCTTATTGTCAGTTGCTAGTTGCGCATTGCTTCAGTGTGAAAACTTACTAATATACATGTAAACCATCGACAATTAATATTACACTGAATATTTATGAATGTCCAATTCGTTGCATAACCATTCCAGTCAATCAACTTTTTATTGGCGTGTCACCATCAGTGATGATGAAAATTTTCCTTTCACCGCCGATGGTTTCGCAATCGGTGAGGAAGTCTAGTTTCGAACTTACCTGAAAAGTCCGTGGAAAAATTAGTATTAGTAGTAGTCAGTAAAAAGTTTTCTGGAAAAAATTCAAAAAATGACTCATTGGCCAAAAATCTTAGAAGTGGGTAGAAAGGGTGGCCAGCAAGAGTGGTACTTTTAAATTCAAGGTTTTTTCCCGGTTTTCCAGGTCGTAAAATAAAATTTTCTTCGGTTTTTTTTCCTTCAATAATTTACGCGTACCCACAGTAACGTATTTAGGGGGGGAGCTGGACGGGCTGGAGCCCCCCGAAATTTTTTTAATAGTGTCAAAATCTATGTTATATGAAAATCTCAGTATTTTGATTTGGGATTTTTATAGAGTAGCCCCCCCCCCCCGAAGAAATACCTAAATGCACCACTGCATACCCATATTGACGATCAAATTATTAGTTTAGAATTAATAATAAACGGAACATAAAACTTCACTTGAAGCCTGTTTTCTACTGCCGAAAGAATCTAAATAACCAAATAACAATCAATAATGGATCAGTTTAACAAAACTCTGTAAAATAGTATATTAAAGTACAGGGTGATCCAAATTGAATGTGGACGGTTTGAAGTTACCGCCGCGTTAAATTATTGTCACATTGGCAACATGAATACTTTTCTGCTTCTTTTATTTTACAGCGGCGTCTCAAAAATAATACAGCTATTAAATTTCGTTAAGTTTAAATAATAAGCTTACATAATAATAAAATCGTGTAGCAAACCGTAGTTCTGAAAAAAACTTTTTTGTAAAATAAGAAAACCAGAGAAATAAAGCAAAAATTCAATGAAAACCCGAACAACGTAGCAAAGTACAACGATGCAAACGAGAAACTGACGAGTTGACCCTGTAATTTGACACAACCATTGAACTGAATACTATAACTGGAAGGAGTACGCAAGCGGACGTTCTATTGTGTTTTTGTGACCATGTTGTGAGAACGGTAGCGCTGCTGTGGAAGGGATAGCTTTCTCATTTCAATACACGACGCTAAACGGTAAACTAGTTGGAGAAGCAGTTAAAAAGTATTAAAAAATGGTTGTTTATTGTTGCGCGTATGGATGTAACAATGAACGGACTCCTATAAGTAATATTCGTTTTCACAAGTAAGTACATAATTTAAATTATAATTCTGGTAGGAAGAGAACATTAAAGATAATAATTGTTCACTTAACCTAGCCATGTAGGTTGGTTAGGTAGATATCCACCTTTTTGTGTTATTTTGTTACACTTCAAAGTTAAAAAATTAAAACTATCATTCATACAGGGAATTTTTTCAATTAATGGAATTAATAACTACAAGTATAATAAATCGTAATAATACCTATCGTCCCCACACTAACAGACCTTTAATGACTTTTCTTTAAAATAATGTTTGACGCTTTATTAAAGTCTGTATTTTTTTTAATACAAGTGTGTATGTGTATTACAAGAATGTTGTAATTTTAACCCATACTTAAAAAAATTTAATGGTGCTATACTAGAGGTTGCGCTCACTGACTATCTATTTTATTTTAAGGTTTCCATTATCCCGTCCCGAAATTAATAATTTGTGGATAAAGGCAGTTCGACGAGAGAATTTTAAGCCCACTAAATATACAGTTATATGTAGTGAGCACTTCACACCTGATAGCTACATGGAATCATCGGCAAATCGGAAGTTACTAAAAAATGATGCTGTTCCTTCCCATTTTAACTTTCCGAGTCACTTACAACCCAAAGCAAAACCTTTACATGGTATTAAAAGAAAATATGCTCCTGAAGCATCAGCCTCAACTTTTGAAACAATTCTTAACAATAATTGTGATGTTGATGTAAGTTGGATAATTACAAAATTGGAAATTTATTGTTTGATTGATGTTTTGTAGGCTCCAGAAAATAGAACTACTGGTAATTCTGTGAGGAATGTTGGTGTGCAAACTTGCTTCCGAATATTGAAAAAATCTTTACCTGAGATGAAAATGATGACTAGAAAAATGAAAACCTTACAACAGAAAGTATCAAGAAAAGACAAAAAATTAAAAACAATGAAAGACCTGATAATCCACCTCAAAAAAAACATCAAGCCAAACAGTACTTTAGAAGAAACCTTGATGAATAATTTTGAAGGTCTCTCTTTAGAATTGTTACAAAGTGAATTAAAAAATGTAGTCAAAGAAAACTCACAGAAGGTACAGCAACCAATTGAAAGAGTTTTCACTGACTTTATATTTTTATTCGCCAAAGGCGTACAATTTTGTTAGAAAAACATTGTGTTTACCACATCCCGCAACTTTGAGGAAATGGTTGTCATCCCGTAATTGTGAAGTTGGTTTTCTAGATGAGGTTTTTGAATTTTTAAAAAAACAGGCGACTCAATGCAACTATCTAACTGAAGTTGCCTTGGTTTTCGATGCGATGGCGATTCGATCGCAAATTGTTTATGACAAAAAAAAAGATAAACATTGTGGATATGTTGACTTGGGTGGCGCAGCAGCTGTCGACAGTCAAGAATTGGCTACAGAAGTATTAGTCTTTCAAATAGTATCATACAGTACCAATTTTAAATGCCCTATTGCATATTTTTATATAAATAAAATTACAGCAACTTTGCAAAAGCAGTTTATAATAACAGCTTTGCAAAAACTGAAAGACATTAATATTCTTGTGCGTTCTGTAACTTGTGATGGATGCGTTACAAATATTAAAACTTTCCAGTTATTAGGGTGTCATTTAGATCCATCACATGATATAGAACCTACATTTAAATTACCCAGCACACAACAAACTAATACTTCACATAATAGGGGTGATGAGAGAAGTGTTGTTTTCATCTTAGATCCTTGCCATATAATGAAGTTGTTAAGGAATGCTTTAGCAGAATCAACCGACTTAAATTCACCTCGGGGAAAAATTGATTTTAATTTTATTAGAAAATTACACGAATTACAAGAATCAGAGGATCTGAAGTTTGCCAATTCTTTGTCTGGAGCCCATATCAATTTTCAAGGGAAAAAAATGAATGTTCGCCTTGCTGTACAAGTCATTAGCAGTAGCGTTGTTAATGCAATAGATTTTTTAAGAGTTTCAGGTCATAAAGACTTTCAAGGCAGTGAAGCTACAGTAGAATTTCTTAACATTTTTGACAGGATATTTGATATGATGAACTCTAGAAGTCCATTTGCAAAAGGCTACAAATCGCCACTAACTCTAAAAAATTATAGCTACTGGAAGCAAATTTTCGTGGAAACGGCAAATTACATTAGATCATTAAAAATTGGAAGTTGTTCTATTTTACAACATAGAAGAAAAACATTTGCTCTTGGGTTTCTTATCAACATCTATAGTTTTGAAAAATTAGCTTTAAGTTTGCTAAATAGAGCAGATCCATTAAAATATTTTTTGACCTATAAATGTTCGCAAGATCATTTAGAGCTATACTTTTCATGTATTAGATCAAGAGGTGGTTGGAATAATAACCCCAACGTGTTACAGTTTAAATGGGCGCTACGAAAATTATTATTCAAAAATAGTGTAGAGCCCAGTGTTAATGGAAACTGTCTATTCAACGATGATTTTGATTTAACACCAGTGTTCAGTTTTGGCGAACAAACTATTAACGAAAATCAAAGAGACACAGTTGAATTAGACCAAGAATTAGATCAATTATCTTTAGTAATAGATTTTACCTCACTCTCTTCCATACAAGAAAATATATTGTACTACATAGGAGGTGTGATTGTTCGTAAAATCATTAGTAAAAATCCGTGTGTTCATTGTAAGGAAATGGTCACGGTACATTATGAAAATGATCATGATTATGATGTGAGCATTAATAATTGTAAAAGTTTTACGAAATTTGTATCTAATGGGAAATTGTACTATCCGTCAAATGCCATTTTTAATATTGTTCAATATGCAGAAAAAGCTTTTCGAGCCGAAATAAATTTGGGATTTATGGGCAAAAACAATTTTAAAAGAAGGATAGTAATGCTTGTGATTCAAAATTTTATTCATAAAATCACGACTATGTTTCAACCTGCACATCCTATTGTAGACATATCACAAAATTTACATGAGTTACAAATTATTAAATTTGTAGCTAGTACCTATGCAGATCTTCGCATACAAACTCATGCTAAGAAAAAAAAGTTTACAATTATTGGGAGAAAAAGCAACACTTCGGCATAAATTAAACAAAACCATACTCTTTTACCACATTTAAAAAATTGTACATATTACAATACAATAAAAAAATTTGAATACATATTTTTATCATAAATAATTGTCGTGAATGTATCATTTTTTCTGCACCCAAAAGATACCTACCGTCATCATTATCGTTCCCTAAATTATTTTAGAGCCGTACCGGTCACACCTGCCAATTTATTCAACATACAAAAGCGGAACCGCCAGCTAAGTCGGTAACACCTGGGTAACACACTGTGTGCGCGACAGAGAAAGCATTCCCTTCTACAACCGCCGCGCGTGTCTAACGCTTGGGTCACAGTTTTGTAGCGTTTCGTACTCCTTCCAGTTATAATGTTCAGTTCAATGTGCTACACTAACAACGTGAAATACACTAAAACCTAAGGCGCGAAATTCAAACCGTCTTCACTCAATTTGAATCTCACTGTATTACTTTCATAAGACACGTTTTTAGCTCACGCGTCATTTTTGCGTTATTTTTTAATCATTCAACTTACTTTTAGTTTTAAATAAAATTTATTAGGGATTATTGATAAAATAAGTTTGACATTTGAACAGCTGTTCAGTAGTGATATCAACTATAAAATGTTCAATGTTACTGTTTCCGGTGCTCAAATAACTCTCTTTTGGCTATATAAATAGAAAATAGTATATTAAAGCATTAGATTCATAAGACACGTTTTTAGCGCACGCGTCCAAACTTCGACGCATTAGAGACGTTAAAACGTCTTATGAAACGAATACCCTATACGAGGGTGGTCCCAGAAGTACCCGACCTGACCAAGAGGTGGCGGTAGTTGTTTGAAAATATCACTGTATTGGAAAGTACGCAGTCTATAAAGCATATGTTTCAAGTTTGAAAGCGCCACGTTGTTCAGTATTTGTTTGGCAGCCATCAATAGCGAACGTTGTCAGTGAATTTGTGAAAATGGAGAAAATTGGTCATCGTTATGTGATAACAATACTTTTATTTGAAAGGCCTCAGCCCAACCAATATAAAAGCTGAACTGGATTCTACTCTGGGTGAGTCTGCTCCTTCGTTTACAACAGTTAAATTTTGGGTAGCTGAGTTTAAACGAGGCCCTACGAGCTGCCAAGACGAGCATCGCAGTGGTCGACCAAATGAGGTGACGACTCCAGAAATGGTGAAGAAAATTCACAAAGCGGTACTTGATGATCGTCGACTGAAAGTGCGCGAGCTAGCAGACATTACGGGCATTTCAAAAAGTGCGGTACATCGCATATTATCTGAAAATTTGGACATGAGAAAGATGGGTGCCGCGTTTGCTCACACTCGAGCAAAAACAGTGTCGTGAAAATGTTTCAATTGAGTGTTTAGCGAAGTTTCACAGCAACAAAGCAGAATTTTTGCGCCGTTTCGTAACAATGGATGAAACATGGGTCCATCATTTCACACCCGAGACAAAAGAACAATCGAAACAATGGACTCAAAAGGGAGAACCGGCTCCAAAGAAGGCGAAGACCGTTTCATCTGCAGGCAAGGTTACGGCGTCGGTTTTTTGGGATGCGCGTGGAATAATTTTTATTGACTATCTCGAAAAAGGAAAAACTATCAACGGCCAGTATTATGCAAACTTATTGCAACGTTTGAGCGAAGAAATCAAGCAAAAACGGCCGCATTTGGCTAAAAAGAAAGTGTTGTTTCATCACGACAACGCGCCAGCTCACAAATCCGTTATTGCAATGGCCAGAATTAATCAATTAAAGTTTGTATTGCTACCTCATGCACCATATTTGCCAGATTTAGCCCCCTCGGATTATTTTCTGTTCCCAAACTTGAAAAAATGGCTCAGTGGTCAAAGATTTTCTAACGATGAAGAAGTGATGTCAGCAGTTAATGGCTATTTTGAGGAGCAAGACAGTTCTTATTATAAAAAGGGTACCGAACTTTTTGAACACCGCTGGGAAAAATGTATAGAGCTGAAAGGAGATTACGTTGAAAAATAAATAAATCTTTTTTCAAAATTTTTGTGTTTTCTTTTTGGGTCGAGTACTTCTGGGACCACCCTCGTACTATTTTTTCTATTTGTCCTTTAGAAAAACCCCACTGCACCGGTCGTTTTTTAAACTTGGATGCATGCGCTAAAAACGTGTCTTATGAAACGAATACTTTATACTATTTTTTTCTATTAAGTTTTGTAATCGTTTAAAAAAATAACTTAGTTTTAAACAAATTTTGTTAGGGATACTTTGTTAACTAGTTTAACACACTAGTTTGACCACACTGAAAATTCTAGTTGCACATTTGTTTTTCATATGTATTTGCATCAGTGATCAATATGCAGAGATTTGTGTAAATACGTAAGTTTGACATTTTAAGACCAGTTCTTTAATAATAATATCAACTTTAAAAAATAAAATGTTACTATGTCCAGTATTCAACTAAAGCTCTTTTAAACGCGCAAATAGAAAAAAAAGATAACGTAAAAACTAGTTATTTTTAAAAGAACTATTAAAATTATTTCATTTTTTCAAACATTTTTAATTTTTCCCTGAAATGAAATCCCCCACATTCATCACTAATTCAAGGTTCTTTCCTGATTGTGCAAATTCCTGGTTTTTTCCCAGTTTTCAAGGTTTCCAGGTTCGTTGGACACCCTGTAGAACTATCTGACTTTATTCGGTGGTATCTTATCTGATTTTATTCTTCTAAATGGCAGACAAATCCATATCCCGAATTATTTACTATAGCATTTGTCTAATTTTTATTTATCTACATTATACTATTTATAACAGTTTTTATTTATTGCAGGCCTTCAAATGCGAGCCAGCACCACAAGAAGAACATGATAGAGATCCTCTTTCTATGGAAGATGATCAATTATCAGCCCCTCCAAAGAAAAAACCAAAACCGGAAGTACACCTGTCATTATCATCATCAAGAATACCTAATGTACCTGAAGACGTATTTGATGCAATAGGCAAAAATGTCGCCCACAAATTAAGAGGAATGTCGCACCAACAACGAATCATTGCCGAGAAGATAATCAGTGACATTATGTACCATGGTCAGATGGAAACTTTGACAGTTGATGCACATTTATCATTAACGCGTTAAACACCAAAGCTATAATACAACACCAACATATGTTGTTTTTTTGTATGCTGTGACTTAGAATATGTATATTTTTTTTAAACTATTGATGTCTGTTCCTTAAGTTTTCTTAAAAAGAATGAAATCTTGATAGCAATTACTAACTAATTTTCTGTACATAAACTTGTTAACTTAAATTACTGTTAAATAAAACAATTTCGTTATTTTCGTATTTCAAACATTTTATTTGAGCTTGTTTTAACTTATATATTATTACAAAAGATCTCCGATTTCGTATGCTGTATTTTTAAAGACTGGCAGTAGTATTATATAATCTCCAATTAGGTATAAATATATTCCATATATTTACATTTCACACCATAAATGCAGTTTATCTTAAAAAAATCATCTCATAATGTCCACAATTGAATCAAGAATTACCTTACAGTAAGTATATTACGTAATTGAAATATGCGAAGCAGTGTGTAAATGTATTAAAACCAGTTTTTTTTTTTGTTATTTCATACATTTTTCATTTATCTTGAATAAAAACTTACAAGTAAATTATTGTTGAGGCTCCACAAGCATCTACATTTGATCTACTTTATTTACGAGGATAGATCAGAATGTTTCTAGAAGAAAGAGAACCACAAGAGGGCGTTATGCGCACGTGCTGAGCACTTGTTTTGAAAGCGCCATTGTTCGTACAACAGTTGTCAAATTTTCAAACAGATTGGATATAAACACACGCCGTTACTATGGATTCAAGTAAACAATTTGTGCATTTTCTTAATCATGAATAAAAACGAGTTCCGTGCAGTGATAAAACATTTCTTTTGTAAAGGCTTAAATGCTAAACAAATAAAAACGGAGTTAGATGAAGTTCATGGTAAGTCTTCGCCTTCGTATGCAACTGTTGCAAACTGGTTTGCTGAATTTAAACGTGGTAGAACAAGCATAGAGAATTCTGGCAGACCAAAAACAGCTACCGATGGAGAAACAATTGAAGTCCATGAAATCGTGATGAAGGATCGCCAAATAAAGTTGAGAGAGATAGCAGAGAAAGTAAGCATTTCATACGACTGTGTACATTATTGCATCTTACATCAACATTTGGACATGAGAAAGCTTAGTGCTAGATGGGTGCCTCGTCTGCCGACAATCGACCAAAAGCGTGTTCGAATGACCATTTCTCCGCAATGTCTAGGCATGTTCAAACGTAATGAAAAAGATTTTTTGCAACGTTTTATAAGTGTTGACGAAACGTGGATTCGCCACTACACTCTGGAGACCAAGGAGCAGTCAAAGCAATGGACAAAACGTGGTGAGCCAACTCCAAAGAAGGAAAAGACGATTCCGTGTGCTGGGAAAGTCATGGTTACCGTATTTTGGGATTCCCGAGGAATAATTTTTATGGATTACTTGCAACACCGGAGGACAATAACGGGCGAGTATTATGCATAGTTATTAGACAGACTGAACAAAGAAATCAACGCTAAAAGGTCTCATTTGGCAAAGAGAAAGGTCTGTTACCACCAGGATAACGCCCCATCCCACAAGTCGGCAATTGCGATGGTGAAACTGCACCCTATTCATGAGACTTGGCTCCGTCGGCTTTCTCTTCTTTGTTCCCAGATCTCAAGAAATGGTTGGCTGGAAAGAAATTTTTAACAAATACTAAAATCATCAAAGCTGTAAATGGATATTTTGAAGATTTAGATAGTTCTTAATCTTGTGAAGCGTTAAAAGGTCTTGAAAATCGTTGGACTCTAAATGTGTAGAGCTTAAAGGAGACTATGTAGAAAAATAAATATGATTTTCCCCAAAAAGTTGTTTTTTCCCGTCTCGTTCTAGAAATTTTTCGATCTATCCTTGTATGTTTCTTCACAAAAAAATGATTTAGATTAACTACAGCAAACAAATTATTGGTATGAGATAACAAATTAAGCTAAATGCCAATGTAATCTACATAATGATGTTATTAAAGGATGTTTGAGGTATAAAATGAAGAAAAGACTGAACAGCACCATTCTCCCAGTTTTATTATTTTTAAAAATGACTTAAAAATATCGAATATATTACCATTTCGCTCGTTTACCCCAATCCTTCGGCGTCCAATGCAAACATTTTGGATCTATTCGGATGATTCGTTTTTGCATTGCCGAATTATGATTTTCTAATATTTCCTTATTTAATGTAACAATATATTGTCCTTTGTAATAATTTATGAGGTTCAAGTTTTGTAAGGTTGATATCACATCTTCTTTTTTAATACTTGTCAGTTCACACATTTCACTAGAACAGAAAAATAATTATCAAATAATTCTATAAATGAAAAAAAAAGGCAAGTAGGAACTTTGTTGATCCACTTCCAACAGACAAAGAATTAAAGGAAGGATAAAGAGCAGAATGAATTTACGAGGTAATTCTGCAATATAAACTTACTTGATAGTTATTTGGGGCTTTTCATTATCACCGACAGGTTGCACTGATGTAAGAATTTCCAGAATGGTTTGTGACCAGTAACTTCTATAAGAAAGCAGTCCCAAATCTGACAGAGGCTTTTCTGGTGATCCTGTTTTACCCTCAAATTTGGACAATTCGTAACCTTTTCAAATAAGATTTATTAATTAGGGAACCTACAATTCCTGTCTACAGACCCTTGATTTCAGATTTGATAGAAAATTGATGCTTTGTGCTTTTGTGTTTTAATCCCATTTCTGATGTACTGGTATTTAAACTTAAGGAGGATACAGCGGATCTTTGCGGAGTGAAGGGCAAGGCGGTGTACTGGTTAAATTTACAAAATAAAAGGAGTTTGAAGCCATATTTGCGACATAGACTCCCAAAACCCCATATTTTTATCAAAGAATGGCTAACTTCAATACCACGCTTCTGATTCAGAAAAATGTCTACCTTATTTTTTCACTAAAACAAAACAGTTTTGACACTTTTAACAAATTTCGAGATACCTGGGGGAATTCTGTCCAATTTGACATGGAATGACCCCTATGGGAAATTCAGCCCTCTGTTATAGCTAACATGTTTATGAATAATTTAGAACATCAAATATTTGAATTAAACTTCTCTGAACACATTATCTTTTGGCCTCATTATGTTGATGACATTTTAGCTTGTTTTGGCAGTTCTTTTGAGGTTAGCAATACATTTTTAATTCTTACTAATACAGACCTGGAAATTGATATAGGTTCACCTAGAATATTGATATAATTTTTGAAAGATTTTTGTTATAACATATCTTACCGTAAAACCACTTTAAGGGCTTATTCACTAAACATTTTTATGTGTTATCCTACCTTTTCAAAACATCTGCATGTTTGGTACAAAAGGTAAAGCATTTGAAGATAAAAATGAAAAGTTTAATATGTTTGTAAATTGGAAATTGAAATAAGTTCACTAATTAAAACTCACCATTTATTAAGCATTGAAAATTTCGATTGTTCATGCTTAAGACGAAATGATTAAGCTCATTGACTCTAGTGACATTACCAAGGCCTGCAAATTGGCGCTCCTAAGATCATTTATAGTGCGGAAAGGATTATTTCTACTGTAAATCTTTTGAACGTTAATGTCCCACATGTTTTCCATTGAGTTGATGTCCGGAAAGCATGATGGCCTATCTAAGGTTGGGATTTGTGACGCTACCAACCCTGCTCTTATGTTCCATAAGCTGTAAGCAGGTGCCTAGCTTGTTGAAAAATTAGGTTTTCATGCTCATGATCCTCATAATAATGGATTCACTTACCATCCATGTCAAAGGAAATGCCATCCGAACCTTGTTTATTCCGTTAAAAGAAAGATGTTTGCAATTTGCAGCTGAAACCTGATTGGACGAAAGTAATAACACATTTAATATTTCCTGTTGTTTAAATTAATAAAAAAAGGTATTTTTCGATAATCTGGAGCGAAGAGAGAAAATTTAATTTTAACTGACCTGACAGGTTTCATGATTACTGGCATGATTTATGAAAGAAACCATTGGGCTTTTCACGTAGAAACTATTATGGTTGTTTCCTAATAATCTAGGCTGGGTTTAACGGAATAAACAAGCTTCAGATGGTATTTCCTTTGTCATGGATGGTAAGTGAATTCCTTATTATGAGGATCATGAGCATGAAAACCTAATTTTTCAACAGGATAGGCACCTGCTTACCGCTCTCAGAACACAAGAGCAGGGTTGGTAGCTTCACAAATTCCAACCTTAGATTGGCCATCATGCTCTTTGGACATTAACCCAATGGAAGACGTGTGGGAGATTATCGTTCAAAAGATTTACAGTGGAAATGATCCTTTCCGCACTGTAAATGATCCTAGGAGAGTGATTTTGCAGGAATTGGTAATATCACTATCAATGAGCTTAATCATCTCATCTTAAGCATGAACAATCGAATTCTTCAAATCATTAACCATAATCGTGGTGCTACAGATTATTAAATTAATGTTCTTTTTTGGTTTTGATAATTTAATGCTTAATAAATGGTGAGTTTTAATTAGTGAACTTATTTCAATTTTCAATTTACAAACATATTAAACTTTTCATTTTTAATTTCAAATGTTATTACCTTTTGTACCAAACATGCAATGTTTTGAAAAGGTAGGAGAACACATAAAGATGCTTAGTGACTAAACCTTTAAAGTGGTTTTAACAAAAATATTTCAAAAATTATATCAATATTCTAGGTGAACCTATATCAATTTCGAGGTCTGTAGTCTTCACCATAACATAAATTTTACATTAGAAATAGAACAAAACAGGACTATTAACTTTTGGACTTGACTTATAAGATTAACACACCCAATCTATTTGAATTTTCCAAAATATACAGATTCGAGTGCATTTGTTATCATTTATATTCACTGCTTCCGCACCCATTCCTACATTCAGAATGTAATGTCGAATTATGTGAAGAAATATGTGACAGAGAAAGGAGACTACATTAATTACAGGGCTCTCACAGACCGCCTCAATTTTCAACATGTACCCCTGTGGGGTCCAAGGACCACAAATTTAACCACTGATTTAAAAGATTCTAAAAAATTTAATCCTAAAAAATTGTGACCGCATTGCCTACATTAACGTTGTTAGCAAATAATTAATTTTTATTTAACTAATCGGGGAGTTTGATAATACATTGTTAATTTATATTTTCAAAGAATAAAGTTTATAAAATGAATTTCTGGAGTTAAGGTGGCGTTATTGGCGCAAAATATGAGCGTCAGAATTTAGCTCACTTTTTCATTCAGTTTTCTTTTAATAATCGTTTCTTAGTTCCCCTTTTTGATTTCAACTACCTTAAATTATTCCTTGGCATTAGAAAATTTCAGTTAAACTTAAAATATTTTGAAAGTTCACGCATATCACTGTGAGCAGAGAACTGCGATGCGATCAAATAATGTTTCTATTTACATTTTCAAATTTTAGTTTTAAAGAAATTAATTCCGTTTTGCGGACCGTAACGCCATCTTTAGGTGTTTATAGTTTCTGAAGCTTCCTATTATTAACACTGGCGGCGATAACGCGCCCTTAATTAAGATAATCCGTCACATAATAAGACCACACTGGTGACCCCGACGTGATCTTTCGGTAATCAATCAAAAAATAAATATTACGGAAGAGCGAGGAACTTTAACACAAGAGATTTCAAGGATAGCAGTGAAAATACCTCCTTTTTGGTGAAGAAACGTTACTATATGGTTACATCAAGTTGGTTCACAATTTATCACTGCTAACATAACCAATGAAGTGACAAAATATTATTGTTTTGGATTCATTAGATAGTGAGATAGCTGAACTTATTAGTCATTGAATATCGAAACCACTTTCAGCCACCCCATACACAGAACTCAAGAACCACCCTATGACTGAATTTGAAGACTCCAGAGAGTAGAAAAAAAAGCTGTTATCGGAAATGGAACTTGGTGACAAGCGACCCTCTATACTTTCACGTGAGATGCGATCTCTGGCTGGCAAGCAGGTACCCGATTAATTCCTACGAACAATATTTTTACAGACCTCCCACTAATGCACGATCAATATTATCTGCTATAGTCAAGATGATCTAGACAAATTAGCCACAATGGCTGATAAAATTTTAGAAATTACTGCACCTTCAAACCAGTTTATTGTAGCTACTGAGATAAAAATAATCCAGTTGCCTCTGTTTCATCGGGTAACAGACCTAGTAGACTAGAGAAACAACTAACAGAACTTACCAACTCCATCAATGAATTTGTTAATTCAGAGTGAGTTGTTACTCACTCAAAACCCAAAAACATCACAAATTTAAAAATCGTGCAAGAAACATGTGTTGAGCCCTGCAATTTTAACACCAACAGTAAAGAACAATCAGAAAACTAAAAACTTTCCATCTTTTGGCAGCTGGAGATGGAACTGGTTTTCAATCAAACTGCCTATTCGTTACTAATATCTGTAGTAGAGTTTCTGAACCGGGAATTCCTGGGACCCAAGTCCCGGGAATTACTCTATTTTTTGTTATCACGAGTTCCGGGAAAAATAACTCGAGACATGGGACTTATGTATACAAGGCATTTAATTAAAATGCTTACTTTAGAATTAAGGTTTTATTTGTGTGTTGCTTTGCATAGATGGTGTTCTTAACCAGTTTGTTAAAGTACTAAACAGTCTTTGCAAACACATTACAAATTGTTTACAACCTGTCTATAAACAATCAGTAAAGGTAAAGGGATTAGTTTCAGTAAGAAAGTACCGTTAGGTATGGTGCCTCAGCATTCTTTATAACTAAACAGGTAAGGTAGTCACTCTTCTTAAAGACCTAAATAGAATGTTTTTACTTAAAAATTCATATTGAAGTATGGTCTTAATTTCTTTAACAACCGGTCGTTTTCAAAAGTAAAGGGTTCCAAGAAGATTTTGATAGTCTTTGTAATGACAATAGTATAATTAATTGCTTATAGTAGTGTGTATTTACTAGATTTCCGAATTTGTTTCATCGGCTTTTATTTACCTATTAAATTTATAAATAAAATGTTTTCTGTTTAGGTTCAAGACGAAAATAAACCAAATCGTAGTTTGAATTCGGTTTAAAAATATAGAAACGGCCAATGTAATTATTGCGCCAAACAAGTCTCGAATTATAGTGGGCCCATGCGGCATTTAGAATGCATGCACGGACTGCATTTAAAAAAAATATTGGAGAAGATATTGCACTTTTTGTACCTAAAAAAATTAAAAATTAACAATCAATTTTAAAATTTTGCAAAACAAAGAATTTGAATGAAATTGTATGTATCTCAATGGAGATGGAATAACAATTCCAACTATTGCTAATAATATTTATCATGTTCATATTCAGGAAAAATGTTTTACAAAAGCTATGAGTAACTTAAAACTTACCGACAAACAATACAACACCAAACAGGAAAGGTTTTGACATAAAAGCGAGAAAAACCATTTTATGATCGAAGAATTTATTTATGTATTGCTGTGCTTTTCATTAAATAATTGCAGTTATTTTCTAATGGGAACTTCTGGGAGAAAGTGATAAGAGTATTAATTAAAGCAATTTTAAAAACAAATATTTGGATTTTTGTGTTAGGTGCCTATGTAAAATTACTACCCGGGATTCCCGGGACTTTCGGAAAAAATAGTCTCGAGTCCCAGGAATAGCAAAATTGTCGAGACCCAGAAACCCTAATCTGTAGTGGTCTTCGGCTATTAGTCGATTCTGGGTGGACATATCTGTGTTACCTCCCACTTGTTGTTAACGCAAACAAATCATTGAACGTAAATTATTTGCTGCAAATGGTTCCTGTATATCCACATTCCATATCCATATTCTTGCATTATGGGTCATACCAGTCTCATTTCGAGAATATATGTGTATTGTGATGATCAGATTGCAAAAGGAAAAAAGTTTTTTACAGATCATTTTATGTAATAAAGTGTACCAGAATTGACAATATATCAATACATTGAACAATGACAAGAAGAAACTCTGCCTTTTTGCAAGTTTGGTTCTGATCAAAAAGCGCTGAAAATGATAAAATCCAACATTTGTCGTTTGGAAGAACAGTTAAATAGGAAATGTGGAATATGATCCAAAAAGTTATCGAAACAATTCAAATGCAGCCAGTCTCATATTGTCAGGACCCTTAAGAGTAAATGCCGGATGAAATACAGAAGAAAGATCGAAGTGCTCAATAGATTTGAACAATAACAGCAACAAAGTCGGCCAAGGTGCAGATGCATGTTAGAGAAATTCCCAGAAAAGTTTTTTATTTTGAATGATGAAAATTATTTTACTTTCAAAGATTCCGATGAAAAAGCAATTGGGGAATTTTATACCAAGAATTCTCTTGCAGCACCTAATGATATTAAAATTTGAGAAAAATCAGCCAAATATTGTGTCTGTGGCTAAGGAAGGGAATTCCTCCATGTGTCCCAAGAACTGTGACCTATTTAGAACTTCGGGTCTATTCTAAAAGGTCTTGAAATAGAGAAAGGTTGGGAAGCTCAAAATGAGCAGAATCTTAAAAATAAAATTTTATATTGCTAAAGAAAATAGGCATGAACCTCGAACAGAGAATGGTGGAACGTGTGCTCAAAAAACTGGATTTTCTTCACCGTTCTTGAAAAGTTTATTAACTTTTATCATTCAAATTCATTAAAATGTAGTATCTACTATAACGCAATAAGATTTATATAAATCGAAACATTCTTGTAGTTTTTATATGCATTCAAACACAGTCTCAAATTTTAGGCATCACCCGTTACAACTGGATATCTGATTACGAAGAAACTTCCATTGGCCATTCACAATTGCTAATGTTCAGCATCCCATCATCGGCGCAGACTTTTTCACCCATTTTGGCCTACAAGTGGACTTAAAAAACCATCGGTTAGTTGAATTCAGTTATTTAATATGACTAAAGATGTTAGAAAAAGATGACGAGCATCAAATACAGTGAACTGAAGATGTCATAACAGCATTTAATGAATTGATACAACAATTAGCTAATGCGACCTTACTAGCCCACCCTGCAAATGATGCTACTTTGGCCTTGTTGACAGATACTTCCAATCTAGCCATTGGAGCTTCACTACAACAGATTAAAAATAACAAATTAGAACCATTAGGTTTCTATTCAAAGAAACTAACATCTACACAAGTAAATTACAGCACTTATGATCGAGAACTTCTTGCAATGTATCTTGCAGTAAAATATTTTCAATAGATGCTTGAAGGTCAAGAATTCACAATCTACACGGATCACAAACTAAAACTTTTCTACAATGATTTGATAAAGCCACACCACGTCAGCTACGAGAGTTAGATTTTATTTCACAGTTTAGCACCGACATAAAATATTCACCAGGAAAAGACAACCTTCCTACAGATGTATGTTTTCTATCAACTCTTTTCAGATTCCTTCAAATATTTCTTTTGACGGTATTGCTAAACTTAAGGTTAATGACACTGAATTAACTCATCTAAGAGAATCAAAAAGTTCTTCGTTAAAATTTACATCCATTCACTACTCAATGGTACAGAACTTGTACCATTTGCAAATCACAACAGCCTTGGTAGTGTAATGCCTGGCGTGCCGGACTTTCACCCAAGCAGCCCGCGATCGACTCCCGGCGCCGGCAGATCTAGTTAAGGTTTTCTGCAGTTTTCCTTAGCTGTGACACAAATGTGGGATTTGCGCTGTTCCATCTGTAAGTTGGCTGCAGCCGCACATTGGGCCTACATAATAATAATAATCGCCCCCTCCCTCCCGCACAAGCTTATAGCTTCTGGGGCCTTGGTTTAGGTTATGGGTTGTAGTAGTTATTATTATTATTACATTGTATGTGATAATTCTACAGGGAAGCCAAGAGACCATTCATTCCTGAAGCATATACTAAGATAGTTTTTAACTCTATACATTCACTTGCTCATCCAGGAATTAAAGGTACTATAGACTTAGAAACCGTGGTACTTTTCTGTTATCAGAGGGCATTTTTGAAAGTCAATTTTTTTTGTTTTATAATGATTTAATCATGCAAACAAATTACGAACAATAACAACCAGACCAATGACTTTGTTACAGCAAGTTGATTTGTTGCAATTCCATCCAATTCTCGCACCAAAATAGAGCTTCATATTGTGGCCATTTGGACAAATTCGTTCAGTTGGTATCACACCTTTATGTTGTAAAAATGCGACGGCCTTTTTTTCGGTACTTGGCAAGTTGAAGATATTCATCGATAAACAATTCAGAAGCACAAAAATAAAACAAAACTTTGACTTTTTGTAAAAATCATTATAAAATTAAAAAAATTGACTTTTAAAAATGGCCTCCTACGATGAGAATTTTTGGCCTCCTGATTCTCAATTGTAAAAAATTGACTTTTAAAAAATGCTCTCCGATAACGGAAAAGTACCGAAATCATTTCCTCTGGGCATCTTTGAAGAGTGATGTTGCTAAATGGGCTAGAGTTTGCATTGCCTGCCAAAAATCAAAGATATTTAAACATAAGTCAGCCCAGTGGGATCTTATAGTGATCCAACAAAACGGTTTACTCACATCAATGCAGACACTGCTGGACCTTTACCTCCATCGTCAAATTACTGCTACCTCGTCACAATAATTGATAGGTATACGCGTTGGCCTGAAGCTATTCCTGTGCAAGATATCTCTGCGGAGACCATTGCCAGTGTACTCTTGTCCTCATGGATTGCTAGATTTGGTGTTCCATTTAACATAACAACAGATCGAGGTCGTCAATTCGATTGTCAACTATTTCAAGCTTTAACACAGCTACTGGGTAGTATTCATCACATTAAGACTACTGCATGTGAGAACATCTCACTAATAATTGGTTAGATAAATTACTAATTGTTCTTGTGGGCCTTCGATCATCCTTAGGCCCAAACTATAATACTACAGCAGCTGAATTAGTTTATGGAGAATCTATTCGTTTACCAGCAGATTTCTTTGATCAAAAACAATCAAAAGACATTCCTACTTTCGTTTACAAGTCAAATCACACGACAAACCATACAATGATTTCAACCAATTAAAATTCAACATCGTGCAAACTATAAAATATTTGTGCACACTGACCTAAGAACTTCACATGTATTTCTATGTCACGATGCACATTGCAAACTATTACAGCTAGTTTATGATGGACCGAAATCAATGGAAATCAAGGCAACCGAATCCGTAGTGGATATCAGAAGCTCTTTGTGAGGAATCAGGTATATGTATGGGACACAAGGAGTGAAAGACTACAACCAGTAGAACAAAAAATAAATGTTCCGAAAAACTGAAAACTCAGTTTTCAGTTTTTCTTACAGTTTAACTGTAAGTAACATGGTCAGACTAACGATAACGAACAAAGCAAAGATAATGGTACATGAGAAAGGTACAGAAACCCATATGAATCAAAATTTAAGGTTAAATAATGATAAAGCAGAAGAAATAAGTGGGGAGAGATCAAAAGAAGAGATTACAGATAATTTGGAGCGTAATCAAATGAATAAAAATAACATGACAAAAAAAATTATATCATCAGAGAAAAGAATAGGGATGACAATGAAAAAACTAATTAAAATATATTTTGCAACATGGAATTTACAAGGAATAAATAATGAAGGAGGAGTCAAAAATCTGGAAAAAGAAGCAGCAAAGTACAAAATACAAATAATGGCGCTTCAAGAAACAAATATAATAGAAGAATCAGTATATACAGTAGGTGACTATGTATTCTATAACTATGGAAGCAAAGAAAATAGATTTGGAGCAGGTTTCTTGGTGCAAAGAGCAATAGTAGAGAGAATTATAGATATAAAAGGAATAACTGAGCGAATAAGCTATATAAGATTAAGAGAACATAGAAATATAAATAAGTATTATAAATGGACATGCACCAACAGAAAAGAGTTCAGATGAACAGAAAGAAGAATTTTATGAAGGAATAGAGAAGATATATGATAAATGCCCGCCCTAGATTTGATGTAAAAATATTGATGGGAGATTTTAATGCAAAAATAGGGAAAGAAGAAATATATAATCAATAGGCAAACACAGTAAACATAATAAAACTAGTAGTAATGGAGAAAGACTAATAAATTTCGCTGCAGAAAGAAATATGCTAATCAAAGCGACTTTCTTACCCCATAAAGAAATCCATAAAGGCACTTGGATCAGCCCTAATAAAAAGTATACGAACCAAATAGACCATATCTAAATAGAATCAAGATATGCAAAAGATATCACAGATGTAAGAAGTCAAAGAGGGGCTGATGTAGGAAGTGATCACATTCTGATTAGAGTGACAGTTAACCAAGAAATAAGTAAACTAAAGAATAATTATAAAAGTTAAAAAAACATTAATCCGCAACTACCAATAAAAGAAGAAGAAGTAAGGAATAAATAGATTGAAAAAGTACAGACAGAGTTAGAAGTAAAAGAAATAGAAAACGATGTAAACAAAGAGTGGGAAATACTAAAGAAAATAATGAAAAATAAAACAGAAGATGTTCTGAGGGAAGAAAGAAAAAGACTGGTTTGACGAAGACTAAGTTAAAGCAATCGAAACAAGAAGGGCTAGAATTGAATTTTTAAAGGTAAACACAGAAACAAATAGGAAAAAATATCAAAAAGCAAGGAAAGAAGCGAAAAATATGCTTAGAACTAAAAAAAGGCAATATCAGAACAAGATCATCGAGGAAATAGAGGAGAACTTTAACCAAAATGAACTGAGATGCTTTTATTCCAAAACTAGAAAAGTAAAGAAAAAACCCTTACAAACATTATTAATGCAAAAACAAGAAGCAAAAACAGGAAACCAGCAAGAAATTAAAGAACTATGAGTAGACTATTTTCCACAGATAGAAGAAGGTAGAAATGAGGAAGGTAAAGAGAAAGTGAATGAGAAAATAAACCCAAATAAAGATATAGAAGACCCTACAATGGAAGAAGAAATCCAAAACATAATTAAGCACCTTAAGAATAATAAAGCAGCAGGAGACGGGATCTATAATGAATTTATAAAATATGGAGGGACGCCATTGATAGACAGAATAAGTAGACTGGTAATGAAAATTTAGGAAAGTGAAGAAAAACCAGAAGAATGGAAAGAATCAATCATAATACCAATACATAAAAAAGGATCAAGTGAAAAATGTGAGAACTATAGACCCATAAGTTTACAAAAAGTAGTATATAAAATATTAGCGAATAATAGACCAGAAAATCAAGATGACAATGAACACAACAATAGGAGAATATCAGTGTGTGGATTTCGACCCAATAGATCGACAGTGGATCATATTTTCATGATTAGACAAATACAAGAAAAGTGCGGGAGGAAAAATATTAAACTGTATGCACTATTTATAGACTTCAGATAAGCATATGATAAAATCAAAAGAAGTAAGATATTCAAAACATTACAAATATTCAATTGTCCTAACAGGTTACAAAGATTAACCAGCACAACATTACAAGAAACATATAGTAAAGTAAGGGTAGGAAGAGAGGTGACAAGGAAGTTTTCATCTTATACAGGACTAAAACAAGGAGACCCATTATCAGCTACACTGTTTAATTTGCTATTAGAAAGAATAATAAGATCAAGTGATATTAATGGAAATAACAACATCTTAAAAGGAACTTATCAGTGTATGGCTTTTGCTGATGATGTTTTGATACTTACAAGAACAAAAAGTGCCAGCACGATATTGCCAAGAAACTAGTGCAAGAAGGGGAAAAAGTAGGGTTAAGAATAAATGAGGAAAAATCACAGTTTATGATAATGGGAGGTAGGAAAGAAGGACAGCTACACATTAACGATGGAGATCAAGTTGTAAAAATAAAACAAACAAGAAATGTGATATATTTAGGTACAGAAATAACATTAGATGGGAAAATAGAAACAGAGATATCAAGATTAGTGCTGGGGTCGACGTGTATGGAGGGGGGGGTTAAAAAAGTTACTAACATCTAAAGTGCTCTCGTGGTCGGCAAAGGTGAAACTCTACAGAACAGTCATAAGACCAGTAGTGCTATACGCGAGTGAGTGTTGGGTCATGAGTGTACAGTAAAAGAAGATATTACGAGCAATATATGGAGGCATAAATGAAAATGGTAATTGGAGAAGGACAAACAGGAGCTAGAAAAATTATACAAGGATGCACCAATAACAAATATAATAAAGCAAAACAGAATAAGATGGATAGGACATCTAACCAGACTGCCAGATGCTAGAGTGACGAAACAAATATATAAAATAGAACCAGAAGGAAGAAATAAGAGAGGACGTCATAGAAGTACATAATTGGAAAGACAGCATGGAAAGAGATTTACAAGAATTGAAAGTAGGAAATTGGGAGAAAACTGCCTCAGAAAGAAAAGAGTGGAGAAAAGTAGTGGACAAAGCCGAGGGCCTTTAAAAGGCCTGTAGAGCTAAATTATATATTATGATGGACCATTCCTGGTCATCAGTCAATTTAATCAATGTTTCGAGATCGATGCAAGTCATGAGAAACAAACAGTTTCCATCGACCAGTTGAAGCCAGTGTATTACAAGATTTAAAGCAGAAAACAGAAGAACCTCTTAAGATTAAGGTGGTATCTAACAAGATTCTGCCTGCACAAACTTACGCCAGCCTACCAGATCACTCATTTATACAGCCTTCCATTATCAGATCAGGACATATAAAATTTCCAGTACGATTACTGAATGTCACTGGGGAGAGAGTATATGGTCACATTGCCTACATTCCCATTGTTGGAAAATAATTAATTTTTATTTAACTAATCAGGGTGTATTAATGTGAATTAATAATAATAAGTTGTTAATTTATATTTTTGGAAAATAAAGTTTATAAAATGAGTTTCTGGAGTTAATTAAGATAATCCGTAACATAAGACCACTGAATGGTACTCTAATTTTAAGTATAGTTACAATTAGCTCTTAATCTGAAATCAAGAATCTTTTCCTAAAATGCAACTTATTCCAACTTACTAAATTCAATAAGTAGTTTTCCATAGCCTTTCCTCTGATATGGAGGCATAGTTAATATACAAGCCACATTATAATCTTCAGTCGATTCTTTTTCTTTTGAGAAATAACCAACAATATGAAATCCCCTATTATCAAATACTGTCATTACGTAGAATAAAAATGGATCTGTATCGTAATATAAAGTTTTATGGTCTAAAAATAATTTAGCAAGTAAACATAGATTCTGTGCGTAACTTTTGTTTTTCCTTCCATCTATTTCAAAAAATGTTATATTTCCTTTTCGATAGATTTCATTACCAGGTGGATGTCGTAAATTACATTTAGCTAAGTGTCTTTCTAAGCATTTTCTACTTTTTCTATATTTTAAACAAAATTCACATATATAAATACACTCAAGTCCAACCATTTCCTGAAATGCAACAGAATTTATTTTTAGAACAACAAAATCTTAATTGAAAAATTTACCTGCGGATAAGGAGCAAAGTACCACGGCTTTATTCTATGTCTACCTAATTCAATCATTTCAACATTTTTCATTCGTGTTACAACATCATCATGATGTGCTACCATACTTCCAGATTGTCTTGGACCAGGAGAAGGTTGTTGCTGTATCGGTGCATCTTGTGAATCTTCACTTTCTAATGATGGTCCTTTTCTTTTTCGGTTCATACGTTTTTGTAATGCTGCTGCTAATACTGCACTTCCGTTAATCAATTCTGTGGGTGTTGCAACAGGACTTGACGGTCTACACAATTATATTTTATTACATACAAATATAAATTCCATAATTGTTAAATAAGTATTACCTTGAAACTGATCCCGCTCCTCCAGCTCCACCACCACCAACACTGTTGCTACCACCACCAACACTGCCACCACAACTACCACCACCTACGTTGATAATGCCACCGCCGCCGTTGCCGTTGCCACCGGTACTGCCTCCACCACCTCCTCCTCCTCCTCCGCCACCTCCAACACTACCACCGTTGCCACCGCCAATATGTAATTTCTTTGGAGTTGAAACACCACTAGCAGCCGCTGTGTTGCTGCCACCATCGCGTCTAGGAAAATGAACCTTTCGTGTGTCCAATGATTCTTCTCCAACCCACTCATCTAACCGTTTATTAACTGAAAACAGCCAAGATAATCATTATTTCACTAGGAAACACACTACGAGTGAAACTACTTACAATCAACATAGTGTACGTAATACAGATGTCTTCCTCGCACATCTTTAATACTGACAATCTCTGCCAAAGCTACAAACACAATATTGTGAGTGTAGAAAATGTAACGGGAAATAATCATTACTTTAACTTACGCCAATCATCTGTCCCCGACATATGAACAGGCAGTCTGCATCCTTCTACTAGAGAAGACTGCGAATCAGTTAGAAAGTTAGGTTATGTTATGTATACAATATTCGTGGTTATTTATATAATTACACTGTTAAATACTTACGACGGAATCGCAAATTGTTGAGTCGTCGATGTCTTCCATTTCTACTTTCATCGATACTAAAAAAATAGCACTTTGGCTATCACTTTATTTATTTTTATTTAAAAAATCGTAAACAGAACACCACTCGTTCTAAGAATTACTATTATTATCATGGGGTACGTCATGATGCGTCATAGCAAACTGGTAGCGTGGTAGCGTTCATTTATTGTATTGCCTCCCTACAATAGAACTCAATAGTTGAATGTAGAAAGATTAATAGTTAAGATTTTAATATCAAATAAAATCATTTTTATGGAAAATTAACAATAATACGCAATAGCAAATTATCTTGATATTTAAAAGGGCAGTGACATAACTTATTTTTACAGCTTGAGATTAGTAAATAAAGTCAGGTCTGAATTTATGCAACACATTTTACAAATTCAGACAAAATACACATTTTATTATACACTTCTCCAAGAAATTAACGCACCACCAAAAAATAACCAAAAGTTTGAAGTTAATTTGTGTCTAGAGCATGTGTCCGATTTCAATGATTCTTTTTTTGTATGATACGTTTTTTATTTGAAAATGTGAATGTACTATTGTTTTGTCAAACAAATTATTTTTTTATGAATACAGTGTGTAACAATTGCAACGTGTTTTTTTTATAAAATTTGTAACATCCTGTAACGTTTAACAGTTACACCAGCAAGTTAGAATTCATATCGTACTCTAGCCTCATCGTTTCTTAACATTCTCGTTTTTGATTCACTTTATTATCTCTATTAGTACCGGAAAAACACAAGTTTATAGCATGCTATGAAAAACAGGTAAATGTGAAAAGGCAGTTGACAGGAGTGTGTTTATTGTGTTGGTAGCTGTGTTTTTCCAATATTTTTGTCAATATGGAACGTTAAACACGAAATCTACTCGTGAAGAATGTGCCCAAGCATTAATACTGTTTGAAGAAGGTTGGAGTTATCGAATAATTAGACAGCGATTTAATATGAGAATGCTTAGATTTGGAATCAAATTCTCTTTGTTCAAAAGGTGACTTTGTTACATGTGTCCGAGATTTGAAACGGGCTGGCGCGTAGCAATTCCGGCTAGACGCCAGATGGGTGTTATTTTGTACCAGTTTGCGCGCAATTTCTTCAAGTACTACTTTTCATTCCTTTAGGTCGAAATTTCTGCAGACTGTTAGCTGAAAAACTTCCTTACGGCCAAATAAGACGCATTTTTTCGCGGGTGATCAGGGTCACAGAGGCTGGCATCCTTCGCGCCTCGACAGGCTAGCGTGAAGACTTGCTTCCCGTTCAAGCTTCGAGCTAGACCATCTCGGTCAGTTCTTCTTGTAATGAAGATCGATATTATTGAATTTTCGTTTTAGTTTCAGTAGTTAAAAATACAGTTCGGCTACAGTTTTAGTGTAATTATGTGCCCTGACCTCGGCGGGTGCAGTTCTTACGAATTTGGTTTTGTGGACTAATTAAAATGTGTTTGAGAAACTCTTTCGTTAAACTTTATGAAAAACCAGTTGACTTGGGTCAATGTTATCGATCTCCCGTTTGTTAGTGTGTTTTTAGAATTAACGCAATTTCTAAATACAATTCCGTATCGATCAGTTCACTTTTGTAAGAGTGAAATTTTTTGGAAGTAATTTATGTTTGACAAATCTTGTTTGAAAAGTTTGTCACTACCGTTTTGTTAATAAACAACTGGGGTTGTTTTATCGTGCCGAACTATCAAAGACAATCACTTCTTGTTGTTTGTGCTCAAAGTTAGTACAGTTTTGGTTAATGAGATCTTTATAGATTGATCTATAACTACAAAGACAGTTTCCAGTTCTCCGGTATTTAAAGTTAATAATTAGTGCTTTACGGAACTTCATCTTTATGCTACGATTGTTTAATTCTGTGTATTACTGAAAATGGTTTGTGGAATGATTTGGACAACCAGCCGTAGTTAAGATAAATTTTATCCATGGGACCTACTACCGTCACGTATTAATTTGAATGCAGTTAAAGGCAATTTTGGTTTTGAAGAATAAAGGCAACCTTCCAATTTCTAATGGTTTTGATCCAGTATGCTTCGTCAGGTTAATGCAGATAGAAAATTAAGGTACCGTATTTTATAGAAAACAGATTCTTATTGTAATTTAGCTTAAGAATCCTTTATACCAGGAATTTTGTAATTTTTCATTAGGAAGAGAGCTCTCTATAGTATCTAGAAAATTCAAATCTTTAATGTTAAAGAATTTCAGAATAATTAATTTTGATAATATTTAGACTAATCGAATTTACGTAATATCCTTCAGATATTTGTTTTTTGAATTTGCAATTTTAGTTAAGCTAATATAATTTCAACACTCATTTATATTTTTGCAGAATAATTTTGGTTTATCAATTTCATGTAATTTGTTCTTTTGGTCAATTAACGTCTTTTGTAAATCTTTTTGAGTTGCTTCGAGTTAAATTTATTTCAGAGCAGTTGATTTATTATTTTTTTAACTCTGATCTTTAAGTGTAATAAACCTAAGATGTGTGTGTTTTATTATTTCTGTGTATTGTTATTCTCTTCTTATTTTTTTATTGTTTAATAAATGTTTTTGGTTTATTTTGAGGATCTAAAAACGGAACCATATAATTATGAACATATCAATTCATTTTTATTCCAAAATTTTAAAACACAAACAAATTCTTTTTGTTTTCAATTTAATATTTAATTCATTTTCTGGTTAGTGGATTTAATATTCTTTTTTTAAAGCTTATTCAATTAACATCTTTTGATTGTTTATACTAATAAACACTTTTAAACTTCATAATCAGATGGCGCCCTTTTTGAGTTATTACTTGTGTTCTGAAACCTTTATCTACTCCTTTCCATAATTTATACAACTGTGGAACCAATACCTACGACCTGAATACTAAATTTGTAAGAGAGAGCTAAATCTCAAGCTGTGGCGAATATTTTGAGTATAGTATGATAAAATAAGTATGAATAATTGCATAGTTTTTATTGTTATTTAGTCCGGCTAAAAATCTTATGTTTCACTGTCGCCCAATCGCGGGGCATTTTTATAGTTGTGTTCTTGTGTAGAAAAACTTATGTTTCAAAGGTTATTATAAAAATGAAAGATAATGAACTTACACACTTAATACATAATATACTATTAATTCATATTTACGTTTGTTTTGATTTAATTGTTTTATATTATTTGGAGTAAGGTTATAAAATTTAGGTCCACAGAAAAGTTTTTTGTAAATGAGTTTACCGAGTGGCGTATTTAGGGCGGGTATCTGGCTGAAGCCCCCCCTCCAAAAATTTTTTAATAGTGTCAAATTCTATGTTATGTGAAAATTTCAGTATTTTGATTCGAGATTTTTATAAAGTATCCCCCCGAAAAAAGTGCCCTAATACCCCACTGAGAGAGACGGCATGTTAAGATTAGAACTGAAGTAATATTGGTATCATAGTTTACTCTAAATTTGTATTTCCAGGATAACGCTTTTCCTGGATGTTTCTAAAGCAAATTAACAAAGTTAATTTAAAGAATAAACACGAAATAACCGATTCATTTATAAATGATTCAATTGTTCAAATAATAACGATGCTGTTGGTATAAGCCACCACTACAAGTATTCCAATCTGTTCCTGTCTTTCTGTAATGTTCGCTACTGGTATTCAATTAACATTACCCGAATCTCTTCTGCACCTCACAACTCACACTACCAATGATCTTAGTCTTTTAAACTTGGTACATATACAACTGGATATCTATACTATCTTTACGCAAAATATAAAAACAACGTAATTTCTTTAACGTCCGCTGTGGGACTTTAAATTAGAATCTTAAGGAATAGGATCTCTTCCGGATCTTAGTGTTTCAAAATTCCATATGCTCAGCTAGCTATCTATAATTCTTTAGTATATTTAGGCAAAATATAAAAATGATTAATGTTCGCTACTGGTATTGGAATTAATATTACCCGAATCTCTTCTGCAGCTCACAACTCACACTACCAATGAGCCTAGTCTTTCAAACTTGTCATACGAACAACTAGATACCTCTATACTATGCAAAATAAATATATCTTTATGCAAATATAAAAATGCCGTAATTTCTTTATTGTCCGTTGTGTGTCTTTAAATTAGCATCTCAACGATCGGCTTTGAAGATTTGCCAGTAAGCAGCTGGATATCAATTCTACTACATATCTTGGGTAAAATATAAAAATTACGTAGTTTCTTTAATCTTGTTTATTGTTTTTACACTTTTATGGCGAAACTCCATAGCATGAAATATAGAAAAGGTTAGTTTCAGAAGTCACCGCTCGGATAAGCGACCGACTCAAGCGAGTGCACGCGTCCCTTAACCGATATTTGGCGTGCGCCGCTCCGTTTCACTGCTACCATTCCCCCCCCCCGAACCGCTTTACAAATTTGGCGCCCGAGCAGGGACCTTCGTTTTGGAGTTACCAACACCGACCTCGTTTTGGAGTCACCAGAATAGCGCCATTGGATAGAGGAACCAAGGAAGAATCGATTGACCGGCATTCCAAGAAAATCCGAAGATTGCCGAAGACCCGAAAACACCGCCATTGCTTAGAGGAACTGAGGAAGAGTCAAGTGGACACTATTCCGATCAAATCCGAAGAGACCCGAACATTCCAAAACGTCGGAAAAACCGTTACCCATTAGGAGAAGGCAAAGTAACAGCGATTGCACGACTTTCCGAACAATCCCGACATCACCCGAGTACATTCTTCCGCCAAGAAACCCGACGAAGCCAAGATGGACGAAAAACTCGAACTGGCCTGCAATATACCGACAACCACCTCCGATTTACCCGTTACTACAACCGGTACAACACCCAGTACCTCCGATGTCCCCGTGCGTTGGATATACCAACTAAAGAAGTCAGACCTGGATCTGGACCTATATAGGTATGGTCTGGACTTGGGAGGCACCGTAGACGAAAAACAAAAAAGGCTCATCAAATTTGTCCGAGAAGGCTGAGGATTACCGTCACCACCCGTATCAACCGTGCCTACGGTAACAACAGTGACATGTACCACGACAACCTCGTCGATACTAAGCCCACTAGGCACGGGGGCCTGTCAACCGATGTTTCCTAACGTCCAATATACACTGTAAAAAATGAGGTAAAATTACCTTGGGAAAGAGGTAACTTTTCGCTATTATTTGCGGTATTTTTACCCTAAAATTAATTTTACCTATACATTTAGTAGTTTTACTATTTGTGGTAAAATGCCCTGTAATTATGTAAAATTATACAAATATAAGTAATTCTACTACATTGAACTGGTTAAAATCACTATCCATAATATAAAATTACATAACTCAGACAATTTTTTCCTTACAAATGTATAATTGCTCAATAACTTAATTCATTTTTAGTGTAATATTAAAGATAAGATGAACTTGAACAAGAATAGTGTAATTTTACCCTTAATATTTACCCTTAATTAATATTTCGCTGATCGCACTTGTTTGTGACCTTCGTTTCGTGAAAGAATTCAGGAATCCATTATGAACAGTCCAAATAGGCTTTTTGGGGAATGGTCGGAATGGTGTGTACCATTCTGTTATGATTTCGGCGAGGCGTACTCTATCGATATCGAACGAAGTGTTCATTCTGTTGCTCATTAATATTTTGTTTTTCGTTGTAGTGTAGTGCGCATTTATTAAAGGCAAATATTTACACGTATGACCGAAGATGGGAAGAATTTGAATCAAAAATTGAAGAATTCGAAATAAACTAGCATAACTGTAATTGAGAAAGGTACTCGTGTATAATTGTTTATATAATTTATAATTTTTTAATTTTCTAGGTGGAATCGAAACTTTATCTGAATGTCTTTGAGAGACCAAATATTTCCGAAAGCCCCTGAAAAGAAGTTCTGTTAATGTCTTATATTTTATATAAGTACATACGTTCAATAAAAATTACTTTGATTTTATTTTGTTTCATACAATTCCTTTACCTATGTAAGTAATATTCAGAGGAACGATTGAATTTGCAAGTACTTTCGCAAGTCATCGTTACATTCAAGAAGTATTTTCACATTTGTATTTTAACCCTGAAAAGTACTATTGCCATGAAATATTAACTTTGCCATGTAACTTTACACAGGTGTTTTAATGTTAAAATGTAAAATTACATTGAGATTGTAATTTTAATCTGTAAATTTACTTAAAAAGGAAACATTACAATGCAAATTTAACCTAATGTTGAAATTTCCCCACTTCCTATGAAAATTACACTTTGAAGTAAATTTACCCCAAAAAATGGAGGTAACATAGTTGCCTCCATTTTTTAGGGTATAATTCACCGGTAATTTTTTAGAGTGTAGCTCAGCAGTAAACTATGTGCCAGCACCGAATCATCCCGTCATGAGCCCAACCGTAAAGGTGTTTGTGGCAGGTCCACTTTAATGGAAAGGGAGATCCGACTTCATTCTTCGAAAGGTTAGAGGAATTTTGTACATCACAAGGCATAGCAAAGGAAAAGAACAGATTGTTACCGCATATGCCCCGACTTTGTTACCGCAGTTACTGCAAGGCGAAGCAGTACTTTGGTTTAGGAATAACCGCCATAGTTGGCTAACGTGGGGACAATTCGTTACCGACTTCAAGACTTTCTATTTTCCGGTGAATTATAAAGTCGTTTTGGAGGCTGAAATAAGTCGGCGCTTGCAAAGGCCAAATAAACCGCTTAGGTATATATTACTGACCTGCAGACACTGATCCGACGCCATGGGAAGATAACCCCAAAACAAGAGTTGCAATGGTTGTACTGCAACCTATGTAATTAACCTATGTAACTGTAAGTAATGACACCAGGGAGCAGGTACGCCGTAAGCAAGATCCGAATTCCGTATACAGCAAAACCGCAGTTGGGGGTCACCGTCTCCTTACCCGGAACCCGCGAACCGGAATTGTGAGATCACCTTGCCCTAATTCGGAAAAGAGACTTGTTTGTTACAGGATGGCAAACAGACGTACAGCCGGAGAGCCAGCTACGGGAAGCAAAACCCTGCCGGTGAAGATGATGAGAGAGGAGGCACGAAAAGCCGAGCAGAGTACCGCCACCCGGAACCGCATCGCCAAGACGTTCCCCAAAGAGCTGGGGAGGCGGAGCCGGAACAAACTCCCGGTTACCATCCCGCCGAAATTCCCAGATCCCGCTCCTGTCTCCTGCGTTTCCACGATCCCGGTCCGAAAATCTACCCGGCCGCCCCCCTTACGATATACCATCCCCGGCAGTTCTCCCTCTCCCTTACCACGATGTCAAGTCCCTCGACCTCGTCCTGTCCCCAGGACTTTAGGGGATTAGGCCTAATCGCCTGACTTCCCGAACCCAACCACCACTTCGCCGAAATCCCAAGCCCCCAAGTACCACAGATCACATTCCGCCCCCTATCGAGAAACCGTCTTCCCTACCGGAAACCGGGAAAGCGAAAAATAAGACGGAGTTGGCCCACGCGCTTTACCAAGCCCCGAATCCCGAGCAGTGGTCCCCAGAGCTGAGGCGGCGGATGTTACAACTGAGACCTGCGTAGACCCCTATTGATAAGGGGCGATGGTCACTTTTTACCTCGGACGGGAAGAGAAACCGGGTATATATACCCGTACCGAAGTACAGCGACCTTCCGTTAAATTAATTTTTTTTATTTGTTTATTAGAATCCTTATTTCCGTCTAAAATTATCTCTCTTTCTAGAAAAATATTCACTTTTAAACCTAAGCACGTCTCCTATGACCGAGGGGACCTGGTGCAATTGTTACAAGAGGCTATGGAGGGACAGATGAACTTGCAGCCAGCTACCTTAGAGTCTGAGGAAGATGCCAAAAAGGAAAATAATTCCCCGTATCCAAGTCTGCTAAAGCAGACCCCGTCTCCGGTTTATTTGCAGGATTGGGAGAAGATAGACCCAATGGAGGATCCTTTTGGTTCCGGTCCGGTACCGGAACCCATCGAACCCCGGTTGCAGGCTCACAAAGGCCTTTGTTGGAGGTGTGGCCGTCTGGGACACCAAAGGTCTGCGTGCCATAATGAACACGTCCTATTTTGTTCCCGCTGCGGTTGCATTGGGATACTTTCCAGAGAATGCCCGTGCCCATCCAAAGTTTCAGCACCGTCTAGGTCCGCCAAGAGCAGCCACTTGTCCGCATCGTATCCGACAAAGAGAGTTTCTTCCAGGAACAACCGTTGCTCCGAACCGTATATTGAAGGGAAACGGAAACCCTGTCCGACTTGTGGATGTCCGAAGCCTCCTCGTCATCACCACTAGCCGTTAGCAGTCCAATTCACGGTCCCAGGAAGAAGAAGATGACGTTTCGTTTAATATGCGCAAATCTGTTTAATTAACTTAGAGTGGTGCCTTATGCATCATATTATGTATTTATGTTGAAATAGTTTGTTGATTTATTTGAGGAATATTACTTGTACCGATGCCTATTACATCCTTAAAAAAAAGAGTTCTTTTTTGGTAAGAAAAGGGGGTGTGTAACGAAGTTACTAAGTTTTGTTAATTACGTTTCACTCCTACCATCCCCCCCCCCGAACCGCTTTACAATAAAATAACAATTTGGGATGTGAGATACAAGGCAAACTAAGTAATTAATAATATGGCTGACGAAGGATCTTCCAAAGTAGCATTTACTGCGGTCAGCGATAAGGCGAATTGCTATAATACAATTTAAACATATAAGCGAATAAAAAAAGACCGACTGACCAAAAGAGCGTGATCGTCTATGGTAGGGCTTGATGTTCGTACTAAAATGTGAGTAAATATAAGTGCCAAGGAAAATAGTCCCCACCCCCCGCAGAAATTTTGTATATGGTATGTAGCATTATCATTGATTCGCGGGGCCCTCCGCGCAACCGGGCCTGCGTGGGCAACTGTTACGGCTCTGATAAGTGTGTGTATTTTCAACAATGTTGCTGATCCATCGATGAGAAGTCAAGCACGCTGCGAGTCGAGTCGATGTTCGACAAAGACAAAATGTAGGAGGTAAAGAGAAAGTACAATCTGTGGTACAAGTATTTTCAACTCACAATAATAATAATAATAATAATAATAATAATAATAATAATGTTTATTCACAAAATTTCCAAAATATAGGTAATAATAACAAAGATAATATAAACAAAAATGAACAAACATACGTAGCCACAAGGAAAATAATCCGCACGTGGCATCCACCTTGTATAAGGTTGGATAAACATTTAATGTAAATTATAAAATTTTTTTTACTGATGTTATTGATAGATACTTCATAGACAGAAATTTAACAATACAATATTTAAAATCTACAATAGCTAAAATGAAATAAAATAAAATAAAAAATCAGTTTGAGATATTATGTAAGGGCAATCTTAATAAGTAAAATTATAAATAATTTATTAATTATTTTTTATATCTATTAATAGATGTAGCTCTTGTCTACTCATGCTGAGTATGTATGTTCTTAATTTTGATTTATACAATCCAAATGAATTCAACAATCTCATTTCCGGTGGTAGCAAATTATACAGCCTAGGGCCAAGAAAAGTATGGCAGCGCTGACCAGCAGTTTTATTGATCTTTGGTACAACTAAAGATCCCTGTTTATTTCGTGTCTGATAGGAATGAGTGATTAAGGTATACACATGTCTACTATTATATTGGTATCTCATTAGCGCCTGATAATATAACTGTCTAACATCTAGAACCTTAGCTTCTGAAAACAGTAAATCAGAGGAGTATCTGTAATTTTTGCTAAAAATTATTTTTAATATCCATTTTTGAATAACTACTAATTTCTGTATATGGTTATTTGTCAAAGCTCCCCAAGCGATAATTCCATATGAAAGGAGACTCTGAACTAATGCGTAGTACATTATTTTGAGTTGCTTTATGTCACAAAAGCCTTTACATATTTTAAATTTAGGAATTATGGATCTTAATTTTATTATTAACCTCTTTGTATGAGCATCCCACTGAAGGTGGCTATCTATATAAATACCTAAATATTTTATGCTAGTGGTTGCAGATATCACAATCTCTGAGCTGTCTGAGCGAAACGTCAGACTATTATAATCAGGTAAGTTTGTGGCATAACTTGTGAATGGCATAAAATGGGTTTTAGAAGCATTTATGGTAAGTAGTTTGCTTCTGAAAAGGTCTAAAATTTGAGGAAAATCAGATTCAACTTTAAGTTTTAGGTACTCCCAAGAAGAGTCTTCATAGTATATGGCGGTGTCATCTGCGAAACTGACAATATCTCCACAGATAGGTAAGTTAAATAGTTCATTTATATATATGTTAAATAATAATGGCCCAAGTACCGTTCCTTGAGGGACACCGTATTTGACGTTTCTTAACTCACTAACTTCACCAGCCATTTCGACACATTGTAGTCTATCGTAAAGGTAATGTCGCATAAGTTCTCTAGCATTCCCTCTAAATCCGATGTTTTCAAGTGTCCTAAGTAAATCAGGATGGCTTACTGTGTCGAAGGCTTTTGCTAGATCGACGAAGATGCATAATGCAGGAGTTTTTTTATCAATAGCGTTTGCTATTTTACCAGTTAAGTACAAAATAGCATCTTGCGTTGATCTAGCTTCTCGAAATCCAAATTGTTTATTTGAGAGAATATTAAATTTTTCTAAGTATTTATTTATCCTAGTCTTTAAAATTTTTTCAAAAATTTTAGATAAATTTGATAACAGGGATATAGGCCTGTAGTTTCCAACTTCTAATTGGTTTCCTCCTTTGAAAATGGGTAAAACTACAGCTTTTTTTAATGCTTTTGGAAAATATCCAGAATCTAAGCATTTATTTATAATATATGTGATTGGAGAAATGATATTATTTACAATTTTTTTTAAGCATTCTGCTGTCAGTTTATCTAAACCAGGCGATTTATGATTTTTTAGCTCCAGAATTACCTTTCTTATTTCATCTTCTGTAGAAGAAGGGTGCAGGGGAAGAATACAAGAAGGGTGTAAATTGGAATTTACTATAGCGATACAAATCTTTATTATACCCTTGTGTAAAATTATTAACAATCCAAAAATAAGACTTTTCAGGTAGAAAGATTAAAACTAACGAGTTTTTAACGCCGCACATATTATGCGCATCCAAACTTCGCCGGCCAAGCTGAATTTGACAAATTGTATGTTCCATAACGAACATCCGTGTTGACGTGTTTTTATACCACTCAAGGGTTTAGTATTGATTTACGCTTCCTTGTATCTGGCGAATTAAGTATATAATTTATGAATATGAAGACGGCACAGCTAGTGAAAGAGAGATATTACAAATGTTACCGATTATGGATCACGTTTGGATTTATTTTGGAATCTCATAGTTGAGATTTTGCTTATAGCAAATGATAACAAATGCAAAAATGTAGAGATCTATATGTATACAGAAAGATGTCGAAATGGTTGCATAACTATCATATTTTGTTTACAACACAAATGTTAGCATAAAGAAAGTAAATAAATCATAATGTTTTGTCATGGTTGCACGTGTCAGGAGGAACTTTTAAGAAACGAAAAAGTAAAAGTTACAAAAGCGCAAGTGGCTGTTTCTCCTCTAAAAACACTCCCACCAAACTTCGCATGGGTTTCTGGCATTTTTCTGAGAAACAGTTGGTCTCACAGAAACTTTATTTTTTTTTTTAATATTTCTTAGAAGATTTACTACAAACTATGAGTTTCATTTGCGATCTGATTGAAACAGATTCAGCGCGTGCTGACACATGCAAGAACACATGCGAATGTTTTTCTCTATTCATTTTAGGTTTAATATCAAAGGACTTCATCCTTATGCCGATTAGTATTTTGTCAACTAAAAGGTAAAACCTTACAAGTGATCTTTTTTATATGCTATGGAAGAGGAAAAATTATTTTTAAACCGTTCACAAATTAGACATTCTTCATCTTCATCTTTGTTAATATTTGTGTTTGGCAAACACCAAAACTGCATCCGGGTTCTTATCAGTCATAACATGATTATTATGCAAACCTCAGGATACCTTAGACAGCTCAGCATATTTTATTTGTACAACTATAGTTTTGAATAACACCAAAATGATGGCTTAGTTTTAAGTGATTTTGTAACTCCAGAGCCTTAGATGCTGTTAGAATTTTTTGCAGCGTCTATGGAAAATGTAAATATACTAAAAAAAATTGAGGTTAAACAAAACATAATGACCCGTAACAAATCTCAATAAGCTGGAATTTATCATCATACCGGTGGTTCTTAAATTTTTGAAGTATGATGATAATAATTTAAAAAAACTGCGAAGTCATTGATTTGTTCTGAGATGGTCTGGATATTAAATATTTCATAGGTCAGAAGCTTATATATTTACCGCGGATAGTACTTCATATATTCTCTTTATCTATAATATTATATTGAATGCTATCTGTTCTATGAAGTCTTCGAATATTAATGGCAGGACCCCCTGGAGACCATAGAGTCCAGATTCAGAAGCACTGTCTTTATTATTATTTGCACTTAATTATTAAGAATTTCTATATCATCAATCTTGTTTACATTTAAACGATTACTTGCTATCTGTTATCGCTGTTAATTACGTTTATTAATTTGACACATTAATTCCGCTGCATTCGTTGCTTGTATCACGTGTAAAACTTTGCATGCTGTTTATAAATGTTCAATAACGTTATTATAAGTATGTGTTCTAAAGAGATTAAACTTTGAGCTAAAAAAAAATTTAAACCTCTTATCATAGTGAAGAAGCGAGCTTGTGTTTCTTATCTCATTGTTTGGCTTCCACACTATAGAAAGTCATGTTATGAGTGATAAACTTCTTAGTTCATGATCAGGCCAACAGGCAATAATGTGATAGTGTTAAGTAAAACCATTAAAAACGCATTCGGTTCTAATTTTTTGAATACAGTGTACTGTGGATGGCCAGTTATTCTTTAAACAAGTTAAATAATTAAATAATAGTGCACTATACTTAAAGATGGAGAACTACACCTCCGATAGTAGTGATTCCGATAGTAACAATAAAGTATTGGATTTTGGATATCAAATGCTAGATGAGGAAACAATGGATCGCCACTTGGATGTGTTTGTAAACGATGAAAAGAAAACAGCAGTACAAATAGAAGTCGCTATATTAAATAATAATCAAATGAATACGCTTTCGGAAAATATATTTAAATTTAGCAACTTGAAAACATTAGATTTAAGTTCGAACGGCTTATCTATTTTGCCTGATGTGTTTAAATATTGTCCAATAACGACACTAGTGGCAAAAAATAATCATCTCACCAATGCATCTTTACCAAAAACATTTACCCATAGTTCCAAATTGAGAGAGCTTAATTTAAGCGGAAACCAATTAACTGATTTTCCAGAACAGTTATTAGATTTTCCAAACATGAAATATTTATACTTAGGAAGTAATAAAATTTCAAGGATATCTAAAAATATTGGGAAATTAAAAAAGTAAGTAATAGGTACCTACCTACTCTTCGAGTCTTATGTTATGTAAACTAACTTTGCTTTTGTTTCTTGCAGTCTTCACATTCTTTCTTTAGGAGGTAATGAATTAAAAGAAGTGCCTATAACTTTAGGACGATTACAAATACTTCAAGCATTAGTTTTATGTGATAATAAAATAGAAACCCTACCGGCAAATATCGCAAATTTAAAACAGTTAAAGTCTTTGCTGCTGCATAAAAATTGTCTGAGAACTCTACCACCTGCAATAATAGGCCTGAAAAACCTGACCGAAGTAAGTCAAAATTGGAAAGATTGTTTAGATTTCAAAAACTAAGTGAAGATTCTTGTTATGTTTTAGTTGAGTTTAAGGGACAATCCGTTAGTTGTCCGATTTGTTAGTGATATGACTTACAACCCTGGAAGTCTTTTGGAATTAGCGGCACGTTCTATAAAGGTTCAAAATATAATTGTACAAGCTGAAGATGTTCCACCCAGCCTTTTTCATTATTTAAATAACAGCCATAGATGCGTAAATCCACAATGCAAAGGTAAGAAATATACATTGGAAATTTATAAAATTTTATTTACATTCTAAAAAGATCAAAAATACAAATTCGAGTGCTCATACTGGGAATTAGCAGATACAATATCTGCTAGGGTCAGTTTTATAATAAACAATAGTAATAAGAATGAGGACAAGACATGCTTTGATTAAGAATATTCCATCATAGATGAACTCTGGTTCTAAGTAGACACCAAAACTTCCCAAACTTAAAATAGTTCTGTTGTTTACGAATTTGCCAGACAATTTCTTCGAAGATAATATATTATTTTTTGCTTACCGATTGCAGTACAATTCCTTGGACAAAGTTTGCTTTGCATTATGAGATACACTGGACAACCTAGTAGTATCTACTAAAACCTTTAATTGCATATTTCCCATTTAATCTACCAACAAATCGCTACTTAATTTTAGGTCATTAAAAAGCAATCAAGAAGACAATCTCTTCTTCAATTCAAGACAAATGAATATGTAATTATACTTATTTGAGCGATCTTCATTTCAAAAGACTTGTGTATCCAAAAAGTTTGAGTATCAATGAGAAATATTCCTGTCCATTTATAAACATTTTAATTGTTTGTATTATCCTCTTCAATGTACTTTCTGATACACGACGATACAACGAATGTTCAAAGAATAAGACGCCAACATTTTTAGAATAATTTCTGTCAAGAAATGTAATCACAGTTACAGATAAAGTCTCTACTAGTATTATATAATTAGTTGCATAACAGAGTCTCATCTCGGTATGATGTATTTAGCAGACACGATCAAAACAAACTTTTGTCGCGGATGTGCTAGACAAAGATATAAGACGGATTAAATAATATTTGCTGTGCAGGACTTTTCGATATAAGGATTCATTCACAGCATTTTTGAATTTATAAGCTAACATTTTTCAAGATTTACAGACCCAAGTAGTCGTTTTTCAAAAAATAATTTGTAAATTTATGCGTATTTTGATTCAGCGATCGCCCCCTAGCAGTTCATATCTGTAAGTCGCTGTAGCATATCTCCAAAAAGAGTTTGAATCTGCATATTATTTTAGTTTCAGCTATAGTCGGGCCTACAGGAATTGGTTTTTATAGCTCTGAGAGTAATACAGTTTGTTAAAATATCTTTAGACTCAAGTACCGACAGTAACAACTATTGTTAAATTATCTTAGAAAGAATATTCAACAACAGATGTAAATGCTTGCATTCAGGGCAGTCTTCTTTTCATTTTTGTTTTTCTTTTTTTTTGAGGTAATATAATTTAAGTATGACGGAATAGAAACAATTGAAGATAGATAGAAACGATGTATATTACAATTTTATTATGTCAAATGAAAACAGATACTACATAAATGAATAATATAAATAGGAAGCCAAAATTCAAAGAAAGGAATTTCTTATGTTTTGAAACTTTAGACTTTCCTTTAATTCTTTTAATATTAGGAATAGTATTTTTCTGAGACATAAATTTTAATTTGGAAAAACCCGTTTATACCCTTGCCGTACCAAACCACATTTAACAGGTATAACAAACAAAAAGAAATATTTTATTTGGATCTTTTTTACCTTTTAACTTTCTTTTTTATATCGTTATAAATGTAGTTTTTAAGAATTTAAAGTTATACTATAAAAACATGTCCCAAATACTTACCTGATAACATTTCAGTTCAAAGTTTCCTTCCATTTAGCAGTCTTTAAGCAGTAAGCTGAGTAATTCTATAACAATTCTTTGTTGGAATAATCACTATTGTTGTGAAATACCGATCATAAAAACCAATTTCTGCAAGGCACCTATACTATCAGAATCACATATAAAAAAGTAGCAATATTAGCAATCGTTACGGCTTTAGATTTTGTAATAATCTGCAAACTAAGTATTTTTAAAGTCAGCTTTTATCAAAATTGATCTATTTGTTTAATTTCTACTACTTTATTAGTAGTAGTAGTAGTAAATAGTATTATTCTGTAATAAACTAATCTATATAAACTAACTGAACCTAATCAACTTCTTTAAAGAACATCTTTTTTAAAACCATATCTACAACATGCAAAACTGACGTATAAAAATGGGGCCCACTGTGAAACTGGGGGTTTGCTATGAAATAATTAAAAGTCGCTTTCCTTACAAAACTATTAGACGATGTTTTTACTACTGTTAAATTCTATGTGTGTACAATGAGGAAGGTACCTGAAAACTGGCAGGGGCCCAGTAATAATATAAACATAATAACACGTTTATTAAATGGTAGGTAAAATGTCAGACAGATTAAATGAGACTCATATAGGTAGTTACAATATTAGCTGCGCTCACAGGTGATTGTTGGGTTGCCTAAATATATCAGGGCCTAACTTGGAAATATTTCTGACGAAATTTCTTCAAATTCGGCGATTTTATTTGAATTGGTAACAAAATAAATTAGTCATATAAATATAGAACTTATAAAAAATATTAACTATAATGAGGCTATGTAATAGAAACAATTTATAATAATACAGCTTTAGATGATTTATTTTCAAATTAAACGGGCAAAAGAGCAGGAAATTTGATTTTTCTTTTTTAGTTTGCGACTTTATAGGTCACTTTATAACAAAACATGAATTTAATTAAATAAGATCACAAGTTCGTTTACTAACATTAAAAACCAAAAAAGCACAAGATGTAATCACAAGAAAAAGCAAGTATGATTGATTATAAAGGCGAAGCCAGTTTGATTTAATGGTAAAAGCACCGTATTTCTGTGCAACTGATCACCGGTTCAAATCCCGATTTTGTTTTGTGGCATAATTTATTTTTTTAAATTAATTTGAATTTTAAAAATTCAATTCGAATAATAAAACAGAAAATGTATATTTTTTGAATAGAGATTTATTTAAAATTTAAAAACCCCTTTTACATTAAGAGAGACCATGTGTAAGATAACTCTGTCGCATTTATTAACAAGTCTCATTTAATTTGTCTGACAATTAAACACATACAAGAAAAATATAGATTGCTAGAAAGGTCATCTGGAAATTGGAATAGTATATTAAAGTGTAATGAAATAAATAAAGATTAAAAGTTTCACAGTTTTATTAAAATATACCTGACAATATTGTTTCGACAGCTATGCTGTCATTATCAAAGGTAATATAATTATAAACAAACACGTCGCTAAGGTAGATACAAAATAGGTAACTAGATAAAATAATAATAATAAAAATTAATAATGTTCGGATTATAATGATTTGCATGTGCTAGTTGTTTAATGGTTGATATCTCTTTGCTAAAATCTGATTTTGTTAGTGGATTTAGATTTTAGCAAAGAGATATCAACCATTAAACAACTAGCACATGCAAATCATTATAATCCGAACATGATTGACACTTTAATTAAACAAAAAGATTATAGGTTAGCTATCAAAAGAATATATCCCATTGACAATCAAACAGAAGACACAAATTACATATCTATACCATATTTTGGCAAAATATCAGAAAAAATTGCACATATACTAAGAAAAACCAACAATTATAAAATAACATTTAAAACCAACACTAACACTTTTTCATTTTTATTTAATGCTAAAGACAGAACACATGATATCATGAAATCGGGCATTTACCGTTTAAATTGTTCTTTCTTTTTGTAGTTCGGTATATATTGGACAAACACTTCGAAATTTTGACATAAGATATAAAGAACACGTACGTCATTACAAAAATAAACATCCTGAAAAATCTAATTACGCCAAACACCTTTTAGAACAAAATCACACAATGACTCCTCAAAATAATATTAAATTCCTACATTTTTGTAATAACAAACGCAAATTAGACATTTTAGAAGCCTTTGAGATATACAAACACAAACTCAGGGTACCTTTAATGAATGAACAACTTGAGCTCAGTAATTCTCCGTTACTGGAAGTATTAGATGTTTAATTATGATTTTTATTATTAATTTTTATTATTATTATTATTTTATCTAGTTACCTATTTTGTATCTACCTTAGTGACGTGTTTGTTTATAATTATATTACCTTTGATAATGACAGCATAGCTGTCGAAACAATATTGTCAGGTATATTTTAATAAAACTGTGAAACTTTTAATAATCTTTATTTATTTCATGATTATGGAGTTCCACAAAATAAGGCTGGAAACAATAAACAAGTATATTAAAGTATTAGTTTCATAAGACACGTCTTTAGCACACTCGTCCGAGTTTAGAAAACGACCCGCGTAGCGGGGAGGTTTTCTAAAGAGGACAAGTGCGCTAAAACGTCTTATGAAACGAATACTTTATACTATTTTTTCTATTTGCGTTAGGTAGTTAAATAATTAAAAAAATTGCTTAGTTTTAAATAAAATTTGTTAGGGATATTTTGGTAAGTAGCATATCAGTTGGCAACACTAGAAATTATTGAATTGTTTTTTACATAACCTCGCTTAATCCGCGCGACGTAGAAATTCTCATTCTTATGTCATGCACACAAAGCCCGCTAGTATCGGGCCGCTACTAAGCAGCAGGACCTCGTTCAAATTAGCCAGGTGTATTATACGTACTGTTGAGAATTATTCTAAATTTAAAGTAGAATGCATGCCAATATATTTGTGACATAAATAATTGCTACTTAATGAATTAAAAACTTGGATGAAATAAGAATAATTATATTTCATTTCATAAAATAAATACCTTATTTGTCAAAGAAACTAATGAGGTATATATTCAATAGTATTTTCAGTAACGAATGATTTTTGTTAACAAAAATAATTATTCATTGGATCTTTTGGATATTATAACTTATAAGGTAAAGATATATAATTTTATAAAACTGAATTAAGTTTATCGTGAGCTTACAAAATTTACAATTTCGCTAATAATAAAATAAAAACCGTTACGCCCTTAACAGGGCTATTTATTATTCGGCGCATTTATGTGGCCTGCAAGACTAGTTTTGCAAGCGTTGCATTCCAGTTACAAGAGTTCACTGCGTAAATAAGATAAGTTTGATATTCTAAGAACAGCTGTCTAACAGTGATATCAACTTTAAAAAATAAAATGTTACTGTTTACGGTATTCTAAAAAATGTCATTAGGACATGCAAAATGCGTGTCCTAATGAAGCCATTAGGACACGCAAATATAAAAATACTATTTCGGAATTCTTCATGCCATTCTAAAAAAAAGGTCTTGATACGTAGATACATTGTTTTATTCGAGGTGAATGGCCCTAACTTAATAACTAACATGTGTGGGTTAGGTCACTTCATCACCAATACGACGATATGACCGAAAGTACAAAGTTTTTGTAATATAGCAGTTCGAAACAGAATTAATTTGTGCGCTAATGAAATAACTATTTCATTTGATTTGCGTATCACGTTTTCACGTCCAAGGTTTACAAAATGTCGACTTTTACGGATGCATTAATTTTCTCCAATGAGTTTTACAAAACCGTAAACTACTTCAACAAATAAATCTAGTTTCACAAAAAATAGCGCTAACAATAGTTGAATTAGTTATGTTTGATCTCCACAGAAAACAAAATCCTTAAGCAGCTATGAAAACATCCGTTCCAGTACGTTTAGATTACTTACACTTTAGAACTTATTTAGATGCATATAGCCAAAATTGTTTAATTGTTTAAAAGACGATTTGTCGACATTCGTTAATGACGTACTCTTGAACTTCTGATAATGCATGTGGTTTCCATCTCAAATTCTCAAATCAAGTTCTTCTTGTTTTTTTAGTTTTACTATGTCTTTACATTTAGCTTTTATTGAGGTATTTTTCCATTGCTGTACTTACGTAAATGATATTCTTGTACTTTCGTAAATCATATTCTTGTACTTAACTCAAGAATATGGGCCCTGGGCTGCACTTTCTTTAATCATCTTTAAGTTTTTATGTTTTGAAATCACTTTGATGAAGATACTTCGTACAACCTATTAAATTTCTTATTATCTTGTTTAATCGACACATTCCATTGTCTAAAACGGCGATTCTTAACTTTCTTGGAGTTATGAATCATTAAAGCCAAAATCTTTTACTCACAAGATTTAATAGGTTTAATATTAAAAGAGGCATTGAGCTTGATCATTGAGTCGTGAAACACTAAGCCAAATTGATTACTTACAAAAACTTAATGGGTTCAGAATTGGAAAAGGAATCGATAAATCGACCTAGTCAAGATTGGTCCGATAAACCTATGACAAAAGCTCTCAGTTTGAAGTTTGACCTCTCCGAGAAAGTCGACTTTGCAGCTGTAATTTTAAAACTGCGCAGCAAAAGTCCTTCCCTATTTTATTTTTGTTTGCCGATAAGTGTGATTGGCATTGTATAGATGTCACTGTTCTAATTAATGTTAATTTCGCTTTTTTATTTAAGCCCAAAGTGTGTGTGGAACTTATAATATTGGTATGGTCAAATAAGACAAAGATAATAATAATCTCCAAACGGTGATGTTGTTGGTTATTGATTGTGAATTTCACACAATTCCTTATTGCCGTCTAATGACAAATTGCTATAAACTATAAAATATAATATACCTCTTTTGTAAAATGTTTGTAATTATAGATTGTTTCACAATTCTAAAAATCAATTAATTAATGGCAATTAGTGGCACGTAATATATACCTGCTTTTCTGATCATCTTTGTACATTACTTTGACATGTAAAATGATTGCAAGATAAACGGAAATTTCATACGTATGGCATCCAAAAAGTACACACTTTTCACACATACCCTTTGTTTCTTTAGATTATGGATGTAAATTGAGGATTTACGTGATTTTCATGTAATATCGCTACTTTGGTGTATTGCTGCGCTGAGTACACCATTAGTAAAGATTTTTAATTTGTTTGGTTAATAAACAATAGTCTTTGGACTTCAGAGTACTGATTTACACAGTATTGCACAACTCAATTAACTGCCCTGACATCTTTGAACAAAAAATTAATTTCAGCGTTCCATCTTATCCACTTCGCTATGCACCAACCTTCAGAAACCTAAGAGCTAGAATAGAATTTTATGCTTATGTATCTATATAATGCTTGATAACTATAATTGTATTTCTGATCACTGTGAAGTATTTAATTGTGCCTTAAATTCTAATTAAGATTTCAAACATTTATTTATATCTTTAGTTCAACTATTTGTATGTTGATGCTACTTAATTTTTTTTCTTTTGAATTTTATGTTTTGTTTTCTTTATGATATAATTCTTTCAATTTGTAACTTTACTGTAAGATTGTCCTGTGAATGGAAAACTGTTGGACAATTTATTATTATTAATGTAATCTGACAACAAAAATCATACTGAACTCAAGAAACTCATTTCTGATATTATTTGCTGATATGCATAGAAATAATTTAATGTAGTCTATTTGCAACAATACATACATACATAACCCATTCCCCTTTTACCACATTTGCTGTGTTGGGGTTCCATATACAAACTCTTACGGGGGTAATCGAGTTATTGTTATTGTAGCAAGTACATTACGCTCCCCCATGTTTTGTTTTCATACCTTATCCTAAGGAGCTCAAATACGATTGTACTAAATGTTTTAAATTCACTCGCAACCGAGATTTGAACCCGTATTCCCCTGAACGAGAAGTAGGATCTCTACCACTCAACCATGGAAGGCTTTAGTTGCAATAATGATTAGAATAATTCCACTTATACCGTATTTACTCGAAAATAAGACCCCCCTCCCATATTTTGAAGCAAATTAAAAAAAAAGCTGTTGTATGCCAATTTTGAACCCTTAAAAATATAAGCAATATAAAATATTGAACATTTTTCAGTTTTATCTTATTAGAAAATTCCGTTAGCTATGTTCATAAAAAAAATTCTTTTTTTTATCTCTTTGTGGAAACAATGCCTTTGTGGTTTACCTGAATTCCGTTTTTTTTCTCAGAAGCGTAGTTTTCGGAAAAAATGCAAATAAAGACGGGTATATTTGTTATGTTTACATTGCTGATTCTGCAACATGATCTTTTTATAATACAATTTTATGAGGTCAGTTACTTAAATGATAATTCCGCGAACGCAGATAATTAAGAAAAGGATATTGGTGTAGGTCAAGTCATTGTAAACGATGATGATTCGCAAAATCTGGGAAATTCCCCCATTGCACTATGGCTTAAAACCCCGAGTTTTTGGCCAAAACCTAATTTTGTTAAATATTTTTACTAAAATTTGTGCATTATTATAGATTGTGATAATAAAAAGGTTTTTCTTGCAATTTCTTTTAATATATTGAGAAATAGGGCTCTTTACTCTTCAGTACATTCTTTAAAAATGAATTATTCAACCAAATTTTGTAGTAATGATATATTGCATTAACAAAAAGCTGTTTTAAATATTTTGTATACATGTGTACTTATAATATAATAATAACATTAATTAACAATACTAATTAATATATTATCTACTTGATTATAATTTCTTTATTAATTAAACTACGAGTTTTCTGCGTCTAACTCTAAATTATCTAAATAGTCCAAGTCTAAATGTTCCAATAAATCTGTTTCTTCTTTTTCATTATTGTCTCCATCATCTTCTTCCTTATCTTCTTCTGTTGCAGATGGTAAATTCTCGACAGAAAGTAAAGCTATAACTTCCGGTGGAATAACTAGCTTTTTGTGCCGTTGGATACGCTTGTTTATAGTAATGGAAGAACGTATTGGGTCGGATGCATCCATTGCTCTATGAAACACATCTTCTAAATTTGTTTTTCTATCCCTCTTCCTAGCATGATGCAGCCTATCAGATTTGTACAGTTTGTTCCTTGATTCCGAAGCCTGTTCAGCAAAGTACCCTATAGGCAATAGAGACCCCTCAATAATTTGCCTTCCATGAATCAGTACCCTGTGGACGCTTGCTGGCATAGGGAACCATTCGTATTTTTGCATATATAAGTGAGAGTTTGGAAACAATACTTTTCAAACTTTTTTTCGTTTATTTTATAGCAAATAGACAAACAAATTAATATATTTCTAAATCTTATTATTAATTCTTCGTTAACGTCCGTTATTTCCGCAAATAGTTGTGGATGACTAAAAGCACGTCGGGCAGTGTTGCCGTCGTTGGTGCTACCAAACCCATTTTGCTTTGACTTTATCCACCATTAAACTTAATTTTTCCCAAAATCTCTTTTGGACAACTTTTTTTCTATCATTAAAAACATTCTTATTTTTTTCCCCACGCACTTGCCACATCATTAATTCGTATCTGTAACTAATGTGAACAATGCATTCAAATAGTCGAATCCAACAATGCAGGGGACTTATCCCATATTGCAAAGCACCAGGCTTTGGTTTAAATTTGTCAGACCTAAAATCTTTAATTTTAGAAAACATACTAGGTGTGGCTCCACAAATTGGGCACGCTTGACTTGATTTGGTATCTGTTAGTATTGCTAAAACATTTCCATTTATTAAGGCCATCGTTAATTTGTAATTGACAGTTAATATCCTACTGCCTGGAAGGGAAAGTTGTAAAGGTTGCAAATCTTTTATTTGTTTCTCTATTTCTTCTTTTTCCCTTAGAATGACAGCTTTTGATTCCTTTATATAGGTTAGTTTTAAGAGCCTACAAAATCGAACTGATTGGGGTGTTCTATTGTCCCATAAAATTATGTTATTACTGCAAAGTCTTGGTGGTATAATTGTTGTAGCAAACAATGAGGAATCAGATTCATCGCTACTTGTTTCAAATGTTTGCTTATATGGCGCGTGACCAGAGCTTCCATCAAAACCATAACTAACAAACATTTCAGCATTTAATGAAATTGTTGATTCCATTGCTCAAAGGCACCGATGCAGTAACGTCACTAGCCACTATACCAGACGGTCTACATGCAGTTTTAGCTTTCGTAATTAGCTAGTACGGTGGATAAATATTACATTTTCTTGATATTGCTTCGTCTCTTGTATTAGTATATTGTTGCTTGCTAAAATCATTTTCTAAAATGTATTGTAACACTTCTTCTGGAGTGTAAGGCTTCGGTTCTTCTTTTGGCGACAAGAGAATTTTTCTTACTTTTCTGGCTCTTGTTGGAGTTTTGTTAACTTCCTTTAATACTACCGCTAAATCCTTTTGTCCCTGTTGTCTTGCAGAAATCCTTGTTGCTTCAAGTGTTAAAGGAGTCTCGTGTTGTGTTTCTTGCGACAAATTTGAAGCTTTTCTTCGTTTTGTCCGTTCAGACATTTCTTGGAATGGCAACCGTCGTCTTCCACCAGTAGTAGCAGATGTTGAAGGTTGAGAAAAGCTGTCATGTTTCTTCCTTTGATTTGAACATTCTTCTATTTCGAACACCATTTCAGACCGTAACCAAGCATTACAGTTACTTTTAAATCGTGACAAAGTCCTATTATTTTTTGCCACCTTGAATATAAATTCACGCAAAATTTCCGTATTTTCTCACGAATTTTTGTTAGTTCTGACACTGATATATCTTCTTCCATATTTGAAATAACATATTCGAAAACTTTGTCAACTTTACAATCCTTATTGCTTTCCTCTAGCCAGATTTTAAATAAGTCTTCGTATTTAAACTGATGCATACCTTAAAGAAAAATAATAATTACTATCCATCCGGCAGCCTCTGGCAGTTAGATTTTGCATAAAAATAAGCACAAAGAACCATTTTACATAATGCCATGTAAGCTTATGCAAGCAAATACATGCGATTTTTTGTAGGACTAAGTAAATTTTTTATTATAACATTACGAGACGTAACAAATTTGTACTGGCAACGTCGTTGGGTATTATTTAAGTTCTCCGTGTTTATAGAATTTATTTACTAATTTTTTATACAGTATTATAGTACATACCTGCAGCAAGAATGTAGAAATGTTGTGTAAAAAACTTTCAATTTTTAAATGTCGTTTGCACTTGTTAAACATTCACACGCCCGTACAGTACAATGAGAAACAGTAAACTGACCAGCACCCTCGAGCCGATGAGACAAATTGTATGACCTATTGTGTTGGTAAGGGTTTGAGTATAAAAGAAACAGGTATGAATCCTTTTGTATGAATTATGTATCTTTCAAATTTTACAGCTAAAAGGATTCCATTACCAAGTTGAAAAAATAACCTTTTGGCCAGAAACTTGGTGTTTTAAGCCATAGTGCATTGCATCACTGATATTATAACCTATAGTCTCGCCAACAAATGAAGGATTTAAGCAATAAGGATTTTAGGATTTAAGGATTTAAACAATAAGCACCCCCCAAGTTAAATTTCTGGATACGCCACTGCCTAAATCCACTTTAAGCGATAATGTAATAACATTACATAACGAGAAAACGTCTCACTATGTTTACTGTTTTATGAACTGCTACTTTTTACAGTACACTATTATCACTGCCGCATTTTATGAATGAAGTAAAGTGAACTCAACTTTACTCTCTCAAACTTGAAATTTGCAAATTTAAAATTCTTAGCCGCAAATCACTGCCGCATTTTATGAATGAAGTAAAGTGAACTCAACTTTACTCTCTCAAACTTGAAATTTGCAAATTTAAAATTCTTAGAAGATTCCCAGGGAACATTAGAAGAAATAACTTGGAAACTGGCAAAGAGAGAGTACAAGTATTCATGTAAAACCAATAATTTACAACTTGTCTATAAATAATATTATAAATGGTTTAGGTTAACTGAGCACATAAGGCATTGTATAAGGGGATTACATATACCTACCTGGTATTTCTTAAGTAAAGTACTATTCAGTTATATTAAAAAAGGGATTACCGACATCTGGAGTTTCTGAGGGACCATTTTTATAGGTAAAACTGTAAAAAGGGGTTAGAAGAATATGAATGATAGGATATGGTTTTTCTTAATAATTGTTCTGTTCATTATCTGAATAAAACATAAAAATAGTAATATAAAGTCTTGGGGGGTGCTTTTGCCCCAAAAGCACCCCCCCTAAATACGCCCTTGATCTTATCAAATGCAATTTGTTTAATCTTGCTTCTCCAACAGCTGTATTCAGAAATAATTTTTAAAGGTAACCAGTTTTCAGAAAACAAAATAAGTCCAGAGCGAGGAAACTTTATACAAAGTTGATGTCTAGAAATTGTTGTATCATAATGGATGATGAAACATTATATTGTAAACTAGATTTAAAATGAAAATTCTACAAAAGATGAATGTTAATTAAAGATGAATGTAGTTAAGATGGATAAATTTGCAAGAAAAATTCCATTTCAAAAAATTAGATTTTTTTTTATTGGAAGCAATTTGGTTCTATCGGTAAGCATAGTAGACCCTTCTTTACCAAGACTCTATAAACAAGGATATTTGGTAAGTTGGTACAATCAAAATCGTTAATAAGTTGCATCCCATAGAGAAATATTGGGCCCAAATAAAACAAAAACTATTAAAACACCATAAAGCAGCTATTTCACAGATTTTGAAAACAAATGGAAAAAAGCTATCAAAATGATAAGCAACAGAAGTACAGTGATACCTTGGCTTAAGAGCATAATTCGTTCCGGACATGTGCTCGTAATTCAAAGCACTCGTTAATCAAAGTAAATTTCCCGATAAGAAATAATGAAAACTCGGATGATTCGTTCCACAACTATTTATTATTCATATAAAAGTGATACAAAAATACAAAATACATATACTATACGTATACGTAAAAATAAAACAACTCACGCACTCGCCTCTGTAATTTAACTGATAAGATAAACAGACGAGTTTGAAAGGTCCAGTAGTCACAAATTGATTTTATTTAAGAAGAGCTAACATGATGCTTAACGTGTACATATTCGATTAAATTGATTTAATTTTCCGTATTTTGTACTTGTAACCGTTTATAACTAAAAATTTGCATAATTACTTTTCTTTAAATGATGTCATTACACTGACACTTAAAACATAATCAAATTTTTAATTATAACCTGTTATTAGGGTGTATGTATTCATCGATGACAAATAATAATTGCTACAACCCATAGCCTGGAAACCAGGCCCCAGAAGCTATAAGCTTGTGCGGGAGGGAGGGGGCAATTATTATAATTACGTAGGTCCGAAGATCTGCCGGCACTGGGAATTGACCTCGGGCCGCTTGAGTGAAAGTCCAGCACTCTAGACATTACACTACCAAGGCTGTTAAATAAAATGCTAAAATGTAAAATCTGCTGACATTTTTAACAGTCGAGGTAACATTAGATGCTGTTTACACTCTTATCTTATCGTATATGTTTACACAGATGTTGATGACGCGTTGACCCAAATTCTTCAATTGTTAAGGATAATATGTAGTTGTGACGGTCAGCAGACAAAGCGTATACGTATTAAAAATTTTACTCGTAATGCAAGACATCGCTCGTTAATCAAGTTAAAATTTATTAAGAATTTTTGCTCGTTCTGCAAAACACTCACAAACCAAGTTACTCGTAATCCAAGGTTTTACTGTATACAATCACGTTTGCAAAATGTGCAACAATTTTGGATGAAATCAAAACGAGTTTTTTTTTTACTAAATTGTAGGGTAACAATTTCACTTAGGACAAGCTTTAGATCAGTGGTAGTCAACCTGGTCCCTACCGCCCACTAGTGGGCGATTCAAGCTTTCATGGTGGGCGGTAGTTTGTTTCTTACAAAAATCGAACCAGATATCAAATATTTAGTTTCACAGTATCAGCCTCATGATCTCATTTATTTATTTATTTACTTATTACAAGTTATGAGTTATTCAACAGGATGATTAAACTCCCTTTAACAGAAAAACCCTTAAATTGATCTTTACAGTGTACTCCACATAATTACAAAATAAATTTTACATTTAAATAATGAAATGGAAAAGTATCAGCCACAGAATTATAACATAAATGGATTAAAACTAAAACTAAACAATATATATAATGTTATACAACAAAATTATTTGTAATTTAAAAGGATTAATCCATAATTAATTAAAGGTAATTTCAATAGACTTTATACTTTTACAATTTTTATATTTAATTTTTTTTTCAATTTAAGCAGCTCCTGCACTAGTAGGTGCTGCATTGATGGAGATGCAGAATTGCAGGATCAATTTAAATTTTCTGTGTATTATAAACATATGTAAAATATAAATAGAAAGACACACTTCACAAATAAAATACACTTCCTACCAATCTCCACTCAAAAATTACGAGTACTTTGCAGTTGCGATAAATTAAGTTAAGTTAGTGGACAGTTAGAAAATTTTACTACCAACAAAGATACAAAAGTGAGCGGTAGGTATAAAAAGGTTGACTACCCCTGCTTTAGATCATAAGAAAATAAATAAAGAAAAGTTAAAAAAATGCTTTACTTACCTGATAAATGGTAATAAATACAAAGCTTTAAAATAATTCAAAAGCAAGCTGTTGTGTTTTCAGATCTCAATTTTATTTCGGATCTAGAATACTACTTACCTTTTTCTTTAGCAACATTTTAAGCTTGCATATTCTCAAAAGTAATTTGATTTTCAAAGTAACCACTTTAAAAGCAGTTACCCTTCTATTCTAATTATACCTCATGTATCCCAAGAAGTATAAAACATATAATTATGGATAAGAATTTCTAATAATAAACTGAAACTTGTGCTTTCTCTACGAACTGACTGGTTTCATGGGATGTTATAATTATAGAGCTTCAATGTACTACTATCTAAATTACTTTGTGGGGCAAAAGCTTTGTTGATCTTTAATAATTTATATTACATGCATCAAGAAAGCTAAAAATATGCTGTTTTCAAATGAACTTAAAAGTTCGTTATTGAAATGGAAAACTCTGCCCATCCTTTTGTCAGTTAGATTTTTCCGAAATTTCAAAAATTTGATTTCACATTCAAATAGAACATCACAAATAAAAAATTTATGGACACCCACTTTCTACCAAAAAATGAGATAAAACTACTAAACTATAGAAGAAGAGTGTTCAGCTTGCAAGTTCATTCTGGTAATGCAGCATACAGATTCTCAATTAGTATACTCGAAAGTGTCCTTTATTTAGCAGAAGTATTATTTGTTCTATATTACACAGGCCTATAAAACTAAAGTTCTAGTTATAGTTTTTTGGGTTGCTGAGTTCAAAATTGAGCTCATACCATTCTTCCACAAATGCCAAATCATTTTTCTGCATCTGTATACTGCCGTGCTAAGCCCATTAGCGGTAACTGCAATTTTTACGAAATTGAGATTTATGTATACAGGGTGTTTTAGAAAATGTGTCCTTCCCGTTAAAGGGCAATATGTAGAGTAACATCTTACTAAGAATTTAGTGAATTCCCCCTGTGAAATGACATCCCCCCTTATAAAAATAATAGGCACGCCAATGCAAAGTAGTAGATAAAAGTGTATGAAAATTATGCCTATTAAATAGTACATACTTTTAAAGGTCATCAACAAAATAACCATAATAAACCCAAGCAGGTAGCCGGGTAAATAAATTCTTCGAAAATTGTAACCAAAACAAAGTAGTAAGTACGTGCTTTCAAAACGTTTTAGCTAAATGATTACAAACATTAATTATGACCATCTGTAAATAACTGTTATTGACTCAGATCTTCGAAATTTGTAATCTGCAGTTTGTCGTCAACTTTCTTTGTGTTAAGGTGGTGGAAAACTTGAGTTTCGATTACGTATTAATACACGTTTCAATAGAACTAGTAACTTGAGTGAGGTAGCGTTAAGTGTTTGTTAGTGTTAAGTAGTTTAATTAATTGTAGTTAGTTACGGTTTAAATTATGGCGGAACCAAACACGCCTGCTGAATGGATGGAACTTTTCAAATCAACCGTTTTCAAAAAGTACACTCACTAGAACCTGCAGATCATATACCGCGAGTGCCATTTTGCCAATCGCATCTGGAAAACTTTTTAAATCATTTCAAAAATCCTATTTTGTAATTTCTCATTGATTTTTGGCATCGGACATTGCTCTATAGTTTGTCGCTGTTCTACTTCATTACGCCTTGAAAAAGGTGTTTCTAATAAACACATCACGTGGATTAAAACCTTATAAAAGCTCCTGTTTAGCTAATCATACATAGCACTCGTTCAAGTATGCTTTGAAAAATAAAATAAAATTGATTGATTAAAATATTTAGATTTTATTTGGTTTCGTTTAGATGAGGCTCAGCCTAATCTGCCTCACCCGGCGAGTCACGTCTGGCTATTAGATAGATGAATTTAAAAATAATATATTGCTAACTTTTGTTCAGTTATCTCAGTTGTGTTTAATTTTACTTTTACTGTATTGGTGACGTTTGAACATTTTTATTTTTAAAACACATTTTAACTTTAACTTGGAAGATGTGTGCGTTACTTAATACTCGATTACATTTAAATTGATAATGAGACTTCCACTTTTAAAATATTCTTACATATTACCTATTAGCTTACTAGTTCTTTTTGTGATAGGTATTGTGATAAATTGTGATATCGGTGTATTTACTAGTGTTATTATTACTAGGTATTGTTTATTCATTCTTGACACAACCGTATAATTTATATGTATAATATATATAATATGTATAATTTATAATAGTGATAAATAAACAAAATGAAAAGTAGAATTGGTAATTTTTTTCTGTTTAAATGCCTAATTATTATTCTTGTTTGTATTATTATTTCTGTTGAATTTCTGCTCTACCCACAATCTCTACCACCCACAATCATATGAGCGGGTAAGTGCATTCTGCATCGAATGATTCATTTTTGCATGTAAATCCATTAGAGTCGATGATTCTAAATTTCAAAACTTGTATCAGCGCCAATCTGTAATGATTGCAACGATATCTATACAACTATAGCTGGATTTTTAAACTGGAGTTTTAAATTTTGTAGCAAAGAAAACAACGCAATCGGGTTTGAGTCCTTGATAATAATGACCGTGTTTACATTTCTTACATAGTTTTAGAAATTCCACCCCAGTTTTGTAATAACAGCATAAATTCATTATATTATATAGAATGGCCGTTTTAGTGCTTGCTAATCAGCAATATTAATAAGCTTACCTTATTTTCACACTAGATGATAACTCGAATTTGCTTAATTTGCTTATTATTATTGTTCGAGATCTTCTAACAGCTATTTGGAGAATCATTTCTTAAATTATTTGTTTACTACTTATATATTACTTTTTTTTACTTCTTATATTTTAATTGAATAGGTTTTATACGTAATGATTATCCCTTGCATACATTCAAGACATTGGCGCCAAGGGTTATAAATGAACATGGACAAAGTACTTACTCAGCACTAAGGGAAAATTAACGAAAATTACCAAAATAGTTGTGAAAATTTATTAAAAGCATGTTTAAGACTCATTTACGCTCAACATTTCCAACTTTTCAATGAAATGTTCCAACTTTTCAATCGTACTTTTCTTTGCTTGCAATACTAATCAGAACTATGTCAACAACATTGCAAATTAGCAGATTTGACATTATGTTTTATAATAAATTTAGGTAAGGTTTAAGTAGGTAATGTGATAAAATATGATTTTATAGAAATAATAAAATGAAAAATTTAGTATAAAAGTTAGGAGTATTCTTCAAATTATACGTAGTAAAAAGAAAAAGTGTCTAACTACTCCAGCACATTTAAAAACTGCCAAAAAATGCACAGACAAAAAATTGTAAAGCAAGTTTTGTTAATCTAAATTCAATAGCAAAAAAGTTACTCAGTTTTCAAAGTTCAGTTTTTTTGTTCTCTCACCTCGATATAAAACTGTTTCTTTGGGCACTCAAATTATTTTACACTTTTTTTCAAACTTTATAATTAATTAAACAAAACATTACTTTCAGGTGTCTTCTTTGACAACAGAGTTGAGCACATCAAATTCGTAGACTTTTGCGGAAAATACAGAATTCCATTGCTGCAATACCTCTGCTCATCAAAATGTATAGAAGATCATCGCAATGAAGATGTAAGACCTGGCCGCAGTTATATGATGAAGAAGGTGTTATTAGGCTGAACAACATACATACAACACATTAAATAATAATTATTGTAACAAAAGAATGTGGAATATTTTAAATGTTTTTAATTATATTTTAAATATTCATATATTGCAGTGTCAATTAACATACAATAAGCAAAAGATATTTACAGCAATTGTAAAACATCAATTTGAAAAAAGAACAACCTAACTTTTTATAGTTGAAACTTGCACTAAGATTATTTATTTGCATCTTGATTCTAGCAACAAATTACAATGTGTGGTTTTTTGGAACTCTACATGCTTTTTATGCTTTTTTTTTTGTTTTTCTATATTTATGTATTCATGTATTTTTAAAGGCTACACTGATGGACCAACCAAACATACATTCCTCGCAGATAATATAGTAGTAATAGTAGTACTAAAGATAATATTATATAAATCAGCTTGATACAGGAAAAAGCGCATATATATACAAATTTACAACAATTTTTTAATTTAGTCTACATAAATAATAATAATAATTAATTACATGAAGAATAATAATAATAATAATAGTAAAGATTACAGTCTATAATGTAAAAATCAAAGAAAAGAAAAATGAAATTAGGAATATATTTGGTTGTCCACTTATACATACGGCATTACTTTAATCCATAAAAGTAATTCTTTCTATGAACAAACGCAGCATACATTGTGCAGGAAATCTTCAATGTCATTTAAGTTAGTCGAGATAGTCTACATTATTTTGTTTTGTTTTGCTATTATAATTATTATACTGGTGCCCCTATTACGTTAAAACAGTTCACACTTTGATAAGAACTAAGGACTCTTTCCAACTTATATACAATACAGATATATTTTTTTGTTTAAATAATTGGTACCATTTACACTAATATATAATAATGCAGAATCTTGTAAAGAATATTCTTTTCCTTTTTTTATTTTAATTGGTACCCATACCTACAATTGCCATGCATAAAACATAAAAAAAAACATAACTAATGCCGTTTTTATAGCATTCATAGAATGCAAAAGTCTTTTTTCAACAATTTCTTTTATTTTTATTTTTGATATATAATCTCATTATGGTCAAGAATCATCATCAACTAAAATAGTGGTACACAGTTGGAATCTTAGATTAACGTATTAAACATTTTCGTTTTTAACAATTTATAATTCATTAGAATTAATAAACTCTGGTTTAGAAAATCAATTTTAGAGAAAGCAAGTCTTACTAATATTAGTTAAATTATTTGTTCAATAGCAATTTTACGTTTAAGTTAAAAGTAGTCGAAATTCAGTCGGTTTCCTGGAGACAAATAAAGAGTAATACCTCGGAATTCGCCTTTTGGGTACCGATTTTGATGATTTTTTTTAAATTGTAGGTAATTGACTATATTTCAAAGTCTAAATGTTGGATTTGTCCGCTAATGCCCCATTTAATTGTTATTAACAAATTATAATTTTTTCCATAAGAGGTTAATTAATAATTAAATAATTTCATCAAGTTTTTATTATAATTGAATAAAATTAGGTACTTATAGATTACGAATTCGGAGTACAAATTGGCCAAAAGTGCAAAATGGCGGCTACAAAATGGCCGCCGAGGTAAGAAATTATTTGAAATGGCAAATGAAAAATAGTACTAGGGGGTTTTTAAAGTCGCCAATTGCGATGTTATAGTTATTTATGTGTTAAGATCTCTTAAGAGAGCAATAACGGCCAAGGGAGCTGTTTGAAGCCCGAAGAAGGAAAAGCGCTGTAGCGTCGTAGACGCCGTTGTCACCTTGGCAATGGAAATTTTGGAAAAAGCGGGTCGTTAAAAAAGACAGTCTGTCGAAACCTCTTTTAACAGCCCCGAGTGTTACCAGGGCGTTATTGACAGCTTAACGGTTGTCAAGCGTTTGAACGTTATTCCTTCTATAATAACATAGTATGGCAGAAAGCTAAAAAAATGACTGAGATGCAAAGTGCTGGTCACAAAATAACAGCTAAAATTAAAAAATGGTATAATGAATATCTCGAAACAAGGGAAGCTATAGTTTACTATACAGAGAGTTTTACACTAACATTTTAACCACTAATATACAACTCGAAAGTTTTGCATAGAATATTTTCTTAACCAGGGATCAAGGATAGGGATCAACCCCTGATCAGTAAATCAGGGATATACAGATTGAACTGTCAACAATGCCAAGAGGTGTATGTAGGGATGACTAGTAGAATTAATGAAAGGGTAAAAGAACATGTGAGAGCAATTAACTATAATAATAATAATTGTAAATCTACATTTGCAGAACACATACTCAACACAGGCCACAAATTTGATAAAAACATCAATGTTAATATCTTACATAATGAAGATAATTTAAAAAATCTAATTAATTTAGAACATATTGAAATCCAGAAAACAATAAATAATTCAAATTCGATTTGTTTAAATGAACAAATAGAAACACCTGATTTCTTAAAGTATGTGGTCGCGCAGTGCAGATTAGATTAGTACACTCCATTTTGGTCTGGGGAATGTGAAATATGTTCACGTCTTATAAATGCAAAATGAAATTAAAATATAGAAAAACCAATGATAATTAAATAAATATTTGTTCAATGTAGTTTTTAAGGATAACATATTTTAGTAAGTAATTTTCAAATTTTGTTAGATGTAGATGTTTAATGAGAGAAATTTTCCAGGTTTTATCTTTTTAATGCGGGGAATCATTAATATAAAATAGCAATGATTTTTTGATTATTATTATAAAAATAAATATAAAAACATCAAAACCAACAACAATAAAAGGTATTGTTTATTGTTTCCAGCCTTATTTTGTGGAACTCCATAATCATGAAATAAATAAAGATTATTAAAAGTTTCACAGTTTTATTAAAATATACCTGACAATATTGTTTCGACAGCTATGCTGTCATTATCAAAGGTAATATAATTTTTTTTTTTTTTTTGTTTATAATTATATTACCTTTGATAATGACAGCATAGCTGTCGAAACAATATTGTCAGGTATATTTTAATAAAACTGTGAAACTTTTAATAATCTTTATTTATTTCATAATAAAAGGTATGTTTCTCACATAATGATAATGAATGTTTTATCTCTTCGTAAAAAATTTTTGTGTTTAACTTTAAGCATAATTTGCTTGTAGCTGCCTGAAGATGGCCTTGTAAAATTAAATATTGTTAATGAAGCTGAAACAATTGTAGCAAATTAATAAAGTTGTTTGGATGGACTTTGGGAAAAAATTATTATTATTTTTTATTATTAATTACATTTTCTTAACCCTTTAATACTAAATATTTATATACAACATTCAGAAACTATTACACCCCACAGAATTTTGACCAAAGAAATTGGACACGATTTTTTCTACACTACATTATTGACACTACGATATTGAAAAACATTTGAAACCATTGTGTCAAAATTATAGTGTAAAAGAAAAAATCGTGTGTGATTTCTGTGGTCAAAAGTCTGTGTTTAAAGCTGAGCTGCTAAAGTTACTGTACGTTCATTTTAAGTGTTCAGTTTTTATTGTGTTAAAAAAGAATCTCCGCAAATCTTTTATGTTGTATAAATATTCAATGTGATCAAAACATGAGTGTAAAGCTTTTTAGGTGTAGTAACTATATTTACAGAAACAAGTTGCCACATGCAGTTTCCAAAAAATACGTTTTCATGACGAAACGTGTTTTGCCCTGACTCGGAACCCTACGTATCAGCAATACCGATTGGTGATATCGTGTTGTACGTTTACCAAAGCCACGGCGAAAAATAATTCTATAAATCCACTCGATTCTGCGCAGCAACATTTAAGAGAGGGTATATCTGCAAGTTCAACTATGGCTGGAAAATAGTATGACAATTCAAGACTAGCGTTGGACAATTATGAATGTAATCTTTTACCCCATAAGGATGACAGAATCTGCAGCTTCAGCAAAAAAATGTATTAAAGATTATATTTTGCGAATGCAAAACTGGACGTGGAACAGCAAAAAAAGAACTATACTGTACTTCAACTTGCATGGAGAATTCAACGAGGATGGGCTACTTAAATGTACAACCGATTTTGTAATTGCCAGAAGTAGATGATGAAACTAACATTATTATAAAAGAAACAAGTAAATAATAATTAATACAATAATTTTTATTTAAATCTGACAATGAATAAAGTTTCAATATTAAACGGAATTATGGTTAAATTATGGAATATTAATTATTTTAGCACTATTCAAACTAAATTCCTTTCCACCAATTTGAATTTTAAATAATAGTCCAGTCAAAATAGACAATGCAATTTACAATAATTCGCATAGAGCTGAAAATTGGTACAGGTCTTAGGTACACTATTATAAATAAAATTTTCAAAATCCCACCGATCATACGTCTGCTAAAAAATTTATTCAAGGTCAAAGGTCAAAAGTATCGGTTTTTTGCATTTTTCCCATAAACGGTAAGTGTTATTATAAAAATAGATCATGAAATTATCTACAAAAATTGTTCTTATATATCACCATTTGAAACATCGAAAATAATAATATGCACGTCTACGCCGCCTTGAAATACTTTTAATGACCGGTTCACAAAGCTTGATTAAACTCTGATTAACTTAATTGTGATTAAATTTGAAATCTAGAAATATAATTGCATATATATTGGATGTTAAATCTCAGCCAATGAAATTTATGAATTTTGAATTTAATGACAATTAAGTTAATCAGAATTTAATCAAGCTTTGTGAAACCAGACATTAGTGTTGAACGTTCCTTTGCTAATATTTCGAATATGTGAATATTGCTAATATTTCTTATTACAATTTGTGCCGTTTAATACTTTTTAAAAAATGTCGCAATTTTGCTTTATTTGTAGTAAACCTTTGACTGAAAGTGAAATTGTTGTTGTTGATCGTGGAATGAAGACTTTGATTGATTCAAGTGTTGAAAGAAATGATGGGTTTCTTGAATACCTGAAAGACAAGAAATCTGTGACAATTCATTTGCAGTGCCGTAAAATGTACACTTTGATCATTTCCATAGTTACATTAACGAAATGTGTGCATATTATGTACTTATTTTTATAATAACACTTACCGTTTACGAGAAAAATGCAAAAAACCGATACTTTTAACCTCTGACCTTAAATAGATTTTTTAGCAGACGTAGGATCGGTGGGGATTTTCAAAATTTTATTTGTAATAGTGTACCTAAGACCTGTACCAATTTTCAGCTCTATGCGAATTAATGTAAACTTACCACTATTTTGTCGTCTATTTTGACCGGACTATAAATAATACTCTAACTAATAATTGGAACATTTTTAAAATTTTATTAACTAATATATACTCGTATATAATTCCATCTTAATCAAACATGCCGGAGAGAATAAACATTTTGAATTTTAATCATATTTAGTTTCGGTGGACTTTTGTGACCGGCTCTTTACATCTAGGTCATCTTTTAGCTTAACATCGCAATTTGTGACATTAAAAATTCCTAGTACTATTTTTCATTTGAAATTTCAAATATAAAATTTTTGACTTGATTTGGGCCCCGAATTCGTAATCTGCAACCACAAAAAGCTATATGTACCTAATATTATTCAATTATAATGAAAACTTGATGAAATTATTTAATTATTAATTAACCCCTTATGGAAAAAAATAATAATTTCTTAATAACAATTAAACAGGGCATTAGTGGACAAATCCAACATTTAGACTTTGAAATGTAGTCTACCCACAATTTAAAAAAATCATCAGATCGGTGCCCAAAAGCCAAATTCCGAGGTATTTTTCTCTAGGAAATCGACTAACTATTAAATTGCAAAATATTGATTATAATCAGTACAAAACTACAGACATTAAATCTTATTCAATTTTTTATTTATAAACCAGACTTTATTAAAAGCTAAATCCACTACCAAGGTGTTCTTTATCAGCGTTTACAAACCTGAACAATTGAATCCAAACTCAAATTTCAGATTATTTTACTATGAAGATACAATCAGATCAGAAAACATCTCGTTGGTGTTATGGCATTTTATTGAACGTTATCAACATTATGAACACATTATTGGAATAATTACATTATTACATTAACATACAATAACACAGTCAAAAATAAATATTTCCCATTTACAAAACAATCATTCTTCAAGACGGTCATTGTACTTTTCAGTAATCAGAAAAGGAACTGATCAGCAGAATATAATAGTTGATCACAATGGTTAAACGATTGTTGTTTAGTTCAATGTTCAAGTGTTCTAACACAGAACACCTTGGTTTGAATTCATCACACAAGAGAACAAAAAACCTACTTGATATGTTGTAAAAATTGTAAAATTACAAGTTCTTCTAATTCTAACAACAGTTAATAAGAAAATTTAAACAAAAAAGAAATCAATAATTAATAAATTAAACTTGTTCTTCAATTTCTTTATACTTACATATATAAAGCAAGAATTGATAATTACTTAATAAATTTATTTATATGCACTACATAAACAGATTCTGTCAAGATATTCAAGTGCTAAGTATTAAACAAACATCATCTTTTATGTTGTAACTTACCACCCTATTAAGAGCGGGAAGAGAGTTATAAAGTACAACAAATTTACAAAAGATGTTATCAAATAGTTTTTAGATCTATACACAATAAAAATTAAATTGAAAGAAAGGTTGAAGTTAATTATAGGACATTAATTTGACACTACATATTTTTACAAGAACATAAAAATCATCACTGTACCTGCTCGTATTACTGTCAATTTTTTTTTAAGAAGAGATCAGTGCAAGTGAGTTCATAACTAAAAATTTAGTAAAGGAATCTTATAACAGTTAATTATTATTATTACATAGAACACTTTACACACATTTTCTTTTTCATGTTTAGCGTTTAAATAAAAATGGAAACCCATATTCAGAAATAGTGTATACAATGCTTATTTCAAACTAACGTCTTCTCATAATAAGTCACTAATAAGAGGCGTACGAGGCTGCGAATAATTAATTTTTTTTTTTATTACGAACCTTTAATCTGCATGCAATGCATGTCATAAGCTAAAATGCACAATTGAAACTACGTTTTGGTTTTAGTCATTTCTGCTTCTAAAGCACAAGCAAGAGAATTTTCTTATTTAATGCAAAGTTCCATGGTTTATTAAAACACCCACTTTTATTCTGTCAAAACACATCTATTGTAGTTAAGTAGTAGTAGTAGAGTAGTTCTATCTAGCCAAATTATTAATACACTGAATTACATTATTCCAACAGATCCACTAAAAGATCTGTTTTTCTTCAATTTACTCGTATATTTTCTTTCCTTTGCGTCAGGTTATTTCATTTGTTTACTTATAAATGATTGGCAGGCAAAAATTATCTAACACGCCAAATAAAATTACTGTTTTAACATTTAATACCATAAGAAAAACATCCTATAATCAGAAACAAAGAAAAAGAAAGTTAAAACCACTTACATAACAAGATTGCAAATCAATCAATAAAAAGATCTACTTTAATAAGTTATATTCCATCTAAAATTATCAGTTAAATTATAGACAGCACTAGCAACATAACACGATGATTACCAGATTATTTTTAATAATTAAACTACCCAGTGTTGAAAAATATGGTCAAAAAAGTATAATTAATATAATAATTCTCGTGTGAATAATAAAATAACACATAAATATAAAGATAAATCATAAAACTACCTTTGTATGTACAAAAAAAAAACAAAATTATACAGGGCGAAATATTCAATTTGGGTATCATATTTTACACAAGAAAATAATCGTTTTATTGTTTCACTTTCCAGACCAAATTTTACAACACACCACATACTATGAAAACAAAAAAAAAGAAATATATTTTTGACACCAAATTCTCACATTTAAAATTATAGTTTAAAAACAAGGCATTAAATATAAAATGCCAACACTATGAACAAGTATACTCTGTACAATGCACTATATAATTAAACTATAGTACAGCTGTCCCAATTAACAATCTTACATAGATCGTTTTTTTTCTTTTATATATGTTTTGTTTTATTTTTTTAAGTTTTGCTTTACTAAATAAAATACAGTAGAGCAGCCCTATAGGTAAGTCAGCGTGTGTCTCATTCTCTATTTTCGTTCTTTTTATAAAAGAACAAAAAACGCAGGCTCACCTTAAAGCTGACTTTTATTATTACACTACCTATGCTACACCTGACGCAGCAGCTTGCGCTGGAGCCGTTGGCGAATCGCCCGTGTCCGCTGTACCAGACGCTGTGCTACCATCTTGCGGACTATTTGCTGTTTCTGTGCCCCGTCGTGGTATCAATATGGAATTTAGATTAGGCTGGATGCTCAACTCTGTGAAATAAAGAAAAATAACTATTATAGCATTTAAGAAAAAATTTTCAAAGAAATTCTTTGACATATTTCTGTCAAATTTCTCAAGTTGGAATAAAAATTTCAAAACAAAATGAAGTTTTAAGCGGGTATTTTACTGAAGTTTTAGATAAGATATTGTAGAGGTTTAAAATATTCTTAGATTGGTAGATCACTAAAACAGTTTATTAATAAAGCAACCCCTGTACTGTGCATTTATTAGAAAAATATATAAAATAAACATAAAGAGCTTTGTTCGTGTATCTAGTGCATGAAACGATGCTTTGATGCTTGAAAATAAAAAGAGAAAAATATTATTTAAGAATACCATGCACGAGCTACACTTATTATTTTTTCTACAATTGCATCCTAATAATTAAAAAACCAAATTTAAAAAATTTGGATAAAATTATTCTAATTTCATTACAGAAGTAAATGAAAAGTAAACAGTCTTTTGCAGCTGGTTTTTCGGTTGTTCTGAAATGTTTTGAGAACATGCAGTAAAGTGTTTCAAGTTCAAGTGTGTGAAATACTTAATGCACATCGTCAAAGTAATAAAAAAATAACCACAATGAAAAACTGTCAAATTTTGTACACTCACATTCATACATAAATATCCCTTTTTTGGACAATTGAAGAAAAATATATCTCCACAATAAAATAGTTGTAAATAGGGCTGTGCGATTAACGAAACCGATAATCGATTAAAAGAAATCAATTAAATCGATTGATTGATTAATTGAATGATCGATTGATCATTTAATCGATCAATCGATTATTTAAAAATATAATCAAAGGTCCAATTAATCACTTGTTTTGATCATTCATTTCTTCTATATTATAGTATAAAGCCTTTTCTATATTAACATAAATAGTAATGTCTTCTGAAATTTTGCCAAAGTACGAGGGGGCGTTTTTATATTCGTGGAATGGGGGGTTTGCTGAGGGGCGGTACTTGGTAAACCAATCGAACATCTAGCTTAATGTCTTATTACTATAAATACCAAACTAGATTATTATTGAATTAGTGGTATTCGAGTTATTGTCATTTACACAAGTTAGAATGTGAAGAGATTTTGAGACACGAAAGAATGGCATTTTCACGGACATTTTTGAAGTTCTGCAGTGAAGACCAGGATGGAGCATTAAGTCGGATGTTACAGGAGATCAAACGTGGGGGTTCACCACTATGAACCTGAATCCAAACAAGATTCAATGCGGTGGCATAAAAAAGGTACACCCCCACCAAAAAAGTTTAAAGTGCAACAGTCAGCTAGAAAGCTCATGGCGACCATATTTTGGGACACTGAAGGAATCCTGCTCATCATCTACAAAAAAAAAAAAGGGTGTCTGTATAACGGGAGAATATTATGCTGCACTTTTAGAACAATTAAGGGACTCCATCAAAGAAAAGAGAAGAGGAAAACTTGCCAAAGGTGTGCTGCTTTTGCACGACAACGTGCCCGTTCATCGAAGTCGAGTTGCACAGACCTGGCTCCCAGTGATTACTATTTGTTCCCGAATATGAAGAAAGAACTTAGGGAAAACTTTTCGTCCGATGATGAAGTAAAAGCTGCAGTTTTAGTATATTTTGACGAGAAAAATGAATTATTTTTTTCACTGGTATAAATAAATTAATTACCAAATCTGAGAAATGTATTAGAGTTAAAGGAGAATATATTGAAAAAGAAAAATAATTCTCTATTTTTATTTACTTTCCTTACCCCCCCATTCCGCGAATATAAAAATGCACCCTCGTATATTTTTATATAAATTATATTTTTAAAAATTCACTTCAATTTGTATACAGTCATGCAGTGTATGTTCTGTTTGGTGCTCTGACCATACCTTGTACTTATAGATAGTATGAATACGAATAATATGACATCATACATTGCCAATGTTATGCTTAGTAGAGAAACAATTTGTGCAATTGGTAGTCGTTGTTAATGCTACTTCAACCAAAGTTTGAGAAGAGAACTAGAGTTGTGCGATTATGAAGATCAATAATGAAAATCGATTAAAAAAATAATCGATTAAATTGACTGATTGATTGATCGATTATTCCATTGATCGATTGATGAAATAATCGATTGTTATATTAATCGATTTAATCGTTTGATTAACTAATCGATTGATCGATTAATTGATTTAATCGATTATTTAAATAATTAATCAAAGGGCCGATTATTAATCGATCATTAGGCACACCCATAGTTGTAAACACAATAAGAAATTTTAAAATACAGTATTTTTATTCCAAAAATTGTGAATAATTTCACAATAAAACTTTGGAAGATTTTTTAAAAGTTTTACAAATTTGTGAGTAATCGACGCAGAAAAGTGCACACAAAATACTCGTAGTTGACATGCAACATATCGGTTTATTTTGTTTTTATAAATGGTTATTTGCTATGTTAAAAATGTTAATTATGGGAAAATATTATTAAAATAACCATGCAATGATAATAAAGCTAAAAATCTCTTTAGTCTTATTTTATTTATTGAAGTGGACAAAATGCAAACGGTCATATTGCTTTTACAGTAACAGGTCCGCAATTCGTTAAATTTGTTATTTTATGTTATAAGTTAATATTAACTTGTACTGTATCCAAAAATAAAGGTTAATTAACTATTTATAATTGTATATAAAATATATTTAAAACAAATGGCATGAAGATATCATGCATATTTATCAACAATATTTTTGTTACACTGTAAAGTCAACAAGATTTTTCTGAATATACCAACTATTTTTATACGACGTCATTTTATTTTCATTTTATTGTCATTCAGTTTATTTTATTGACGAAGTCCATACCTAGTTTCCCGTCTTCCATTGATGTTCTTCGTAGGTCAGTGGTGGCAAACCTATGACCCACAGGTCAGGCACTGACCCACGAAGGCTTTTTAAACGACCCATTGGTTGATTTTTATAAACTTATTTTTTATATCATAAAAGAGAGAACAGACAATCGAAAATATTAAAAAATTAAAGTACATAATTTATGTGTAGTTAGACATTTGTCTAACGTCGAATTTTGCTGTTCACTTGCAAAAGTAAAACTTGTAAAACAAAAAGGAAACGTCAACCTTTTTAGAGGATTTTAAAAGAGAGAACCAAAAAAAGGATCAACTGTCAAGTTTTTCTGTTAACAAATTTTTGATGTTTCCAAATTATTGGTACCCTTTTTACTCCCCTTCCAAGTGACGCCACTGACTTAGTGACCACGGGCTAGTATTAAAAAAAATAATGAACAAAATTTGACCCACTTCTCAAAAAAGGTTTACCATCACTTTCCTAGGTCATTCATTAATTCAGTTTCCTGTGGCTATTTTCTGTTGCATGTTATTTTAATATTTTTTATTTAATTCTTTATTATCATTCACTGTCATTATTTTTGGTTTTGTTTGTGTTTATTTTAATTTCCATCTAGCTTATTTCTTCTGTCCATATGTCAAGATTATTCTGTTTGGTTTTGTTGTCTGCTACTAGTATAATGTTGTCAGGATAAAGTAGGGATTCTATCTATATTGGTCTCATGTTGTAATATCCAATTAATATTTGTGCTGTTTTTCTTTGGTCTGTTCCAGTATTTGATCGGTACAAATTCTAAACAATAGGGGACTTAGTGAGTCTTTTTTGCATCTTTTTATTTATTTATGTGTGTATCTGCATCATTGCATAAAAGTACTTAGACTATTCCAGTGGTAAATGGTAAGTTAACTGAATATTTCTGAAACTGCTAGGTGTCAATGTCAACACTGTCTGGTCCCAGAAGCATGTAGTCATTATATACACTTTAACATAGCTATTGGATCAGTTGCACCATTACCTTTTGACCAAGTTAAATCTTTCTGATTTTTTAAAAAATTTGAATTTTATGGAATACAAAATTATGTTACAAAAGGAAAACATTGATGTCCGAAAAGTGCGTTCCCTACTACGCATTTTGCTTTAATAAAATTAAATAATATAACTAAAAAGATTTACATTAAATTATATTTTGAATGCAAATTCATATAAAAAATGTATCGCTCCGGCAGAGAATCAAACCCAAATTTAAAAAAAATTAATTAAAAAATGAACAGTATCGGATTATAAAAAATTTGATGACAAGAACTCAATTAAAAACCCTTATTTAAAAACTACAACGTAATATAATAGCATTAAGAAAAAAAGTAGCTTTTCGGCATTTTTCGGGAGCAATTTATTTCTCTTATGTACTTGAAATACAATATACTCAAATTACGATTATAAAAATGATAATAAAACTCAAAATTAAAAAGACAGAAAGATAGCCCTTATTTCCCAATCAAACTCATCACACTGTTTTTCAAATTCATCTTTATGTTTACTGATGTTATTACATTACTTATGTTATTGATGTCACGGTTGCGTTCTCATTTCGCCCCTTTATATTTTCTGTTCACAAATTTTGCATTTGAATATTTCTCGTTGTTGTATCTAAAGAAATACCTACTGTGTCTTTTTTATTAATTATTGTTATAGTTATTATCACGTATACTATGCTACATATATGTGAGATTTGCCGAAATAAGGGACCTAGTGTGTCAAAAAATGGGTTTTCACTTAATACTGGATTCGGGTACCTAAAAATGTGTAGAATAACATGGAATAGAATCAAGATTTCTCAAACGGATCACCCCAATTCGTTTGAAAAATGTTTATAAAAGTTAATACATTTTTTCAATAGTATTCAACATGCTCAACATTAATCCAGATGCATTTTGCGAAAATATTTTTTTTGTAAATAAAGTTTATGGTCAGTTTTTTGAAAAAACATGCTACAGACGTTCTAATGAACAAAACTTTCTCATTTCATCATTATTTCAATCATCAAACACATATTTGTAGTGATTTTTCCCGATTTGAAAAGTTGCATTTTAGTCAATTATTTATAAGTTTGTTTATAACAAATTCAAGTAAAGTTATCTTCTGGGTCTTATTTTGACTCAAAAAAAAAAACCACAAATACTTCTTTCATTTCTTAAAAATATGCCGTTGAGAAAAAAAATTAAAAAAAAGTTAAGCCGAAGTTAAAAAAAAAGTTACTTGAGTTTTTTCATCGTCGCGCAAGGCTTGCGAGTAAGCTGCGACTTGTCATGCTCGCGTCTAAACTATCCTTCAACCAAAAACAGAATTATGCAAAGGCCACGCTGTAATCTAAATGATAAAATAAACAATAAATGAGCTAGAAAGATTTAGTAGCGGAACAAACTGATTTTAATTAAAAATAAATGTAAAATCAGCAATGAAAATCTGTTTGTTCTAGCATATGTCACTTAATTTTTAGCAACATGAAATTTGCACTCGTATCTTATTTCGCCTATTGTAGAAGATCTACAATATCACCGGTTAATTCTCTTTTCAAATTTTCATCGTCTGATCCACATTGATATGAAGGATCTTTTTCTTCACAATTTTCTTCATCAGAATTCGAGGTTGTGAAATTGTTTTCGACATTAATTTGGAGATTATTAATATTTTGAATTTTCAGTTCTTCGACGGAATTTGATTTTAAAATCGATCGTCTGCACGAATCACACGCATATTTTCCGATCAAGTTTTGATACACATCACTCCAATTTTCGTTCACTAACTTAATGCTTCCATAAACGTGACTATGACTGTTTTTATTAAAAGGGTTACAGCATGAATTTGGTTTCGGCATTTTATATTTAAAATAGATTAACTTAATTAGACACGTTCGGTTCAGTACGACGACTGAAAGCGAAATGAGTAAATCAGGTAAACAATAGATCAGTATAAACGAAAATTGTGCCAAAATGGATATATCTATATTTCAAGGGTAAATACAAAGAAATGAGTCATTTTCGTCATCACACCTGAATAAACGAACACGACCCGGGGAGAAATAAGATACGAGTGCAAATTCCACATTGCTAAAAGTTAAGTGACATATACTAGAACAAACAGATTTTCATTGCTGATTTTATATTTAGTTTTAATTAAAATCAGTTTGTGCCGCTACTAAATCTTTCTAGCTCATTTATTGTTTATTTTATAATTTAGATTACAGCATGGCCTTTGCATAATTCTGTTTTTGGTTGAAGGATAGTTTAGATGCGAGCATGACAAGTCGCAGCTTACTCGCAAGCCTTCGCCACGATGAAAAAACTCAAATAACTTTTTTTTTAATTTCGGGTCATTTTTCTTTTCAATGGCATATTTTTAAGAAGCAAAAGAAGTATTTGTCGTTTTTTTTTTCGAGTCGAAATAAGACCCAGAAGATCTTTTATATGTTTATAGTATTCTTTTATGTTCTTGTTTTTATATGCTTCTTCTATTCTGTCTAATTTTTCCTTGATTGCTTTTCTCTTTTTTTCCCTGCATAATTTGTGTACTTTGTTTCTCACTCTTTTGTATTTTTCGTATAAATTTTCATTCCCTTTTTTCAGATATTCTATTCTTATTGCTTTTCTTTCTTCAATTGCTATTCTACATTCTTCATCACACTAATCAGTTATCTTTTGTTGTTTCTCTGTTCCTAGTCGTTGAGCACTTTCCTTTAGTATTAGCTTCAGTTGTTCCCATTCTTCCTCTACATTTTCTTTTTGTCTTTGTTTTTCTTCTATGGTTTTTGTACATTCTTTATACTTTTTTTCTGTTTCTTCTTTCTTTAATAACTCGGTATTCCTCTGTATTATTTTTCCTTTCTTTTGTATAGTGTTTGTTGCAGTTTGTCTTATTTCTGCTAGTACTAGGAAATGATCGGAGCTTACATCTGCTCCTCTATATGTTCTAATCTTTGTTATTTTGCTTGAATGTATTTTTTGTGTTAACACATGGTCTATTTGATTTTTTGTTTTCCTGTCAGGGCTTATTCAAGTCACTTTGTGTATGTCTTTTCTTTTTAACATTGAACTCTTTATTATCATATTTTGGGAGGCAGCAAATTCTGTGAGTTTTTGTCCGTTGTTATCTGATTCTTTTCATTGTCATGTATGTCATGCACTTGTCATACATGCTTCTGCATTTTAATTTGGGTGACAATATTTACCAAAATTTATTTAAAATTTTCTTCACTTGAGACACCTAGAAACCTAGATGGATGCTAAATGTATGTATATAGCCAATTACTATATTAAGGAGGTTACAGCGGATCTTTGCGGGGTGAAGGGCAAGGGGATATCTCCTATGCTTTTACATAGACTCTAACAAGAAATACCAATCGATAAAAAAATAAATTAACATTCTTAAAACTGAACAAAATCATTTTATTATGAATGCCTAGAATGCATTTATTAATTATTTGTATATATTAAAATAATTTAAGTCGATTCGAGTGCATTTGTTTAATTGTTGAAAGTGTAAATATAAATGTAAATAGGTTAAGAATCGTGGCAACACCTCAAAGAAATCAATCGATTTTGTTGGTAGCAGTGTTAGGTTTCAGCTTTCGATTGAGTTGACATCCTAACCTCCAAATGTCAATCCCAAAATATAAGTGGAAACATGTTGAATGTTTTGTAATTTTGTATGCAATTACAGATGGGAATATTCTATTTTTTCACTTTTGTATAGTCTAAAGATTACAATCTGCTAAGCAGATACAAGAAATATATAAAAAGTTGTTGAGGTTTAATACATATAAAATTATTTGTGTTTGTATTACTGATTTCGTGGATATTCTGATTGTGACGATAAATTGTATTCATCACATTGCAAAAGGTAATTTTACATTTTGCAATATTTCCGTCGAATTAACATTTGTATTCTGATATTATTAACGCAGAAGACTGAATTGTTCAACATAATTTGCTTAATAAAATATATGATTATTAGTTAATACAATAAAATATAGATTATTATAACAGTCATTATATGTCATCTTTCTGTTCTGTTATTTGAATTCGCGCGCTATGAGGTGTTGTCACATCTCTGCTGTCTTTCCACATATGTCGTGAAAAATTCTTGTTTTGTTTACTTTAAATTATTATTGTGCATTAACTAGACACAAGATTTCAAAAATATTGGGCAGCATTGTTCTTCGAATATGAGAGTATGTCATTTTAGTTTTCTATCAGATTCCCTACATTTCTTCATCCTAATTTTTCGTTAAAACTGCTAAAGGTTAGATGGTCTCCATAAGAGCCCATGTTAAATTCTGGATTTTATTTTTCATTTTTCTCGGTAATGGTACACAAGAAAATTATAAAAAAAAGTTACCGAATAGAATAAGTGTCAAAGAACTCGAGGTTTAAATTTCACGTCATTCTCTACATTTTTACATTTCGCTGTATCCTCCTTAAGCTGCACTTATGCAACACCCTCATAAGACCTTAATTTTATATCTTTCATATCTCTGGAGGCTTGCATTAAATCGAGATTTTTTATTGACACTAAACTTTATACAGTGCCTGGCAATCAGTATTAGTGGTTTTAAACCAGCTGGCGTGTGGCTACGGGTACTATGTAAGAAAAAAAAAAGTTCTAGAAAAAGGAACTCTGTTACTTTTTGAAAATTCCATTTTTCAAATGGTACCATTTTAAAACTCTCTTGAAAGATTCTTGACATTCTGATTCAACTTGTGTTCCGTTTTGATATTCTTCCGTGCCAGAAGATTTAAAATTCACATCTGAAGTATTGGCATTTGTACAAAGCTCTGTATTTGAATAAATCTCACTGACAAGGACAAACTAATTTAACATGAAACATTTAACATGAAGTTGTTAACTATTTTTTATTCCATAAACCACTCAAAATCACCAATGATTGCCAGATCCTATAATAGTATATTAAAGAACGAGTCTCATAAGGCAAGATTTATTGCACTAGTCCAAAAGGACGAGTGCAATAATGACTTATGACACGAGTTTTGTATGCTATTTTTTTTATTTTACGTCTTTTATTACCTTTTTAAATAAAAAAATTGTAATTTCAAAATTTAGGGATTTTTGTGATAGTTGACAGCACTGATGTGACATTTGAAAATTCATTGACTGCACAGAAAATTGAGTGAAGTTTTTGTCAATTTTCTGTTTTTTTCAATTATTCTTTCAATGCTACCAACTTTGAAAAAGTTGGGCTATTAAAGCACTCAAATGAGCTATTAACGCACTGTTTTGGGTGCTTTAACAGCTTTATTATAGACGCAAAATAGAAAAAAAGGATATTTGCCTATAAAAAAATTAGATAAAAAAATATGATGTGCACAGACACGCTAGAATAGCAAATTCATAATGTGCCATTTCTCTATGGTATGTTCTGTATAACATTTAACAAATTGTTCAAGGCAAAATAGCAGAAGCAAAATAACTTAAAAGATTCAGACAGCTGTACAATTAGAAACTTCATGCAACATTTCAGAAAATAAAAGAATTTAATTGTCAAAAATGATCAGCTAAACTGTCAAATACTATAAATATCGAAAGAAAACCTACCTTGTTCTGTAAAGTTGAAAAGCGGAGGTAGCTCATTTCCGTTAGGGAGGCGAGTATGTGGTTCCCTTAATTCATTAAAGAATGGATGCGCACAAGCTTGTAGTGGGCTGATACGTGATGAAGGGGTATATTCAAGTAAACGTGCAACTAGTTCGATGGCTTCAGGAGGTGTACGGGCACGAAATACCTGGTACATATTATTATATACAATATTATAGATTTCTGAATGTAGAAACATGGATTTTAACATTATTATTCATTGCTTTTTTTTGCAAAGAAAAAGACTATTCTATTTTCAGTTTATTCCGTCATATGGCACAAAGTTACACAGTTAACACAGTATAACATCATTTAATATATAAATTAAAAAAACTGCAGTTATCAAAAACTGAATCAAGAATAGTTATCATAGGGTGGGTGGTACATGGACATTACACTCAGCACTCCTTCAAAAATGATTATATAAATAGCAGTGTGTTAGAAAAGTAATAGTGTATATGTAAAACAAGTGTATTGCGAGTGACTGAAGAAAGATAATACAAATCAATTAAACATACATTTTTTGAGAAAGTTACATAAAAATTTATGGGAAAAACAATATTTTTAATAGGAAACTTTACAAGTGTATTAGTTTGTGTAAATCTGATAAAATAACATGCTTTTTTCTGTTATGTAAGTCCAAGCATCCACTTACACGAATTCTCTGATGTTCGGTGGTGCATTTGGGTAGCGACATTCGAGTCAGCAATAACTGCAAACAGACGTCCAATTTGAAACTTTTTCAAAAACAATTTCATGTAAGGCATCCAAAACGGCTTAACATGTGTTAGTAGGTTATTATTAATTGTCATCACGACAGAACAATGAACAAAATGCTATAAATTTGGATCGTCTTGTTTGAAGTACTCGCAGACTATCGATAAATAAGAAAGGGCATTTTTTAAAACAGGCCACATTCTTCTTTTATAGCAGAAAACTAATACCTAATGAACTTGTATGTAGTGCTGTTACAAAATGTCTACCAAGAATATATTTGATAAGGTTTTTGACAATTAGAATAATATTAAATAAACCTTAAGGATCATATAAAAAATATATTTGGAGACATAAAATTTTGAGATTGAGAGACAAACCATTAATGATTTTTTTGCAGCAGGTTTCATGCCTTCTATCAAGAAAAGAATTTGTCTTCAGTAGACTATGGAACGAAAAGTCGTAGTTGTATTTAAATAATGAAACATCAGTTTTTCGAGTTTCAAATCAGCTGTCAGAAGACCCAAGAAAAACTAAACAAATGTTGAAAATTCAAAATTGCTGTTTTTAAATAACACAAATTGACATTGATCCTGACATACCTTAATGACTACTCTATCATCTACTAATCCCTTAAGAATTCTATTCTATTCTGCTTCTTAAGCTGTATCCAGTAACTCATCTAGATCATCATAGTGAAGTTTATTTATGAATTGCAATAGTTTATTTACATACAATGCTGCGGCTGTAGTGCCTTAAAGAATATCAATCCAATTAGTATTATAGTATTATATTATATTATATTTCTACTTGATACTATACTATATTTTCTGCAGATTAAAGGCTGATTCTCACTATACGGCAGGCTACCAACAGTCACCAGGCCGACAAAACATTGTACTGTACATTTTGTATGAAGGTATTCACATTAACCGTCACAGCCACGGACCGTCACAACAATATAAAATGTACAGTACAATGTTTTGTTGGTCTGGTGATTGTTGGTAGCCTGCTATATAGTGAGAATCAGCCTTAAAGGAATCTCATGAAGACTAGACTACCAAGTTCATATGGTATGGGAATTGGGTACATCTAATAGAATAAAAAGAAATTTTATTAGTACAAACAAGTTCAATCTAACTGCTTATCGATTATTACATGAAGTAATACCACCAAGATCTCTTCTCATCAAAAAAATCTTAAAAAAAAACTGCTCATGAAAATTCTACATAATTGTTAAATATATTGCAGTTGTTAAATAGATTGCAGTTGTTTGTAAATTGCTCACTTTTCAAATCATAAATACGAAGATGGGTTGATTAATTCGCGGCCTACCATAGTAGGCCATGGTTTTTCTTTTTAATTTTTATGTTTGCATCTAGTAACATCCTGTCACAGTTTGACATTAAAATTTTGTCCGAGTCTGTCAAGTAGTTTTCATTTAGTGTCTTATCAAATTTTGTAAGTTGTCGGGGTTTGGAAAAATGGAGAAAACTGAGATTCGAGAAGTGATAAAATATTGTTATATTAAAGGTTTAACACCTACAGAGGTTAGAAATGAAATAGATTCTACGTTAGGTGAATCTTCTCCATCGTTCAGCACGGTAGAAAGTGGATGGCGGAGTTTAAACGTGGGCGTACAAGCATTAAAGATACACCACGTCCAGCAAAGCCGAAAACCGTGACTTCTGCTGAAATGGTCGAGAAAGTCCACAGAACAATACTGCAAGATCGCAGATTCAAGTTGGACGAGATAGCAGAGATTGTGGGGAATTCAAAAGAGCGGATACATCATATCCTTCATGAAGTTTTGGGCATGAGAAAATTATCGGGGAGATGGGTGCCGCGACTCCTTACCCCTGAACAAAAGCTCATCCGAAAAATCACATCTGAGCAATGTTTGGAGCTGTTTCAGCGCAATCCAACAGATTTTGTGCGCCGATTCATAACAGTGGATGAAACTTGGATACACCATTATACACCAGAGACCAAACAGCAATCCAAACAATGGACAGCAAAGGGTGAAGCGGCTCCGAAAAAGGCGAAAACAGTTCTTTCAGCCGGAAAGGTGATGGCGATGGTTTTGTGGGACGCAAACTTTTGGTTAACTACCTTGAAAAAGCGAATACTACGCAAATCTACTAGAACAGCTCTACCAAGAAATTCAAGAAAAAAGACCCGGGTTCTGATTCAAACTTCAAGCAGTGTAATATGATATGTGACATGTTTACTGTCCTTGCTGTATATGTGTCTTTTTTGGTAGCACTATCGACTGCAATTGAGGTGGATAACTGGCTACACTAAATACCTGCACAGTGGTGTTGTAACTGGAACACTTTCTATGTGTCATTATTTTAAAGAAAACCAAAGATTTCTTATCAAAACAAGGTAGGTTTTTTCTCATTATTTTTGAGTTCAGTGTCTGTTCTCAAAAATTGGAAAAGTAAGTAGCAACATCATCAATACCACCACCGAATCTGCAATAGTGAAAAATACCTTAAAGCCACATTACAGAGAAATCAGACGACTGATTTTATAGATATTTTTTCTTGATTTATCCAAAGCATTCCATATGCTTGAGCATTTATCTTGAGCAGTATCTTGTTTGAAATATTAGGAAAAATAGGTATCAGAAAAGGGCTCCTAAAATGTTTGATGATTTTCTCAACGACATGATTATCAATGAATGTTTTACGTGGGGTTCCCGTATTAACATACCCCCACGTTCCTTCCCTGGGGAGGAAGTAATTGAGATACGCTCAATCAGCACGCAATTGCTTCCAGTTACTCACTGGTTGGAGCGAGGTTGCCTATCCACCCTCTACTAGCTAACCAGGTTAGTACCCGAGAGATTGACTTAACACGTGCTCACCCGCCGGCACCCTCCCGTCTTCTTTCATACAGGGTCAAGTGCCTCGCCCAGCATTAGGACTATTCCCCCAACCTAGATCAGTACATCGCAACCCTAAAGTTCCTTCACCGAGCCAGAGTTGGAGCCACTGCCCAACCGAATTCAACCTCAAGTGTGGCGGGAGTTGGTTTTTAAATGGTTTTGCCACCCCGATCTCCCAGTTATAGGCCTGGTGTGCCCCCGACAGAGCTTCGTTTCGAGGCTACTTTATAGGGCCCATCAAAGTAGTATCTCGGTGTGTACCCGTTAAGGCGAAGTTGTCTTGAACGTGAGAGGCTAGGTATCTTCACATCAAAGTCCTTTAAGTGCCTGTCTCTAGACGATTTCTGGGAATCCGATGTTGAAACTGACAGCATATGCCAGACCCCCATACTGTCACCTCCGAAATGCTACCTGGTGGCTTGCAGTTTCTCATGGGTTAGTGAGTGAACTCCCTAACCGAGATAAACCTCACTTGAATCTCCTCCATTCGTCTAGGTCAGACAAAATTGTCTGTATGTTTTATGTGGGGTTCCTATATCAACATACCCCCACGTTCCTTCCAAGGACGAAGTGATTGAGATACGCCCAATCAACGCGCAATTGCACAGCCATTGCTCCCAGTAACTCACTGGTCAGAGCAAGGTTGCCTATCCACCCTCTACTAGCTAACCAGGCTAGTACCGTAGCGATCAACATATACGTGCTCACCCGCCGGCACCCTCCCGTCCTCTTTCATATGGGGCTAAGTACTTCGTCCAGCAATAGGACTATTCCCCCAACATAACTTAGCCAGACAGCTTACGATTTAAGTCTGATATCAACAATGTGATTAAAAAAGGTTTTTATAATCTTCATATTATTTATCAAAGTCGGGAATTCTTAAACTCCAACATTAAAAAGATGCTATGTAACACTCTGGTATTATCACAATTAAATTATGCGACGTTATTTATGGACCGTGTATAGACAAAAATGATACGTGTAGAATACATTGATTACAGAATGCTTGCTTGCGTCTAATCTATGGAATACCCAGGACAGTGTATCAGATCTCGGACAAATTGACAACTGCAAACTGGCTAAACATGTCTAACAGACACCGCTTTCATGCAGTTATATTTTACTATAAAATTCTGATCAAAAAGAGTCCTCAATATCTATATAATAAAATTACATATCGTACAGATATCCATCATTTGAATTTACGCTTTAAAGGGCTGCTGTCCGTCCCACCCCATAGAACCAGTATGTTTAAGAGGTCCTTTTCATATACATTACCGAATTACTTAAATCAAATGACTAACCACTACAAGATTATGACAATTCCCACGTTAAAAATGGGTGCAGTGCTTGCGCAGGACTTACTCTATTTTTTTCTTTTTTTTTTAAATTAATTACGTTTGAAATCATTTTGTTTGTTTCACAATTAGAACATGTACTTAGGTCTACTTCAGTTTTTTTATTTCTTTTTTACATTATTGAGGTTAAGTGGCAGAGCAGAGCCTGCCTCAAACAGGCTCTGAACTTCGCCTCATGTGCTATTTTATTTAAGAATATAAATGTTTAGTTTTGTTTTTTTTGGGAGTATAAATAAAGGGATTTATTATTATTATTATTATTTATAGAGTTCCTCAAGGACGAATACTGGGACCATTGCTATTTATTATTTACCTAACTGATATTAATAATATAATTCTCAGTAACAATTCCTTTATATTTCAATTTGCAGATGATACAACTATTATTAATATCAATGAAAATGCCAATATTGCAATCAGTTATTTGCAAACAGATATCAATAAGCTTTGTAACTGGTTTCACAATAATACAGTTTCTTTAAAACTGAATTTATTATATTTAAAAGTTTTATGTAACATATTAATTATTCTATATATCCAATTTTTATCAGGGTTGTTACACCTTTGATATTTCTAAATTCCCTGACTTTTCCAGGTTTTCCCGCGCAAGACTTTTGATTTTCCAGGTTAATTTTACGAACTGTTTCCTTAAAGTTTAAAGCCCTCCCTCAATTGGGAATTTGAAAAAAAAAGAAATAATAAAGAACATATTTTATTATTTCAGTCTTCACTTGTCTTTTACAAAGACTAGAAACATCACATACGACAATTAAATACCATTTATAGCTTAACAAAGCCACTTTATCAATAAATATTTAAGATTAATATTTAATTTAACATTTAAATTATCTAACAATAAAAGATATTTATCAATAAAACTGAAATATCAGACAGAGATGGCCTCAATGTATCGTTGATGTAATTGAATGAATTTCATCATTTGAGCACTCACAGCTCTTTTCTTCTTTTGCTGTTGACAAAGTTCTTCTTTGGCCTTTTTCTTCTCCCCTGACTTTTTTCTTTCGTCTTCTCCTTTCTTCTGCTTCACTACCAGGTCTTCATGATAGCGAGCACGAGTGCGAACATAATGTAGTGTATCGTACTTTTGGTACTTATACTTATGTTTGATATGTCTTTCGCATTCTGGACGCTTTTCCACACTTGCCTTTGAGCTACTAATGATTTCTCAGACGTGTTGTCGACGAGGCACTCTTTGTTAACTGAAAATCATCTCTCAATATTAGCTTGCCCGTGAGAAAGAACAAATGTCATCTTTAAAAATGTCATCAATTCGTTTGAGCCATGAAAATCTATAATTATTTTTTTTCCAGAATGTATCTAATCTTTCTTCACATGAATAATTCTGCAAAATGTCCTTCTTGGCTGGTATTGAACAAAGATTTCCAAACTCTCTTTCGATTTTATCATCGGATATCCCATTTATCCACCCTTTGGATACAAAGTTTTCAATTAAAGATATGAGGTGCCTTTTCGCAACTTTTACAGAATTATTTATCACATAACGATTAAAAAAGTCAAATTTCTTGTACGCTTAAAAGCCAAAGGTGATTTCATTTTCATCTTCTTACAAAATGTTTGCAAAGCTGTCAAGCAGTTTTGCCTAAATTCCAAAATTTCTTTTTGTTTAACTTCTAATAACTGCCAATAGCTGCTCGAGTTTGATGACCAATCTTCACATATTTAACATTAAGCAGATTCTCCTTGTTTGAAACATCTACATCTCCCACTGAAGTTGCTTTCTTCAATGTAAATGTAAATGTAAAAACATTGATAACGTGACTGCTACATAATAACTTTACGAGATTAAAATTTTATTACTATATGTATTGCTGCCAAATTGAAATATAAAAGTAAATAAATTGTTAAAATTATGTTTATCTATAAAATAATAAAGAAATTTTGTTGAATATAATTTTTATAATTAACTGAATAATTTTTCCAGGTTTTCCAGGTGCGTAACAACCCTGTTTTATTCATGATAGTAGTTGCTTATATACAGTATGTCGCATTTAAAATGAATACACTCCCGTATTTCAGGAGTTGCATTTTATGAAATACTCAACTTTAATGTCGACCCTAAGCCCAGCCTACCATGACCCTTCAAACACGGGCAATCTGCTGAGCTACTCTTCTAAGTTCTGGAATGCTAATTTCACGACAGGCTTGCCCTATTTTTGCACAATGTTCTTCTAGAGTTCTAGACCACGTTTTATAAACTTTATTTTCGATCATTCCCCAAAAACAAAAATCTAAGGTGTGACATCTGAGAATCTCGGAGGCCACACTTCAAAGGAAATGTTTCTTCCTATCCAGCACATAGGAAAATGTTCGTTCAACCATTGATGAACAGTTATGGAATTGTGCATTGACGCAATATCCAGCTGCAAATACATATTCTGTTGAACATTAAGAGGAAAGAAAATAGTCAAGTCGAAACTGGAGTTGGACGTCAAATTTTTAGATTTTTTAATAAAATATGGAGAAGACTATGAGTTATTTTATTTAATTTATTTTTATTAAGAGGAAGATCTTCAACTACCTCCCAAAATACTCCCTTGAAAAAGTTAACAAAAAGTTCAGCATTTAACGAGTTATTAAAAAAAAGAACCAATTATTCGGTTTCCTAGAATTCGGCACTATACATTTACTTTCTGTAGCCTGGTATCTACAGTTTCGAGACGAAACCACTCTATTAGTGGTAAATGTACCCTCATCAGTAAATATAATGTTATTCAGGAAATTCCGGTCATTTAAAAAATTACCTTAGGTCCAAAAACAATAATCCAATCTTTTACTTTCATCGCCATCTTTCAAAGTATGTAAGAATTTTTATTTAAATGGTTTGATCTTATGGCAAATAAAACATCTTCTAACTTGATCCTTGGTAATATTCAGTTTAGACGCTAAATCTCGAAGGCTCATGTCATGGATTTGGTCAATTTGCTGTTATGGCTAATAAGATTTTAGAAAAATAAATTCCTTGGAGAATTCTGATCTATTTCTTCCGCACCGGTAGCAATTGTAAAACTCTGATGAGTGATTTTGCTCCATGAAACGTGTCCATTAATTCTTGCATTTACACCTAATGTCTAAATCTAACATGATAATTGCTATTAGCAAATTTCTGATTTACAATGTTAATTCCCTATACCAAAAAATCACTTATATCTTGGAAACTGTGTAACACAGAATATTAAAGTGGAGATGTTTTGAACACTACTCAATAAGATCTACAACTTTGCTGTAGTGACTTTTCCTCTAAAATAATTAGGGGAGCCAATATTTGAGAAATTGTGTTTTTACATGCTATTCGCCTATGTAACAAAATCGATAATACACCCTGTATATGGTTTATACCATTTCTGACCGAAAATAAAATTGCTAATAAGTGGGGTGCTTTAAATCAAACAGACTGTATATAAGAAACTCATGTAGTCTTTCGTTCCATAGGCTATTGAAGATGATTTTTTGCAATCTCTTTATAGAATTGTCTGCTAGAACAAATTTATCTCAACTAATATTTTGATTATTGAACAAACAATAGATAATAATTAATAATGACTCCTAATATTTTATATTATTATTACAGTTAATAACTACAGTACAGCAAAAAAGATTACTAGTTCTAACAATGGTTATTCAAAAAGTTGAAAAAACAAAAACTCATTGTTTGGATTCTAGTGTAGACATTAGAAAGCAGAAAGCATTTATATCTCCTCATTACTGTTAGGTACCTTATATGATACAATTTATGTAGTAACATTTGTAATGTAGTAACCAAAACATCTGACCATTACATATAAAATGCCTAAAAGTACTCATCACTGATAACAAATATAGAGAAGCATAATTCAACTATTTTCAGTATCTTATAATTCATATGTACTATAGCAAAATTATTTTCATCAATCAATTTCAACCTTTCAATCTTATAACATTGGTAGACAGGATCTATCATTCAAGAATAGAACATGACCTGTTTTGTACTTTAGTTTAAGCAAATGCAACTACTAAGAATAGCTAAAAGTAGTTTCACTATAATATGTATGGTATTTAATACTTTTTTGAAAGAAACCAAAAAGCTCAAAAACAAAAAAAAAATCACTCTCACCCTGAAACATACCTGTTGCCATGGATGTGACTTGATTTGTGGAAATTTAAATTCTGTATAATTAGGATTCATCTCTCGAATTTGCTCCCTTGTCGGTGTGCCAAGTACTTTAATAATTTCAACTAATTGATCAACACCAGAGTCACCTGGAAAGATGGGCTGTCCGAGTAGAAGTTCCGCAAGTACACAGCCAGCACTCCACACATCAATTTTAGTCGTGTAATCTATGGCTCCGAAAATAAGCTCAGGAGCTCTATAGTAGCGACTACATATATATGAGACGTTTGGTTCGCCTTTAACTAAGTGTTTTGCACTTCCAAAATCACATAGTTTCAGGACACCCGTGTCTGGGTCTAAAAGTAAATTTTGTGGTTTGATATCTCGATGGCAAATACCTAATGAATGTATATATGCCAGTGATCGAAAGAGTTGATACATGTATAACTAAAATAAAGTATATAAAATTAGTCTTCTAATTAATTAAGTTTCTGTGATTATTTACCTTTATAAAGCTGATTGGGATCGTTTGCTTTAATTTGCTGTAATGCCTTGCCACCTTGTATACTGTTTCTGGGATGTATTCTAGCACCAAATTCAGGTACACCTCATCTTTCTGTCAGAAGAAAAAATCATTGATTAAAATTTAAATTTATGTAAAACGATTGTTACTATTAGGAGCTATTAAAAAAGCATTTACAATTTAAAAATTCAGAGCTGTATTATACGGTAAAATCTTGTCATGGTAATATCGTACAATTAAATGAGTAAAGATGCTTGTATTGATTTCATTGACAAATAAATATCTATTCTGTCTATTCTAATTAATATACCAATATGCGCCGGTGTCCACATGCGGGAATTCCCGTTGCGAGCTCGCTGCGGGCCCGCAAATGCGGTCTACGATACTATAAGTTAAATGGTGCAGTTCACACAGAGTGCGTTTTCCTTGCGAGCTCGCAGCGAGTATCTTGCGGGCGTTTCTTGACGCAGATCCCTACAGCCCCGCAAGTACGGGCTCAAGCAGAGCCTTCTATAGCTTAACGAGCCTGGAACTGTATCCCTACTACCGTTGTGATGTAGAAACAGTCGATGATCGGATTGAATTATTCACACTGCCGCGAGAACCAGCAGTCTAGCATAGCGTCTCCCAAATATTATATTTTTAGTGCAAGACAAACGTTTTGTAAATATTTGTGGTAATTTTATAATTATTTACCTAATGCATTATGTTGTTAAAAATTTTATTTTAGAAAATGCCGTCAAGTTGCTGTGTACCACGCTGCACTAGTAATTATTGCTAGAATAATTATTAAGCAAAATGTTACAGAACGTATTGATGCTGTGTTTTGAAAGACTCAGTACTGAATTCCCACATTCACATTCCGGATTTTCACTTGGGTTAAAACCTGAAAGTTCTAATGCCTTTAACGATAATTCTACAAGAATTCTCTTGTGACTTAAAACTTAAAAAGGTTGTTTCGTATCTCTCAGAAATTAGCACTTGAAACAAAGAATAAGTATTTATTATTACATCATTAAAAAACTGTTTGGCATATTTCAGCCCACCTCGATCAAGCAGTTTAATATAACTATTTATGCTGGCCGAAGTATCCAATTCGATGTCTCGTTCGCAAGTAAAAAATGACACCAGCAAGAAAAAAAATACGCCCAAAAGCAGAAGAAAAGCGCAGAGATTTGAAAAATCAAAACAAAAATATTTACCAAAATAGTTTAATCTGTAATTAATAGTTTTGTAGAATGTCTTTTCATTTACGTGGTACACTTACGTAGTTCTTGCACAGAGAAAGCTTATGTTTTGTTCTTATTAATGATATTTACAATTTGGCAAGATGTTCATTTGTTGTTGCTTTTTCATTGTTTTTACTAAAATGTTTCTCTTATTGTTTTTTATTTCCTATTAGGGTATTTCTATTTGTTATGCTTTAACAGCCAGATTAAAAAAAATAAAGGATTTTGTAATTCTGTATTATTTGGCGTAAAATAAATAACTTTTAAATTATGACATAAACTAATTATGTCGTATGCCCTCTGACACTTGTAGTGTATACCAATAAAGCAGTCGTAATGATTCCTTGTTAAAATTGATATTCATCAAATAGATAATAGCCGTTTTCTTTTTTAAATTTGTTTCTTACTATTTGCATGTTGATTAATGGAAAAATAAATATATTTTACATTCATTTTTATTTATGTGTCTATATCTACAATGTTGTTTATTTTTTGTAAAAATCATCAAAGCAAATAAATCTCTCGAAATAAAGTTCTCAAAACTAGAGTATTATCCCAGAATATGTACCAAAACAAAGTGTTTTTTAATTACATTTAAGGGTAATCGACAGACAGTTCCTGCGAATTTATCTGAATAACATAAAACATTTGACATCTTCCCACGTCTAAACTACTGGAAATAGGCATATCTATTATTTTGTGTTTTATAGGAAATTTAATTCTCTGTAATTTTGTTACAATACATTTTTTCATATCTGTCTTGGTTGTCGCAGAGTTTTGAGAAAACGTTCGTGGCGGCGGTATTTCCCTATTAAACGCTGCAGAAATTTCATCGGCTCTTGTGACATCACCCGTTGCACTTCCAGGCTCGTTAGCTATAGTAGGCTCTGGCTCAAGATACCTTGTTGTATATTGTGCGATTCACATATGCGGGCGTTTGATGCAAGAATGGTAATAGAATTAACAATGGTGAGTTCTATAATTTAGAAGAATTATTGGATATTCAGCTGTTTATTGGTGTTATTTGTCAAAATTTAATAAAAAGGATGACAAGTATTGCTAAGTGAAGGGAAATAGAAAGCATTAAGCATGTAGTTAAAATTTAAGTCATATGTTTTTAAACCTTTTTATTTAGAAATTCAGTTTTGGTTCACTTTTATCTTCTTAATATAAATAACTAGGGTTTTTAAACATATTTCTGATAAAAGCCTATAAAACTACTTACTACAACTCGTCAAATCTTGGATGGCAGATGAGACTTGGGTGAAAGACACCTGGGACCTGACAACGCGGAATTATAACGAGTCGATTTGTATAGCCGAGTGTACTTTTAAGAATTCTACCACACTTGGCTGCTTTACCTTCTAACATCTCTGTTCCACATTTTGCATTTCATTCCCTCTTCTGTGCATCCTATCTGCCATCCAAGATTTGACGAGTTGTACCTGAAAATAACTGTGCGGAATTCGGGCTACTAAGTATTGTGGGTGTTATTAAATTTAGAAATATCTACCTGCTTATGGGGGCTATAGGAACAGCTTGTGAATTTCGGTTTATTCGATTTATAAATTATTTGAAAAGTTTTTTTGAAATCTAACGTAGCACAAGCGATTGTACATCAACCAATATTATAATAAAATAGCGAACGTGCTTTCAAATTAGTTTTTAAATCTAGTATCTAAGTCAATTTTAGCTATCTTGGACAATACTGCTGTGCTTAGCAAGAAAGCAGTATCTCCACAACAGCAACTTAAGAAATATACCATATTTTTTATTAGCATTCATTACAATTCTACATAGTATATTTCTAGATAGCAGTTTGTGCAGATACTGCTTTCTTGCTAAGCACGACATAATAGGACTTTATTCTTATCAAATACTTTAATATTATTAATACCGGAAACTTATTTTCAAAAGTGGGAGACAAAATTTAATAGCGCCTCTTGCGGTGTGGTGTGCATCTAAACGTGACATTTGATTGAGTAGTTTAGATAGATTGTAATAGTTTATATATACTAACAGAATAGTAATAAACAACTATTTAACAGAAATAGTGTTAATTTTTCATTAGATGTAGGTTACTATAAAAAAATAATCGAAAAATCAGCGTTTAGTTGCACACCCATCTGCGAAGATAGCGCCACAGAAATGTCGCCTGTTTTCATCTGGTAAAGTATATGGAGTTTCCAGTATTAATAATATTAAAGTATTTGTTCTTATTTAAAAAAAAAATTTGAATCAAAAGTAGAATACTATTGTCCAAGATAGTACCTACAAAAAATAATTTGAAAGGGTGTTCGCTATTTTATTATAATATTTGTTGATATACAATCACTTGTGCAACGTTAGATTTAAAAAAAACTTTTCAAATGATTTATAAATCGAATAAAGCGACATTCACGACCTTTCCCTAGCCCCCTTAAGATCTTTACTACATACTAATTACTATATATTGTAGTTGTATTGCTTTAATTATGCTTTTGGTATGAAGAATTATGGGACGAACCTTAGTTAAGTTTTATTTTGTGTGTTTGTATACTTTCTTAATAAACATTGTCTTAAATTATAAACTATACAATATTGAATACATTATTGAATTATACAAAACCTTCGACAATTATCTTTAACCACAAAATAAACATTTTGTAGATAATATAAGCAAATACAACTCGTTTTCTGCAATATACATCTATTTCTGATGGCAGTAGATTGTTTACTGTGCGTCATTTCACCGTGTAGTGTGAACTGATTTTTGCGGGCCCGCAGCGAGCTCGTTGCGAGCCCGCAACGGAAGTTTCCCGCATGTGGACACCGGCGCTATATCAAGTTCTTGAAATATACAACACAAAGCTGAGAAATATTTTATCCAAGTTCAGAATATAATTCTGAGTAATTTTTCTTGACAGCATTTACAACTTTTGTTTGTCTTTAAAAAAGCATAAACTATTTTAGACATTGTCTATATTTCCCTTGACAAAACCTACCAACAATTTTCCTACAATCTAGGCAAAATATGACTCTGAAATTTTTTATTCCAACTCCACTCTACATAAGCTATGGGTTAAAATGTTCTATTTTAAAAAAATGGCCACTGTACAAGTGCTTCTTTTGTTATGCTTATAAAAATTCCACAAAAGATAAAACAAAAAAAATTAGTTTTAATCTTCAGAAACAAATCAGAAAAAAGAAAATCGTACATTAAAAGTTCGCCCGCTGGTAAGTTTAGAAATTAAAACATAATAATTAATAATTTAACAATATTACAAAAATAAAATGGAAAGAAGTTTAGTTACATTTGTATAGTAGTATGACAATTGGGCACAAAGTCTAGCGATAAGCATAAAATGTTTACAGCATAGCCAGGGAGTACAAAGCGGACTATTTTGGATTCTGACACAGCAGGGTCATACCTGCTCCTTTGTGCCTAAGAATATGCTCATGTCACACGGCACCTCGGCTCGCTACACATTTAAAATACTTAGAATTGTGTAAAATGCACTGTGTAGAATGGCCTGTTAATTTGTTATGTTTCTTCTATTTATTAACAAAGTTCATAAAATTAATTGCATTTACAAAATATTTCAGTTTTTTTTTCTAGAAATGTTTGATTTCTTCAAATTAATTAATCTCAATAATTTTTTTTACTATCAGGAATAATAAGAAAATCATTACGTCACAACACTCACCTTATCTCCACTAGAGTAAAAGAAATATTTAAGTTTAACTATGTTACAATGCTCTAGCCGTCTCATTATTTGAAGCTCTCGATTCTGAAAAGAAAAAGAACCATTTAATTATTATGCTATAAAAAACATCAATAAAAAGAAAAGTAAAAAGACTCAAAACACATTGTCGAGCAAAAAAAAACAAGCCACCACCTTAATATTTTTTTAATTTTCCCTCGCAAATGTTGCAATTGTTTGATAACTACATAAGTTCAAAATAATTAAAAAGTAGCTTAGCTATCATTGAAGTAAAAGCAAGGTATACTGTGCGGAAAAGTATCATCTACTAAGGTGCAGTTCTTCCTACAGCAGATGCTGAAAATGTTCCCTGTAGGCCTGAAGACATATAAATGTTCAGGTCTGTGGGGGACATCTCCAGCATTTACTGTATGAAGAGCTGCAGTGTGATACTTTACTGATATTAAATTTTTTGACACTTTGTATATCTTAACTTTTCCTATTAAAGACAGTTGAGCTACATTTTAATTATTTTGAATTTATTATGCCTGGTATGTAGTTATCAAACAATTACTAACAATTTGTAACTTTTGCAAGAAAAATGTTATGGTTAAAGGATCTTCCATATATGATCCATTTAAGTTTTTTGAAATAATGGTTACATAATTGTGCATAACATACTATCGATACAATTTGAGAATTTAAAACCATCTATAATACCTTTATGAAATAAAAGATTAGTAAAAAGTTTCACAGTATTTATTAAAATATAACTTATAAATATAAAATATTTTTATTTAATGCTAAAGACAGAACACATGATATTATGAAATCGGGCATTTACTGTTTAAATTGTTCTTTTTGTAGTTCGGTATGTATTGGGAAAACACTTCGAAATTTTTGATATAAGATATAAAGAACACATACGTCATTACAAAAATAAACATCCTGAAAAATCTAATTATGCAAAACACCTTTTAGAACAAAATCACACAATGACTCCTCAAAATAATATTAAATTCCTACATTTTTGTAATAACAAACGCAAATTAGACATTTTAGAAGCCTTTGAGATATACAAACACAAACTCAGGGTACCTTTAATGAATGAACAACTTGAGCTCAGTAATTCTCCGTTATTGGAAGTGTTAGATATTTAATTCTGATTATTTTTATCTTTTTATCTAGTTACCTATTTTTGTATCTACCTTAGCGATGAGTTTGTTTATATTTATATTACCTTTGATAATGACAGCTTAGCTGTCAAAACAATATTGTCAGGTTATATTTTAATAAATACTGTGACACTTTTTACTAATCCTTATTTATTTCATGATTATGGAGTTCCACAAAGTAAGGCTGGAAACAATAAATAAAATACCTTTATTAATATATGGTACGTATTGCCTATATAAATGTTATTTGGCAGCATATTAATGATTTTCTCTACAAAAGTATACAAATCGTCAAGTTATATTGAACATGATTATATTTCCAATCAAAAAAGGAACATCTGTAGACTTCATTCATTTTTTTATTACAAGTGCAATAATTTTAATTAAAATATCAGTAGCCATTTTGTTTCAAATTTTTCTAGGTTATGAAACATCAAAGAAGCCATGGTACAAAATAAGAAAGACGCACTTAAAAAAATATGAATTTAATAAAGGATGAAATACGCATAAATACTATTATTTAAACTAAAAACAATGTTTAACTATTTTTTTACTTTGAACCACTCTGTGAAAAGTAAGTTGTTTTTCATGCTTTAACAACAGTGGGGCCAAGTAAACTGTATATCATTCATTGGTATATCATTCTCCAATAGTTATATTCATACCGGGTGTCCACTCTCAAAGTCGAACATAGGCAATTAACATTGTGCATTTTACTTTTATATATTTTACTGTACTTCTACTAAATCAATACATATTAAAGTATTGAACAGTTTATATAGTCGTTATTCAATTCAGTCATAGGCTAAAATGAAATAATTTAAAAAGCATGGTTTGTCATAAGTACTTAACGATTAACTATTAAATTAGTATTTTAAAATAAAAATCGCACTCTTAATACTATTATTAGTATCGTTTGATGCGCAACAACTTTCTCTTTCTATTGATACCATTATCTTTCTTGTAGTTAGATTTGGTGAGCAGGAATCACCAAAAACATTCAATACAATGTTAAATGCATATGTTCGACTTTGAGAACGAACAGGATGTATGTAAAAAGTTGCAAAAACATTTTTATTTTAGAACAGTAATAATAACTTCACTTAACAAAGACTTTACGCAGTGAAGATATCGTGACTTTTTTAAGCAGAAATATAATTTAAGGTTATGCAGTTATTTTTAAGACGACTTCACACTGTAAATCACAGCCATATAGGCCACCTTCAATATGCCGCTGTTAGTTTGATGGAATATACTAATCCTATGCAAGCCTGATTAAATTAAAACCGCTTCGGCATATGGGGCAAAGTATCCCCTTAAGGAGCAAAGTAACCCCACTTTACGGTAGCTCAGTGGGTACAGCACTTGACTATCAATCTTGAGGTCCTGGGTTCGAATCCAAAGGATGAGACTTTGGAATCTTTAAAATATCTTAGTACTTGGGAAATCATTTCCTAGAATAATAAAAAGCGTTCAGTGCTTAACGCTAGCCACTTTACCATCCTTAGGTACGAAATGGCTCGAATAATAGCAACCTACCCTGCTATACCCTATGAGCCATCATGGCCTGTGAAAGGGGACTGTTATTATTATGAAACACTAAATCAATGAGCACATTTAGCTTAATTATACTGCAGCCATTACCATCAACCACCACCAATTAAAATAATCGTATGCAGTTGCACTGAAGCAAGTAGTGACCACCAGTTTCATTTATAGTAAAATTTTAAATTTTGAATTGGTTTTATGTTTATCTCCTTTTTGAAGTAGACAACATATGTGATGCTGCCTATGAAAAGGTACCGTTGGAGTAAAAAATAGGATTTTGAGTTAATTCAACCACCATTTAGAATAAACCTTCAAGGTTCAAACTGTGAAAACCAAATGTTAATAGCACAATTGTTTCAAAAACTACAAATTTTAAAGTAAAAATTTTCGCTCCTATACAATTTACATACATTGCCTTGGAAGTGATTTTTTAATACCGTATTTTAATAAATGCAATTTGCCACTAATGTGATTTGCACCGCGACGGTACCTTATCATAGCTGGTATCACATACTGCCAACTTTAGCAAGCATAGCACTGTTATTGATATTTCCTAGTAAATGTGGTTACGTGTATTGGTTTGTTTACTATTGTCGCCTTGTATTTAATCTTTAAATGTTTTAAATGCATGTTTAAATTTTAATTGATGATTGTGGGTGGTTGACGGTGGCTTAGTGAGACTGCAGCCTTAAGCATAGATTTTTATTGACTATGCTGGGAGGTAACAGTGGTGATCCCCTGAATGGCTGAGTTGCTGATGTTTTTGCCATCAGTTGTACGTAACCTAACTTATATAAAAATACAGAATACCATGATATTGTTACTTTAGAATTTTTGAAGATTTAAATGATCATCAGGTTATTACTTGTGTAGTAATAGAAAATAACAATGCTGTGTCTAAACTTTTCTCTACTCTTGATTTTTGAAAGCGCTGGCAAAAGTAGGCATAGATATTCTTCGCTGATCAAAATAACCAACAGCTTGTTGCCAACAAACAGGAACATATTTAATATATATAAAAGAAATGGCAGACAATCATATTCTAGAACAAAAAGAATTTAATCTAGACAGTCCAGATGGTTGTCAATATTATTTCCACGATTTAAAGAATAAAAAAATTTTGAGTCGGCGGCACATGGGTGACGGTAGCGTGATGGGTGTGGACAGTCATCAGTTATAAAAGAAAAACTGATCTAAAATTTATACAGAGGATAATGAACAGTACACATTAAGTAGATTTGGTTTGTGAGCAAGTCAGGCAACGACGTGAGACTGTACGACTGTAGACGTAATAAGATTTTTTAAATTGTTTGTGGTCTCTACAATAAACTTTTGTGATTTTAAGTTCAAGGGGTACCGGTTAGATGACATTGCTGGCCGCCCTTTTAGCCCTTGCAAAAACAAATAACAAATGTGTTAAGTTTTCTCAAAAACCTAATACAGAATTGACTGCAATCATATGTCGAACTACATTTTTAACCTCGAGTTCCTATTTAGTGACCCTTAGAACCACAAAAGCAGATAAAAAATGCGAATCTACATCGGAATTTCTCATTTTGACAGAATTCTTGACAGCTATAATGTGTCAAATCCGATTTTGAATCTGAAAATCGAATTTGGTGGAATTGAAACTGCTATTTTCAAGTGAGTTTCTATTTTTTTCTGGAATACAAAACAGGCGTCACTTCTACTATCGTTTCTTCTATTTTAAGAAATAAATATCGTATGCTTTTTTCTACTTTATTATAAACTCTATTAATTTATTTACGAGTTTGATTTGTATTTACATGATTTAATTATTTTGTAAACACTAAAAAACTAAATTTTTAGTACTACTGTAATAAGATTTTATTATAAAAATTAGTAAAAATAATAAATAATCAAAACTAATAACCATTCCCCGAGTTTCCAAAGTAGAATCAGATTGGGCATACAAACAAGGCATATTTAAACATTAAGGGCCGGTTTTTTATTCACCTTCAGGTAAAATTCCCAGTAGTTTCCGGTCAAATAAATTAAGCTTAATAACAAATTAAGTTTAATAATAAATTAAGTTTAATAATAAATACAGTTTGGGTATATTCACAGGATTACATCTTGAAAGTAGTTAGTGGAATGTGTATGAGAAAGGGTCCAAATTTTGCACTCAGATAATACATGCAAGAGAGAGATGGGTAATTGACAGAATAATGTGTTAGAGAGAAAAATTAAACTCACTGACTAATCTACTTAAAAGGAGGCAGATTTAAGAAAATCTGTAATCTTTCACAAATATTTTCTAAAAATTTTAGGTAAACAGATATTAATCATATATATGATCTAAGCTTTGCCAAGGGTGTCTCTTAATTTTTATTTTGTGGCCGTTTTATTTTTTGGAGTTACTACTACATCTATGTTTCTAGTTTTTTCTTAGTTTGTAGTATTTTTATTAAAACAACTGAATATTTAATAACTTTTTAAAATTTTAACGTATTTACATAAATAAATGCCTATATTATTACTTTATTTTTATTTATTTATATTTATCGCTTACATTAATTTCTGTGATTATTTAATTATCTAAAATAGTCCCAAATCTCTATTTTTTGATGATTGTTTTCAATATTATTTTCGTTTAGTTATTTTTTATTAAAAGTAAAGAATGAAACATAAATACGCTATATAACTTTGTATATCTAGCAGATGCTTCCATTTTATAAAGTGTGTAAAGAAATTTTGAATAGGATGAGTAATAAGAGTTTTTACAAGCGTGTTTTCAAAACAAGCTTTAAAGAACTTAAATATCTTGCCCAGGTAGTTGTCCATCTCTGTTTAATTCGGTCTCTTTCGTACACAGTATAAGGGGTATTTCGATTCTTAAAGCAGCAACGCCCTTACTCGGGACAAGACATTTAGTAATGACTGTACCTCAACTATTCAATGAGAATTTCTCCTACTTTAGTACCTGCAGTTCTATTAGCTGTTACATTTAAGCAAAAAGTTGCTTCAACTAAACAAAGGATCTAGTGATAAAAACGTTGATTATCCTAATGCAAACTCATCATTGTTTGCAAAATTGTAAACATCGTCCAGGATCATCTTCTTTGAGTTGTGAACAATCTGGACTTAACAAAGAAATATTTTTCTTTTTTTGACTGCCAATTGTTACCAGCCTTCCAGAAGCGCAGTGAAGATTTTCTCCCAATTGTAAAAGAACGTTGAATTTCTTATCTTCACTATCTTTTGAACGACAACTTTTTAAAATATTCTCAACATTTCCTGGCTTCCTGATTTTTCTTTTGTTTTTACTGACCGACATCAATCTTGTGATAGGTCGATCTGGATGCCTTTGCATTTAAAATAACACACCTCTAGTTGTTGTTTTGTTAGGTTCTCACACCTGAGATTAAAATTTTTAAAGTCTATCATATTGAAAAGTGGTACTTATAAATAATTGTCATTTTATCAGCAATTGTTTGCTGAAAGAACTTCTGTCAGTTAGGCAATTAAAAGATTTACTGATATCACAGAAAAAAGCTGCTGTTTAAAAAGTTATGATTTAGATTAGATATGATTACGATTAGACAACATATAACTAAAAACAAATGAATGTCGGAAAATGATTTTCCATGATTCAGTGATGTTGAAAAGCAACATGTTTCAGAATTTTTACAAAAACTATTTGTTTCTCTTTTATTTAACTTTGTGTTTCAAACTTTAGGCGTGCAGAAAAAGGAGATTACGATTACAGTGGAAAAGCTTCCTTCTATCAAAATAAATGGCATCCTTTAATACAAATTATTATTGTATTTTTCCACATACAAATCATTAAAATATTCAAAATTGGGGAAATGCATAGAATACGCATGGAGACTCTGAGAAATTAAAAAAAAAAGTATTTTTTCAATAAAGTCTACCTGTGGTATGCTACTGCTTGGTATAGCAGGATTTGTGCTTATATGATCTGTTAGGTCGATTGCAGCTACAGTTAGGCCTGCGTAATACTAATAATTGCCCCTCCCTCACGTACAAGCTTCTGGGGGCTGTTTGCCAGGTAATAGGGTAGTAGCAATGATTATTATTATTAAGTTAATTTTCAAAATAATCAACTACAGCCAGTCAATGTTTTACATATCTATACGCCCTGTATTTGTAAAAAGCTAACAGCTAAGATGCTTTGATTACAAGGGAGTATAAGCCCTAATAGCCTTAAATTTTCATTTTCATAAGAGAACTTATTCTAGAATGAAGTTAAATTATTTAATTTAACTTTAATTAAAATTTAAAATATTTTATGCACAGATGCATTATAATTAGACTATTATTGATAGATCTATCTAAACATAACTGTCTCTTTATGCCCCAAGGGCCTCTTTATGATCCGACAGGCAATAATGAAACGTCAATTAAATGTCAGAGCTGTATTTGTAGAACTTGATTGGTTCTTAATATAATTTGTAAACTTATCACCAATGAAAATAAGCTGAAATTAAGTATTTTAGATAGTAACTATAGTAACGTACTTCGTATATATGCACATAAGTATACGTACAGCGGTTTGATGTAACCTACGTACTCATTTAATTATATTTTTTACACAATAATAGATTTGAGATAAAAACAATCTGTGCATAAAATAGTGTATGCATTTCGGGCATAACTTGCTTTTATGGCCCTACAGCCTTTTCCTAGGCCTCGGCTGACGCCTCGGGCTAGAAATAACGCTTCTGACCATAAAAGCTTCTTTATGCCCTTAATACATAAATAACTATAATGCAGAAAATGCTATTTTAAAGTTATTATTTTCTGTAAAATCTGCATTTTAAAAGAAACTTGTTTACAGTTAAATGTACATCGATGGTTAAATTTTTTATAATTTTTTTAATATTTGGGTTTAAGCTGTGTTGCAATCTGGAGGAATTGCCATTGTATACATATGTATACCGTGTGTCAATTTGAAAACTTCCCACCCTTAGTATCGCTAAACTGGCAAATTATTTCAAAAATCGCTGAGACACGTCAAATTTGTTTTCAAGGGGGAAGAATTTTGACGTATAAATTATATCGCCCCCTTCACCCCCTGCCCCCCAGAGCCACCCCCCCAAAGATCTTAAATGGGAAAGGCGGTCGAGTGAGTCATTTTGAAGGGTTTTTTATTCTCTACATTTTGGTGTGCCATTTTTTAAATTTGAGTGCTGCGTTGCCAAGTTAGGCGTCTTTGAATATTGCAAAATTAAATTTTTGTAATTATTTGTGTGATACATTAAACTCATAAATTCTCATTGAAACAGGTTTTGACGGTGGTACGTTGTTTTAATAAATCAATTTTTACAGATAAAGTACCATTATACCTACTAGATTAACGTAAACCACAAACAAATTAGAATGCGTTTTTATTCTTGTACATTTATTTTGCAAATGATTAACAAAACAAAATTAGAAACAACAAAATCAAAACTGAAAACACCAAAACTAAAGTAAACATGAAAAATAATAATTAGGGCATGTAAAATACAAAAAAAAAACCATTATTTTATGAGATGTTCGAAATATTGTCCATTATTTTTGATTTATTAAAACAACGTACCACCGTCAAAACCTGTGTCAATGAGAATTTATGAGTTTAATGTATCACACAAATAATTACAAAAATTCAATTTTGCAATATTCAAAGACGCCTAACTTGGCAACGTAGCACTCAAATTTAAAAAATGGCACACCAAAATGTAGAGAATAAAAAGCCCTTCAAAATGGTGTCTCACTCGACCGCCTTTCCCATTTAAGATCTTTGGGGGTTGGCTCTGGGGGGCAGAGGGGTGAAAGGGGCAATATAATTTATACGTCAAAATTCTTCCCCCTTGAAAACAAATTTAACGGGTCTCAGCGATTTTTGAAATAATTTGCCAGTTTAGCGATACTAGGGGTGGGAAGTTTTCAAATTGACACACGGTATTTCTTTTTTATGAATCTTTTATCAAGCTGCTCCTGTATCATAAGCAATTTCAAAGTCAAGTTAACATATGTTTTGAATCATAAGTGTAAATACTATAATGTAGCATACAGTGGCGTGTGGTGAGAATCTAGGCTAGGGAAGCAACCATGATTTAAATTTTAATACACCTAGGTACAATAAAAAACAGTGTTATAATTATTAAGCTTAAAAGTCTTTTAAGGAAGAATTTTTACACTTCAGTAGTATTCTTTTACTCTATAATGATTAATCGGATTGGTAATTTTTTAGCACATCTCGTTCTTTTGAATACTGATTAACTCCCACCTACTAGAAAAATATTTTTAGCATGATTGGTAATCCCCTTACCCCTTTGAATCGTAGAAATTCTGTGATTGACATGATTGAAGCATAAAAGGTGCTGTAACGAAACTTGTAACTATTGCCAACGTTCTTTTGTGGCAAAGCATTTTCAAATTTTTATGATTGTTTAGATTTAATCACAATGTGCAAAAGAATACGTCTTTTATACTGATGGAATTTGTTGACTATTATTCTTTATTTAAAAAAAAGTACTACTATTTATTTATAATGCAACTCGACTCTCCGGTCTTTTTTAGCAAAATACCTGGTGCAGGTTTTAATCTTTGTTGTTAAATTTAAAAGTTCTGGTTTTGGTCTGCCTTTCTCAATAATTTCCTCCGAAACTGTATGAAGGAAATTTTTTATCAAATAATAATAATACTTTACAAATTGAACGGTACTCGAACCTTCCACCGAAGCAGCTGAATTTGCAGTCATGACGATAAAGCAAGTTTAAATGTTGCATACAGAACAAACTAAATAGAATTATTTGTCTTTAAAACAATCCGAACTTATATGAATTGAAATAATAAAATGTTCCAAAATACAGTCTCATTCGCAGATTTACATTGCTTAAGTAACATTTAACAAACACGAAAAATCGAACAAATAACGAAATTATAATAAACATCTGATCATGGAGTACGCTAATAAAAATAACTCGACCTTATACGATGTTAACTGTAGCCCACAACGCACCCGCGACTCGCCCGCTACCGAAAGCAAGACGTGCAGAAAGCAACGAAATCCGTGCTTATATGCAGTGTAACTAACACATTTGAATCGGTATTACCTTTCCGTGCAAGTTTAATGAGCCTAATTTAAAATAGTACTCTTAGTAATTATACTTTTTGCTGTACGTAATAAGTGATATTGAGCTTTAAGTTGATTAAACATCACAAATTTAAATAAACGATAACCATAATTTTATAAAACTATTTTTGTTAGCATTGTTTTTTAATTTTAATAAATTCTCAAGGGAAGCATTGCTTCCCTTGCTTCCATGGACCGCACGCCACTGGTAGCATATCTAAGAATTGTTCATATCATGTTAAAAACAATTAACTGGCAAAATGTTAAAAATAACACTTAACACAATGACCACACTATATCAATTATTAATTAAGTATCAATTATGCATGTTTGTTAATATGACAGTGTGTGCCTTTAATAACTATAAAATATCAATTTAAAAATATTTAATTAAAAATTTCTTATTGAGCAACCCTTACTTAAAAATTGTGCCACACCACAATGATCAATTTAAAAGAAATGCTTAAAATAAAAGTTTTACTGAAATATATTAAGACTTTTTCAAAACATAAAATGAAATAAAGAACTAAGAAAGAACTGGACGAATTTATTAAATCTTTAGTTCTAACAGAATTAATTTAAAGTTTTAGTTTTCGAAGTTCTTATTAAAGCGAGATCCATTCTGCTCTCTTCATCACTCATTATTTTAAATTAACTTTTATAAGTTTTAAAGTTTTATCTTCAACTTTCATATTTTCATCGACTTTTAATACACTTAATGTTGACTGAGCTGAGAGATAGCCATTTACATATTCGTGCATCTTCAGCACAAATTTCAAGCAACTTCAAGCAAGATAAATGAACTAGCTCATACTTGAATGGGATAAGACAGGCGATATTAATTGCTACAACCCATAACCTGGAAACCAGGCCCCAGAAGCTATGAAGATGTGCGAGAGGGAGGGGGCGATTATTACTATTATGTAGTCCTAACGTGCGGCTGCAGCCGACTTACAGATGGAACTAAATATTTAAAAACTAAAATTCATTCTGCATGAATTACCTAAAATTTCTTTTCTGACTGAAGAGTCTGTAACTATTTCTTTTTGCAATTCTCAGCCAATAAAAAAAATAATTCAATACCTGAACAATAACATGATATAATATAATATAATAAGAAAAACCACCAGTTACAAAATAACCTATAAAACTAACACCAACACCTTTTCATTTTTATTCAATGCTAAAGACAAAATACAAGATATGAAATCCGGCATTTACCGTTTGAATTGTTTTTTTGTAACTCGGTTTATATTGGGCAAGCACTTAGAAATTTCGACATAAGATACAAAGAACACATAAGTTCTTATAGACTTAAACATCCAGAAAAATCGAATTATGCCAAACACATTTTGGGACAGAACCACCCAATGACACCTCAAAACAACATTAAATTCTTACATTTTTGCAACAACAAACACAAATTAGACATTTTAGAAGCTTTTGAAATATACAGACATAAACGCACAGTACCTTTAATGAATGAACAAACTGAGCTTAGTAATTCTCCTTTATTAGAAGTGTTAGATATTTAGTTTTTGTATGTATTGTATCTAGTTACCTATTTTCTGTATGTATTTATCCTTAGCAACGTGTTTGTTTATCAATCTTATCTACTTTGATAATGACATAAAGTGTCGAAACAATATAAGATATTAATAAAACTTGTGAAACTTTAACTAATCTTTGTATTTATATTATATTTCCTGATTATGGAGTTCCACAAAGTAAGGCTGGAGACAGTAAATAACATAAGTGATATAAAATTCCAAAAAATCAAAACCATTACTAGGAAAGATACAAACTTAACAGTTGATCAGTATAGAAGTATAAAAACTTCAATTAGCAACCACAAATATAGTTGAAATATTTAAATATTTCTTCCTTCAAAAAAATCATAATTTTAACAATTGGTCCAGTATGCTATCTTGATAATTGTTTAAGTGCCTTGCAATAAAATATAATAACACTTTTTTGTACATATACAGAGACCAGATATTGTGGTAGTTAGTGTCTAACCAGAAAGCATATGGTACAAAAATATACAGTAGGCACTATACTATTACGTCACACTATAAAAGTTGATGAAAATATGGAAGTATCTGAGCTTAGTAATTCTCCTTTATTAGAAGTGTTAGATATTTAGTTTTTGTATGTATTGTATCTAGTTACCTATTTTCTGTATGTATTTATCCTTAGCAACGTGCTTGTATATCAATCTTATCTACCTTTGATAATGACATAAAATGTCGAAACAATATTGTCAGGTTAAGATATTAATAAAACTTGTGAAACTTGAACTAATCTTTGTATTTATATTATATTTCATGATTATGGAGTTCCACAAAGTAAGGCTTTGTATCTGGCGTAGAAAACACTTTTGTGTTCAAGTATACCTACTTTATTAGCAGGGTGCTACATGAAAAAAGTATCTTTGAAATGTATAAACTTCTCGCCTTTATAAAAACACCCTGTACATTAGAATTAATTTGAAACTGCACTGTCATTTATGTACAACCCTAGATTACATAACTGCAAAACATGTTTACTTAACTTGTTTTAATAGTAGACTGCAAGCAAATCTCTGACATTTTTATGAATAACTTGGCAACGCTGCAACGGAAATTAAAAGCCAAAGATTGTTAGAAAGAGAATTTCATGCTAAATTCAAATATAATATACATGATATTCCATTTACAAAAATGAATTTTTTATTTGCTATACTTTTGTGACACACCTTGTATACATGAAAATATTTTCCAAATATGCATCAGCATATCACATTGACATTCCACAAGTTTAATTTTTATAAGAATTAATCAAAGAAGCATATGAGGGAATTTGCACACTAGATGGACACCCTGTATTTCACGTGACCTACACAAGCAATTATTATTTGATGTTTTTTAAAGAAAATCAGTGCACCAATACAACATTTATACAAAACCTTTTTTTAATCTCCAATAATGACAAAAATAAAGGGGTGGTCAGAATATAATGAATAACACTCTACAAGCATTTTTCACATTTCAATCATGTACAGCAAACAGGCCGTCTAAAAATTATATTCGACGAACAAAAAGTTCGTCGCTGAATTCGTGAAGTCTGTCTGTCTGTCGCCTTTTTCCATGTTGACTTTTTTGAATTTTTCTTTTTGGAATCTTATAGTACATCAAATTCTAAGAAACTTTTGGTTGAAACATTTTTTGTATCTCTTCGGGAAAGTGGTCAAAATGACCACCGAAAATTTCGGGAAATTTTTGAAAATGAAAAATTTTGTATTTTTTTTTAATTTACGAAAAATAAACATTTTTAGCAACAAAAAAATTCGAAAAATTTTAGGACTTAGAATTTTAGTTTTTCTGACAACTAATGTGTTACGTCAACATTAGTTTTCAAAAATAAATTATCTTATTAAGTATACAGTTGTTTTTGTTCGTCATGGCAATGCTAGCTCTGTGCATTCTCACTAGTTAAGCATTGGATTCTAAGGTAAACTTTTCATGGAATGTTTGTTATGCTTTAAATTTTTAAGAAGAACAAATTGAATAATGTCTGGAAAAACATATGCAATGCACATACTTATTAGAAAAGTAATAGACAATGAATTTTGTCTGTGAATGGAGGTTTTGAAAGAGGTCAATGTAAAATACGAGGTAAGCGCCATAAATTCTCGGCCCGGCAGGCTTCTACAGGTGCCAACATGTTCAAACTCGGTTGCGTCATAGTTGAACATATAATAATAATAATAATAAGCTTTATTCCCAACAGCATAAGCCAATTACAGGGAATACAATAAATAGAAAAATCAATTGCATGCGAAGTAAGTGTACATATTACCAAATCATATTTAATACAACAATTTTAATGAATTACACAAAAAAATAAATAAATATAGTATCTGCATATATAGTTTAAAGTTGAATGAAATAAACACTTGAAAATATTGTAACACCTAAAAGTAATTAGATGCTATTTCCACAATAGTTTTTAAAGAGTCAACATTTATGTCAGTACTATTACTTATACTATTGTAATGCCTACATATTGAGTTTACAGGTGACTTCAAGCTTAGGTTACTTCTACCAGCCGCTAAATAAAATGTAACATTTCTCCTACTATTAAGTCTCGGCACATGAAAATTGATTAATTCTAAAATGTATGAGCAATCAATTTTATAGTGTATTAGCTTGTACAGAAAAGTTATCCCCTGACAAATCCTTCTACATTCACAGGAATTGAACCCAAATGTATTTAATAGGATTTGGTGGTCAAATCCTCGATACTCGTCATAACTCTTGTACCATAAATACTTCAAAAATTTCCTTTGAAGACCTTCAATATCATTTTTGTAACACTCATAAAATGGACTCCAGATAAATGCACAATATTCAAGTTTGGAGCGAATTAAAGCAAAGAATAATACTTTTAAGGCATCAATATTAGTAAATGGTTGGCAGTTTCGCATAATATAAGAGGCCTACACTATAAACTATATTATGGCTAGAAGCGTAATAGATTTTAGTAGCCACTGAAGCATCTTGACGAGTGCATGAAAATGATGCAGCTAACGAAAATTGAGTACCGCGCGGTCATTAAATTTTTAACAAAAGAAGGGCACACGCCTAATCAAATCAAACTACGTTTAGACGGCGTTTATGGTGATTTATCTCCGTCATATTCCATTCCACTGTAAAAAAGTGGTCACAATGTTTCCGTTTAGGACAAGAATCTCTTGAAGATGATGAGCGCACCGGTCGGCCAATTGAAGCGGTAACGCCTCAAAAAGTTGTAATCATTGAAGAAATGGTATTAGAAGATCGCCGTTTCAAAGTTAAGCAGTTAGCAGTGATGTCTGACATTTCGGAAACAAGTGTTCGCCGAATTCTTCGTGACCATTTGGGTATGAATAAAATTAGTACAAGATGGGTACCGCGTCTTCTTTCTGCTGTTTAACGTCAACGTCGCGTCAAATGTGCGCGCTCGTTTTTAAACAAAAGGGAATCGATGGAATGGTGGCGACCCGATGAACCTCGTCTCAAAAAGGCGAAAGTCGTACAATCGACAAAGAAAGCATTTTACTGATTGATTTTAAAGAACGCAATACAACTGCTAACAGTACATATTATGCGCCTTTATTGCATAAATTGAGAAACAATATTCGTGAAAAACGTCGAGGAAACTTGTAAAGAGGTGTTCGATTATTACACGACAATGTACCCGTTCATACTGCCGCAATTTCTCAAGCTGCCATTCGCGAATGCGGCTTTGAAACATTGGATCATACACTGCTCTCAACGAATTTTTCTTATGTATTTCATGACGAATATGAGACCACAAAACGTTACCTCCGACAGTTCCTTGAGCAGATTTACTGGAGCAAATTGCTCATTTATGTATGACACATCTTCTTTCTTCGATAACAGAAAAACAAGGCGAGGTACGAAAAAACATTCAGACATTTATGGTAGGCATTTAAATAAACTTTAATTTACCTAACCTCCTTCATCTCGATAAACCTAATAGTTTCCGAGAAAAACAACAAAAATCGTTAGGGGGCGTGGTTTACCCTCATTATCTCCTCGAGCTCGCCACCTACAGACGGTGACTTTTAGGGGGTTATTTAACAGCCCTCCAGGAAGGCCTATGCAAAAATCCACGGACTTCCCTCAACTTTCCGCTATTTTTTCTAACTTGACTGGACTATATTAAAAAGATTGAATATCTTTCATAAAAAAAATAAAACACATTTTTAAGCTAGTGCTTTTCTTGTTTTAATAAAGCATTTTCATTAATTTTTTTTAAACAAGTTCATAAAATCTCCAAAAAAGATTTCTAAATGTCTACAACAACGAATTGCAGGGCTCCACTCCCATTTATTAAATTTTTTAGGAATTTAGGACTTTTTTAAGTAAAAAATTAGGTATTTTTTAGGAAGCTATGATACAATGAAGGTAAAACAAGCTTCATTTATTTCATATGTTACATGCGATAAACAAAAGTATACATCTATACATTACAACACAGCCATGTAGTATAGAACAAGTAGTAGTATGATAGTCGCCAAAAGAATAAAAACACCAACACTTTTTAAATAATTTGTAAGACGTAACCAACACTTTTACAGTAGGTAAAATTATAGAAAAGTGACAACCATTGGTGTTTCCATTATTTTGAATGATTGATAATATTGTTTATTGTTTCAAGCCTTATTTTGTGGAACTCCATAATCATGAAATAAATAAAGATTATTAAAAGTTTCACAGTTTTATTAAAATATACCTGACAATATTGTTTCGACAGCTATGCTGTCATTATCAAAGGTAATATAATTATAAACAAACACGTCGCTAAGGTAGATACAAAATAGGTAACTAGATAAAATAATAATAATAATAATAAAAATTAATAATAAAAATCATAATTAAACATCTAATACTTCCAGTAACGGAGAATTACTGAGCTCAAGTTGTTCATTCATTAAAGGTACCCTGAGTTTGTGTTTGTATATCTCAAAGGCTTCTAAAATGTCTAATTTGCGTTTGTTATTACAAAAATGTAGGAATTTAATATTATTTTGAGGAGTCATTGTGTGATTTTGTTCTAAAAGGTGTTTGGCGTAATTCGATTTTTCAGGATGTTTATTTTTGTAATGACGTACGTGTTCTTTATATCTTATGTCAAAATTTCGAAGTGTTTGTCCAATATATACCGAACTACAAAAAGAACAATTTAAACGGTAAATGCCCGATTTCATGATATCATGTGTTCTGTCTTTAGCATTAAATAAAAATGAAAAAGTGTTAGTGTTGGTTTTAAATGTTATTTTATAATTGTTGGTTTTTCTTAGTACTAACTACTAAAACTTTAATTTTTATTATTATTATTATTATTTTATCTAGTTACCTATTTTGTATCTACCTTAGCGACGTGTTTGTTTATAATTATATTACCTTTGATAATGACAGCATAGCTGTTGAAACAATATTGTCAGGTATATTTTAATAAAACTGTGAAACTTTTAATAATCTTTATTTATTTCATGATTGATAATATAGTCTGTTTTTCCTTATGTTTTGATGTTTTTTTTTTACATTTTAATTTTAACCAAGGAAGAAAGAGGGAAGGAATATAAAAAAGATTAAAACTGTTGGTAAGGAAATGCAAAAGTAAGAATATAGTATATGTTATATGTATAACTAGTAATTTCGAGTTCAGTTATTCTTTGCTCTACCGATCTGTTTTTATGTATTTCCAGATTTGTTATTTGCCACAGTAAGTTGATGTTGTCGAATCACTGCCGGTTGCTATGACAACAAGAAAATAAGAGAACTGTTATAGTACATAACGTGACTGAATGCTGTTATGAAAATAAATGAGTAAAAAATGATTATATAGCATTCATTGTGAACAGACCGCACGACATACCTAACCTTACTTTTGTAATGTGGTGACAGCTAACGCTTAGAATTTGACATTACAAAAGTAAGGTTAGTATATTTTGCGGTAGGTCCACAATGAACGTTTAGCAACGGCAACCTGTACTACCTCTGAGGAAGCTTTTAAGGCGATCAACAATTATTTCATTTTGAAAAACATCAGTTGGCTATGCTTCGGAATTTGTACTGTCGGTCATTAAAAATCCTTTCCTATCAAATGATTTTGATATTTCACTTCTGATAGAGAAGAATTAATGGAACTAAGTTTGAACAAAACTTTGCAAGCTGAATTCAAAACAAAAAGTGTGTGCAAGTTGTGGATTCTGTTTCAGAGGAATATAAGTCATTGTCTGAAAAGACGTTCCTCTTTGCCTCTTTTTTCAACCACATATTTACAATTTGCGAGGCTGGATTATCGACAATGATAAATATAAAAAACTAACTATCGAAACAGACCGTATGTTTCAGCGTACAAAAAGAAGTGTCAGAGAAATAATTGTTACCTTTTATAAAAAAAATAAAACGTTTATCTAAAAACCAAGTGGCAAAAAAGCTTACAATTCTGAAATCAACCCTATATGATAGATAGTTTAGAATGTTTTGAAGACTCATAAAACATTCATCAGTCATCTGATCCTAGACACCCAAGAGGTGCTAAAGATCCCGTGTTGAAACGGAACAGTATAAAACGCATGAATAGACACCCAGACTTATCAGTTAGAGATGTTGCTCAAAAATTTTCTGTATCAGCGTTGCTTGTACAAAAATATAAAAAAGAATCAGGGCTTAAGTTGTATATTGCACAAAAAGTTCCTACGGTAAAGGGGGTAGAGGAATGTCCAAAAGTGTTTCTGTTCACGTCCTATATAGCACCACCCGTTTATACAGGGTGATCCAAAACATGTTCTATTTTTGAACCCCTTTGCATGCCACTGGAAACAGATAGAAAACAGATCAGACCATATGTTGCAGTTAGGCGGATGTAATAGTGCAGTCTTTCTTCTATAATATGTACTGCCAAGTTTCATTGAAATGGAATAATAAACAAATACTCCACGAGTTTTTAAAAGTACCTCTGCATTGAACACTTCATCAGTATTATTCTCCAGTTTTTATGTAAAATTTGTATAGAACTAAAGGTGTTATTGGTTTCCAACATTGCTAGGTGTATTGGATTAACAACGATGAGAAGGTTGGGCTGTGATCACGCTACTGTAAAAGTGTTTTGCAGAGCTTTTGGAACTCCCCAAAAACCCAGAAATCACCTCACCTACTCAACCTGTGTTCTTTTGCACAGAACCTTTGTAATGGCTAATTTGTTCACTCTCCTTTCCAAAACGGATATTTTTAAACTTTCTTTGTGTGGTCTACGCTAAGCTTTCAGTGCACAGTCACTTTTTATTATAATAGGAAGGAATTATATTTCTAACTAAAGGAATTATTATTTTCGACTTTTTCATGCACAAACCTCAACGTTTTCCTTTCTAGATGTTTCTTTAATGCTTAGATTCACACTACTTGTAACACAAATTATTTTCATAATTCTGAAATTTTGGATTTTAAAATTAAGAAATTGGTAGTACTTTATGTAGTACTTATGATACTTAAATTTCTGCCAAGAATTTAGCAAGATCAGTAATGCCCAGTGGCGTATATAGAATTTTTTCTCGTGGTGTGGGGGGGGGAAATTTATACTCCATAAATATTCCACATCAAAACACTTAGATTTTCACATAACATTTTAACTTTATTAAAAAAATTCAGTGGGCTCCAGCCTGATAGCCCCCTCCCCCTAAATACACTGCTGATAACGTCATCTGGCGTTACTGATTTGGATGACATCTTGATTGTAGGCTTAATCTCCATTTGATTTAAATGAAAACATGAGAAATTTCATAATATACCTTGAACCTCTTATCCTGAAGGACTTTTTTAATTGCAACCATTTCGCCCGTGTCACACAGCTTTGCTTGATATACAACACCAAAGCTGCCATTTCCTATTACTTTTGTATCTGTATACGAAACTTCTTGCGGCCGATCTGGTCCTTGTCCTGGTGTGGCTACAACTGTAGTAACTTTGCCCCCGTCCTTGCCTATAAAAAAAATAATATATTAGTCTCATGATCATTTAGGACAAAAATATTTATGAAAGCAATCGTTAACAATGACTCAACCGATTGTGTTCATAAGTTAAAGATGTTTTTACAACAAATGTAAAGATCCCATTTAGATCTGCTCCTGCTAAATATTTAACTGTGTTAGTCCACAATATCTGAGAACTCTGCGGAAGGCCACGTCATCAAAACGATTTTTGACATATAGAAAGGTGGGACTAATAAGTCAAATGTATCTATCTATGTGCATCCATATGATGATTCCTAATCGATAAGATACATGAGAATGTTACTATATCGCTATCTTGTTCATGAAAGTTACCCAGATAATATTAAATAGCTCCATGAATACAATTCTGAAAGAAGTGCATACGTGGACGAAATCGATAAACATAAGACAATGAATGCTATTATTAAAGATAATTTACAAATATCTACGCAACTCGTTATAGAAGCAAGCCTAAAGTAAACAAACGATAGATTTATTATTATTACACCCTTAAATTCTGACTACTTACCGGTAGGTATATTAAGATGCAATACCATTTTAGAACACGTTGCTAAAACCACCTACAAAACTCAATTGTGCACTTCAAATGCAAAAATATTTTTTCTATCCATTATTCTTTCTAATGCACACAGCAATAACAATAATTTAAGTTCGATTATTGGCCTAGTAACAATATAACGTCCAGTAACAACAATGGAAATACATCGAAAGACAATAGGTATTTACGATTTTTAATAGCACTAAACGATAAACTTTATTGTTTTCAATTTGAACAACCAATGAAGAAAAGCATTAAGTTTGCAATTAAAAATGGCATAGAAACAATTTTTCGATTCTTATCTAATGACTTTTTTTTGCGAACTAAATAGCGAGGGCGTAAATGGATCGTAATAACGGCAACGCGTGTCTAATCTTATTATATCCAGAAATTCAATCATTCAATCGTCTACATAATTAATTTAATGTACGTAAATATCCCGTATTGATGTTAAAACCTTAAATGAAATTTAGTAATTTTAATAGCTGTAAATGGCATGTACGTGTGGTAATTCAGATGTTAAAATAGCGAGGAAAGTTAAGAACAAACAATTTGGTCATTTGTATTTTTAATCCCTAAATCGATTAATTGTTATTTAATTGAACCGTATATACATAAGTATTAATAAAAGGTTGGCGTAGATACTTAACAACATTTTCTTTTGGACATCCACAGCCATACTGATTGCCAAGATAATATTTTTTATATGTTATCCCTCCACCCCAGCAACGACGCATATATGGGGGGTGGCAGTTTCAAGATTTTATGAATAGTTTTTATAACTCAAATTCAAATATACAGGACGTTCAAAAAGTCACAGTCAATAGTAGTTATTTATAAAAGTTGCAAAAAAGTGTTTTTTTCCCTAGACAAAGACAGAAATATGACGTGTGAAAAAACACTAATTTCGTAATTTTCTAAAAACAGATTTTAACGTAAGGTGTGTTTGTCTCTCGACGAGTAGCGGAGGAAGGCGGTCACACAGAGCGCTAAAATCTGAAATTTCCCCAGTGTATTAATATTTTTTCATTCTTCAAAAAAGCAATACTATAAATTTTATACAATAGTAGGCTAAAATATTTTATATTTCTCTGCATATCCGGGAGAATTTTACAGGTCCCTTACACGATCAATCGGATTGACAGTTCAGCCATGGATTGACAATCTGATTGACCGTGTAAGGTCAAGATTAATGGATTGATGAATGAGATTGATAGATTAAGGTCAAGATTAATGGATTGATGAATGAGATTGATAGATTCCTGGATATTTTGAAACCCGAGCTTCAATCACGGGTAGTGGGCGACGATTGTCATTCTGATTGACGATGTTGTGGCTCGCGATCAGTCTTTCCGCCAGTCTAGTACGTGAAGTGATGGAAAACGCTAGCCAGCCTTTTTTGTCTTCCGAGTATCCTGATACCGGTGATAGCAATGACCAAGTGTTGAGAAGATTGCCATCAAAGAAAGCAAAAACAGTCGGTCCCATAGCAAAACATAATCAACTGCTTCAGTTAGCGTGCGAATACCTGCTGATTCTACAAACACAGCACATTCTGATACACCCGAGTAACTCAACATAGCAAATGTTTGAGCCAATAAATAGAAAATACTTCATCTCATGTCTATATTAATTATAAATACCGCACAGCTTATTTAGGCTGAAATACAAACGCGGAATTAACATTAATTACAACAAATAACCGTAGCGACATATATACAATGCCAATCACATTTATCGGTAAACAAAAGTAAAATTTGTAAAACAGGGGAAGCCCACTCAACTAATAACAGGTGTTCTTCCATTCACATACCCAAAAGCATAAGAATGGCATGGCATTGAAGAAGATGTGAAAAAGATGTGGTTTTTACGTATTAATTTTAACGTGTCAAATATATACCATGGAGTACGTAATTATTATATGCCGTTGAGCATTACTTTGGTATATTAATTGTAGCATGCAAAGAAAATAAGAGGCACGTAATTTTCATATGAATTTCTATTCGAGCGCTACTTGGGCAAAGTAGCCAGCATTGGACTCTGAGATCTCGCGCAACAAGTTTAAATGACTATACTTTACATGTTTTTTGTAGTATTTCTTTAGTCAGCGTCCTCGTTTGACCCTTTTTTTAGTGACAAACTTTATTTTTACTCGACATCCGCACTTGATCGCACTGTCGACTGAGCTGAAATTATCTCAAGCCGACTGCCAGTCTGACTGATAGTGTAGGGTCTCTCATGATTGAGCTCAGGAATCTCAGTATGAGTGTTTCAGTCAGAATGTCAATCCGATTGATCGTGTAGGGAACCCTTTAGTATTTTTATTTCAAGGGAAAAGATGTGACGTTTTAGTAACTGACAGTAGAGATGAAAATTTCGTGCTTTGATGTCATATAAAAGTCAATGATTTTTTGACATTTATAGAAAAAAGTACTTTTTTCGCTATTTAGAAAGAGCGAAAAACTAGAAAAAAAAGAGCTTTAAAAATAACAACTAAAGAGTTACGACATTTTATTTAAAAATGCAAAAAAAATCTAATTATTAATTGTCTGACTCAAGAAGTTTAAAGAGATCTAAAATACAAAAATCAGATTTGTTCAAATATTGAGGAAATCATGTGAATTTGTCCCTTACAAATGCTTAATATATTATCAACTTAATGTTGAATATTGTCGTTCTCTGGCTATTATAGTGGCGACAATAATACTGATTACTTTCATACTTTCAGCAGCATCTACAATACACACTTCATGCACAGTCGATATATTCCGAACTGTTCTTGCCGCAACGAGCTCTACTCGAACATCTTTTTCTTTTTTAGTCCAATCTTATTCAAACTGAGCTAATACAAGCTAATGCAAATGCAGTCAACTATATGTCGATTTAAACCAGATGAATATGATTACTACTAAGACGTCTAATTGTAAATTTAAAAATTTAAAAGCTTCAAAATCCAATGTACAGTAAATACCACACAGGGAGAAATACGTCATAAGAGCTTTGCACAATATTGTTCAAAACGGTGTTGGAGAGATTTATATTATAATTGTAGAATCGTATTGTCCAGCGTTGTGTAGGTTTTCGTTACTGAATTGTCTAACAGGAACGTACGACAATTATTTAACACAGTCAGATTTAGTTCTGCATTCTTTGGAACAATGTTGTAGAGGATAAGCTAGCATATTATGTTGAAGTATAATTGTAAAAAATGTTTAGAAAAATACAATATTTTGTTTGAATGAAATCATAATCCAGTGTTCAAACTGCTTGCTACTAATTATTGTGTTTCGCAAAGTTTATGGATGACATCTTATAGATGTCACCACTTGTAATTGTCGCTATTAATGTAAATTCGGGATTTATATATAAACAGGCGACAGCAAAAGGAAATTTTAGTGTTATACCTGTATATACTATACATTGTATAGTTATATACATATTAGTTACGTATATTTTAATATATGTAAAAATATATATTTTATTTGTGATACCTAACCTTCTGTATAGAATATTTGTGCCAGAGTATTGCACAATTTGTATAAATGTGAACAAGTAATTGTGTTAAATACTATTAAGCAATTGTGGCACAACTAGCGCAACAATTAAAATTGTACGCAACAACATTACACATTCTGTTTTAATAAGTAACACAATTTGTTATGGAAACTTATAGACAACTATTCATTTGATTCTACAAAATTACTATTGACTTCCACAAAATGTTATATTTGAGTTTATACACATCCTTACAAAAAATTAAAAACATTATTTAAAAAATCTTGCTTGAAACCAAATGACACAATCTTGTTTTATAATTCTACACAAATTGTCCCTGTCACTTTTTTAAGAGCAATTTGTTTTACAATACCACACAATTGTTGATAAAATTTAAATACATTTTTCTCTGTGTGAAATTTGAAAACCGAGTGGTTTTATGTACCACTAATTTACTGCCACTTATCAAGCAGACGCGCGAATGAATTTCGGCCGAATGCATATGACGGTGCATATTCACGGGCAGTCAAAACAAGATGAGTAATCTGATTTGATCTTGCCGATGCCTGAATTCAAAGAATGCCATTTGGGTAGTTGTTTTAATTTGGCGATAGAATATTTAGTTTTCTTGTACTGGTTACGTGGCGTGCGAAAATAAAAAAATAAAAAAAGAAGTTTCTAGCTCCTTTTGATCTAAACCTAACCTAATATCTCTTTTCACTACTCGCTTTCCGACCCTTTTTCTGTTGTATTGTCATCCAATAACAATCTCCCAATACAGATACAATCTTTAGATACAGAAACCCGCAAACAAAAGTTGCACTAACTTTTCAACCAATCGATCGATTTTTCAGCTTCTGGCGTGGCATGGCTGACACTAATCTCCAATGCCCTTTTATATCTCCTTTGCCCTTTTTTCTGACAGGAGAACTATACATACCTCTCCCGTGTTTCTTTATCTTTATTATTGTTTTCGTTGTCGTCTTTCACAACGAATATTCCCTATCTTCCTCAATTTGTGTAGAAAATAACGAGTTCTTTAATTCCTTAAATCCTTAATTCTTAATATGCTATGGTGGAAATTTGGAAGTCGTTTCTCCATTAATGTTAATCTTGAAACCCTTGGAGTTTAGTAATAGTCCTTGAATTTATTTATTTATGTTTCACTTGCATATTATTTGCTGAATAAACCTGTGATACGAACTATATAAACAACTCCATAACAACCAGGGCATTATAAGCGGGCGTTATAGTCTATACCGCCCGCTTATCATTTACTTTGCAATTTGAGCCGGCGTGACGTTCAATAGTAATTTGGATTATTAGGCCAAAAACTATATTGTGTTATGTTTGGTTACGAGTGTGTTGCAACACAACAAATAAGTTGTATTTACCACGTAGTTTTGGGGGGCGTGACCCACGAATTCTTTTGTGCCGACTTCTGCAGAAATTTCTTAGATGTAATTAATAATTTATTATTTAGATGACATGTGCTCTCAGAACTTTTTATTTTCATATTGGTAACAACCAACAACAAAAACATTTGAATTTAAAATTTCATATCTCTGTTTGACCTTTGCAAATTTAGTAAAAGTTATTACCATTCGATCAATATAAAACTTCCTAGTTTTATAAATATAAATAACGACCTTGGCAACGCCAACAATTATAAATTAATAAATATTATACAACAAGTGAATTAAACCATTGTTTATTTGCGAGAAGAATGTTTAATTCCACGAGCGCGTTAGCGCGAGTGGATTAATTCTTCGAGCAAATAAACTGGTTTAATTCAAGTGTTTTATATATTTTTTTATTCAATTTTGACGAAATGTATCTACCAAGAAAATTGAAATCACACTGAACGGTCTAGAGAAATCATGTAGGTAGGTTGCGAATTAAATTTCCATGACAACGAGTTGTTTAATTTTTCTCAAAAGTGCGAGAATTGTCAAGTGTATGTAAAAATATTCAAAAAATGGCCGGAATCTGTGATGGTAAAGAGGAAAACCAGGTTTTTGTGCCTGAATTGGTCATTCAAGAAGCCTCACAAGCTATAAATAAAATGGTGCCAGCAAAATCTAAACAATTATACGAAAAAGAGTATGCGAATTTTTGTGAATGGAGGAAGCGGAAGGATGCAAGGGGAGTAGACGAAAGAATAATTTTGGCTTATATTTCTGAACGATCCAAAAATGCGAAATCTTCGTCCTTGTGGGCATATTACTCTCAATTGAAGAAAATGTTATCCGTGAAAGAAAACATTGACATAAGCAGGTTTGTGAAGCTGATTTTATTTATGAGTTTTGAACTATGAGATAACTGTTGTAGATTTCATCAGGTGTCTGCTTTTCTAAAACAACAATGCAGACCAAAGAAATCTAAGGTGTTCACATTCGAAGAAATGGTAAGGTTCTTGGATACTGCTTCCGATGATGAATATTTGCTGCAAAAAGTCGTTCTAATTGTGGGAGTTTTTGGAGGCTGTAGAGTTGGTGAATTAGTTGCTATGTCAGTTGATCATGTTGATGACAGAAGCAACGTAATTGTGATCAATATTCCTGACACGAAGACTTATAAGCCCAGAACATTTACTATCATCAATGGAAGTAACTCTATTTGTGCAATTGACGTTTTCCGGAAGTACAGAAAATTACGACCTGACAGTATTTTACACAAACGCTTGTTCATCAATTACAAAAACAAAAAATGCACAGTACAACGTGTAGGAATAAATTCTATTTCAAAATTTCCCGAAAAAATTGCACGATTTCTTGGTCTCCAAAATCCACAAGAATATACGCCATAGCTTTAGACGTTCGAGTGCAACTTTACTGGCAGACTCTGGGGCAGATTTAGCAGTTGTAAAGAGACACGGCGGTTGACGTTCAAATAGTGTTGTAGAAGGATACATAGAAGATTCCCTTAATAATAAAATTGAAATTTCAAGGAAAATCATAAACCATTCAACAATCATTCAGGAGAGATCGTCCTCAAATTCGGAAGCATGTACTTCCGCATCAACATCAGTGTCAAATCAAGATATAAATTTGCCCATTAATAGTGCATATGGTGTACATTTCAGTGGTGTCAGTAATTGTAATATTTATTTTAAATAAAAATAATTGTTGTTCTTCGTTAAAGGTTTTTTTATTTCTCTAGTGAAATAATTTTTAACTCGCTAGTGAATTAAAACGGTTTTAATTCACTAGTGAATAATAGACTGCTTATAAGGGTTACTATGGAGTTCATAATGTCACTTTATACTGTCAAAATTGAATAAAAGTAATTTTCTAGTTGTACATATTCTTGTGAAATGTAACATTTTGTATTGCACCACGAGCGTTACTAGATGATAATGCCCATAGGGCGACTTCCATCGATATCCTCTTGTCATTATCATCATTCTAACGCCCTTGGTAATAAATAACTATTCTGTCATCGTCGTTAATAAAACGACACTTCACTGACCGATCTGGCATCATCATATTTTTCAAAATATCAATCAATCTATCCGATCAAAATATTTTTTCTTGTTATTGTTAATGATAAAATGCTCTAATTAAGGTCTTTTGTTGAAACATGTTTACCAGACGATTGGTCTTGTATAGCCAGTCTATCTCGACAAGAAATCCACCTAGTTCGCGTATCTGAAAAAACGCCCAAAAATATCGTCAGGATTTTTGATCGGATACAAACTATTTAAATGGTCCATTAGTTCATGCGAACCTTATACTCTGGTTTGCTTCACCCAAAATGACCCCTTCATACTCTAAACGAATTGTTGGGTTAAAATTGGAGCAATTCTTGTGCAATTTTAGGCTCAGGGTGATTTTTCTCATCATTTCCGCTGAAGCAATGGGTGTATAAAAGAAAATCAAACGAACTTGCCGCCGATAAAAAATATCCGCTCATGAAAGATACCCCGCAAAACTCTAGATTCTGAGACTAGATGGCTTTGGGTCGTGCGTTTCGTGGAGATACAATTTAGCTCAGGAATTGGTAGCGGAATTCTTAAGACGCAATTCCACTGAGGCAACATGTGGCATGCGGCAACGACGCATGCTATACTGAGTCTTTCAACCGAAGCAACATGAAGCGACATAAAGCATGCGTCTTTGCGGCATGCCACACGTTGATTGTCTTTGCCCGTCACATGCGTCAGACATGTCGCCTAGTGTTGCATCAGTGGAATTGCACCTTTGATGTCTCTTGTAGCGAGCATCATGTTGCTAACAAGATCTTCGAAAATCAAGAATCCACGTTAGATCTCAAATTAACGTTACCATGCTACACTGACTGTGACTAACAAGTCACAATAATGCAACTGTAGTGTTCCATAAAATATGTGGATAGCACTTTCTTGATTTCAGTTTGTCTGTTATCTTTCATAAAAAGAAAGACAATCGCTTATGAAATATAAAATTTGAATATTCAGAACTATGACCAAAGAGTAGTATAGTATCAGTAAATGCTGTTCAGATTTACACATGTAGGTTAAAACAATCAAATAGTCATTCCGCTCAAATTGTAACTGATGATGATAAGGAACAAGTTTATTGCTCATTATGTACATGAATGACAACAAACGCAATGAACTTCATTATTTTTAACTCAAACTGGTTTTGAATTAATAATTACTTCCAAAATTGCTTCCTTAAACTTCATTTACTTTTCATACAATAAAATAAGAGATGCATTTTCACAGAGGCTGCACGTGCAAAGTAAAGTAAAACGTGCAAGGCTTATTAATAAACTTCAAAGAAACTGGAGGAAAGGAAAACGTGCCTAGTTCAAGGTGACATAGCTTAATATAGAATTCAAAATCTTTTTTGGGTTCCTTTTCACGAATGAAAGATTATTACTCGAATGTGTTGCTAAAGAATAAGAAAAATCAGAACGGCTTGCTCTCCTCCACCATTCGGTTTTGCGTTTCATCAAATTCTAATGATTTCGCTCATTAAAAATTATAATAAAACAGAAAAATATCAGAAAAATATCTATACCTGAGAATATACCTGGTCTTTCCTTAGCAGTAATCACAATAGGTTCATCATCGTCTTCAAAGGAATTTCCTAAACGTCTTTTCTCGTTAACATCTTTCTTTTTTGAAGCTGCCATGAATAGAAGAATATAATTTCATCAAATAATAGATTCAAGCAGCTAAAATTTTTCGAAAAATTAATGATTCAAGGATTGAACGAAGATTTTAAAAAACCACAAATGTCAAAGTATAATTTGTCATTGTGTGTCAATAAAGTACAAATAAACAAAACGTGCCAAATTAAACGCTTACCTGTGGTAGAGAACTGTTTTCGATGTGGGGAAAAATTAAATAAATTTAGTTTTTTTAGTTGTTTTTATTAGATGTATAACACAGATAATTCACGGTAATAACTTTATTAGAAAGTTCATTTTTATGTACATATACATATGTACAGTTATAAATGCTTGACGGCATCTGTAGTAGCTCACGGCATCTTAGCTCACTTTGATGTGTTGAAATTATTAAAATCAATGCCACGAACAAGTTTTATAAAAGAGAAAAAAAAGTAGGGAAATTACATTTTTATGAGTGGTATTACTAATTAATTTTAGAAGTTTTGCTACTGAATTTGTATAAGGTAACTAAATTTCATCACAAAAAAGGTAAAAATTGTTGTCTGGGACACGCCCCCTAAGGTCTAGCGTAGTGTCATTTGGTGACATTTTGAAAAATAAATTGATCGGCAAATAATTTACGGGAAACTATTTTTGAAAAGTGCAACGTGTGCACGACTATTTTTGACAGACAAGCAAATATGATTAAAATTTATTATAATACGATTGTTGTCTTTTTAAAAATGCTACTTTTGAACTTTTCTTAGGGCTGGTATTATAAAACTTTTTACTTCCTAGATAAAATTTACTTTGAGAGTAAATTCATTTGTTCTGTCAATTTCATATGCAAATTGACATAATAAATTAATTTAATCTCAGATTAAATTTTATCTAGGAAGTAAAAAGTTTTATAATACCGGCCCTTAATCTGTTTAGAAATTTGAATCGGATAAAAAAACATTTTGCAGACTTCTGTTAAAAAATATCCATTAATAGACCACCTACCTTGTGGAGATGGCGCTGTAAAATTTTTTTGTCACGACCAGCTAAAATCAATGCAATCAAGTCTTCACCACATTCATTTTAGTTGGCCATGGTTTTGTGTACGTTAACCTGCGCCATCTGTCTTTGAAATAGAAATCTGTCAAATGTCAAAATTGTCAAAATCCTTTTTAAAAAATTATTTACCCATTTTTTAAACAAATTATTAATAGAAAAGGTTCAGAACGGCAGTTGGTAATCTATCTTTCAAATTTGTAGCATAATCGAGCGATGAGTACTGCAGCACTTCATATGGATTGATCCCAATTGCGGTGATGGGGGATGAGAAAGAAATGGCCATTAGTTTAATCCGGCAACCTCTACAATATCAAAGCTTAGGTATTTCTCGACTTATATTAACAATCAGAATGAGTCCAACGGGTTTTTTTATACGGAAAGCCTCTGGGCGTCCGGTCTGACGAAAAATCGAAAATTTGTAAAATTGTCGATTTCGACCATACCACTGGACCGAGTTTTAAGTGTTGGATACTCATCCGACGCAAAATCTAATGCTCTCTAATTCTTGTCAGAGCGAAGTTTTCGTTGGAAAGCGCTGCTTTAAAGTTATAAGCGAAAAACTACAAAAGGTCCGAAGATTTCGTGGTTCTTTTGATGCCCTCAGGTAAGTTCGCGTCGAAGGACCGTGCAAACCTAGGATACTTATATTTGACGTCAAATGAAGCGATCGAAACGATCTCCCGCTTTCCAACATTTATATCCACCAACGGATTCTATTTTACTGGCCTATTAGTTAACACAGAAATTCAAAACTTGAGTGTTGTCTCGATATATACTCCAATAGACACTATCACTCATAATTATTTGAACGATGGCTAGATTTTAAATTTCCTAGCTAATAACATATGTCATGATATTAATCTCAGATCAATACCATACCATCTGGTATACGGATCTTTGGAGATAATCTCGAACCCAAAGCATTCCTCCAAACTTTGTAGAAACTATCTACAAAATTAGAAAAGAATAATGTCTTAGAAAGACTGATTTGGCCTCTACAGTCTCCCGATTTGTCTCCTATTAAACTTCTGTGAGATGAGTTTGTCAGAAATGTTGGAAAATTGTTGTCAACTAAACAAACTCATCTCTTTAGTTGCAACAAGAATGGCGGAGAATTGGAGCAGATACACTGCACTGGAAATTACTGACACATTGCAATTACTGAGCAAAATGACCCACCTGAAAGGTGAACCTATTGATGAGGCTACAATAAGGTTATTATGCATCTGCAGTTATCAATTTTAGGAGAAAGATAAAAATCTAGGTATTCGAACGGTAGTGTATCTGCATTTTTTGGAGCGGGTTTCACAAGAGGATCTCATTTGAGAGCACTACTTGCACAATTTTGCTGCTTTAAGTCTTTTATTTCACCTACAAAGCCAAGCTACGTCAATAAAGCTAGCAGCCCCACTTCAAAAAAATTTAAAGAAAATTAGCCTATAATTTAGTACTAATTAAGGACAAATTTGTACCAACAACCGTTTGTCCGCAATTCGCATTTGAAAAGTGGGGGTGCTGGCTTGAGCTCAAGCTAGCACCCCCACTTTAACAAAACTGAAAATTCTCTACACTACTAATAGCGGTTATATGGTTGTAATTACGAGAAAAAAAATTTGGTATAAATTTGTCCTTAATTTGAACTAAATGATAGCATAGAAAATTTTTATTTTTATTAAAGTGGGGCTTAAACAAGCGCGTTTGATTATTAGTTCGCGCTGAGAGTCTTGATATGCGAATAGCGGCTATATGGTTGTAATTAAGAAAAGAAAATTGGTCCAAATTTGTGCTTAATTAGAACTAAATGATAGCGTAGAAAATTTTTATTTTTATTAAAGTGGGGGTAATAGCTTGATTGTCAGTTCGAGCTGCCAGTCTTGATATGCGAATAGCGGCTATATGGTTGTAATTACGAGAAAAAAGAATTTGGTCCAAACTTGTCCTTTATTTGAACTAAATGATAGCGTAGAAAATTTTTATTTTTATTAAAGTGAGGTTTAAACAAGCGCGTTTGATTATTAGTTCGCGCTGAGAGTCTTGATATGCGAATAGCGGCTATATGGTTGTAATTACGAGGAAAAAAATGGTCCAAATTTGTGCTTAATTAGAACTAAATGATAGAGTAAGAAAATTTTTATTTTTATTCAAGTGGGGGTAATAGCTTGATTGTCAGTTCGAGCTGCCAGTCTTGATATGCGAATAGCGGCTATATGGTTGTAATTACGAGAAAAAAAATTTGGTATAAATTTGTCCTTAATTTGAACTAAATGATAGCATAGAAAATTTTTATTTTTATTAAAGTGGGGGTAATAGCTTGATTGTCAGTTCGCGCTGCCGGTCTTGATATGGGAATAGCGGCTATATGGTTGTAATTACGAGAAAAAAAATTGGTCCAAATTTGTCCTTAATTAGAACTAAATGATAGCGTAGAAAATTTTTATTTGTATTAAAGTGGTGAAACTTGATTGCCAGTTCGTGCAAGCAATGCACTTCCAATCCAACCTATCCCATTTTATTGCTAGTCATAAATAATAACCTTAAAGTACAAAGGGTGACGTGCAACCGCCCGCTGCCAACTGGAATACTATTACCACAAACTGCACTCCAAACAGGAAAATATACGCTTAAACTATTACGATTTATTTGTATCATTTTTTTAATTGTAAGAAATTATGGACACTTGGCTTAATGGTCCGAATTAGTCCTTAATTAGAACTAAATGATAGCGTAGAAAATTTGTATTTTTATTAAAGTGGGGGCTTAAACAAGCGCGTTTGATTATTAGTTGGCGCTGAGAGTCTTGATATGTGAATAGCGGCTATATGGTTGTAATTACAAGAAAAAGAAATTTGGTCCAAATTTGTCCTTAATTTGAACTAAATGATAGCGTAGAAAATTTTTATTTTTATTAAAGTCGGGGCTCAAACAGCGCGTTTGATTATTAGTTCGCGCTGACAGTCTTGATATGCGAATAGCGGCTATATGGTTGTAATTACGAGAAAAAAAAAATGGTCCAAATTGGTCCTTAATTAGAACTAAATGATAGCGTAAAAAGTTTTTATTTTTATTAAAGTGGTGAAACTTGATTGCCAGTTCGCGCTGCCAGTCTTGATATGCGAATAGCGGTTATATGGTTGTAATTACGAGAAAAAAGAATTTGGTCCAAATGTGTCCTTAATTTGAACTAAATGATAGCGTAGAAAATTTTTATTTTTATTAAAGTGAGGTTTAAACAAGCGCGTTTGATTATTAAAGTGGGAGTGCTAGCTTGATTGCCAATTAACGCTGCCAGTCTTGGTATGCGAATAGCGGCTATATGGTTGTAATTACGAGAACAAAATTTGGTCCAAATTTGTCCTTAATTAGAACTAAATAACATAGTAGTGTAGAAAACTTCCAGTTTTGTTAAAGTGGGGGTGCTAGCTTGAGCTCAAGCCAGCACCCCCACTTTTCAAATGCGAATTGCGGCTAAACGGTTGTTGGTACAAATTTAATTTTTTTGGTACAAATTTGTCCTTAATTAGTACTAAATTATAGGCTAATTTTTTTTAAATTTTTTTGAAGTGGGGGTGCTAGCTTTATTGACGTAGCCAAGCTGGAAGATAAACGTTGCATAAAGTCAATAAACATTTGAAGCCATAAAATCCAAAACAGTACAAGTCAGGAAAATATATAACGAAGCATTTGTCGCCAACCAAAAACATCATTTGGACTACGATTTTTCCTATTTAAGGTTTTAGAGGTAATCTTAATAATTTACCAAGTCCATCAAACCGTGGAAAAATATATATATCATGCATAAAACCCTATTGTGGAATGATATAACAATCCGTAAAAAAAATTGCAAGACCACAATTCTTTTATCATATAGCTGCGGAGGCATAAAATAATAGCTATGGTTAAAATTATTTTAATTTGAAATCACTTTTTCTAAATAAATTCATGAAAAGTCGCAATTTGGGGTATTTATTAATAAAAGCGCTAATATATCCACAGCATTTACGTGTGTATACACGGCGACCCGTTTATTATGGACCTGTGACTTATCTCGAAAACCATAAGTTTTATATACAAAAGTTGTTTCTATTAAAATGATTTGTAATTTTCTAGTAATATGTAGCACGCACATTTTTTGCTTGGTTGTATACAGGGTGATGAAATAAGGTTACTTTTTAAAATAGAAAACTGTATATTATTATATTTTTGAGTGGCGCTTGTAAAGACAAGTTTAACTATATCACATATGTAACCTAACGTTTCGCACTTATTCACTATTATTTTCAGTAAATGGTCAATATGCAGATTGGCCTAACAAAGTTGTTAATCAACTTTTGAGCTCTTATATCATCTATTTATCTGTATCTATTATCTATTTTAAACTCACATATTATTTAATCCATAAAAAGTACTGTTGAAGACGAATCCAACGATTTATAGTAAAATAATGGATTTGCAGTGAACTGTCTTGAAGTTTTTGTCGTTATATACCTCCAAATGCGGTTTACAATTGGGTAGTACTTAAAGTTAAACGTCGATAGCTTTAGGCATAACTTTAACACAGTTTTTCAACTCATGTTGTTATACAGAGTCTTCATTAAGTTTGGAACCGGCTTAATATCTTCAAAACTATTAACTGGATTAAATTGAAATTTGGGGTGTGCATTTTATAAATTAATATCTATTGTACCTAATTTTTTCACCTGCTTTGCATCGTTACTTTACGAGATACACAGCCAACTTGATTTTTTTTAAATAGCAATGGGGGTCAAATTTGACATCATTTGAAAGCTTATTTTTTTCTGAGTACCATTATGTAATACACGTGTTGTATCATTTTGACAAAAATCGCCAAAAAAATTAAAATCAACGAAACATGTTTTATCCACAAAATCAAAAGTGTTGAATAAATTAAAAATTAAAATATCTAGTGATCTTACAAAATTCATAGAAATGTCAAACGTTACACATTGACAGTAAATATTTAAGTAATTTTAAGTAAAAGTAAATTTTAAGTAATAAATTTAATTTTGTGGATAAAACATGTTTCGTTGATTTTAATTTTTTTGGCGATTTTTGTCAAAATGATACAACACGTGTATTACATAATGGTACTCAGAAAAAAATAAGCTTTCAAATGATGTCAAATTTGACCCCCATTGCTATTTAAAAAAAATCAAATTGGCTGTGTATCTCGTAAAGTAACGATGCAAAGCAGGTGAAAAAATTAGACACAATAGATATTAATTTATAAAATGCACACCCCAAATTTCAATTTAATCCAGTTAATAGTTTTGAAGATATTAAGCCGGTTCCAAACTTAATGAAGACCCTGTATATCGTTTAATAGAGTACAGGGTGTACCATTTAAAAGACGAGGAAAATGATCTATGATTTTCAGAATATAGAAAAACTGAGTAACAATTTTTAAATTTTAATACTAGACATCTAAATTTATTTTAGTTTATTTAGCGTTATTTAAAAATGTAACAATATACGGGGTGTCCTATTTAAAAAAGTAACCTTATTTGATTACCCTGTATGTAACCAGGCAAAAGAATATGCTATTACTAAAGAATTGTAAATCATTTTAATAGATACCAACTTTCGTATATAAACCGTTTTCGCAAAACCTGTGATTTATGTGATAAGGTTTAGGCAAGTAATAAACGGGCTACCCTGTGCACAAGAAATACTATTGAAGTATCAGCTATTTACTTAGGTTTACTTTTCCACCTTTCGTATGGTAGGATTGCCATTAACCCAAGTACGTACATATATAATTCCAGAAATGTTATACTTTGGTACCTGTTGCGTTGCAACTATGACAACCAATTTTTTGCTCCTTTGGTGGCGGATCTGTTCAAAATCAGGTACATCGTTTCATTTATCAGGTGATGCTGAATGTATCTATTGGTAACTCTATTAATGGCGAATTGAATGCAGTGTGCACTATCTAAGGCGGGATGCATTGGTTTTGGTTGTGGAAGGTATGTTCAAAGCGACTACTGCAGCGGCTCATTGGTGGTATCTTCTTTCTTAGTAATAGTTGTATAATTTTCGACAAACAAGGTTCGATTATGGATTCACAAAATTCTGTGTCATTTTAATATCTATCGGATAAATGATGTCACTACAGACTTGAAACTGTTATCTCTGAGAGGTAAAAATTGAAGTATAGATTGTGATAATAACTTCATTTTCGGAAAACTGTGACTGAATGCTATTAAAATCTTTATGGAAACGGTAAATCAAGTGATACAAAATAGAACTCTACGTTTAAAAATTACTAGAATTATTATAGAATCTACTATAGATACTTAAGATACACATAATTATTTTTCCAATAATAAAATGATTAAACGACCTTATCTTGCTATATCAATTCTATACTTTCAATTCAATTTTAAACAAAAGTTTCGTCAAATTCCTTCATAGATTCAGAAATACTCTTCTCAATAATATAAACCATAAAGGAATAAAATAACTTGGCGCCAAACCATTTTAAAATACATCAGTATCGGTTTCAAACCACATAATCGATACTGTTAGAATTAGCATTTGAATATTTCAAAATACATTACCGCGAAATAATTTAAAATTAACCGTGTTGACGGAAATCCGTTTAAGTCGAGAATACTAATTAAAACACATTCTGGCAACAATACTTTGTCTACTATAAATATATAAGTGGTTCTGTTCTGTTAACAAACATCTGCTTACTATTCATGAGGCCTGAAGTCATCTACCACGGATGTTTACAAGAAAATGCCTCTAATAATAATTTTTTTGGCGAGTTGTTCTAACGCCGAAATCTAAAAGAAACACAAGACAATTTGTTTTTCTTGTCATACAAATAATGCAGAGCATTCTCTATATCTATAACAAAACTAATAAGTAAAATCCAGTACAAACGATGGATCGTGGTTGGCCAAGATTACTTTTTTATTATATTTATTATTATGTTTATGTTAATGTTGGCACACTCAATCTACTGACTACTGATCTTGACGAGTCGTAAATTGATTTCAGATTAGATGATCTCTTTTGGCCTGCGTCCCAAAATAAAAATGTACCATTTAGGTTTTTGTAGGTTAGGCGTGCTGAGATAAACATAATGCCACTGACATATTTTAAGTCAATTATATGCCTTAGTCTTTAGTCTTTCCATTCGCACATTAACGATTTGTTTTTTGTTTCGTTTTGGTATTGTAATCCCCTCTCACATGACATATTATGTCTGAATCTTCCCACAACAACAAATATTTTTTCCTAACCAACCGGCCACATCTCTGGTATTTATTAATATTTTTCACGGTTCTTTAAATAAACCAAGCAATTAGTACCTACGCTCGACGATCATCAGCAGAACAACTCAAGTGCTATATAATTTGTAAGCTGTACCCGAAGTGTGAAAGTGAAGGAATTAAAGTTGGATTTTTTCTTCAAAACTGTTTATAGAGCGTGTATTAGGGTTCTTTGCACTTATATTTTCACACGTTCATAATCACAATATTCGCAAAACGCATAAAGTGGTTGTGGTACAATCCATGATTTTTTAAGAAGTATAACACTTTATACTGCTGTTGGTCTCGACTGCAGGGGACTAATAATGTTTAAAAAGGTATTGTGAACTGGATAGCCGTGCGATAAAGGATTCAACTCTCAAGCAGGCGGCGAGAGATAATTTTTCGTCGATAAATACACACGTTCAAGTGTTGTCGGATGGGCAGTTAAGCAGTCGGTCCCGGCAACCACGCGAACACCTGTGGTTGTCCTTAATAATAATACTTCCTTCTCTTCTCGCGAGCTAGATTAACCACCTGCTCGGTCTTCGGGTAAAAAAGGCTCATAATACCACCACCGGTGGTAAGAAAACACCGATTATTAGAAAAATCTAATTTACCTGAAAATTGAGGTATTATGAAGAAATAGGCCCAATATCTTTTTAACATGACTGACATGTGGATTACTTATCCATCTTACTTTCTTAATCCGGCTACCTATAAGCAAGCTTTGTATATACAATGATCCCGGAGTTACTACATTTGTATTCGTTTTAAAATTCAATACTAAAGGTAACTTATTTTTAGGGAACTACCCGTATACATAACGGTATATACAGGGTTATGATAATGTAATGCACAAAATTCATAAAACGTACAACGATTATTATGAAACTTACGTTTATTTCGTTTTTTATTCATTTTCTCGTTTTTTTTTCTTATGTGAGCCCTACTGCAACTATTGTTCCCTAGTGTAACAAAACAAGCTTTCTCCAATAATGTAATAAAAATCTTAGCTTCCCATTAAAAAAATATGTTAATGACGTCATAACTTTGACAAATTTGACGTGTTATTTTTGTAACTTATGTCAAAAGATGCGGAATAAAAAAAAACATTTGACGTGTTTTTGCATTTTGTTCCAAAGTGATCGTTGTACGTTTTATGAATTTTGTGCATTACATTATCATAACCCTGTATATACGATATACATATACCACCATGGTATACATATACCGTATTAAAATGGGAATTTCTTGAGCATACTAGAAATTGATATAACTTGTCTAAGATTCATGTCATTCAATTTCAATGGCCAAAATTTCATTAATTTCGAGATGCATCTGTGCTTTGATGAAAGTTATATGAAAATATAAAGTGGAAAGTTTGGGAAAATATCGAGCAACTAAAACAAGAGCGGCGCGGGAGGATAAAGAAACTTCAAGAATATTCAGTTTTCAACAAGCAGAAGTTTCATTAGCTTCCTTTCTAGCGATAAAAAAAAGAAAAAAGGTGGAAGAAAATTAATCCTTTACTTTTAACGTTCGTTTCTTAGTCGGTTTTCTTTTCATATTTTCGTTACCTCAAAATTTTCCTGAAATCCTTATTTTTTTTCTTAAAAATTTTCGATCTCCCCTTCCTTTTCGTTTTCATTCTTTTTTTTTAATTTTCTTTACTCCAAAATCTTTCTTAATTCGTAATTTTTTCGTAAAACATTTCCATCTCCCTTCTTTTTTTCTTTTCTTTTTTCAGTTCTTTCTTCGTTCTTTTTTTAGAATTTTATTTACTCCAAAATCTTTCTAAATTTGTAATTTTTCCCTGAAAAATGCACATCTCCTTTTTTTTCTTTTTTGTCTTCGGTCGTTTCTTTTCGAATTTTCTTTACTTTAAAATCTTTCTGAATTTTTAATTTTCTTCTTTTCATCTTTCCTTCTTTTCTTTTTTCATTCATATCTTCGTTCGTTTTTTCCGAATATTCTTTAATCCAAAATCTTTCTGAATTTTTAATTTTCCCCTGAAAAATCTCCAACTTTTCTTTTTTCAATCGTTTTTTTTCAAATTTCTTTACTTCAAAATCTTTCTAAATTTTTAATTTTTTCCTTAAAATTTTCCATCCCTCTTTTTGTTCTTTTCTTTTTTCAGCCGTTTCGTTCGGTTTTTTAGAATTTTCTTTACTCCAAAATCTTTTTTAATTTTTTCCTGAAAAATCTCCATTTCCCATTCTTTTCTATTTTCGTTCGTTTCTTAGTTAGTTTTTTTCTGGATTTTCTTTACTTCAAAATCTTTGTTAATTTTTAACTTTTTCCTGACAAATCTCCATCTCCCCTTCTGTTCCGTCTTCATGTTCACAAAATTATATTATATTATTCGCACGATCCAAGAGAGCGTACTACAACAACTAAAATTTTGACTTTTGATAAAAAAAACCCTCAAAACGGTAAAACCTAAAGAGACTCGGTAAAACCGATCCTCCTAAGAAGAGATTTTGTTGGGTCTTCGTGCTGTAACCTACAAGTGCTAACGAAGAACACGTGTATCATTTCGAATATTGGAAATGTATGGTTCTGGAAATCAATCAGTTATGGTGGTCTAATTGTTCTCGCAATTTGCATTACGAGCACTCGACGATCGGTAACATTATTGCCAGCACCTAACTCGTATATATACATACTCGTATATACCCATACTTAACTACTACCACTGACGATCACGCTCTTTTGGTAAGTTATCCTGCTATTATTCGCGATTATAAATCTAAGTGAATTGTATTATAGAGCTTTGCTTCACCGCCGACCACATTCAAGCTAACTTGGAAGATTCGTCGTCAGCCATATTCCTAATTAACTTGCATTGTATTACATTCCAAATTGGTATCTAATAATCAATACATGTCTTGTAATTGCGTTGTGCCTTTTATTCCAATCGACATTTTATTTTAAATCGAACAAGAATACAGTCCTTTTTTTTAGTTGTATTAGTTGGCGTATCTCCTTCCAGCGAAGATACCAGTTTTGGAGCCATGTCTGTTAATAAGGTATGTAACTCTCCATAACTTTGTCGGTTCACCTTCTTTTCTTTTTGCTCCTTTTCATCTCCCCTTCTTTTCTTTTTTCATTCGTTTCTTTGTTCTTTTTTTTTAGAAATTTCTTTACTCCAAAATCTTTCTAAATTTTTAATTTTATTTCCTGAAAAATTTTCATCTACCCTTCTTTTCTTTTTTCTCCTTTTCATCTCCCCTTTCTTTTCTTTTTTTCAGTCGTTTATTTGTTCTTAGAATTTTCTTTACTCCAAAATCTTTCCGAATTTTTAATTTCTTCCTGAAAAATTTCCATCTTCTCTTCTTTTCTCATTAATTTCTTCATTCGTTTTTTATTTGAATATTTTTTTGCTCCAAAATCTTTCCAAATTTTTATTTTCTTTTTCCTGAAAAATTTTCATCTACCCTTCTTTTCTTTTTTCATTCGTTTCTTAGTTCGTTTTTTCCTGAAAAATCTCAATCTCGCCTTCTTGTCTTTTTTCTCCTTTTCATCTACACTTCTTTTCTTTTTTCATTCGTTTCTTCGTTTTTTTTTCTCCGAATTTTCTGTACTCCAAAATCTTTCTGAATTTTTAATTTATTCCTGAAAATTTTCAATCTTCCCTTCTTTTCTTTTCTCATTCGTTTCTTTGTTCGAATATTCTTTACTCCACAATTTTTCTAAATTTTTAATTTTTTCCCTGAAAAATTTCCATCTACCCTTCTTTTTTTTCTCATTCGTTTCTTCGCCCGTTTATTTTTTTAGAATTTTCTTTACTCCTACATCATAATGAATTTTTAATTTTTTTCCGGAAAAATTTCCATCTCTTCTTTTCTTTTTTCATTCGTTTCTTTGTTCGTTTTGTTTAGAATTTTCTTTGGAGAATGAGTTCAATAGATTGTATTGAGAAATTGTATCAACTAACTACTTAGCCATCAATAACTAACTCTTCCCCTACAAAGTTCTATAGCAATTTAGATGGATTTAACGGTTTAGAGAAATAGCCAAGAATATGTGTGACGTCAAAAAATGACGTCGTTCATTAAAACAAACTGCGATTGAAGATCCATGAACAAGAGTTGAACAATCGACCGACATCATGACATTTGTCGACAAAAAGGAACATAAAAATGTTGAAAAATTGTCTTTTGAGAATTTCTGAACAAATCTTCGAAATGTTCATATTCAATTATTAATTAAATTAGGCAAACAAAAAACTGTGTATCAAATGAGTACCGAAGATGTTATTAGATCCACATAAGCAGAAACGTCTGACAGCTGAAGATTTCTTGTAGCGCCAACGGAATGAAGGGGATGGATTTTTGGCTACATTGAGAGCAACAATCGATACAACGTCGGCACACATAGTGTGTGCGTTAGAAGTCAATGGCGACTATGTGGCACATGTACAAGTCTCTTTCTGTCATAATAAATCCTTTTCATCTAATTTTCTAATTTATTACCAGGCCTTACTTGAAAAATGTGCCTCATATTCTAATCTAGTATCGAGATGGGCGACCTACATTTTTGACCTTAGCGAACATTTTCTACAACTGCACGTTAATCAGTCATAAGTTTTATCGAAGACACTTGTAAGAGGTTTGGCGATGTCAGAAATCAAAACATGTTGCTTATTATCAGATCGTCCTTCAGAAACAAACAAGAATAAACATTTTCAAAACGAAACAGATTTAATAAATGTAAGACTTGAAATGGTTCGTGGGACGAATCAATTAAAATATTCTATTATTGATAAAACAAAAGACAACGTCAGCTTTATTTCCTGCTGAATAATTTACTTCTTATACTTGGGAAGAAAGCGAATAAGAACCGTTAATTCTATTGTAACTGTAGGTATCTATAAAAACAATTTATAACAACAACATCTTCCATTTTAGATATTTAAATTTTGATAAATGATGTCAAAATATTTGGCAAGAGCACAGGCTATTCGACTTTCGTTACATAAATCTTGTGTAAATAAATAATATTGTATTTAATCCTTGTTCCATTTCAAGACGCGAGTTGAAGAAGATTAAAATTTCCAATTTAAAAAACCAAAAGAATATGAAATGCCTTTTTTTATTTAAAAGCTTTTTCTTCCCAGTTAAGACATCAAATAAAAGTGTTAATAAGAGAGCGTTCGGCCTTTTAAAAGTTATAAAAAGGAAGTAAATGTATTCCATTCAAATTTAAATGGAGAATATTCTGTAAACTCCCTTGAATAAGGCTTTCCAAATATAGAAGATTATACACGTCCACAGTCAAAGAACGTTTACACACACATGCAACACAGGAGGCTAGGTTATCCGCCCTATTTAGGACCAATTCCTTTGCGATTGATGTCTAAAACAGACCAGTTTTACCCCTAAGCACCCTAAGGCATTCCAGTCACGCGACAATACATCGGAAACTTCTTGTCATCGATTAGGGGATAGTGGTAGATGGAGTGAAGTTTCTTGGTATTTCTTGTAACTTTTTTTCCCTAAAATAGAAGATTGGTCAGAAATGGATTACAAGCAAAAAATGAAGTGGATAATAAATGAGAAGAAGATTTTCCAAATCAAACAAAACCAATTAAGGGTTAACGAATATTTTTTAAAATCCATTTTTATTAGTTTGGTTAATCAAGGGAGTCAATAATGAACACTAAAGTTGACATCAAAAACGTTTTAATGGAAAACCATAATCGGTTATTATTTACGTCATTATATTAAAACTATTTTTATGTTCACCTAAAAAGCGTCATCTTTAATAAACAGTCCCAGTCCAACAAAAATAAAATAAAACAACACGTTCAGAACGTTCAAAATGTAATTTGACAGAAGCATAAAAATTATCGGAAAATTGGCGGTGTTTCTTAGAAGCAGGTGTGTTGCGAGCGTCCGTTAAAGAAAACTTTCGGCTGATAAGAAAATTCTGAAATGTATCGATCAATGAAGCAGAGCTACGAAATTAAACAAAAGTTATTAATATGAAATTGGATTTGTGATGATGCTCATTTATTAATGCTTGAGCTGCTAGGATTGACGTAGTTAATTACTAAAACAATTGATCTATCTATTGTTAGTATATCATCGATTACTTTGTATAAATAAACAAATAGTGGTGGTAGTAGGGAAACAAAATCACTTTACATGCGGTTTCCAAATAGCCGAGAGTGATACATTCGTAACGTTGCGGAGTTAACAAAAGCGAGAAAATAGAAGTGAACATAAAATATGGTTCCAGTAGGTAGTTAACGTCAATGCTGCAGTGAGTGCAGATATGCCTATTCGAAATGCCTTTATATAAAATTACTGATCTATGTAAAATACATACAAGGCTTAACTATGATAATGGCCCGAGATTATGTATATGAATCTCCGTTAATCTCTGTTATTTGAAAACCACAGTCTAGAATGAGACAATTAATCTTTTCTATCCTTCCAAAATTTACTGCCGTATGTATAAGTCTTTTAATGGACATTAAAATCATTTTAAGAACAGATTAAAATGCTACTAAGCGAAACACGATTCATAGTAACATTAGTATGATTTTAAACGTTAGGTGGCAACTAAGTTTTAGTGGTCACCCGACGCAGGTTTAACACGCTTTTAAAGTTACCTCACTTTTACTCGAACAACGGTTATTTATGTACTTGTAACAATGTAGTCATGCATGAATTATGGTTGTATAATTTACTAACTAATTAATGAATCTACAACGCAGCAGCGCCGACTTGTGTATATTACATACAATATTCGTAAGTTAGTAGGTATGTATTCAACGTTTTCTTCGCTTTTAGGCCAACGTAAAACACAAACGCCCACGTGCCGCCAACTGGGATGTAGTGAAAAAACATGCACTAATTAAATTCCTCGCGTATATTCAGCAAGCCTTCTGCCATGGCAATTGCTTTATAAAACATATTATTGTGGTCAGTTTTATGTATAAATGCAAGATCATTCTAATTTATTAAAATATGAGCAAACACTGCTAGATAACTACGTACCGATATTTACAAAGCAAACTCAACTCATCCACTTTGAACTATAGTTTTTGTTTATAACAGCTCATTTACATAACCTAAAGAATTTATACAACTGACACACTAAAATTTAACTACAAACACGCTACAACCTACTAAATGAATAAAATGAAATTTTATTACACTTGACTCAACAGCTGATAACATACATAACCTCAATAACAACCAGATTTTGCAATGTTGCCACATTAAGTCTATACTAGTTGGCTGTTTAGTAGTGACCAGTTAACATACAACTATGCATACCATCTCCCTAGTGGAATTTTAACATTTGTTAGTGGCCACTACTTAAAACGCTGCTGGAACCGTTTTAAGCTTGTGCTTATGCATATGGCTGTAGAAGTCTAACCTATTCACTAATTTTTCTACACTATTCGGTTTCATGACATCAGGATAGCAGAAAATTTTGGCCTAATATATAAGAATATTCGAAGTCGAAACTAGCTTTTCTAACTCCCAAAAGTCGAGAAATTGGAAGAGATAGCAAAAACACAACAACCATTGAATCAAACCGAAAGCTATAGACATATTAAGATTTCAATTAAAAATATTTTGTCGATCACAAAAACATAATTTTTCGTTATTGAGAAACAAAATTAGGAAGAACACAGAAACAATTGGATCGAACCAAACCGATATGTAAGATTCAGAATTTGAATCAGAACGTATTGGAAGCGGTAAGCTGGAATTGAAATTCGAATTCGAAGCTCGATTAGATCAATTTTACCAAAACGATGATGCATTTCGTATTGATAGACAATTTTCGACTTCACTTTATGAGAGATGTACAAAACAAAAGAAAATTATGATCTTTCACTCACTGCTTTGTAGGAGGTCTGCTAATCTTATTTGAAGATCAATCACATCGAAGTTTGGCATCTCGAAGGTTACATTATAGAAAATTCGAAGAATGAAAGAAATAAAATTTCGAAGCTTGGAGAATACGTGGATGCAAAGATTCTTTCGATATTTTTGCTTAATTAACTTGCATATCCCCTTACCATCTCGGAGCCACTTTCCAAACAATATTATTACGATATTCGATTTTCTATTGACTCACAAGGGTACCAAGCAATCTTCTTTTTAAAAGAACAAATATAAATACCATTGCAACTGTAAAATTTGTTCGCAAAATGCTGAAATATTGATTTTCTAAAATGTCGTAAATCATCAATCTTTCGAAACTTCGTTTTCTTCAAAGATTTCGGGACTTGATCGAAAAACTTCGAAACTACAATGATTTGCAAATTCAAAGTGCCCTCCGCTCCTTTGGATTCTCTTGGAAAATTATGACGTATGTGCATACTATTTTCTTTTTCAAGTCTCACATTTGAGGATGCTAACTTCATACATTGATATATCCTGCTTTGAATACACTCGGAGAAAGATATAAGCTCAAAATCTACACTAAGCAGTAAATTACTTTGCGAAAAGAAGAAGCCTCCTTTTTGTAGAACACAAAATTTGTAGATAGTTGCTAGAAAATAAAATTTTGTATTTCTGCCAAAATGATGAAGCTTTTGTTAAACGTATTGTGTTTGTAAATTGAAGTGCGTAATCCGGACATGGAGCTTTGTAAATTACTGAAGAATGTATACAGGGTGGTTAATATTTCATTGGATATTTTTGGATATTTCATTGGAAAACCACAAGAGATACGAAGTCGTCGGTTAAATTAGACTGTTCGGGCCTCTGCCCGCTTTAGTAATTATTCTAATTAATAGAAGAAATAATTAGTTGGTTTGTGCATATAATCACACTGTATATGTATATGTAGTTTTTAAAGTTTTATATGGAATCACTGAGATGGCGCACTGCGTATTGTAATAAATTCACGCAGGTGTTCAGATAAAACATTTGAAGAAAATTTAAATAGGATTTTTCAGAATAGTAAAAATATTCTTATAGTGCACATCGTGCTTCGTGTTTAGTTATTTCTCATATAGTGTTTTGCTATTCTCCAATTAATTTCAAAGCAGAAGTTCAAATTATATTTTAGACTCAATCTCATGAAATGGTGATGAGAGTCTAACATTATTTTAAGGTGGTTTCGTTTCTCTCTATCCTATTTTCCCACCGCCAACTACATAAGAAGAGAGAATCACCGTTTTATGGGTAAGTACTCAAAATTTTATGATTTGATCTTTTGTGCACAATATACAGTCCGCTCATTATCAAAAGAAAAAAAAATTAAATAATATTTTATCAATATAAATTCCACCTATGGATTTCAAATAGTAATCATACAGAAAACATAGACAAAAGTTCCACAATTGCAGGGCCATCTCAAAACCACTTCCAATATTTAAAAAAATCATAGGCCACTAAATTAGATATGAAAAAAAATAAAAAGTTGACATTATCTTCTTTTTTTAACATCTCGCACTGAGAAAAACTAGATAGTTATAGAAGTACTATATAGATAGTTATAGTAAGTATAAATATATTTATCATCAATATATTTATACTTACATAACTATCTATATACTTACTATAACTATCTATTTTTCTCAGTGCGGAGACTACTTTGCACATAGCCGTAACTTGAAATTCTTTGAACATGATGCTCCTCTGGTTTTTCAAATTTTCCACAACTTTCACACTCCTAAAGATACCCCAAGTAAAAATCTAAAATATTATATTTTTATGCAATCGGAACCGAAATAAAAGACATTTTCAGCTTAAAGTATGTCATGCGACTCATCCTTTTAAAGCCCAAACGATGCACTTAAACTAAAACAGTTTTTGTTTCATTCTTTATTATCTTATTTCTATCAAAAGTTATACAGAAAAGTGTACATGGCAACGTGGTCGAAATCTCTTATTTTTGTATACTTTAAAAGGTTGTAACTTGTAACTCAAGAACCACTTGTGTAAAAACTATATTTTAGATTTTTACCTATTTACCTTTAGGAGTATAACAGTTGTGCCAAATTTGAGAAAAATCAAAGAAAGTGAGTTACAACTCATTGGATCACTCCACATAGAATTCTACGAGCAAATAGAAACAGGAGAGAACATTTCAATGGTCGGGGGTAAGGAACCGACGCGACGGAAGTCGGCCATTATATAAACCACGTTGAGCAGGTCGGGGTTGTTGACGTACGACGTTCGATATTGTCCGTGTCAGGTCGGGGTTGTTGACGTATACAATCGATCGATATTCATCGGGTGCCGGTACCCTCTCTCACTCACTCGTACCCTCTCTCACTCACTCTTATAAACCACTTTTTCTAGCAGTTCCGTCGCGTGGAATATAATGCAATGTTCTCTCCTGGTTCTATTTGCTCGTAGATAGAATTACCCTAAGGCTATGTTGTGCTCTGTTATATTTATCAAAAGTTTGTCCATGTCCTTGTACATACTTATAGTCACAGAATAGTAGGCTCAAAACGTATGGATATTCAGTTTGCTGCCTAATGCGCTTCTCCAAATTGTTAATCTTATCAGTCAAAACAGCAGTAAACCATTTGAGAAAATTGTAGAATATTTAGAAATCAATATGGAGGTAATTGTGTAGGCAAGTTGAACTCCAATTTTATGTTATATCGGTTAAACAGATTATTAGTGGGTTATTTCGGGGAAAAAATTAAGATATATGAGTATGGGGTTATTATTAATTCTATGGAGAATTTTAAATTGAGCCAGTCTTAGATTTGTTCAAACTGCTAATCAGTACTTCAATTTTACAACTACATAAATATGAATAATTGATTACCTTTCAGGCAAGTAATAAATACATGGACGCTAATTAAAAAACTCAATTGGTCATATTTTACGTGGCTGATCTCACGTCGAGCGTAATAATTAGGTTATGTAACCAACTCATAACTGCTTATTGTATAGGTACACATATTCCGAAAATAATTTACATATCCTAAATTACCCGAAACGATCAAATATTACAAGAGGTGCTTAGATAAATATGGTAAGTAGCCTTTGCAACATTTTTCAGATCCGAAAGCGTGGGGCTAAACAGTGAATGCCCGAACTTTAATTTTCCATGACATTCAGAGAAAGACAGAAAAGGAGCACTCTCATAAATTTTAACCTTTAAACTTCACACCACATCAATATTCTTTTTTATGCTGTTGAATTTTAATTTTCATTTCGTTCCCCTGATAAAATCTCCTCCTACGTCAAAAATAATTAAAAATGTGCTCACGTACTTAATGTTGCTTAAATAGCTCCCATTTTTACAAACCGATTAGAAACCAAACCGTCAAACTTCAGAGGAGGTCAAAAATAATTCTCGGGCAATCAATAACATTGTTTTAGCGACTAAAATTGCGTGACATCAAAGTTTTAAGGGAAATACTTTAAAAAACGAAATTTCCACCACAGGACACATTTTTTTAATAATTTGAAATTTAAAATCAACATAATAAATCTGGATTAGAAATTTAGGGGATGAAAGTGAAAGGGGCTGAATAAGCAGAGACAGTAACAATAATAAAAAAAAACTTACTATTCAAAGAACGACGCCATTTCTTTAAATAATTCAATACTTTGGAGTAGGTGGATAAATGAGCTTCTTCCTTCTCTAGTTTGACTAAATTAGCAACGGAACCCACACTTTCGGCTTTTGTCTTTGCTTTCTGAATATCGATCGTCGATAGCGACCTGTGAGGCTTCTTTTCGACTCTGACATCATATACTGACATAGATCTACCATACTTCACCCGAGTATTTTGAACTTTGGCTGGAATTTTTAATCCTTCATGATCGCATGAACATTTCCTTTCTTGTTTCATGTTTGGAGCTGTTTTACTTTTCTGGCGACTCTTTTGAAATTCATCTTGCGTGGTTTCACTTGTACTGCGGACCCTATGGGTCTTGACTTTCAATTGTGCCTGTTGCTGTTGCTTTAAACGGATCTCATTTGCTTCATCTGAGGCCCACATTTTTGAGCCAATTTTTGGAGCCATTTCTGGTGATAATAAATTATCGGCAATCATAATTTATTCAACCTTCATTATGCACCACTGCTGAAAATGTTCGTGTCGAATAGAAATCGGCAAACAGCATAGGAATGTTCAATCTATACACAGTAGCCGTCATATATACATAAAAAATTCAATAGAATAAAAAATTAACATCTCACGAAACGCACACTTCGAGTCAGAAATTCTTCACGCACCTGTTCATTTTTGTTAATGCTATTATTAGAGAAAAATTTATGTACGTACGTACATATATTACGGAAGGAAACGCTTTGAACCGTTGCACTAACTATAAAATACTGAAATGGTGATATAAAAAGTCGTATCTCATGTTCAGTAGCACGTTAATGAAAGATAAATATTGTAAAATGTTAAGATAAACACCGCTCAACGAAAATAGTAGCACTAAAAGTTGATTCTTCAAATAAACAAGTAGAAATTTTAACAAGTTCTTTCTACACAGATCATACATTGGTGGTAATGACGCCATCGTTTATTATACTGAATGACAAAAAAGATAGTTTTGCGGTTTAATAACTTATCGTTATTAATTACGGCATTTATGGAAACTCACGCTTGTAGACACCCACCCATTTTTTCTTTCAATAATATCTGATACAAATATTAATGCGTGCATTCTCGCATTTCTTTAACTGAAATTAGCTTCTGCTACTTAACTAAATTTGAACCAAGACTAGGAAGACCATAGAACCAAAGTTCCAAGTCCTATAGGGTTTCCAAAGTTCCAAGGTAGGTATAGAAGCATATGAACCATATAATTGAGTCTTAGAAACACCTTGAGATCTGCCGTATCCAAATTGCCCCATTTGTTTTCTTGGGCAACGTAGATAAAGCTAGAGTAATTTTTTCCAACATTTACTCCATTATGAAAACGGAGACATCTTGAAAGATGAGAGAACCGAAACACGTAAAACTGAATAAAATCAATAATACCAGACCAAAAAGTTTTGGAAAACATTACTTTAAGACTTTAATATTTGTCTTTAACTTTCTTTCTAACCACAAGTTCCAAATTTTGAATGGCGTAAAGTTCAAAACAAAAAGCCATAGGTTAAATCTAGTAAGACTTTGCGGGCCATCAACTTTATCATAGTATGTTACCTTTCTTTCAGATAATAATTTTTGGGCTTCTTCCAAAATATCTTCATAACTTGAAGATGCCTTTCAGTTAAAGGAAACTTTTATAAAACCCTAGTTAGTTTGTAGTTCTTCTAGCCTTTCTTTTTTTTGTCTAATTAGGGAGAAGTAGCTTCAAACAAAACCATCCTCGTATTTTAGGTTAGAGATTATTGCTACAGTTTTACTAATTTACATTTCTTTAAAAATATATACGTGTCCCAAAAAGTTGCATGCAACTAGGGAGTTTTTTTGGTATTATGCTTAGGAGGTGAGATTTCTCTTTGTAGAAAAGTTCTGCATGTTCTGAAACTAAAATATCTCTCATGAAATTTTCAAGAAATCTTTCCATGCCCCCCCCCCCATGCAGAACTTTACACAGAACGAAGATAAATTTCACCTAAACATAATAGCCAGTTTTCAATAAACCCCTTTTGTACTTCAGCAAAGCAAAGTGTTTTAAGTTTTTAGAAATAACTGAAATTGTGGAAAACTCAATTATATAGGGTGTCCCGGGACTTCATCAATAATTCATTGACGTGTAAATGCGGTTAAATAAGGTCATACTTAACATAGTATATGTATATTTTTTTCATACAGTGCAAAGTGCTCCATTATTGAGTTACGAGATTTTAAATCTAGAGTTGAAAAACGTTTTTTTTTTCTAAAACTGTCAGGAAAATCAACACGTTCTATACTTTTAAGAATCATGAAAGCTTTAATTTACATTACTAGCCAAGAAAACATTTTTCTGCTTCTAATAGGGAGATCTTGCAGACTAAAGCAAAACGACCTTTTCTGTAGTAAAACGTTTAGGGAACATAACGATGACTTTTAATGACGGAAACGATAATCCTGTACAAATCTAGTGGTTTCGTACATATTAAGGCTGTCCCGTTCCGGGCTTCATTGATTGTGCCTAGTTATGACGCAGCATCCTCTTGACATAATTATCACTGGCCTACAAAAAAAAGTTTTTGTTCACAAGAACCGGATTCTATGATTCTGGTAGATTGTGTGTTGCTGAACACGAATCCATTTAACCCAAACGGCTCCATCAGGCAAGATATGTTTGTAATTTCTCTTTGAAGACCTGATGAAGCAGATTTCTAACCTACTCCAGACTCAAATATTACATAATTTGGTCTGTCGCAAGAATCGTACAGAGTAGTTCTGGTAGAATATTTGTAATTTCATTTTAACAATCTGAGCGGTCACAAATTTACATTTTCAGCTATTCTTAGTAAAATTACATTAAAAATGTGTGATGGAGCAATCTCGATTACCGATACGCATTCAGCATCCAACAATCTACCAGAATCGCACAATCGACCAAATATTTGAGCCTGAAGTGTATCGGATACCCGCTTTTTCAGATTTTCTAAGAGAAATTGTAAGAAATCTTGCCAGATAGAACTATTTGCGTTAGGAATTCGTGTTCAGCATCGAAAAAACTACTGGATACACCCTTCTGGCTCTTATGACAAAAATGTAGCAGATCAGTGTTAGTTATATTAAGTGATCCAAATTTAATTAAAATTCAAATTCAAATCAATCCCTGACAAGAAGCCACGAAACACTCTGTATAATAAACTATCACAAGATCAATCAGTAAAGCTTGAAACGGAGAGAGGGGTTCTTTGATAGCGTTACGCAGTGTTACAAGGGGTATGGGGGTATTAAGCTTAGCGTTACGTAATTTAAAAAATATAAAAAAAAACAAATTTAATTTTTAAACTGTAAATTGATTTGACAGCCTTGGTAGTGTAATGTCTAGAGTGCTGGACTTTCACCCAAGCGGCCCGCGGTCAATTCCCGGTGCCGGCAGATCTGGTTAAGGTTTTCTGCAGTTTTCCTTAGCTGTGACACAAATGTGGGATTTGCGCTGTTCCATCTGTAAGTCGGCTGCAGCCGCACTTAGGGCCTACGTAATAATAATAATCGCCCCCTCCCTCCCGCACAAGCTTATAGCTTCAGGGGCCTGGTTTCCAGGCTATGGGTTGTAGCAATTATTATTATTATTATTATTATTTAAAACGTTAGTAGGTATGAATATTATTGCTGTTATTTCATCATTTCATAAAATAATATTTCAAATTTTGCGGTATTCGAGACGTTTCTATTCGTCGAGGTAATACAATTTCGGTGTTCATATGCTTTTTTAAATTATTGGGGGGGGGGGTCATAGTAGCGTTAAGTAATTATCGAAGAGGGTTCAGAATAACGTTGCATGGCGTTAGAAGGGGGTAGGGGGGTAACAAATTTGTTCTAAATATGCATTACGTAATTGGACCCCTTAGTTCTCTATCGAGTACTTTTCAAATTTTTAATTATCATTATCAATTTTATTGCTTCTGATCATAGCAAAGAAGACCGTTGAAGTAGAAATTCATACTCTAAAAGTGGTTTTAGCCAAAGAAATTTGCGTTAAAATAATCCTTTCGTTAAATCTTCTAGTCCTGCAAACTAGTTTATCTTGAAAAAGTAAAAACTCATGTCTTGACAATGTTATTGACACACAGTCATAAACGCAGCCGATGAAAATGATGAAAAAATTCTTCAGTACATATACAGTACCAGCCAAAACGATTTTAAGCATAATCTTCGCGTAAATGAATGGTAGCAGATGCATCTTGTGCATAATCTGTGATGAGGTTTGACAAAATCTACCATGATTTTCGAAGTTGTTGATTTTTCCAAAATGCATTTTGACAGTCTGTGCTTTTTTTCGTATATTTTGTCACTGTTTTTACAAATATTGTAAGCGTTTTTTATTGTTCCATGAAGAAGACCCCGATGCTCAAGATCTGGGCGAACAACAGCAGAAAACCAGGGTAGATGATGGACATATACAAGTAGTTTGGCATGTCCAAATCAGTGGTGAGCAAATTTCAATTCGAGCGTTGGAAGGTCCAGAGTGGCTATGTTAAGGAAGAATGGACTACATTGTACTTCGCACATCCAGCAGCTACCCTACGTCATCGGATATATCTAAAGAAATATCGATTCTTGTACATCCGTATAGGGGAGCGTAAAGTAGGCAGACATTTGTAAAGCAGAAAAGCTTCCGACTTCCATGCAGTCGTTAGTGCTTTAATTGTGTTTCACATCGCATATCAGCAACAACCACCGTTTCTATGTATAGTGCAATTAAATAAAATGCCTACCTACTTCACGCCAGCAAGCAACTTTTTATAATTCATAAGTTTTATGCAAATGTTAGTGCTTCGTATATTATGCCAACGACAGTAACCGTCAAAAAAGTGAGGACCATTAAGTAGGCACTTTTTTAATCTCACTGTAAGCAAAAACGCTAACTGTTGCTGATATGCGATGTGAAGCACGATGAAAAACAATTGAAGCAGTAACGGTTGCACGGACTTCTGACTTGTGCTTCACAAATGTCTGCCTACATCACGGCCCCTGCGTACGGACCATACCACGCATCTTGCAGATTCGATGAACCCCGATTTGTGAAGAAACCATCCATTTATGTGAGAGATTGGAAGCAGCGAGTAAAGTAGTCCAAAGCACACCTTAACTGAACACCTCAGCTGTGATCTAACGTCGTCTAACGCAACGAAGTTGTTTCCCAGAGAACGTCATACCTGTCTAATTGTGGTTATGCTTTTATGCTTTGGTACACTCCATTCCCGCCTTGTTTTTTTTTTACAAAAATGCATGGCTTCTTCACCAGTCGCGGTCCATGGAGTGCTTTGATTGCAGGCCACAGAGTATAGTCCTTACGGATGGACTAGGCTGTCCAGAAGTTCCTTAGTAGGTTGCTATTGAATGTGCGGAGGATGCTCCAATTTTTCTTAATGTAGACTCCTTGGACCTTCGAACGCTTAAAAAACTTAAGCTTTTCACAGATTTGACCGACTCAGACGAAAATCGTCTTAAAAACGCGGATGATCTTGGCTGGTCTCAAATATATAAGTTTGAGATGACTGAGATATTTCGTATATAAACGGTTACAACCGAGACTTCAGTATCAAACATTCTGGTCAATTGATTTCGATATCTACTACTTGATTTTGGTAATCGAGTTCTTCCTACATATCCCTTGAAAACTTTTGAACTAAGTGAATTTAAGAAAATTAAGATTTCGGCATGTACAAACCGGAACTGTCAAAAATGATTAAGAGATGACGTAAGTTCTACAAGAATACTATTAAATGAGCATCTCTATACCAAATCTTATCTTTAAAAAGAAAATTGAAGCACTGTTTTAAGTCAGCGAAAAAGAAAAAAGAAACGAAAAAACAATAAAGTTCACAATTTCTAAACTCAACGGCGCGGATCGAGAAGGAGAAAGGTACCGGAATTATGTACTTAATCCGGAGATAAAATCAGGTTTAAGGTAAACGTTATGTTAGATATTATTTATTTGTATAAATTATGTTTCACCTGTTTACATAACGAATTTGTAATACAGGAAGATTATTAATGAATTTGTTCACGATAACGATTCTAATTAAGTCACAGATTACACGATAATGAAGCAAACAAAAGCTGAGAGTTTTCTTAAAATATGAAAACGGATTTTCTCACCAAACTGAAAAACCGAATAATAACAAACAATGGTTTGCTGATGCTGTATCATTATCGATTTAACTTTCTGATTCATCTATTTTTCCTAAAATTCCCAATGAAAGGGCCGGAATTTTATTTCTCTTTTCATTTTCTCGTCTAATTCTCAATTACAAGCATCATATTGCGCAGTGAAATCCAAATACAATATGGGAAAAGAACTTTTCGAAATGAAAGTTGCGAATACTACTACAATTCCCGAAGTCCCAGTTATCCATTAAGTACACAACGTCTCTTTACATTTTACCGCTTTAACATCCCCCTCCTGCTCTGCTAGTGATTTCCCGTTTTATCATCCCCTACGCATCCCCATTCCTACACTTTATAAATATACCCCTTGCGGAGATGTTTTGTCGTTTTCAGATTATATCTCGAATCCATGAAGATACGCTTGAAGAAGCATTTAATGAAAAAAATAAGAGCCATTTTTTTAGTGTACTAATGGTTGATGATGTTATCAATTCGTGTCGTATACGGAAGTATTACTATGCTCTAATTATTGAACACGTTTATAATACTAACATCAATGTTTTTGAAACCATTATACCGGATTTTATATAGTTTTATATGGATCCAGATGACAACACCGCTTGGTTATAGGTCCACTTTTTGTTGCAAGCAGTATTAATTATACGGCTCAACTATATTTATTATTACATTAGTAATTTGTTTTTATTTATTTAACACTGATTAGATTCCTTATAGGAATTTTATGAGCAATTAAATTCCACATTGTCTGCTTGCTTATGTTTAAAAAATGTTAATAAAAATAATTTTGAAATGAAATCGAAATAAATCAATTAGTGATTCGATATTTTATAAACAATTCAATAGCCAAAAATAAACTGAATCATCCATCACTAGAATTATAAGAATTCAGATTTAGAGAGTATGAATAACACTTTATTTCTATACTTGATTATGAAAAGGTCTTTCAAGGGCAATCGCATAGACACTAAAAACAGAGTATTTTTATGACGAATAAAAACACGTCATAATTGCAATAAATTCTTTCCAAATTTCGTATACAGAAAGTAGAAAGTGTGTTCTATAAGCTACGCATGTTTATTTCCAAATTAATATCATAATTTTTAAAATTCCAAATCATGTTCTATGATCATATTTAAAGTATTATTTACACGTGGCCCAATTTTTTTTAATAAAAAAAACATGCGTAGCTTCCGAGGGGAATGTCACTCGGGAAAATTAGTACACCTATTTATAAATGCAAATAAATACACAGCTATGTAGGATATTTATATCTATTTAAAAATATTTACTGGTACTTAAATATATTTACAACTAAGTAAACAGATCCAATGAGAGCCACTCAAATTGCGTCATATTATATATCATTTGAAAGGTAGTTTTAAGTACTTTCCAACGGTATATGGCTCATCGGTAGACATTGACTAAGAAAAGGTCAATCGCCAAAAGTATAATAAAATTAGATCAAAATTTTATAAAATTTTCAAAATTTTTAACGGAAAAAAGTTATTGGAGGCTGGAAAATAGCATACATGTTGGCGAATACATAATATTTGAGAAAGTGATATGCCCCGAGTTAAATAAAGTGTGCTCGAGCCGCCATCTTGAAAAACATGGCGGCTTAAATGAAAATAACGGAATAAATTAATAGGAACATTGGTAAATGCATACTATCTAAGAAACTGATGAGTCTCAAGTTGAATAAAAGGTGCTCAAGCCTCCATCTTGGGAAAAGATAATTAATTTTTTTCCGTTGGTTTAATTTTGATTTAATTTTACTACATTTTTGGCCATTGACCTTTTCATAGTCAGTGTCTGTCGATGAGTCATATACCGTTGGAAAGTACTTAAAATTACCTTTTATGATATATAATAAAATGATAATGGTATATAAAAGATTTATAGTATGACGCATTTTGGGTGTCTCTCATTTGATATGTTTACATTTGTAAGTATTTGATGTTATTTAAATGTATTAATAGTATATTGTGTTACAAGTGCAGAAAAGTGCCAATTTTTCACGACTGTGAAGAAGTTGTCACAATCATACGAGTGTGAAATTGGCGTTTTTGCACGTGTTACACACTATACTTTATCTATTACCACAAAAAACACTAAAAGCTAAGATAAATATTTAACCTAGAATTTATACTCGCATTCATATTTTTTACGTGAAATCGCTGAGTTTAAATTAAAACATGTAATCTGAGCACCTTTCATTTTTCCATCATCGGTTTCACTCATGATAAATTAATCTCAGATTTCAGAAAAGTAAATATTAAATTTTTGAAGATAATTAATTTCAGTCAATCTAGTAAAGCTAAAAAATCATACGTTTGTACTCAAAACTTTCAAAAGTTATTTTTTATAAACAATCACAATTCAATTGCCAATGTTATTTTTTAAAGCAAACCTTTAAAATTATGGTTTTAAAATGTAAACCAAAATAGGGTTATAACCAATATAATAGTTAAACAAGACGTGCCATCTTTTTCTGTCAACTATATCTGCATAGCGCTATCTTTTATCTAACCCCTTTTCCGCGAAACGTAAATATATTCTAGCGTGCTTACAGGTGGAATAACAAGGAAAGACTGTTTTAAATGTAGCCATCACGCTTGCACTTGTGAATTGAATGAAAAATAAATATGAATGAAATGTTGCAAATTATAAATATTTTTATTGTAATTTAGCAATAATGGATATTATTAATAGATATTAACAATCAATTATATAATGTTAAAAATTAATGAATTTTGCGTTAATTCAACAAGAATTTGATAGTAACTTTTTATAGTAAAATAACTAAATCATTTTAACGCGGCTAGGTAGGTGAATAGTATGTCTGGCTTAGCACGCAGGTGGTCCAGGGTTCGATTCCCCGACGAACCGATAATTTTTCTAGATGGATTTGCATTTAAAATATAATTTAATGTAAAACATTAATTAAACAAAATAAAAATAACCTTTTTCTATTTTGCGTCTATAATAAAGCTGTTAAAGCACCCAAAACAGTGTGTTAATAGCTCATGTGGGTTCTTTAATAGCCCAACTTTTCCAAAATTGGTAGCATTGAAAAAAATTGAAAAAAACAGAAAATTGACAAATACTTCACTCTAAAAATTTGAATTTTCAAATGTCACATCAGTGTTGTCAACTTGTTTGCAACTACAACAAAATTCCTTAAATCTTGAAATTGCGATTCTTTTTACTTAAAAAAGGAATAAAATGTGCAAAACAGAAAAAATAGCATGAAAAACTCGTTTCATAAGTCATTATTGCACTCGTCCTTTAGAAAACTCGCCGAAAGCGGCTCGTTTTCTAAATCTGGACTCGTGCAATAAATCTTGCCTTATGAAACGCGTTCTTTAATATACTATTATCTAAAATTTATAAAATTTTCTATTTCAAATAATAATTAATAATATTATAATATTGCAAGTACTGACATCTATGGCGTTTTAATAGAACTAATGATCGTGAGAAATCATTTCTCACAGTCATTACTGTTCAGTTTGGGAGATTTTATACAATTGATCGTTTTCACGGTTACTAGATTGTCCGGAATGTGTAACTCTCTCTCTATGGCGGTCGTAGATAAACCATATTTATTTGTATTCAAAACTATTTGGAGGTATTTATTTCTATTTAAATCTATTCAAATATATTTAAAAGTATTTAAATCTAGTTAAATTCATTTAAATGTATTTATTTGTATTTAGTAATATTTAAATCTAATTGTTTATATTTAAAAGTATGTGATTGTATATTTATGTATTTATGTATATTTACGTAAATACTTTTTTGAATTTGTACACCTATTTATGAAGTGACCTTCCCCTCGGTAGCTTCTAAAAAAAAGCTTTATTCACCGCAAAATAAAAAAAATAAACGTAGTAACATTATTTTCCTTAGGGTTAGGGTAGTTAGGAAGTTCGCAAGTATTATGTGGTGGTGGTGGTGTTCCATCATTTTTAAATTTCTGAATATTCCATTTTGATGTTTTTTCTGATTAAAAAAATTGCGTCAAAGAAAAAAATTTGTAATAAAAAGCACGAGTCTTCCCACAATTGCGTTACCTAAACTTAAAATCGGCAACTAGATCTGAGTACACATGAGTACGAATTGATTAATAAATAAACCACATCATATTTTATCGCCAAAATGTGATTACTAATCATTACATATACTTCGAACATTCTTGCTTCTATTATTTTATCAAAGCACGATTAATATTAGTCTTTGTTTCAAGATAAATTTATTTCATAAAAATTATATTTAATTTATACGCAATCGATAATTTGTTATCAATAATCTAATAATTAATTTTTTGCACTACAAATACATTCCTTTCAAAAGAATGCATATTTGGCAACACAATGCATGTTTATTCAAATACATAATTCCAGCAAGGTGCGTGCAATTTGCACATTTCTCAATGATTTGTTAATGTGCTAAAGACTTGTTACTATTAAATCGTATACATCGTTTTTATCTCTTCGTCTTTCTTTCTCTTTCTATCTTCTTTTTAAATTAATTGCCTTAATTAGAATGTAACTTGATTATTTTTTTACATACTCCAAGGAACTAGGTTACACCATCTTGGATCTCCAATCATTTGTCTCTTCAAACTTGATGAATTTATAATTTTGATACTGGGCATGGTTCAACCACACCCACTCTAGAAATTGAGAAAATTCTTTTATGTTATAAATAACTCGACGTTTTTAAAAATGTTATCTTTATTTAAAAGAACATAATCATAATAATAATAATCGCCCCCTCCCTCCCGCACAAGCTTATAGCTTCTGGGGCCTGGTTTCCAGGCTATGGGTTGTAGCAATTATTATTATTATTATAAAACAACAAATATTTGTCCTTCGGATCCATACGGAATTTTCATCAATATAAAACCTACCCACAAAAGGTTTTTGTTTGGTATAAACATGACAAAAAATTCTTTGCAAATAAGTCATATTATTCATCGTTTAAAAGGTAATCTTAAGCATCTCAGTAAAGCAATACTACATGTGGGCTAATCACCACAGTATTCTACAACATTGACCATAAAACCTTAACGGTCAAAAGTACACATACCGGTATGTATACGGCGTATACATACCGACTAATCAGTCGATTCGAGCCGCCATTTTACAAAACATGGCGGTTAAAACGAAAATTTTTAAATATATCGATTTTAGCAAGTTTTACATAAAAAATGCAAGCATACCTTTTTATTGATTGTAAAATTTCTCACAAGTTGATCTTTGTTTTATTTAGCTACAACGAATAGTTTCGGAGATATAGCATCAAATATGTAGGCTGTATTTCCTTATTAGAACAACTCCACATAATAAGGATTTTGTAGTGTTGATGGATATGACGATAATTTAATTATATAAACTTAACGCAAGTTAAGAAAATCTCAAAACCAATTTCAGATGCAAAAAACTCCATGGCTGACTAGATATAAACAAAGAACTACTCGTAATACACGAATACTTTCTTTTTCTGTTAATTATTGGGAAACTATTTACGCTATATGTCTGAAACTTATAGGTATAGATTTATATGTACTGATTTTTACAATGGAGCATTAAAGTTCTCCTAGACTAACTAGATTTAATGATGCAATTTTTTATTTTTTAATGCGCGCCGCCCCATATTAACTGTTTATACATTCTGGTTACAATAACATAATAGTTGCAATGTCATTAGCATATAAATTAAGGTGTAACCTACTCCAATAAAAGCATAAAAGTGCATAGCAAACAAGAAAATTATGAAATACATAAGTCGTATAATGCACAAGGATAACTACAAAAATTGCCGAAAACAACTAGATTGCCATAACAAATGCCAGAATTTTAATTGTATGTGTACAAAATCCATATGAGGCACATTTTTTTATAAATTTTTTTTTACAAAAACCTAACAACGGGTTTAAAAGAAATCACCACACTACTGCACTTGCTTAGAATTAACCAATCACATAAATAAACAACGCATCAAAATGATCATATAGTTTAACAATACTAGGTACCAACTGCTTACCCTAATGGGTAAGCTTTAGTAACTAACGCACTCTTAAAACACTGCTGTTTTTACTGCTTGTTGCTTTTGTTGAAATACGAAAAAAGAATTCAAGCTCGGATCCTCACCTCTCTCTTACATCGCGTAGTTCAATAGGGTTTGGGTCATCCAACGCTAGGTAGCGCTGGCTGTCTCCACAGAAAAAATGTACCGAGCCACATGAATGAATGAATGAAAACACAATGCATGTACTTCAAGAGTAAGAAATGATTCTATGCAACCGGCCCTAAATCTAGTAGTCTTAAGAGAATTCTAATGCCATGTAAATTAAGACTTACTAGTTCTTTGCCTATATCTAGTGAGCCCTGGATTTTTTTACATGTGCAAGTGTAAGTGCAGTTTTGAGATTCTCAATAACATTTTTATTCTACGCATTTCTTATAGGAAATACATGGTACATTCTTGGTGCTATATCTCCGAAACTATTAGTCGTAGCTAAATAAAACAAAAACTAGCTAGTGAGAAATTTTAAAAGCAATAAACAGTTTCTATTGCGGTTTTTACATAGAACCTACAAAAATTGAGTTAGAATTATTTAAAAATTACCATTTTAACCGCCATATTTTACAAGACGGCGGCTGGAGCACACAGAATGTATCCCCGAACGTCTATGACAAGTTTATTTGCTTATTTAATCTATTACTGTATTTTTTGTCGTTGACCTTTTCATAGCCAATGTTCGCCGATGAGTTATATGGCGCTGGAAAGTTCTTAAAATTGCCATTTAAATGATTACAAGTTAAGATAAAGCTTATGTTATTTAATAAATGACAAGCTTGGAATATTGGCAATTGTGCTAGGTTTCGTAACTTTCTAACTATTTCCGCGAATAGCCGAACGTATAGCTAATAACTTCTAATAGTGGTAAATTTGTTTTCTTCAACAGTCAAGAGTCATTCATATAGGTGGTAAACTGCATTATTTTTCTTCTTTATGGAAGATGTTTTAAATCATCTGTACCAGACATGATCAGAGCATTCTGATCACATTTGAAATAAAAATTTCGATAAGTAAACATTTTGAGTAATTTTGGTCAACTTATAACGCGGGTGCGATGCTTCAACAATCAATCATTAAAGGTCAACGAAGCTGTTGTGCTAACATTGCAAATGTGAGATTAATACAAACAGGTTCGTCAATTTTAATGCAACGCATGTGAATAAGCAAATTGGGTATTTACTTTTAAACGTCATCTGTTATAACGAAATTTTATTTAAGTTCATGTAAATGTGAACTGTACTAAAAAAACAGTAACAGACAGCGTGCAGTAATATTATTGTAGTATTATTAAAGTATCTATTGAAATGCCTGAATGGCGAATAAAATAAAAATATAGTTTTAAACTGCACGAGATTTGCACGGAATAATTTATTTAGACGCAAACAATCGATGAAAAACTTGAAACCAACATTCAAATTGTCTACGAATGTAATAATAAGTTTTATAAGACTGACATTGAGAAATATGCTAAATCCTTTTAAACTAAGAACTACTGACCTCATATTTAATTGCGATGTATGCGTTGAAAATAAAACCCAAAATATGTAGTTACGTACAAGCAAGACGGTTGAATCTTTCCAGTTAATAAATATTCTTACTTTTTAAAACTCCCTTCAAACCCTACTACTGTTCTTCTTGTTCTTTAAAAGTTTCAAAACAATTTTTCAAATACTTGAACCAATTAATCCCTTGATCAAAAAACTTCGCGAACTGGAATTGCAGATCCTGCCATAAGACAATAGTTAAAAATGTTGAGACACCGCTTACTGTTACTCAGATTTTGTTCTTTTGATCCTATCAAAGATAATACTGTGCCGTTATTTAAACGGGTTTCTTCTTTGTTTCGGTTTTTGACCGGAGTACTATCAATACTTTTAACATCCTCACAACACTATTTTAACACTCCCCAAACGACATATAATGTAATATTACATCAAGGTGTAATAGAACAAAATTTTAATAGCACAAAGCTCGAGCGGTTGTTCCCAAGCAAATGGAAGAAAATAGCTTTGATCGATGATTGATATATTTGGATTGAGTTGGACATCAGATAATCTTGAGAATATTTTGATCCATGAGAACAAACAATTGTAAGAATAACCGTTGATATTGCATTATGGATTATCTAGGTATTCAATTGAGACTCTCCTGTCTATACCTAAGAGTATATTCATGGTTAAATTTCTTACATAATGCTGATTAGTGATTGTTATGTTCTTGTAAAAAAACCTTGCCCAGCGAATGACCATGAAACGAAATGGACTAAGTTAAATTTTGATCTTCAATACTTTATTGTGCGTTTCTGGTTCAAACAAAATATTTTCCCCGGCATTAATTCTAGTTTACTTACAACAATGGAAAGATAAAGCCGCCCGCACAATCATTGTTACTTCACGAATTCCTTCGTTTAAAATTCCATCCCACACAAAAATCCCCACAAGACAATTGTATGGCAAACTAAAAAAAAAATTATTTCATGTAGTAGTATGCGTTGTTAGTTAATAATAATTTTAGTATAGGAAATCGAATTGTACAAAAAAAAAGAAAAGCATGATTAATAAACGTTATTATTATTATTATAGTAGTATGTATTCTAAAGCATATATTTTGCAAGGTTTTTCAAAATTATTCCCCTTATTCCAGAAAGAAACAATAACAAAAGACATAAAACGCAAAAGAATTTGCTCCAATTTCTAACAGTATATCCCACGCCTGTACAATATTATTTTATAGCGTACCCTCTCTCGCTATTGCGTCTTGTTTTTTAAGACAGGGTCAAGCAGATTAAAAATTTAGACACTGTGTGCCGGTTCAATATGAGCGTTTCCTTCAGGTAAAAAAAATACAGTTGATCAATATTGTTAAAATTTCCACTTGACAAAACTAATTTTATTTATTATTATTGAACTAATTATTTAAGCCAACATGGTTTATCACGTGAAACACAAATGTTTGCTCATTTAGCTCTTTTAATTCAAAACAAGTTTGTCCTTTCAATTTTGAAAGTACACAATGTTATGGTATAATAATAATATTAATAAACAACTGTATAGTTTAACTTTAAAACCTTTTTAAAAATTCCGCACACTATTATCGTATTATTTACAATAATGCCGCCGCCGATATTTGTTTTTCGAAAAAGAAGGTCTCTTTATCTTATCTCGCAATGAGATAAGTCTTCCATTTGATGTTTTGTAGGTAATCCTATATATAGTTTGTTTTTGGTACAATTATTAATTGTTAGTTTAAAACTATACACACACACACAAATACCACACACAAAAACTAAACAAACTGATACTTCGCCGCGGTTGCCGATTAATAGAAGTGCACGCAAATCAATTAATAAAGTAACAAGTTTTACGTAGTATGTCGCACGAAAGTTACCGTGAGACTGGATGGATACAAATTCAAGGCAGATCTCGGTGTACTACAACACGCGTGTAGAAAATAAAACTTTCAACTACAACAGTTGTTGTGTATAGAAGGTGTAATAGAATTGTATCTTTCGATAAGAGATAGCGATATTACTTTCGATTCTTGTTAATAATTTATAGTCGGCGTATGATAGCTATGAATTTTGTTGTTGCATTTATAACCTTGTTTTCTAATAATAATATGTTTCAGAGAAATGATGTGGCCTATATTAAAATTTATGTGACATTTTACGAGCATTTGATGGTCAAAAAATAATTGCAAACGTTTGAATTTCACCAGATTAATATCAAAAGTGTCACACAGTTTTGTTTTTACTTATTGACACTTTCCGTTTGATGTAATCGGCAAATGCAAATACAATTATGTTTTAAGTGTTCTATTCTTAAGCAGAAAAAACACATCAATCAATCAAATTATCAAACCTCCTAACTTAACTTATCTTTGAGTAGTTAGAAAACTTACCTGTGCTACTTATATTCTGTATATAAGATATTTTCTCTGTCTTTCCTAAAACTTTGTAATTTTGAGGTTATGAAATTAGATAATTCATGTAGTCGATATAGTATGTCATCTATCAATATTTTTTATTATCTTTAATTTATATGTTTTTTGTATTCTGATGCATGAAAAGATGATTTCATACTTCAACCATAGAATAATCCTTCAACTCTTATTATATCATTTTAAACAATGATTTTCTTACATAATCGACAATTAATTAATTTGTGACAATTTGGTGTAGCACTTGAGGGCTGTGATTCCCTAAGATTATGGCCTTTATTGGGTCATTATTGGAGATAAAAAAAGCTTTATTTTTTAATTTTTCTAAATGTCATCAAAATTACAATTCAATGCATATGTCACGTGGTACGGATTATACTATATTTTATTTACTGGGACACCCTATATATTATTGCATTTTCGAATGGCTCTTATTCCCTGATTCTAAATATATAATCCGCCGTATGCATAAAATGTAGCAAATGCTTCTACTATAAGTTGATCTCACTCTTACTAATTAAAAATCGTATCTTTTTCCTTTTACTAATAGTATTAAAAGCATCTACTTCAGTTTATGCAAACGGCCCAATGTTATATAACTCTATCATTAATATTTTTGGACATATTTGACTTTAAAAATGCAAAAACCTCTAAATTAAAAGAACAGTAGGGAATTCTTTTCAATATGTGAGTAAATTGAAACGACTCTTTCAGCCTCACTTGAACCCATTTTGATTAAAGGAATGTCAATAAAAAGTAAACCATTTTTAGAAGCATAGTCTACTGCTCTTCCAATAGAGGTTTTTGCATTTTTTAAGTCAAATATGTGACATGTGTCAATGTTACATATTTAGAAGCAAGGAAAAATGGCTATTCGAAAATTCAGTAATATACAGCGTGTTCCACTTAACAAAATATGTATGTACATTCCATAGCATGTGACCTATACTTGTGTTTTCTATGTCAAAATTAGTCTTACAGAAGAACCTTACAGCTGAGAGTTCGCCGATTTAAGAACTCTTTTTTCTTTGAGTGAAAGTAGAGCCAAAATAAGGAAATACGTGTCGGTATAGGATAAAGCTCTAATTAAATCAGCGCTCTTTATAATTTCGAAACATCAAATAAAGGGCTTGGTGCAATATTGGGCTAACTCACATATGCATAAATTTGAGATATTTATTAAATTTATACTGTGATGATCACCAGTGCCTTAGAAAGAAATTTAGTGCCCAAGTCAACAAATGTAAATAAAAGAGATAGTAATTCATAAAAAATAACAGTCAAAGCATTAATTGTCTCTTCTTTAACATTAAAAAAATAAAGAGTATAAAGAACAATCATCTTTTACTCGATATAATACAGCAGTTATTACAGTACATAACTACAGACTAATATTTCTTCCTCAGAGATCTCTTCAGCTTCAGAAATTAAAATATTATAATCAAAGAAATACTATATTTATCTCAATTTTACAATTATGTGTTAGCACACTATCAAACTAGATCGACCGTATCAAAATATATTTAAGGTTTCGCCATTTTGTCATTTTTGCTGTTTGGTCGGCCCAATCTTAGAATGAAGTTGTACTGTAACCACTATTTCGTAGAAGCAATCGCAGTGTTAAAATGAGAAAGAGTTGAAGATTTAGTGCATTTGAAGAGCAACTCAAACTAAAATGACCTTAATCTGATTTAAAAAACAATTTCTGTCGGTAGATACCAAAGTGTTAGTGGTAAAAGCGATGATTGAATTACGTAAAAGAATAGCAAACCGTAAATAAAATTATATCGCGCCGGATAAAAATCACTTACACTTAATTCCTCACGTGCTCAAAAATCTTGTTGATTCGATATGGAAGCTGTTTGAAGGCTGCACACGGTATATCGATTTAACAGCATTCCCGAGCACTCGAGAGTTTAAGTGCAGTTAATTAATTAGGTGCAGTACTTACAACACTTCTGATCATTCGAGAAATCAAGTGCAGTACATTAATTGAGTGCAAACTGTTTGTCCTGGGAAATAACTTGAGCATCCAAAGAACATTTCTAAGTACTACAAAAATTAATTATTGGGAGCAGTATTTTAAGTGCAGGCGGTTTTGATTGGAAAATTCAACAGCTGCCGTATAAGATCAAAATAAATAAGTGCAATGGGGTAAGACATAAATTTATTTGGGATTAATTGGTCTTTTACGTATTTCAATTGCTTCTACTGCAAAAATCTTGGTTTTTGTCAACAAAAGTTATTTTAAAAAAATTAGATTAGAACCGTGAATTTCACTCAAAAATCACTAAATTCTCATCCCGGCTACTGAATTTCAATACTACGTTTGCATCTATCAAAAATAAAGTGGAGGATCCAGAGCTTGATTCGGAACTTATGTCGACAACAAAATTTCATTCACGTTCACAAAATTAAAAAAGAAATGATCGAAGCACTTAAATTGTGAATCCTGCACTAAATTATGCGCTTTTTCTGTTTGTTATTGCACCTCGTTTATTTAATTATCTATTTTCTTTCTTAAAATTTCAAGTTATCAAGTAAAACTAAAAGTTTCGGAGATACAAGCATATTTTTATTCAATTTATAGGCAAAATCCAAGTGTAAACAATGCAAAGCGACCGCTTTGGAACCAGCAGGCTCGGGTTCGGTTCTCAGTGGCGGCACTATTTTAATTTTTATTTATTGTCCCTACTATTAGGTTCCCACTGGCGGCACTTTTTTATATTTTTAGTTATGTTTAAGGATGTACGTTTACTAAAAATAAATGAGAATTTAAAAGGGCCGCCAGTGGGAACCGAACACTATCCTGTTAGTTCCAAAGCTATCGCTGTACCACTGAATCATCGACCGACTTGCAATCCAGTTGTTATCTCTGAAAGTAAGCCATATTAGAGCAAATGCCTAGACACGCATCTCTCCTTGTTTTGGTTCTGGTTTCACTAAAAAATAAAGAATTAACGAAATTAGTGGCTTCTCAACTGTAAGGTCGCCTGGTTTCATCTATAGTGAAATTTTGAATCATGTGATCTAAATTCTCTATCCTTTGCTGTTTTTTATTTGCTGAGATATTATGGAAAATAGTTGGAAAAAGGTCGAATTTTATTATCTGCTAGAAAAGATTCAAAACTTAGAAATTTATATCAACAAAAATTGTTGAGCGCTTTAAAAATATTTAGGAAAGATGCACTCTCGTATGTGAAACTATTTGGTGTATGGTACAAGATGAAACATGAGATGGAAAAATTCGAAAACTTGTGTATTACTTAAAAATTGATTTATACACGGCTATCAAAATTGCGAACAATCTCCGTTTCTAATCGTTGTGCCTAAATACTAAATAGTTACATACTATTTATATAGAAATTAGGAAATTATATAATGCTCATAATTTGATATCTCCATTATCGTAATCAGGTAATCAAATAGTTAGGTTTATACCGCATAATGTATATGATTGTAATCAAAAAAATAAAACAGAATTTTATAATATACAGGATGTTGCATTTAATTTGACCCTTTACCTGCCCGTGTCCATTTTTTACCAAACAGATGTAAAAATTAGAATTAATGTTAAAAAAAAGTAAGCCTACACTTGCTTCTGATGTTATATTAGGTATGAAATCTGCTTCCTAGTTTGTTATCCCCTTACTTTTCGACCTGACCTTTGATTCCGATCAGTGAGCTCCCACCGTGCATCTTACATAAAATATATATGAGATGGTATAACTTTTAGATAAAGGCTAATTTTTTATTTTGAGAAGTAATATCTTACATTAAATTATATTTAGAATGCAAATTCATACAGAAAAATGTATTACCCCGGCTAGGAATCGAACCCAGTACCTTCCGTTATCTAGGCGGCACCTCTACCTCTGAGCTACCTGATAAAATCAAAAAATAATCTAGTTTGTAGGTTTGCTAAATATCTAAATTATATAGAAAAATTGTCACATTGCTGATAGTCGCCTTAGGCAGCTCAGAGGTAGAAATGCCGCCTAGATAGCGGAAGATCGAGGTTCGATTCCCAGCCGGGGTGATACATTTTTCTCTATGAATTTGTATTCTAAATATAATTTAATAGCATAGCATATATACTAACATGATCGAATTCATTCCTCAAGTTCAAGCATTACTCTTCAGCTTGAGATCGTGTGTTTTTATTTCGATTGTTACAAATTTTTATAATTTTGGTTCTAAGGCTTAGCAATCTTTATTGTTACTTTTGTATTACTTATTATTACTTGAGTAATACTTTTGACAATTGTCCCAGACAGCACCATCGATGTTTGACGTCACGTGTAGTGCGTGATCGTATGACAAGTGAGTTGACGTTGCATATGGTGAGCAGCAATCCTAACCTAGATTACGGTTAACCTAGGTCAGACTGGCCGCCGTTCACTGTAAGCATCACGCTCATACATAAAGTTTGCATCCGGAGATATAAAGATTGAGTGCGGCATAGGAAGAACAAGGTATACATATAAGATACATTAGTACCAATCTCGTAGCAAATGTTGTTCGATGTGAAAGGTTTTAGTTTAGTGTGACAACTCGCCTGTGACAATGTTTGTCTCCATTTCATCGAAAATTGTTTTGCAGAAACACTATTTTTCTCTCTTCAAGTGCTTGCACCAAGTAGTTTAGTAACTCTAAAGCATTTAGCATTTACAAAACTTTATATGCAAAAAACTACAATTTGAAAAGTATATGCATACTTTATTAAAATATATAGTTTATGAAGTCGGTTTAACAAACAATGACACAGTAGGATGGACGAACGTACGAGTCAGGTAACTAGAGACAGGTCACAAAACGCCGCTTCTATTCCGAATAATACATTTTCTTCAAATGCTGAAGATAGATTTAAACGTAAAAACAATACCAGTATTTATTACTGCCAGCGGCAGCAAAAGTACTTTTACTGCCGCTGACATCGTTGTGAATCGAGTCATGTTTTTCTGATGTTTGATGAAACAAACATGTTGTTTTGTACAGAATTCTTTCAAACTACTAAGCAACCACATACTTTATGAAATCACTGTATGTGTGTAGCAATGTACCGGGTCATCCACGCTATTGAAAACCAATTTAATTTATGAATCAATTTTGATGGAATTTGGCTGTCCAGTTAAGACAAACAGCGATAATCTTTAGTAGTATTCTAAAAAACTATACCTCTCCCGATTTTCTCAGAATGGCGTCACCTTTTAAATTTAAAATAAAATACCTTCAAAATTTTTAATTTGGTTTTTGTGCCATCTAGATCAGAGAGCAGCTTGCTATAACGGTTTCCAAAAGAAAAAAAGAACAAAATGGATTCATCTTACGATTCTTCAATCTGTATTATTTATACCCCAATCTAACGGAACTGTTTTTATCAGTATCTGTTTTTATTTTAGATTAGAAGTTTAAAGAATGTATGCAGAATACAATGAAACGTACATGATTGGAAAATTAAACAAACGATTTTTGCATTCTAGCAAAAATTTGAGAAACATCCAAACTCATAGTTTCTTCAAGTTCTGCTGTTGTCTACGAGACAACCTTCGAAATTTCATTAGAAAATTGCTTTAGAAATACAAAAAATAAAGCAGGTGTGCCTGGCGCGTGGGTCACCCAGTATATTGCAAAAAAAAGTGAAACTAGAGCAACCATGACAATTTCCGCATGTTTTATTACGTTAATTCAGCTGAATTAAAAAAAATTATTATCTAGAATTTTTACAATGTTGATAAAATTAGTAATTAGGTTACTTCTATTTATTTCGCGTTAGTGTAAATAAAAAGACATTTCGATTGCTGTAAGCAAACTGTAGGAAGTAGAAAATAGGTTAGGAAAAGAAAGTCCTCTATTGAAACTGAAATGTCAAGAGGTTATGCGGCGTTATGAGTTTCTTATTTTACTTTTATATATCATTTTTTTATATGTCCCTTTTTATTATGCATTACGTAAATAAAAAGATGAAAGGAAGTGCAAGCGCTATTTAAATGTGAATGTAACTATTCTACCGTGTTTTTGAAATACCGAATTTAGTAGTAATATGGAGTAGGTAGTTAGGAGGGATAATACTCTGAAGAAAGTTCATAACCTGTTATTTGTGATACACAAAAGGGATTTTAATGGTACGTTATTCCATTGAGTTGCTTGTGGAGAGTTTCTCGTTTCCCTCATCAAAGTCATTATAATTAACACATTTCAGTTTTCCTGATATCCCACAAAAGGAGGGAAAGGATAGGGAGTATAAAATCGTACATTTATGCAGGTACTACTACAAGATACATCAGCGAGTTGAACTTTTTGTAGATTAATCATGTCCATTTTCAAAATAATTTAACTAACAACACATATAACATTTATAACGGGAACCACAGAATGAGAAAGTAACAGATGTTAAGAGAAATGGAAAACACACAAAACCGTTTTTTTTTCTTTCTTTAGATTTTATTGTGTGCACAAAAGCGTGTCATAGATAAATGACGTTTGTCCTTATTTTCTCTACTCTTTGTATATGTGTGAAGCGTGATTCTGTGATTGACAAACACTCAATTTGAAATGTTTTAAGCAATCATAATTCGTGCCTTTCAATACAAACATTTATTAAATCTGTCAGTATTACCAACCTTGCATTTTAAATCTTTTTTTACTAACAAAATAATTTAATTTTTAATCAAATAAAATATAAAAAACGCGTTACAATACCCAATTGTAACACTCGCACTTTGCGTAACTCGCCTAGCGGCTCGTTACGCACTGCATTCATGTTACAATGATGGTCATAGTAACACTTTTTTTTTCAATATCCTATTTAATTATTTTGGACAGAATCATTTTAAAATCAGGTAACTTTTTGATGTGTACTTCAATGAATGAATTAATTAGGTATTGGTTGGTTTAGGTCAACAGTCTGTCTTTTCTAAACGATAATATATGAAGTCCAATGGAATGTTATCATTTTCCTCCTAAATTTGCGCCCTTGCAATTTAATGTATTAAGGTGGAACTTTTGGTATGAATAAAAAATTAGAAAAATACTTAAAAAGCTTGTTGGTTTAATGGCTTTGGTAATAAGGGATAAGGAAAAGCTTGAAGTGCTACACCGAATTGGTCTAACGGTTAATGTATTAGACTCGTAATCAGAAATCGCAGGTTTGAATCCCCATACCTTCCTCGTTTACTTTTTTCCTGATTTTCATTCTAATAGGTGGGAAAAGACTAGAATTGGTCACTATGATAATTAATGTGTTAACTTAATAGTGGGATGTGAATACGGCCCATTGTCTTTCTTCTTCTTTTCTTTAGAGATAAAACATAATTCTGCTATTAATGGTAATGCCAATGAAATAGTAGTGTTTTTAAATGACGCACCTACAACAATCTCAAATTTGTCTGGAATTTTGTTTCCGGGACTCACGTCAATGTCATGGCGGTTATTAATCAAAAGTTTAGGTCAAGGTCAAGGGGAGTGATTGGTGTTCGGAGTTTATCAAGCAGCTCTAGGGATAAAGTTACAAGAGGACCATGGAAAATCCATAAAAGCTTATTTATAAGCATCGAATTTCAATAGGCGAAACACATTAAAATCTTTGAGAAACTCTAACGCAAGAGCGTGTCGGGATTAAAAAGGCGAATTCGCTTACAACCTTGGTCATTTTTAGACAATGTCGTAAGTTAGGTCAGATTACTAAACCTAAACTCATTCGAATACAATTAATAGCCCAAAACAAAGGTTTTATCTATTAAATCCATTAAAAGTAATGGATTTTCATTTTCTTATAACTTTTGACACCTAGTCTGTAGGTAATTTGAGGTATGAATCGACTTCATTTGGCCTAAACTTTCGTTTGATGCCTCTATGACCCCTGGTGCCATGTTCACAAAACTCTTACCTCAAATTTATATGAAAGATGACTCAAAGGAATTATCACTGTTTGATTTCACTGTTTTCTATGACAGAAATGTTTGATCTTTTGGTGAAGTGATCCATGTCCTTAAATAAGATGCGCAACACTTTTACAATCTAGAACGTAAAGTGCTTGGCGTCCAGACGTTTCAATTAATTTATTGAACAAAAATGCATCAATTCAAAGCATATCTGATGGGGATTGACTTTATAATTATTAATAAATTGTCAAGTTTTAATTAATCAATAGAAATAAATCGTAATGAAAAAACATACGGCCATTAAAGGCCCACGGCAATTCTGATGCCTCGACCATAATAAATATGAACCGTCTTGTATTTCAGATGGAATAGTTTCGTTTGCAAATTGTCCTAATTGTACCGGTTCTTGGTATTTTTAAATTCCCCTATCTTCGATTGTTTTTGACGCATAAAGTGGAAATAGCTGTCATTTTCAAACTATTTATCAGTTAACTTCTTAGAGTTGTAACTTCTGATCTTATCTTCAAATCTGTCATGCATAAGCATATAAATGCAGTAAAAATATATCTAGAGTACCTCTTGAAAGTATACACCAACTGCTGCACAGACATATCACATGCACGTTTTTCAATGTATTGCTATGAAACCAACGTGTTGTCATGCGGCAACTATACTTTCGCAAAAAAGAGTTCTAGTCTGATTTTTCGGCATACTTGTAAGAGTTATAGAGTTGTTCCTTACAATATTAACAATAGTTATAGTATTTTAAGCCTAGCAAAAGGAAAATAATTTTTGTTCCTCCTGCTTAAAGTTCCTGAAAATAGTTTCATATATAGTACCTTCAATAGTTCCGCTTTATTAACAAATATATAAACAATTACCGGATATAGTAACCGACTCGGACAACAGTTCTGAGTAGCACCCAGCAAGAGTTCTGCCTGGGACTCTTCGAGGGCAACTCAGAACTATCTTCTAGCTGGCCAAATCACATTTTCACCGGTTAGAAACGATTTTTCTTAAGTAGCACTTTTAATTTGTTTATAACAATTAAATAGTTTGTTTAATTAAGAGTTCTACAAATAGTTCTGTGCAGAACTCTTCGAGGGCTACTCGATGCCGTCATTTTAGTAAATTTAGTTTTATAGTCAAATTTCCAATTGTTTATACCGAAAACAGTCTTATAAACAACGCACGACGCTGTAACTCTGTAATTAACAATTCGATTTTGTGCATTATTTATAATAATTAGGTACCTTTGTGTTTTGTTATATTGTTTTATTTCACTATAGGTAATAAAATTTTCCATTGTTTTGATTCCAGGGCACATTTCAATTTTGTTTATAAAGCGATTTTAATTCCCAAAAGCATTCTACAAACTCAAGTTACAATACATCATTTATTTCAGAAATCAATTCTCTATCAGCATGGGTAAAAAAAGATATGTACTGATATTTGAAAAAAAAAAAGTTGACTGTCATTTGTCAGAAATGTCATATTTAGAATGAGGCTGTTTTGTAGTCTTTACAACCCTATGTTATTTGGTTTTTGCATTATTGAAATCATTCTTAATAACGGAGTTACGGCGTCGTACGTTTTTTATAAGACAACCTCTATATTTGTTAATTAAGCGGAACTATTAAATCTTTTATCAGCAACTCTAGAACTCCTATACTGCCGTGCTTAGCTAGAAAGCAGTATCTCCACAGTAGCAATTTAAGAAATGTACCATGTTTTTTATTAGCATTCATTAGTATACCACGCAGTACATTTCTACACAGCAGTTCTGGCAGATACTGCTTTCTTGCTAAGCACGGCAGTATAACTATACCGAAAAATGCGATAAGAACTCTTTTTTGCGAAAATATGGGTGTCGCGTGGAGTTAACACCCCAATGCCCATGCCAGAGCTATTGTTAATATTGTAGGAACTCTATTTATTCAGAACTCTTAAGAATTTTTTGGTTTCGCGGAATTAATGGCGCTAACTATGAGGAAGCCGCTGGGCAATTTTCGTGTAGAATCCGACGAATTCACCAGGAATTCACTGTTGATCATTCCGTTACGGAGTTAAACAGCATTGAAGTCTTAGGAAAACTTCGCTAGCGTGGTATTGTTTCTGTTTCTTGCTATGAAGTGATGGTTGGGATTAACTAAATACAACTATTTTGGTGTGGTACAATGGATTTTTCCCATAACAAGAACGATTGGAGATATGATGAAGAAGATACAGTTTGTGCATCTAGTTATGTGTTCTAGATTCTAGAAACATCGGTAGCACAATCTCAAAGATATCGATTTCTATGAAGACGTTGTGGTGTTTTACAAAATATGGTGGATCTCATTTGAACGTGAACGAAAATCAATTTAGGAACCCTAGTTAGTCGTCTACTTTAGCTCAGCTGACATAATAAGAAAATTTTGAGAGCGTTACCTCCAGAGTAAAGGACAAGAAAAGCAAATAGATTAAAAATGCAGATAGCACATGCTAACATGTTCAAAAAGAGAATTCTATGGTCAATTCGGTGTATACAAGGTGTACCGTTTTGGAATGTTCAGCTTTCGGAATATGAGCTAAGTTCAATTCTAAGTGTAAAAAACACAAACATAATTAGGTAGTTCGATTTTTATTTGTTTCGAAGATACAGGGCTATTAATTTTTGAAAGATATCCATGATTCCAAAAAACCTGCCTGGAACCGCAATCTAGATCTTTCCCAATAAAACCAACAAACTCATTTGCATCTATTTTATCACGTTCGAAGGTGGGTGATAGAAGCTTATCACCTGGAAACGAAATCAGGTGAACAATATCACCGCGATATAAGCAATAAAGCATAAACAAAATTTATGCTTTTAAGTACATTACATACTAAATGTAACTGTAAAGTCTTATTTAGTGTAAACTTATTATTTACAAAGCCTTGTCGTTTCTGTGTTACTTTGCAAGATAATTTCATAAGTTGTAACACCTTGTATATTAACCTAAGAACCATTTATGTTCACCAAATATTAACATGCTGTAGACATCTATATTAACATGTATTAGAATTCAGATTGTTAGTAATGATAACAGACAGTTCTACAAGAATGGCTGAATATAGAACTTGAAATAGAATTCACATTTTGTTCTTCATAACAGAAATTCTCAAGCGAACGAAAATTAATAACATTGTTCTTTTTCATTTTTGTCCTACATAGCTAGTATAAAAATAATATTTCACTTTAATTTTTATAGCGTACATACCACGAACATCTTTCATTTACAAAAATATGCTCGGCTTTATTTTTATTGCAAAAAAGAATTGTATCCAAATTAATGTTTGGAGACGTATAAAGAAAATAGAGTGGCTTTCTTGTTTTGTGCTTCCTAACTATCTATTATGATAACTACAACAAAAAGAAATCCAGCCCTCTTTAATATAATACTTTGTAAGTACTACTCACATGAGATAAATGCATTCTAACCTGTTGTAAATGGTTGAGCTCTCATATTTCAATTTCTTCTCTTGACCAAACAGCATTAATTACAATCGAAACACTATATCACTGGAGGAATTCAGTTATTTTGCTTTACTCTAGAATTAATCGATTTCCAATATAGAGGCATTAACTAAAACACGTAAATCCGTCACTGGTAAATTGGAAACTGGGAAATTCAAAAATTTATTTATCAATACTGACCACGTGTGTATGTTCTCACCAAAATAAAATATAGTACGTGCAATATAGAACATAATAAGTTTTATAGTTCGGTTATCAATACCAAATATTATTTACCAATTATCTTACCATTAGGAAAGAAGCTCATTACAAAATACTTAACCACACACTTTTCGGATTATCCAGGAAATTGCTACAAATGAATGAAAAGAAAAAGAGATTTTTTTTAAGCAGACCTTGTGTTTCCTTGTAATAAAAGGTAAAGTGTATGGTATGTTTAAGCAAAACACAGAAAAACCACAGCCTTTGTTATCTACAGAAACAATAAAACCCCCTTTGTAGATTTCGATCAAATGAAATAAACTGATTGATTTCCTTTCTTTCCGTTTCAGTATCAGAACAGCTTCAAAGGCGGAGGTGTTTCTTTTATCACTTATTTCGTGGGCTGGCTTTTGAACGATTATTGTGGAACAGGTTGGACGTCATATTTACGTGTGAAAATGTTCAAGATATAATGTATGAGTACACACTATACCTACATCGCCAAATATATCTGGTTAACAGATCTTTATTGTTTATTCTTTTATCAAGACAATGATAACTATTTAGAAACAATGGTCAATTTGTATGTGAAATCAAATGTAAACAATTTGAAATGATTTAAAAAGTCAACAAGGTAAATCTGAAATATTTGTGGATTTAGGAAGTGATGTTGCTTTGCTGGAGATATCTGCTTCATTTGTGACTATCATAACTAACAATGTCAACTATCTTGTAATGTATTGCATAGGTAGGTAGTTTTCGAAGAAGTCATTCGTATTTCATTGGACCGTATGCATAAACTGCAGTCAATGCTTTTACTTTTATTAGTAAAAGGAAAAAGATATGATTTTTAATTTGTAAGAGCGAGATTAACTATTATAGTAGAAGCATTTGCTACATTTTATGCATACGGAAGATTGTTTCACCTTCTTTATAAGAGGACAGTGTTGTCTTGTGGTATTAATTATACATACTTACGATTGTTTTTAAATGATAAACATTAACGAAGGAACATTCCTGCTCCGATAGCTCTTTTAGCTCACAATGGAGTTTCTTCAGTGCCATTGGGTATGCATAAAATTCGAAACCAGACTAAGGAACTAGAAGAATACCCATGTGGTAGAAATAGAAAACACCTCAAACACAAAACGAAGAAAATACCTTTCAAGATATTTTCCCCTATGGTAAAATATTCTTCCTGATCATAGCATATTTATTTAATCCTGGCTTTTCAGAATGCAAAGTTTGCAAATGTCGGTAAAGCTAGAAAGCGCTTAACGACGTAACTGAATGCAAAATATACCATAATTATCAGTTATTTAAATGCCTAAAATTTAATTATTTGCTGCAATAATTCTTTTTAATACAAGACTCTGCTAACTTCACCGTAAAGTTAGCAGAACCCCATAGAAATGTAAAAAAATTGCAATACTCTGGACCAGGATAATAGCAATAGTTATCGGCTATTTAAATGCCCAAAACTTGATTTTTGGCTTCAATAATTTTTTTTAACATAAGGTTCTGCTAGCTTAACCGTAGTTAGCAGAACCCCATAGAAATGTAAACAAAATTGCGATACTATGAACCAGGATAATAGCAATAATTATCGGCTATTTAAATGCCCAAAACTTGATTGTTTTGGCTTCAATAATTTTTTTAACATAAGGTTCTGCTAACTTAACCGTAGATAGCAGAACCCCATAGAAATGTAAAAAAATTGCAATAATCTGGACCACGATAATAGCAATAATTATCGGCTATTTAAATGCCCAAAATTCGATTTTTCTCCTGCAATATTTCTTTAACATAAGGTTCTGCTATCTTTACCATCAAGCTAGCAGAACCACAGAAAATTGTAAAATAATTGCAATTCTCTGGGTCAGGATAATAGCAAGAATTATCGGCTATTTAAATGTCCAAAATTTAATTTTTTTGCTACAATAATTTTTTTAACATAAGATTCTGCTAGTTTTACAGTAAAGTTAGCACAACCCCATAGAAATGTAAAAAATTGCAATACTCTGGACCAGAATAATAGCAATAATTAGCGGCTATTTAAATGCCCACAATTTAATTTTTTACTGCAGTATATTTTTTTAAAATAAGGTTCTGCTAGTTTTACCGTAAAGTTAGCAGAACCCCATAGAAATATAAAATAATTGCAATACTCTGAACCAGGATAGTAGCAATAATTATTATCGGCTATTTAAATGCCCAAAATTTAATTTTTTGCTGCAATAATTTGTTTAATATAAAGTTCTGCTAGCATCACCGCAAAGTTAGCAAAACCCGATAGAAATGTAAAAAAATGCAATACTCTGGACCAGGATAATAGCAATAATTATCGGCTATTTAAATGCCCAAAATTTGATTTTTCTCCTGCAATATTTCTTTTTTAGCAAAAGGTTCGGCTATCTTTATCATCAAGCTACACAGAGAAAAATGTATTTAAATTTCATCAACAATTGTGTGGTATTGTAAAACAAATTGGTCTTAAAAAAGTGACAGGGACAATTTGTGTACAATTATAAAACAAGATTGTGTCATTTAGTTTGTCAAGACTTTTTAAATAATGTTTTCAATTTTTTGTAAGGATGTGTATAAACTCAAATATAACATTTTGTGGAAGTCAATAGTAATTTTGTGGAATCAAATGAATAGTTGTCTATAAGTTTCTATAACAAATTGTGTTACTTATTAAAACCGAATGTGTAATGTTACTGCATACAATTTTAAACAAAATTGTACAATTGTTGCGCTAGTTGTGCCACAATTGCTTAATAGTATTTAACACAATTACTTGTTCACATTTATACAAATTGTGCAATACTCTGGCACAAATATTCTATACAGAAGGTTAGGTATCACAAATAAAATATATATTTTTACATATATTAAAATATATGTAACTAATATGTATATAGCTATACAATGTATAGTATTTACATACTATACAACGTGTAGTATATACACGTATAACACTAAAATTTCCTTTTGCCGTCGCCTGTTTATATATAAATATCGAATTTACATTAATAGCGACAATTACAAGTGGTGACATCTATAGGATGTCATCCATAAACTTTGCGAAACACAATAATTAGTAGGAAGCAGTTTGAACACTGGATTATGATTTCATTCAAACAAAATATTGTATTTTTCTAAACATTTTTTACAATTATACTTCAACATAATATGCTAGCTTATCCTCTACAACATTGCTCCAAAGAATGCAGAACTAAATCTGACTGTGTTAAATAATTGTCGTACGTTCCTGTTAGACAATTCAGTAACGAAAACCTACACAACGCTGGACAATACGATTCTACAATTATAATATAAATTTCTCCAACACCGTTTTGAACAATATTGTGCAAAGCTCTTATGAAGTATTTCTCTCTGTGTAGCAGAACCACAGAAAATTGTAAAATAATTGCAGTTCTCTGGACCACAATAATAGCAATAATTATTATCGGTTATTTAAATGCCCAAAATTTAATTTTTCTTCTGCAATAATATTTTAAATATAAGGTTCTGTTGGCTTTACCGTAAAGTTAGCAGTCATACGTGCCCGAAAATGGACACATTCCCCAGTCAATCAAACGTCAGCAAAGTGGTCGATTTCAGACTGGTAAGAGAACAGTGAGTACATTACGCCACTAGGGCGGAATACTGGCGATTTACAACGAGTGATCTTGTGGCTCGAGGTCAAGGTGTCCACTCTTATACAAGAACAAAAATTCCTTACAATTCCCGTACATTTCACGTACGTTGCAATAATATCCCGTACTCTTTAAAAATACACTTGTCGGAAATCGTCAACTTTCCGCCTTTGTTGCACAATATAGTGTTCTTACGCGTGCGCAGTTTACGCACGAGCAGTGTTGCCATATCTAGGGATTTATCCCGAAGCTAGGGATTTTTAAGGCCTTTGAAACAAAAGGAATTTTTTCTTAATATTTAGTTAATTCTAGGGATTTTTGTCAAGTATAATCTTTTTCTGTTTTTGAGAGTTAGGCCTTACAAATTAAATGTTTCAGCCACCAAGTATAAAAAAGGAAACGTAGCAATGATTTTATAGTTATTACATAAATTCTTGTTTTATAAAACAAATTTTCAAAATATTAAATGACACCGTTTCGATTACAGTTACTTATTCGTCCAGACTACACTCCCACTATTTTTTTTTTTCAAGTGGCGTCATCTAATAGCCGACAGGTAAACAATAAAAAAATTTCCGAAAATGCATTAATCCAACGGTGATCTCTCGGGGAATTACCAAAATACTTCAAGCTATGCAAGCCACTACAGTGGCACGCAATTAGGCGTATTTTTACTTTTGTATTTTGTTCAAAAGACACGGTTTAAAAATTGATTACGAAAATTTACAGTGATTGGATTTAAGCGTGTGTCCAAAAAATTCAGTAACTAAGTAAGTAGGTACTACATATTTTGTATTTTTAAAAGGATTACCTCCATACTTATCTTAGATACCCTAAAAAATGTCAGCCTACATCTACTACAAATGCTAGGGATTTTTAGGGGAAAGTGGCAGGTAAATTTAGGAATTTAATAAAATTTTATCTGGCAACACTGCGCACTAGGGCGCAGCCCGAGTGTCGTATTATGCAACTAGAGATGCAAAGTGATTGTCAACGAGTGGGACTTGACTCGTCTTCGACTGTCACCCCACTAGTTATCAATCACTTTGCCTCTCAGGTTGCACACTATATTTTTCCCAACAAGTGCAAAGAAAGTGGTTCTTTTCGTACATGTTGTACTAGAAAACTACCAGTTTTACTGCATGAAGAAATACTATTTTCATACTTATGCAGCGTGCACAATAGGTTATGTTCGCACTTGTGCCCACAATACGATACTCGGGCTGCGCCCTAGTGCATAATCTGCGTACGCCTAAGAACAATAGTATATCGTGAATGGATTTTTAGTCCCAGGCGAAGCCGAAAGCTAAATAGATTGTTAAAGAGTACGTGATATCATTGTAATGTACGTGAAATGTACGGGATTTGTTTTTGGATAAGAGTGGACACCTTTTTACATTTCTATGTGGCTCTACTATCTTTACGGTGAAGCTAACAGAATCTTATATTTAAAAAAAGTTATTGCAGCAAAAAAACTAAATCTTGGGCGTTTAAATAGCCATTTTGGTATATTTTCCATTCAGTTCTGCCGTTAAGTGCTTTCCTAGCCTTACCGACATAGTTTGCAATAGTCATCAAAATCCATTGATTTTGACAAATATTTAATTTGAAAAACCATATTAGATAAGTTTGACATTTACTTGTCCTAAAAAGGAAGAACTAAGTTTTTGGAGAATACCCCAAAATAAATCTTGTATTTGATATCTTTGTACGTGCACAAAGATCGTGATAGATTGTAACTATTGACAGTCTAACTAGTTACTAAGACTATCTTCAATTACATCCATATCCAACAGTTGAAGTAGTTTGATCTAACAAATAAACTTTGTTGATGACCAAATTCTGAACCTGCTTCACTGATGTTCACTGAATTTGAACCATTTGTCGAAATAGTAAATTTTGGGAAGTTAGTCGAAAGCGATTGAATACTGTTACCCTCTCCTAATATATAATTTAAGAATAGTGTGACTATCGTGACCCCTAAATTTGAATTTGTTACTCAGACTTATGTCAATTGTTTGCCAAAATGTATAATTTTTTACCCAAAACGCTGAAGATTCGTGTAAGGTGTAAGGCTGTATAAAAGTATCGGAAGTTCCTACATATGTCAGGTCCTCTTTGGCCACTTTTAACAACTGTTTCTTGCGCGAAGAATGTATGATGACGTAACTCCCAGTTTCCGTTATCTTTACTAGCAGCAATGAGCTCAAAATAAGGAATGACTATGAGTTAAGTATGGATTATTCTTTTGCTTGACCTTCTATGACTTTTCATCATACAACGTTTCATCATACAACGTTTCTTCATAGCACTATTTCTCCCAAAACTGAACATGATTTTGAAAAAGTAGGCCCCGAATTAGAAAGAAACCTTCCAAGAACAGCCAACATTAAACATCGAGTATTCAGCTAAGCGCACTTAGCGTTTGAATAAGGATTTAACAGTTGTTAGAAGTTCTTCGGGTGACCTTTACGAAAACACACTTAAGATTGATCTTCATGGAAACAAAGAGATTATACAGAAACAATAATTTCAGGTTGCCATATTAGGCAATTAATCGTCAATTGGATGAAGCTTTAACCACCTCTTTACAAGCTACAATATGTGCTGTACATAATTCATTCAAAATTGTTTTGATTGCGAATCGAAAATTGGGCATATTCCAACTTGCATAAATCTGGAAACAAAATTGCTTGGCAACCTACTCAAAAGTTGTATTTTCATCATTTAAACAGCATTGCCGTGTCTTCTTTATTCAAATTATTTTCACTTTTAACGAAACAGTTCTTCCAAATTCGGTCCTGCCCTACAATAAGCTATAATCAATAACTTATTTATCAGTTTTGTAGCGGCTCCCTCCTATTGCGTATATTCCCTACACATTCAAGTTTTAAGACTTACGTAGCTCTTCAAGATTAAGATCAAGGTGATTTACTGAATACTTCCCGATGTTACGTTCACAAACACATACATTCTAGATGGAAGAATCCTATTCAAATGAGATCAATAATTAACTTGTACCACCGAGTGTATAGTAATCAACCACGCCTTGTGGAACTAGGTGCACACAATAACACGCGTGGAAGATTAAGATCTTAAATCATCATTTATGTGCCTACTACAAAGCATTTTATGCTGTACTCATCTCATAATTAGTCATTACGTATTCTAGTGAATCACACTACTAACAATCCATTCCATATCAGAGCTAGTTTTGTCCTTGTTCGGTAACCGCGAACTTTATACGATTTTGTAGAATGGCAGCTTTACAGCATTAGGTTTAATTGCCCACTTAAGGGAAAAGCCTCCTAATTCTGTCTTATTAATTATACCAAACCAATATGGGATGGATGTAGACTATATTCATATTAATTTTGGTAATTGTGATAGATAGTTCTGAAGATGTCTAATTTGAGATATGAAGTTTCGTTTTAATTATTAATTTCCAATACCTTTTACATCCATTCAAATTTAAATAAGGTTAGATCACCGAGAGTTATATCAAACTCATTCTTATCGTAAAATGCAACATTGTTTGTTGTAGATTACTAGCCAATTTAATTAATTTTATTATGTCTCCCTTTTACTTTGTCTGGATCATTTGCTAATCCTCTGTTTAACTAATTCTTTATAGAACAGTGATTCTCAAACTTCGCGGACAATATTTTACCGCGGGCAAAAAACGCCTCCGTTTTTAAGCAGTAGTTTTTCGCGATCTTTCTCACGACGACTCGTGGACCCCAAGAGGGCGCGACCCAAGGTTTGAAAAGCACTGCTTTAGAAGTTTACTACTTTTTTGCATTACTGATCACAAAGATGAGAGTTGTTTTCCTTACTTGGTTCCGGTCTTGCAAATTTGATCTTGGTCAACTTTTTTGTTATTTAATCTTCAACCAATTGTATAATTACTGTTCTTAATTAATCAAAAAAAAAATTTTACCACCTAATACCGTGTATCTATGGCTAAAGTATAACAGACACTATAAGTTTTGCAATAGTTAGTCGTTTGTCCACTCTTTGACGAAAATTGCAAACCAAATTATTTTTCTACTCATCCATATATAAAGATCTAAAGTAAAAGATGAAGTTACCACTTTAGAAATGCTGGTTGTAAATTATCACCACAACTGGAAGTATTGCTACATAATACTTGATCGAATTTCAATTTTGATATAGTAAATCTGGTATGAAGGAACTACAGTAGAAATTTATGATCTCTAAAAAGCTTTTCGTGCTATATTTCTCATTTCAAGAATGGTGCGTTAACGTTACAACTATTCCCTGTGGATTAGGATGGCCCATATTTTGGCAAAGTCAAAGTTTTATCGATCTCACCCTAAAATATGGAATTTCTACATGTATTTTAAATGGCATTTTAGTGTTTTTAGAGAACATAAAGCATAACTTTTGAATTTTCAATATTTTGACTTGAAAACTTGTATCTTAAGGTTTTTAGGGTCGCTGAACACGAATTCCGTGTCAAAAATGACAGATGAAAATAGCCTGCAAATGCCTCTAAGTAACTGTTTTTTAATTAATTGGACAGTCATCAGACTGTCATCTGTCAAAAGTCATTTTTTCAAATTTAAGATGTTATGCCTTATGTTCTCTAAAGAAGCTAACATTTCATTTAAAATATATGTAAAAATTCAAACTTCTAGCGGCACGGGTTATTGTTTAGAAACTTGTATATTTTAGGGTGGGATCGATAAAGAATTTTGACTTTGCCCAAATATGAGCCACCCTACTGTGGGTCGATGGGTAAGGTGCTTACTTCGTTACGCGTGTATCACAGGATCGATCCCCGCTCCGGTTTTTTATTTAAACAAGTTTTAAAAAATTAGTTATTTGAATTATATTTTTAAATGCTATATGTTTTTTTATTAAGAATAATGAATATAATAATTATTAAAAAAAGTCCTTTTGAAAATGAGGAATACGTGTTTTGAAATAAATAGAAAAACAATAAACAAATGCAAGTAGTATTAATAATAATAATAATAAAAAACCTTATAACAATACAATTCTAATAATATTAATTTTCAAAACTAACAAGTTCAAATAAAAAAAAAATGTTATGCGGATAGTGTAGGATGTGCTAATGCACCTATTCATAAATCGCTGCTGTATAATGTTACATTTTGAAAAATTTGTTAGTGGAAAACTATAGAGCATTCGACAGAACCCAAGACACGTTATATTTCTTGGTCTCTACAATCACCAAAAAGATGATGGCATCCATACGTATTTCTCGATTATATTTTGTGAAATCATTTGTATACACATCCACACCGTGTAAAGAGTTTTTTTAAATTGAATTATTGAATTGAAAAAATTGTTTATTTATAATAATATATAAATATTTCATAAATGATTCTATCAAAAAGAAACGTGGGACGGGAACCGAACTTAGAACTTAAAAATCAAATAATAATCGAGAATATGAAATCATTTACGCATGTAAAATATGGCCTGAAATCTAGAATTTCATGTTGGAAAAGAGAGAAAATGAGTGGGAAAGTGATCCATGATTTTCACTACTGGATGTGGGCGTTTAGCAAACGAATCCACCCACATTACGAAAGATTATTATGTCTAAAACTTGAACTGGAGAATGGATGAGAATGATCAAAATTAGAATGGTTAAGATTTTAAAGATTGACAGTAGCTTTGTACAATTGTACAAAGCTACTGTCAACTTACCCAGTAATCTATTTTCCCTCCCTCTATTGGAGTGAGGCAAAATAAATTACTGGATAAATGTGGTCAAAAGTAAAAGAACTATAGAGTATAGACACAGACGTGAGCAAAGTAATAGCAAAAGTGTCATTAAAATTACATTCGAAGGTGCCAATCTCCCAATATCCAAAATCAAAAAATCTTAGAAAGTTCCAAAACCCTCAATTCCGATGCATTCCAACCTACTTTCCTAATGGTAAGTTTTCAAGTATATGTAGGTATATACCATACAAAGTTTTTCATTATTGACATGAGAGTTCATTGACTCTATCTGACTCTTCTGTATCATTTTCACCATAAAGAAACCGGATGACTTTGATCAAGATTTTTCAGTTTTAGTACAAACTACCTTAGTGATGGTTACACCAGATCTGACAAGAACAATGTCAGACTGAACTCTTAGTATTGGACGCTTCGCGAATTAAGCTCAGCTGTGAATGTAACCATACCATGTAAGTAGAGTGTGATTTTCATAATTAAAATCGGGATCTAAATGTTTAATTTATTTTAAAATAACTTTTAGAATCATTTAAAAGTATTAATTGAGCTTCTTATACGTATAATATTTGTCGAAGGAATCTTCTAGAGCAATCAATAAGTTGAGTAAAATTGTATCTATGCTTACAGTTCTTCATGATTCAAGAAATAGCATAAATCTGCAGAACTGAGTTAAACTTCACAATTTAGACTTATGAGTAGTTGCTTGAATCTTGTATACGAAGCAGTTTACAGATGAGCAGCCTATGATAGCACACGGCACAGAGGATGCTGAATAGAAGAAGACACCAACAGTAAGAGATATAATAGAAGTAGAAGAAGGGATATAATTAATAGCGAGAATAGAAAGAAGACAACTCATGTGGTACAGACAATTCATGTTCAGAGCAAGGAAGATGACAGACTCCTGAAAAAAGCAATTCAATGGTTGTCAGTATAACAGAAAAAGAGAACGCCCAATTCTATCCAATCCATGCAAGCACGAGATATTCTAGAAAGGCATAAAACGAGCAAAGTGAAAAGAGATATTGAACACCAGAAGACTGGATAAGGATTATGTAACCGGAAAGAAGAAAAGAATCTTGATGCTGATCTGACGGTAGATAGAAACATCACTCAAAATATAAATCAAAACCGGTCGATGGGTGAGTAGGACTTATAGATTTTTAGCCTATGGGAGCTGTATCATTATGGGTAAAATCTGAGAACAGAAGAGTAAGAGTTTTAAAGTTTTCACGATGACTGTATCAAAATTAAAGTGGTTATACTTGTCAACTCAATTTTACTTTTTGGTTAGGAAGAGAAATTCAAAGTTTCTGATAGATGAAGATTAAACAACCAGTTTCAGTTTTAAGGAAATAATGGTAAATATAAAAAGGTTCATTTGGTTAAATTGAAAAGCCTTGGGCAAAAATATTGTTTAGATTTTCGAAGAAATCCTAAGAAATTTTAAGAGTAAATCTTCGGTTTCTCCGGGCAGCTAATTTAGTAACATTTTACAGCTAATGAGATCGGTATAGGTAGATAAAGCAAATTTCGAGTCACACTGAATAGACTTCTAGATTATTTCATTGCTCCATTAAATATTCATTTTAATCTTTCAAAAGAAGTAATAAAAAAATATTTTACTTCCAGGAATTTATGAGATACAAAACTTAGAAGTTATTTTTTGGTTAAGAAAAAGAAAAATTAATTTCTGTTCAAAACCTGATATTAAATTCCGTTAATATTCTGAATATTAAAACCATGAGAAAGTAAGGAAATAAAACAAAGAAAAAGTTAAGGGAAGTTAGAAAGAAGATGAAGAGAGAGGGAGAAGGAGGTAAAAAGATTTCAATTGAGGTCAACATATCAAGTTGTGATGCATACATTTTCAGTTATTTTAATTGCAAATAACTCAGTTTTAATATTCTGGCATAAATTAAAGTAGGTGTGCAAAATGCAAATTAATGCTTTCGCTGCCTGTATATACTATGTATGTATTTCATCCATACAGATATACAGAATAATAAAATTCGATACATTGTCGTTGTTTTGTAAAATACAGATATATATGTATTCTAAAATTTAAATAAAATCAATGTTCATTCATTGTTAGTAAAGTAAAAATAAAAAAACACCTTTTGCTGGTTTTTGAAGAATTAATTTTAGCAATAGTATCAAGAATTAAATTCTCAGATATCAAAGTAAAGAGTAATTAAGAGGTCATTAAACCAGAAATTTATATAATTTAATTAATACGGTGCTTGGTTTACTATTTGAAATAAAAAATTCCTTTTGTTTAATTAAGTCAGAATGGAATTTATATTAAAATCTAAATGAGTTCAACTATTGTAGAACTTTAGAGATGATAGCAAATTAGGGTGGAATGTAATATCTTCATCTTCTGTCTCTGTTTGAATCAGCTTATTATTTCTGACTCTTGCTTCTAAAACTAAGTAACACTATTATACTGGAATCGCCCAAGATATGGAGTAATAAGACAAAGTAGGAGGAGTTAGTTGCGCAGAACTCTTGTGCACCGCAGCCCAATTTACACTGAAGCTATTTCAAAAATCCAAATGATTGAGAATTTTTTTTGAGGTAGAGAAAACATTGTAGATTTTTGCTGCATGAAACAAATTTTGTACATCAACAAAATAAACGTAATAAAATGGCCGAGTCGGAGCGTCACCTTCATCGCGGCTAGAGCGCATGTGTTTGGTGTTGTGTGGTGCGTGCTGTGTGCACCTTTAAAACAACCAATAGTATGTCGAGATTCAAATAGCGCGGGCGCTTGTGGGCGTTTTTATTACTCTATATCTTGGGCGATTCCAGTATAGTAAAGTACTATGTAAAGTTCATCTAATTATTGAACAATCAAAGACTGGCAAGTATAGAGTAGCAGACTAGTCAGTAGAAATAGGCAGTCTTTCTTAGAAGAAAGGTCGCGATGCCTGTTGGCAAGTGTTACAAACACAGTAGCTAAAGGTAAGCCTGATTCGATTGGCTAACGCCAAATACCTACTCTATTGTCCAAGTCCAAGTCCAAGCCCGCAGACAATATAACGGGAATAAAATCTAGATTCAGCTTAGAACTTTGATTGGTCTGATTAACCTGTCTGATCTTTTTTAATTTTTGGTTTTCCAAAATAGATTTAGGAATTTTTTATCGAGAGATTTAAGTCTATCGATTCGTTTCGGATCAATACACCTAGGATCAAAAGTAGATCTCTTCCCATTTTGCACTAACTATTAAATGTTGAAAGTCCTTGATAATTGTTAATAAAAATGCAAGGCAAACAATTCTGAAAATCCCAGCCACATCTTATAGTGTTCACCTATACAATATAGTTCCCACTCATACTCAGTTTATTCATCGATACTATTTTAAGGGCGATACTGTTAAGGGGGGCTACAGCCACTTACATCTTGTACCCTCTCAAACTTCATAAGGCATGAATTTTTTCATTTTTTGACATGATATAGACATGGAAGATTGAAAAGGAGTTGTAAAAGACAAAGATCTTGAGTTTATTGTATGTACAGAGTGTCCCACCGAAAACGAAACGAGCTCATTTTGAGGGACATAACCATAATTTTTCGAAAAACTGCCGGACACGTCAATTCTATTAGGGAGGGGGGCATGCATATATACTATTTCTGTTCAGCCATTTTCAACTCTAAAATAGGGATAAGGTTGAACATACGTTATCGTAAACAATTGAACGCATTTTATTTTGACTTTAGCATTCCAGTTAAACGCCGTATTTCGAAGTGTTCGTTGTAACTATTCATTCAATATTACAAATGACTTATTCGATTGCAGAAAGAGTTGATATAATTACGTTTTTCTTTACAAACAATGAAAGTTGTTCAACCAGCGATATCCAGATAAGCACATGAATCGCAAATATGTCATGGAGTTAGTTACTAAGAAAATCTGGGGAGACCGGGTTTGTAGCAAATAAAAAGTGAAATGTTAAAAATCCGGTAAGAAATGAAGTGGTCGTTCTGTATCAGGTTCTGTATCAAATGGCTATTGAATCGGGTATTAATCAAACCAGTATTCAACGAATTTTAAAACACTACAAGTTTCATCCTTACAAGATTCATTTGCCACAAAAACTCAATGAAGACGACTTTGATCGCCGTTTGCAATTTTGTGAGGCTTTAAGTGAATGAGCGATAAATAATAATCCAAATTTACTTTTTAACATCTGCTTTTCCAACGAATGCAGTTTTTTCGTAAATGGTATGGTCAATTGCCATAATTGTCGCTATTGATCAGATTCTAATCAGAGGATATTTCGCGAATCAATGGAAAAATGTAGTTTGAATTGTTAGAAGACAACATTGATACAATATTAACCGATATCATAGAAAATGATGATCTTTACCTCGCAGATCATTCGCATTTCCAACAGTACGGCGCTCCTTCACATTATGCACTGCCTGTTCGACAGTATATGGATCAAAGGCTCAATGGACTGGAAGAAAGAGGGATCTTCGAATGGCCTCCAAAGTCGCCAGATTGATCTCCGCTACATTTTTTTTGATGGGTCATCTAAAGAATAACATTTACCTAACGGCACCGGATTCTTTAGAAGATTTACGACAACGTATAATTACTGAATCCCGTCTGATCACTCCACAAATGCTACAGAACGTGTGGCGACATTTTAAGCAGAACCTTTATTACTCAATGGTGGTGGTGGTCATTTCAAGCTTTTAATATGATGAACGAAGTTTACGCCAAAGTTATCACGACAAAGGCTCCAAATGTAAAATTAAATTTGAATTTGTACTGTTTCCTTGAATTGCATTTTCGCGGGAAATAATACTCGGAACCCAAAAAATAAAAATACTACTGTAAAGCAAATTCATTGAGCTTTCGAATGGCATGTCTTTTGCTACCCCATGCCATTTAAAAATCTTAGGCTGAACCGCTGAAAATGCCTAAACGGAAATAATTATATAACATGTCCCCTTTCTTAATAAATCTGATGCGGCCGATCGTTTTCGAAAAATTGCAGTAGTCCCTCAAAACCAGCTCGTTTCGTTTTCGGTGAGCCACTCTGTATACTGATATGCATCTTTAACCTCTGATGTCGAATATTATCTTTTTTTATCGCAGACGTCCAGAATCCGATATTTTATTTTATTGATTCATAAAACCCTACTTTTCAAAATATTAGAGTTACAACTCTTTTGTTTTTTTTAGAATTTTTCATGACCTTCAAGAATTCTGGGATCTATATCAAAATTTGAGATTTTCATCAAAATCGAAATACTATAAATCTGGAGCGATATTCTTTATATGTAGTTCTTTATAATTAGCACATATCCATTATATGGAAAAATGTCAAGGTCGTAGCCTCGGTAGATGAAGGTTTTATATACTTTGCAGCTACTCATTTTTGAAGTGAAAATTGAAGAGTATCTCAACAAATCCAGCTCGTTCTTGGCACCTACCTGATACATACAATTTTTATCACGAACCAACTTATTCAAACAAGCAATGTTTCGCGATTTTTGTAAATGAATGAACTCTGCTGAGCATGCATTGTGCTTGTAATAGTTATATTAAATATGGAAAATAACGGACATTAGAAAAGAATAAGCAATATTACATACTATATATGATCAAAAAAGACCAATACAACCACAATCAATGGTTGGAATGACAATTGCTTACTTGTTAACTTACAACAAAAGATGACTAACTAAAATCACTACTTTTTACCAATGCAATTGTGGTTTTGATTTTTTTTAAATGATGTTTAGAACAAAATAAAAAATGAATATATTCAACCGCGAGTTATAGCGTGAAATTAGGTTTGTTATCACGCATTTAATCGTAACATCATGCGATATAAGCTAATAAACGACATATTATTTAGATGTTGCCGAGAATTTCCCCCTTGGGTAATTTTAAAATAATTTTCTCTTAATTTAGTGCTGGTAACCGCAATTAGTCATCAACAGTATTTTGCCCACATCACATCATGCAGAACATGCAGAATATCATGTACAAAGGTAGTACGCAAGCACATGTGTGTAATTCATAATTCACAAAGAAGATACGTAGTAAGCCTGTTTTTGTATTCATAACACCAGGTATTGATTCATAAATAACATCATAAGCTAGTATTAACGGACATCAAGAAGATTTCTTTTTTTTTTCTTGTGAATATTAACTGACCGATTTATCTTGCTACAGACTATTTTAGTACATTTTTCTGGCAGTCAATAGGCACTTAAAGCTACGTTAAAGGGCAGTAAGGCAGATTTAGTCGATTGTGTACTGGTTGCCATTTATAATAGGCTGTAAGATCCACTAACCGCCCTAGGATCATAAGTACAGGGTTATACATTATCTTTTGACCACCGTTTATCTCTGTTATTATAGGAGATAAAGGAACAATTGCACATAATATGCAATACAGACACATGAAACACCCTGTATATTATTGCATTTTCAAATAGCCCTTTTTCCTGGTTCTAAATATATCAGGGTGTATAAGTCTATCATTAATACTTTCTGGCATATTCGACTTCGAAAATACAAAAACACGTTTATGTGAAAATGTACTAAGTGGAAATAACAAGGTGGGCTATGAAGATAATTGGTTTATTTTTTTTGTTGATATTTAATCAAAATGGGTTATAGTGAGACTGAACGGCCCCATTTCAGTTTATTCACATTTTGAAAAGCATAGCCTACTGTTCTTTCAATAGTCAAGTCAAGTATTAATGATAGACTAATGTAACATTATATGTTTAGCATCAGGGAAAAAAGGATTATTCGAAAATGCAATAATATACAGGTGTCCCATTTAACGTGACCTATACATGAAATTGTTTTTAATCGTATTTAAAAAGAATAGGTGCTATAATATAACTATTATAAGAAGAATTTTTATCTCAAATAATAACAAAGATAAAGGTGTACTCAAAATATAATCAATAACCCTGTACTCAGAAATACTCATTATATAAGCTTGTTCACTTATACCATTAGAACAATATTGTATTTCTCAGAATCTATGTTCCAAACGCACTCCCATTTACACAAATACACTTATGACCATTGGTATCTTGATATTAATCAATTCCAATCGATTAGGCGACCTAATCATTCTCAGTGATTCCAAATAAAATTGTGATAAATTTCAACTACAACGCGGGAACGGTTGTGAAAGTACATTACAGACAACAAAAATTAAAAAACTAAAAAATGTTTTGAATATTCCTTACCAGAAGGTTTAGAAGTATGTTGACTCATCTCTCAATTTTCTCGACGTTACTGTACACCTGAAACAGAAGTATATGTTTCCCCTTGCCGTCCTTCAGAATCTATTTTTCTAATTTTTCTAAATTTCACTAGAATTGCTTAATCCCATCCATTAGAGACAATCTTTTGGGATACTGAATGGTATTTCAAGCCTGATTTCTTCGCGATTGCATAGATTTTGCCCCTGAGTGGTAGGGACTAGTCAATAAGACAAACATATATTTTCTTTTCTAATATCTAGGTTATTTATGGATTGACTTTGTTCAAACTTGATGAGTGGTTGCCAAATTACATTAAAGTTGAGGCAGAATAAAGTTATAAAGTTTTTAAATTACTATTGGCAACCATACATCAAAACTGAAATAGAAGTGAGTGAATGTATCGTAGGAAGGAATACAATAGCAAAAGCATTTCATTGTTAGAAGTATCTGAATTTTTTCAACTCTATCTGTTAGCCTCTAGATAGTTTAGATGGCTAGCAGTCTTGAGAAACATGTTAATTATTTTACGGTTGAAAGCGCAAGATATCCTGTTAAAAGTGTCCTTTCCAGTAGAGCTTCTAAGGTATTAATACGGTAAGCTAGAATCGCCGGCTAGCAAAAGCAGAATGAACCATACCTTGCTGTTGGAAGTATATAGATATAGAACCTAGAGAGCATGAAAAAATGATATAAGAAAATAAAACCCAATAAAGCCGGAGGTATAAGCAAAAAACGCTACAAATTATTAAAAATATGAATGACTGTTAAGTAACCAACCAAAGAAGCAATTCAATCTAGGCTGATTATCGAAAAGGTTTCATAGTCTAAAGCGGAATAAAAAATAAAGCAGAATGGCCAAAATGGGTGTTCCTAGCCATCTCGTATCTCTAGTCCACAACTTGTATGCTACAGTTCAGATAGACAAAGAAACATCGAAGCCCTGTAAGGTCCAAGAGCGTGCTAGCATATGTATATTTTTATGTAAAAAATTCGTATTACTTCGCTTACTTCATAGACCTACGTTTTTCATCCGATACGGCTCGCTACGCTCTATATGACCATTTACAGCCCAGTTTTGACTTCGACAGAATTAAGAGATGTGTCTATATTATACCGGGTTAACTTTTTCAACTTGAGACATCGAAATATTTCGAGAAATAATACGCATCGTATAAATAGAAATGTTCCAAGTATACCCTCAATATTTTCGAGGGGGGGCATTCACCTGGCCTAAAATTAGACTGCCGGCCCTTGGAGGTGGGGCAGCTTTGGAATCTTAAATGGGAACCCACTTTTTTTATTGTAGATTTAGCTTCTGCGGCAAAAACAAAGTAACTTTTGTCCGAAATTTTCTTTTCGTTTCGTGATAGATGGCGCTGTAATCGCGAAAATTAGGGTAACTACGGTTTCTTCAATTATTGGGAACCACCATGTGTCATTCTAGAATGAAATGAAAACAATACCACTTCTTTGTTTTGAACATTTCACCGACTCGTGATAGATGGCGCAGCATTAGGCATAAATTAGTTAAAACTTCGTTTTTTTTTTAACGAGAACCCCCATGTTTCATTGAATTATGCTTTAACCTGATCAAATGTTGAAAAGGCGAAACTTGTTTTCAGTAAATTCTCTCACCATTGGGGGTGCTTGTTTTCGGTGATCCCATTGCCTCTCACCATCGAGTTGCTTTATTTCGGTGAACCTTCCACCATTCAATTACAGTAAGTGCTCGAAACGCTCACCTTCAACTTTGATGCATTTATTAATCAGCGCTTCAAATGATTGGGCACAGCTTAAAAGTGTGTCTGCTGTTTTGGGCGCAAGCATTCCTGACTCGCTCAATCATATTTTCACGAGTTTCTGGCCCTTGCCGATATGCTTTATCTTTTAGGAAACCCTACAAAAGGAAATCTGGCGACGTAAGATATCGCGATCTGGCAGGTCAATTTACTGAACCACCTCTATCCATCCAGCGATCATTGTAGTCGCGATTTAGTACTTCCCGTGCTACTATCGCATAATGTACTGGACAACCATCATGTTGAAACCACATGTTCTGTTGCTCTTCAAGCAATGGTGACAGTTCGTTTTCCAGAATGTTTCGGTATTTTTCGCCGATCAATTGCCCCCAATGAAGCATTTTTCCGCATCAAACGTTAACAGTCCAAGGACGCTGATGTTCAACTAGGTGTGGGTTTTCCATACTTTAATAATGCGTGTTGTGTCGATTAACCGTACCGTGGTTGGTGAAAGACGACTCTTCAGAGAACAGTACCCGGCGAAAGAAATTCGGGTTTCTTTGTATTTGTGCAAATGCCTACTGACAAAATGTCACTCACTTATGGAAATCATCACCATGGAGTTCCTGAAGCATAGACACATGGAGGGATGAAATTTATGATTATGGCGCTTTAATATTTTACAGACACTAGTCTAAGGCAATGTGGAATCGCGAGGTATTTATCGAATGCTCACATAGGGGGGGGGCAGTGACCGGACTCTTGTAGAGATAAATAATCCATACTAAAGCACCCTATTAGTCAAAATATGAAATAAAAAGTTTCAAATTAAAAGAAAATCAACTGTTAACACAACTCCCCCCCCTCACAGATGGAGAAACAAATTTCTAAATGAGTGGAGTGTCAGTAGCACCTGACTGAGAAGGTGGATCTAGGTTCTAAAACGTTGCTTTGTTTGTTCAAGTCAATGACTTGGATGTTCTCTGCTTGCTTCTATGTAATGTATAGGCAACAGTACTAGTGCGGGGAAACCTTATTTTAAATGATTACAGCGCCATCTAACACAAATCTAAAAAAAATGTCAGACAAAATTGTACTTTGTTTTTGCCACAGCATATGAGTGCAACAACAAAGAAATGGATGTTCCCATTTAAGATTCCAAAGCGGCCACCTGTCCCACGCCCAGGGGGCGGGGTCTGTCTATTTTAAGGTGAATGCCACCCTTGAAAATATTGATGGTTTATTTGTAACATTTTTGTTTTCGTACACTGTGTATTTCTCGAGTAACTTCGATGTCTCAAGTTAAAAAACTCACCCGGTACAGCATTACGATAAGTTTTTCCAATTTGACAAAATGTACATTTTTATAGCACAAGTACTAAACTTAACCCATCGACGTTCTTATTGCAGGAGAATTCTCACGATAACTATTCATTGCCGCCCACTTTTTGTAATTTCGTAAGTCGAGGTATTGATTCAAATTGATCCTTGACTGGTAATACATATACCAGGTGAATCACTCAACTGAGGAAACAGAAAAAAATAATTTTCCTTATATTTATTTTTTGTCGGATTTGTGCACATGGTTAAAATTCCGATTCAAAAATTTTTAAAAATGTTAAAAGATTTTACTATTTTCCATTAAATACATTAATAAAATTTGCGCTCCTAGCAACGAGTTCATCTCTATTATCACATATAGTCGACTTTTCCTATTCAATCTTGGAAATTAAATTGCAAAAAAAAGTTTCAAAAGCAAAGTAATATCCCTTATGGGATTGCAAGTGCGTGTCAATAGCATCACCAAATTGAATTTTTATAGTATATTACTTAGATTTCGAAAATAAATATGTAGTACATATAGTATATTGAAAGGACTTCTTCATTTATGTACGGGCATTATTTTTGTTGAACTGCACTGTATTTAATCGTTGGGCTACAATTACTTTAAGGGGGAATTAAAATGGTCAAGGTTAGAGATGACCTTTAGAAAATTGATGAATGATGACTGATTGACGTCTAAACGCCTGATTCTTGTCGGCAATTCCTTCTAAAACAAATTAAGCTATTCTGTCTTTTGACATTAAGATAATAAAGAATTATTTATTAGAAGATTGTGAACTACTTACTATATAGATTATTGATGAAACAGCTGATTTGATTCTTTTATCAAAGTGGGTAGACTTTATTCATATTTAATTATCTATCCCCCTATAAGCGATAAGATTATCAGAAATGAGAGCTTCTATTTTTAAGCATATTCAGATTAATAAATAATAAAGGACTACGGGAAATTATAATGGGAAAATGACTCTCTAGTAGTGATGGGTTCTCGACACCACCCGCGTATCACGACACTTGAGAGTCGAAACCATTATGACGTCAGAAGTGTCGACTCTTCATGATACTTTAACGACACTTCGCCTTTACATCATGCACGCGCTAGTGTAAATGTAATCCAATTGAAACGAGAAGCAGTCAAGATTCATAGCTACATAAATCATAAGCAAACTATGGATTAAAAAACAATTATATGAGTAAATTCTGTTATGGTTATATATTTATGCATTAAGTACATTAAAAGACATTAAATTATTTATACATCGTGTTCGTTCTAACATTTGCTATAGGAAATTAGTATGGGAAATCTGAAATATGTCAAATAGTTCGTTCTCGAATAAAAGTCGGTGAAATTAATAGTTGCAATCGATAGATAAGATATTCTAACGTACTGTCCAAAAATATTACCCTTAATAACAATCCCAATTCTTCAAAAATTATAAATTCATGAATTATTTGCAAAACATTAATTTAAAAGCCGAAACCTGAAAAGTTCACGTGAAGCCTCCGTGGTTCAATGCCAACGGTGGCTTGCTAAACTGCACGGGCTGGTGGAATGCAAGATCGAACCCCGTTACAAGCATAACTTTTTTTAAAATTTTATTTGTCATTAATCTTTAATTTAATAACTATTTAAATAATTTGTTATTATTTTATTCGAAAAACGTACAAGAAATAATAAATTAGAAATGAAAACTGACGATGCTTTTTCATACTGCATACTACAAAAACCAATTTTTACAATATTAGTTAATTAACACTCAAAATCCTGAAGATTTAAATACATTTAAAGTTTCAGTATTGACAAGTACTTATTTTTCAATTTTATTTATTTTGATTTGAAATAAATACGTAATGAGAATTCTTGAATTCATGTCTTATTAATTGGGTACCATCATTTTTTATTTGTAATGTATTATTTCAGTATTGACAAGTACTTATTTTTCAATTTTATTTATTTTAATTTGAAATAAATACGTAATGAGAATTCTTGAATTCATGTCTTATTAATTGGGTACCATCATTTTTTATTTGTAATGTATTATTTCTTGTACGTTTTTTGAATAAAAGAATAATAACAAATTATTTAAATTGTTATTAAATTAAAGATTAATGGCAAATAAAATTTAAAAAAAAGTTATGCTTGTAACGGGGTTCGATCTTGCATTCCACCAGCCCGTGCAGTTTAGCAAGCCACCGTTGGCATTGAACCACGGAGGCTTCACGTCAACTTTTCAGGTTTCGGCTTTTAAATTAATGTTTTGCAAATAATTCATGAATTTATAATTTTAACTAAAAAAATCTACAACAAAATAGTTTTATATGTACGTCTTATTCAATGATTGTTGGCCAGTTCAACAAATCTGCCTTTAATTTCTTTGTAAGAATGATTAAGCAACTTCGAATTACACTCTAATAAGAGCGATACTGTTTGACACTTCGTGTCGCGACACTTCAAGTGTCACGACCACGAACAGTATCACGACACTCGACACCCAAGTTCCCATCACTACTCTCTAGTAAAATTCTTTAAGGGCGACATATTGTAAAACAAAGAAAGGCCGCTAAAAAGCAACAAGTAAGATAAAGAAAAAATAATAATCTTTATTCAAAGTTATTGAGTGAGACAATTAATCGATTAAGATATAAACAGGTTATGCATAATTTAATCATGCTTGTTTCTTTGTCTTACCTGTTACTGTTAGTAGTCCTTCCTTTATTATAATACACTGACCTTAAAACATGTACCGAATGAAAGTTAACACTAGGTATTTGGCGTGCAAATTTACGCCTTCACTTCTAGAGTGCAGAAAACTATCTAAAATATAACATATCGTATTTTCAACCCAAATTTGGCTATCTAATAGATCTGTGGTTCCCATCAATCTTTAAACGAACCACTTCGTCGCGCTCCTGCTCCTTTGTTTACAGAGGGCCCTTCCAAGTTAATATCTTTTGTAACTTTTGATAAATTTCTTTGAGTCCATCTCTACTAACGAAGTCCGTCATTGTTTAAATCTGTGCTGTTTTAATAAATCCAATTCCTTCACCTGAAAGGCCTTCTGCTCTGCAAGGGATTGGAATTATTTAAAAAGTCTCCATTTAAATATTGAAGGGCTTCATTAGGAGAGGAGGTTTCTGAAGACTCGGAGAAATTGAACGGAAAGTGGTCCAAAACATGTTAACTTAGAGGAGCCCTCTGGCGAGTGAGCGAGCTGGGATGCTACAAAGGCATCCAAATTGAAAAATTGATGGGAAGGGCAAGATCTATTTGATAACCAAGTTAAGTCCGAAAAATACGAACTTACCGTATGTTATATTTCAGGTAGTTTTCTGCCCTCTGGCGGTAAAGTTATGAAGCTTCGTGTCAAGCATTCATACTAAAAAGTTGAAGGACGCAAGTTTCAACTTTTATTCGGTACGAGTGAAAATCGTTTTTCCATTAGAATATTGCGAACTCCTTTGCTTAAAAATCTTGCTGTAATTTTAATAATAACGGAAGATATAAAAAAGAAAATGATTTTGTCTTGTCATTCTAATCAAATTCCGATCTAATGTAAGTTATCATCTTGGTCCCATCGAGCCGGAAGTATTTCAGTAATGTTAGAACTTCCAGTAATGCCACTACTCTAATCGATAATACATTATTAGGAGCCAGCTCGTTCGGATTACGTGCCATGTTAAACAAACTTCAAACTTGATTTGATCTTGAACATCAGTTAAGGATAACTTGGCATCATTACGCATTTGACGTTGTATTTTGAGAGAACGTAGTAAGATGGTTTGACGTCATCAATGAATTATATTTATGAAATGCTAAGGTGCAACTGAATGAAACATGAATTTCGTCTCAACTATTTTTAGATATGTTCCAGATGAGTCTACACTAAGAATTTAGCATAGTTAGAAATTTCTTTTTGGTGGATTCCCAACCTACAAAAATAACAAGAATTTTTGTTCTGAGACTCTTATTATTTTTAAAATCTTTCAAGATTAGAATTCGGGTATAAAATTTAAAAGATATTGCCAAAAAAACGGCTAGATAAATTTCTTTATTACTTACCTACCTTAAAAATGATTTCAGACCGTACAACTTCCTTTCTTGACATAATACGATGTTGAATCATGCTTCATGTTATCGACCTTGACAATAAAATTTTGATTGGGATATGGAGGACATGGTGTGTAAATCATTAGATCAAAAAAGTTGTTAATCCGGCTTGCCAATATTGCATAAAATGAGTGCGATAGGTACATATTTAAAACAAATCTAGTAAGCGTTGAAAAAAAAACGCTTGTTTTTTAATTTCGCATTCTTTAATTTTTTTTGTAATCACGTGTAATTATGGGATGAAGAAAAATTTAATACCACATGCAGTAATAATAATGAATGCAACAAGAAGCAATTATACTGCAAGACTTATTTACATTCCAGGTAGTGAGTGAGTCATTGGATTGATTTTTAATAAGATGTTATATAAAGTAGATACAATGTCAAGCAAGTAATAGTAGTATTTGCAAATTAGAATTTATATAGCATCCAGTGACAGCATATTTTGATAAAAGAACTAAGTTTTTCTTTACATAAAATTGAAAGCTACGTATATTTTAAGATATGCGCAAAGGTAGGCAATTAATCTGATAAAAATAGAAGAACGGCAACATTGCTTGCAGAGTTAAGCTCTTAACAGGTGGCAGATTGAGTTGAAACCGTTATAGTCAAAATTTGTACATCAAAATTACTTATTTCCAAAATTCCTTAACATTTTCAAAATCCTTTTAAAGATTTTGCAATTTTCTGCAATTTTTTTCATAATTACTTGTACATTCTCAGTAGTTCCTTTAAATTCTCGAAAAGATTCAAATGCATATATATGCATTAGGATGGTTCTTATGTAGGTTATGCTGGAATTTCGGTTTTGCCGGGTGCCCATTCGATTAAAAAAAACTGAATTCTTATGTATATATTTGACCACTGGGACAAATTGTTGAGAACAAATTTGAAAATTGATTTTTTGGAATTAACAGTGTCCAATGCTGGGTCATGGGCCATTCGGTTTTTTCCAAAGATTTATACAAATAAATTCAAAATAATGCACCAGTGATGTAGAATGCCCCATACAATCTTTTTTTCACCTAAAAGTAGCACCGATACCCGTTAATTCTATAAAATCTTTTTTTTTCAAAAATTTGTCCCAGTGGTCAAATATATGCGTAAGAATTGAACAAAAACATTTAAATAGGAAACTTCTCCTTGTTACAGCGGGTGATTAGAATAGAGATAGGAAGTTCGTATTGTTCTTAAAATTTTCAGTTTTTTTTAATTAAATGAGCACCCGGCAAAACCGAAATTCCAGCTTGACTCAAATAAGAACCACCCTAATATGCACACTATAACTTTTTTATCTCAATCTTGTGCGGTAGCAAGGATGTGATTTCATCCTTGCCCAAGATTCATGGTCCATTACAACCAACCACCCGCGATTGAATACATCTTTAAAAAAAATTATATGATTATGGAGTTCCACAAAGTAAGGCTGGAGACAGTAAACTCGAATATATCTTAGCCCGCCCTTCCAAAAACAGTGGATACGGGCGGGATCTGGCTTCAGCTGAAAAGCTTGTTTCAGTAATGGCGGCGGGTTGCAGGTATTCTCAAAAAGCCGAGCCCACCCCCTCAAACCTCCTAAATCCGCTCGATCGAACATATCGAGTAGAAGTGTGTGGGTAGACCAATGTAGCGGGCAAATCGAAATCCACCCATGTTTGAGAACAATGGTTGGTCAAGCATCTCAGATTACTCATTAAGTGAATTTGAGCGAGCTTCCGCCGGTATTGGTTTTGGTACCTAATTGAAGACATTAATGCAAGACTGGCGGAATTTACTGATTGCTTACTGATGCAATTTGCCTATAATCATACGACACAACTGTTCAGAGCTGCGGAATGCCTACCATCCGCCATTTAAATAATTCCGAAAAAAGACGCTTGGACACAGTCACAGACACATCATTTGGAGAGGGTAAGCTAGGGTATATTTGGTCACAAGTTGCTATAACGGCCACGTGCACGTGCCAGGAACACGGATGGTGATCACATTCTTGCTACCGACAAGACATGTCCGTATCAAGATTCAACGAAAACGCAGTAAACAATCTGATACCCGCACATATACACCTTTAATTTAGAAATGCTCGTCGGACCAATTTCTCAAAGGTACAGGTGGGATCGGATTTCTCCTATAAATGGGACTGCCCACGTATCTCCAATTCACACATAAACGACAAATGATTTTAGGTTCATACACTTTGGATATGAAAATTCCTATTGTGGTTTTGCTATTGATACCAAGTGAGGATGGACGCAAAAACATATAACTTTTAAAGACAGACCAAACCGAATCTTGATACCTATAATCTTATGTGCTCCTATTCGATGTAATTTGAGTTTGATTGGTGTACTCTAAAAGCCTTGGACAGTCCGTAGATGGCCATAGATTGTCCAAACGACTTTCATAAGGCAGCGACTATACTCGAACTAAACAAAGAGAATCGAATAAAAATCGTTACATAAGCAATGGAAGTCAAAATTCAAAACAAAACGCCCTTAGATTTTTTTTAGAGGTTGATTAAGTGGAACTTGTGTGTAATTATCAAGAGCGGAATCCCCATTCTTCAGCTTTTCCGGAACATTAGAAGTGATGTAGAATCATGATTCCGGGTTGTCTGCGAGAACTATTGTAGGTATTTTGTTTCCATCCGAACTGATAGTTGCACAGAATCCCTCCCCGCAAATTCGACTAACCATACAATGTGGTACATGATGCTGACTGCTGGTGTGAAAATAAACTAATTGATCGTGGCTAATAAGACTTGCCGTTTTTACCAAACGTTTGATGTAGAAATTGATCTACTAAATCTCATTTTTGGGAAGTAATGCTATTTTTGATCAAGTTCCGGAGTCCTTATAAAGCGGAATCCTTTTCAGACGTTTTTTAACGATTTTTTTTCAGAAACTTCAAAGTTTCGATAATATACTATATACCTAAATACCAATACGTATTTCGCAGCAAGACTGGTGAATCCCTCGTCAATGGATAAGCTAAATGCGGTGTCGATATCAGAAGATAACGAAATTATCCAGTTCTATCCCCTGTACTGTACTGAATAGACGGATGGTAAACAAAACTGCTTCTTTGCGTGAGGATCTTTGCTCGCTTCCTTTCGACTATTAGGAAGGTTGGCAGAATCAGTTCCAGAAGGTGTGGAAGAAAAGATTCACTGAAGTTCAAAGAAAATTTAAAATTAATGTTTTAGGCTCAAACTTCTACTCGGTCACCTGGTAGTCCAGTCAATAGAGATGTGAAGAGTGTATTTTCGTGTTAACAGCTATTTTATTGCACAAACCTATTCAGAATAGCGTGTAGATTAATATATGTAGTTGCGTACTAAATCGTAGTGACAGCAGAAAAGTTATTAACAATTTAAGACGCGTATAACCGTTTTTGAGGAGTTTTCGGTAGCTCATCAGGATGACTTCCTACGAAAAAATGTTCAGTATATGATTTGTTTATAACTACAAATAGCTACAGAATCTGCAACTTATATCTGCAATAATTAAGTTGCAAAATCGAAGAAACTGCCAAAATCGCGTGTTTTTCAGTTGCCATAAAAATTTAAATAACCAGCCAATATTGATGAAACTTACGTTAAATATAGTTTAAATTATGTACAATAAGCACCCAAAACCCGTACGCCAGGTATGCAAAACTTTTTGTTTAACAAGGCTTTATACGTCTACTGCGCCTAAAACTATGGAAGTTTTAACCAAACACAAACAAAAATCTTACTAATGTTCAACCTTACCACTTGTCAATACTGACGTTAATCTTTGTTTGTGTTTGGATTGTCTAAGCTTACTATGATCAAAACTACTATTGCAACGACATTGAGATATCGAATTTCTTTTTCCACCATGGATTTAAAAACAAGCTCAGGCCAAGAAACTTAATTTAAGGGCAGGCATTGAATGATAAAGCCTTAGGACTCTCAGTGTGATTGATAGTTTGTTTTTTTTTCTGATAAAACAAGAAAGAGTTATTCTTTTACTGAGAATTAATTTAAGATAATTTTCACAATTCAACGGTCGAACATACTAAGTGAAACAAGAGCTTTCAAATGATGTATCACATGCCATAAATTGTCATTTAAGAAAAGTGTCGATGACGTCATAGTTTTGACAGATCTCAATAAAAAACAAATTAATTCTATCAGAATGTGGGAAACTGAAAAGCTAAATTGACGTGTTCGAGCGTTTTCCATAAAACCTGAAGACTACCAAATTATTAGGGGTAGTCCACACTTTTTTCCACACTGTATATGAACGTTTTAAATAAATATGTTTGTTGCTATGGTATTGATGATAACGAGCCCGTAATAATTTTTACGAGGTTCATAACGGGCTAGCCCGTAAAATGAATCTTTACCCATAGAAACAGAGCTCAATAAACAGATGTTTACGAATCAGAATACCATAAAATTATATATGATAAAAAGAATGATTATAAACACTGTGAGCCGTATTCGCACCTCTCTATTAGATTAACAGCATGTTTAATTACCATGGTGACCAATTCTAATCTTAATTAATTTTACAAATAATATTAAAAATAACCAAATCTTTCGCAACAGAAAAAAGAGAGGAAATTCTAAAACTATAACGAACCATTTTTAAATTGTTTTTGGATCAAGAAGTCTCTCAGTGTAAAGATAACACATGGGTACCATAAAAATTGGTCAAGACTGACCTTTATGGACCCTTTACTGTTATTAGAAATATTTTTTAAACTGCCTGTTTGTAGATATTATTTGGATGTTTATGATTGGCCCACTAATAAAAGTTACCCACAGGAGAGAGGTTTGTTGTAACAATATTTCTTTAAAACTCTGTTACCGAAATACGTATTGACATAACTTAAATACAAATGTGTTGTTTGAAAACATCACTTAAAATATAGTATTGTGATAGATCACAGTCCCTGCGATCTGTTTTATTAGTTTTTCAAGTAGGATTTAAAACTAGGTATAGTATAACAAGAACTTATACAGAAATATTAAAAATAATAAAGACAAAATATCAAATGGTAAAAAATTAGGAGTCTAAAAGTTGATCTGCCTGAAAATGCATGTAAATAAGGCAAACAGGAAGAACTTTTTGAGAAAAGAATATCAGAGCATAAGAACACATTTATTAATAAAAATCTGTTTCATCTCTCTTTGCTAATAGAAACTAACCATGTATCAAATAAAGAATGTAAAATTCTACATACTATAGAAAAAAAAGGAATCTTTAGAAATTAATAATTAAATTAGTAAAAATGAAGTAACTTAATAATCGGCCAAACGAAATTGAATAATTTACAGATTTACACCCAACTGTTCAATTGTTAAATTTATTTTTGTAACTTAAAATCTCCAGAGTAATGTTTTTATTGTTATATTTTTCTAGTTACTGACTATTTTTAATTGTTTCTTTTTGGATGGAGTATTGAAGTCGATAACCATAATGATTTATTTTTTAACCTATTTTTCGAATTATTGAAATTCATCTCTGGGATTTATAACTATTACTTGGCAAACGTTGTTCTTGTCATTTATTTGATTGGCGTATACAGTGAGATTGCAAAGTCTGGAACTTTTATCAAATGCTTTTTAGAGAAATAAATCCTCGAACACGTCAATTTTAGTTCCAAAAAAGACATATTTTGATAGTCAGCGATGCTTTGTTTAAATGAGAACCTTAATGTTGTTAATTAATTTGTACAGCGCATGAAATTATAAGGCCAAATATCGTCAAATATACTGAAAAATCATGACATTGTATTCGGAAATTTTCGAATAAAACCACTGTATACCTTTATATACTGTGCTAAAACTAATGGTGTCCGAAGATAACAGACTTTTATTTTATTTGAAACAAATAGATCTCCACCACAGTTCTCCACGATGACTATCTCTCAAAATTTAAATTATTATTATTTATTTATTCCTTATTTTTTTATTTTGATATCGTTATTGCTGTAATTTATTGCATAAGCAAGTTGAGTTTCGGGATGGTTTGTATAATAAAATTATAAGTATCGTATTTCTTTAAAACGTGTGTATCGAAATGAAAGAACTCATTATTGAGTTCATAATAATAATTCGACTGAAATCGAAACTGAAATTTATTATACCTCAACCAGAAATACAAGAAATGAGCAATCTTCGTAATCGCCCACCTGAATAAACAATACGGACACCCGGCTAACAAGATTAAGCTGCAGGTGGAGATAAGCGACAGCGGCGCCCGCAGAAATATTTTGTGGACATGCGATGGCCACATAAACCCTAATATTTATTCATAGATGCACAAAAACGAGAAATAAAAAAAATCAATTAACATTACAAAGTATTATTAGTACATAAATTTATAGTATGACTGTCTCAAATGCGTAATTATTATTAATAATAATTGATCTCAGATTGATAAATCTAAAACAAGCGTATAGAGGTTTTTATTGCGAAAAAAATACAGCGGTTTATGCAATTTGTTAATTAACGTGTACTCCTGGATTGCGTAATGATTTAGTATATTTAGTAAATGAAATGTCACGCTTAAAGTAGGAGTTTGCAAAATAATTTTATTAAGGACCGAATTTCTGGTCAAGCCTGCTATTTTAGTTTACTATTGATTTCATAATGATCTATGACAGCAAGGCTAATATGATGCTATTTTATTCATTTTTTCAATGTAAATGTATATGATAAGCTAATACAAAATATCATCATATTGGCCTTGCTGTCCTAGACCATTATGAAACCAATAGTACCTATCGATGAAAATTAACTTAAAATTATCAATCGACGTTAAACATATTCAAATACGCCTCTAAACATCACGTTAACTATCCTTAATTAAAATCAGTTTGTGCCACTACTGAATTTTAGTTTAGCTCATTTTAATAGTATTACGCAGTCAATAATGTATTTCATTGTGATAAAAATATTTTAACGAAATGCGATACTTATAATTGTATTATACAAACCAACTCGAAGCCCAACTTGTTTATGCAATAAATTACAGCAAATCTAAACATTGCTTCATTATCCGACCAACGTCTCCGACGTCGTAGTCAACGTCGTCGGCGACGTGGTCGCGGACGACCGTGTGTGCTGGGTTTAGGTTTTTAAAGGTTTGACTGGTAACCTGATCGCTACCGAATTATGAAGATGTTGAAATGAAGTTTAAAAATGGAGATTTTTTTAAATTTAAAGGATGCATGCCTGCTTCTAATAATAAAACAAAGTTGTGACCATGACACAATGCTTGTCCTGTTCTTTGACAATGGTGCACAGATGTTACCAAATATTGGATGTATATCTTACACTGAAACTGCGTAAATTAATGGCAACGATATACTAAAAGTCTAACATTTGTGGTATACGAACCATAATCATAAACCATATTCGTAATTTAATTTGCTATATTCCTGAGATCACCTGACCTACCGGGTAGGAATCAAAAATGAACGTCTGCCGTGCGTGTGGGGAAGCCAGACACAAATCCCTCCTAAACAACAGTTTTGTGCTTGTAGGAGGCCCACAATGGATTTATGCAACAAACCAGTTTGAACTAATTTTTAAATTAATCGGTAGATCTTATTATCAGTTGTTCAACAATTTTCTGTTACGCCTTTATTGTTGTTACGTACAATGCTTGATGCAGTATATTGTTAATAACTACTGTAATAATTTATATGTATAACAAAATCCTTTCTACTCTATTTATATACTTTTTCCAATTATATTCATTTTCAAGTGATTTAGACTGGCCTCTGTACCAATCTCAATCGGAAGTTAGCACAGCGACCGATTTAAAAAAAAAATTAAGCGCGACAAATTTTTACTTTTCACGACATATTTACGACTAATTTATGATAAATTAAGAAATATTTTGTTTTTAATTTTAAACATGTTGCTGTGCTAATTTCCAGGACGTATTTTTACGATTGCAACATCATCTATCGAAAATCGATAAAAATTTGTCAGATAAAACTAACTTACTTTTTAGTGGAAAACCCGAATCTGCAATAAAAAATGGGGGTTCCTATTTAAGATTTCAAAGTTGACCCCCTCCCAACCCCTGGGGGTTGTGGTGTCGAGTGTGCTATCATTGGATAGCGTTTTAAAAAATATTTAAGACGTGTTTTTTATTTTTTTATCTTACGTGCATGTCTCGAGATATTTGACCGTTCCGGTACTTTCTTCGCTCTCTGTATAATCACTAGATGGCGCTAGTGTCATTTAGAGTAGAAAGAAAAGTAGAAATAAAAATGCTAAAAAAATTCTCAGATCTCTCTCCCTCAAACACATTTTTCGAAATGTGATATTGTTTTTTCGAGTTAGCGATATTAAATATTTTAAAACCTTTACTACATCTTGATCAATAGAATCTCTTGTTCTTGGCCAATCAATTTATCAAAACATTCTTGATCGGAGATTAGTATCATTAGATTTCTTGTAACAGTTCTTCCAAGTTGAATCCTGCAATAAATCCAGAATAAAGAAGAGACATTCAATGAAAACAAAGGTTTCCAAGACCATTTGAAGAATGTAGTTTAGCAAAACTCGCAAACTTAGTAAAAGATTAAAATAAGCTTAGATACTGGATAGATAAAAATATGGTAAGAAGAGCACCTAGGTATTTAGGTAAATAACAGCAAAATATACCAGTTCTCTTTCGAGCCAAGCAATAAAATGAATGAAATACGCATCCTGATACGCATTTAAAGGCCAAGTTACTTTGATCAACTTTCAGTAGTTTTACTGCCTATCAAAATAAACGCACTAAATGACGAAAACTAAGTTTTCTTCCACCATCTTTTCAATAATTTGTTCTAATTATCTGCCATATTTTCCAACAAATTAATTATATCAAGATTCGTAGTATTTTTATTGCAAAACTGATTTATCACCAAAAATATAAAATACCATAACACTTTCATGGCCAAATGTCAGGTATTAACAACTACCATAAAAACTAAATTTAGAGATGTCCAATAAGTCATGCAGTAATTTTATATAATTATTTTTATACGGAATTCGGAGTGCTTTAAAATTACAGCAATTTAAAAATAATCAACGATAGCAACAATTTTATATATGGAAACGCCCTGCAGTATTTCAAGTTCTTTTTGTTAATTCTATTTTTAACATTTCAATCTTGTAAAACCACCTTTGCTTTTTTTTAATTGAAAGATTATTTATTAAAGATATAATAAATTAGTAAGAAATTTGAATTTTTTATTTTAAAGAAATCAATCTGCTAAAGGAATTTGCGTAGCAACAAAGATTTGACGAAAATACGATTAAGAAAGGTTACTTCAGGAATACTCCAGGAACTTATCGTTAAGCAAAATCAATAAAAAAGTGTGATGATGAAAAGTGTAAAAAAATTGCAACCAACTACTAGCTGACACTTTTTCTTTGGCCATAAGAATCTACATATCAACTGAGGTTTTTACTGGTATATCCACAGGATGGCGCACAATGATGACCCTGTACCTTATCTTGAAAACTATAAGAGTTTACGAAAAAAAATAATAAATGCAAATTTAAATTTTGTAATATTTTAGTATATACAGGGTGAGTAGTATTTTGCTACGGTCACTATCAACTTAATTAATTTAAAATAGAACACCCTGTATATTCTCACGACTTTCGATTGTACACGTTATTATAAGTATTTTTGGTTAACATAAGTCTGCACAATTTTTAAGTAAATTTAATTTCTGTAATTTTTTTAAGAATGCAACATTAAAAAATTAAATTTACGTACATGCAACTTATATTTAACTAATTAATATTATATTAATACACGATGCTTATAAATAACTTATGTAAGTCAGTGTTTTTCAGCAATTTATTGTCAAGTAATATACAGTGTCAATCCACTAGATCACAAACGTTTTGAACATGAAAAATTTCTTTTTTCAACTGAGACACCCTGTAGATTTATATCATTCAGTTCTTGAGTCTCTAACAATTCGTATTAATATGTTTTCTATTTAAAAACTGCACAATTTCAAAAACGATGACAGCTTCGGAACTGTTCACTTTAAAATTTTATTATGTGAATTGGTAGCGACTCAAAAACTGAATCATATAAAATATAAATATACAGGGTATCTAATTTGAACAAAATTGAGATATTCATGTTCAAATGTTTGCATCTTCGCTTTAGTATAAAATGAATTGAACACCCTGTATATTATTCAACAATAAATTTATGAGAAAAACGTTTACTTTTAAGGTATTAATAAACATCGTTAAAAAAAAATTAAATTTACTCAAAAATTGTGCTAACTTCCGGTATATAGGGTGGTTAACGTTTCTTTGCACACTATTGGGATTTCGAAAGCCATAAGAGATACGAAGTTGGTTAAACGAGACAAAAGTTACACAATTGCAAGGCCTTATCAAAACCAGTTCCAATATTGCAAAAAAATTATGGGCCACTAGATATAAGCAGGAAACGAAAACTTGTCATTATCTTCTTTTTTTAATATCTCGGAAACTATTTTTTCATAGAATGAAATTTTGCACATAGCCATAACTTGACATTCTGATTGTCGTGGCCATCTTAGAAAAATTTTAAACCTACTATTTTTTGAGCAGTAATAATCAACTTTTTTTATGGACGCCATATTGGATTTTTACTTGATCAGATAGTAAACAAAATTACAAATGCAAAAATGATGATGCAATGACAGTTAAGTATCACCTTCAAGTCAAATAAGTAATTTGCATTTAAAATACGTTTTCAACTACTCACATATGAAAATTTGACATAATCTTGTTAGAAAACAATATTGTGTTATTATTTGTAATTAAATGTTATGATAAAAACAGCTTTAGGTTTTAACTAGTCGCTCATGAAACATTTGACATAAATGTTGGCAAAAAACAACAAAAGTGACTGAAATACAGTGTAACATACAGTGTCATATTACGTGAACCACCCTGTACCTGCCAATGCCCGACATATTCAACTTTTATTTTTGAACAATGTTTAGCACTTCCAAAATGGCCATCCAAGTATTCCCTTTTGTGTCACGTTTTCCAATTATTTTAAGTACCTTTTACTCTCAATTTATTTCTTGACTTCATCTATTTTCATTATTAGAAGTCACTCTGTGTGGTACTATTCAGAAAATTCTCAATTCTCAGTTTGAAAATGATGTTAAAATTCTTGACAAACTTCCACCCGGAACAATAATGTACAACCTATTGAAGCTAGATAAGCTTCGACCAACAGTACGCACTTGTGACGTCACCATTCCGCGTAAGCATTTCAAATAAAGATCGCAATGGTTCAGAGCATCTTTTTATATAATATGTATAATCATAAGAATCCATAAAAATGATTGTATGAGTTTTATAGAAATTTAGATAACTCTGATAAAAGCGTATTTGAGCAATTGTTAATGCAAAAGGTTAGTTAACCTAGAATATTAATTCATAAACTATTTAATCAAATTGAGATAAGAGTTGATTTCTTTGAAATTAGAAATGTTTGTTAATGTATATAATAACAAAAAATAATAATAAAAAATACTCCTATCTTTTAAACAAGCAGATAAAAATAAATAGTCAGATAAGAAACGTAGAAGCAACATTAAACTGTTTAATTAGGATGCTAATTGCTAATAAGTGGTCAATTGACCATTAATTATAAAAATAACTCCGGATTGTTGTACACACGTGACGGATATTAGACCATAATCTGCATAAAATGTATATTCGTTTATTCTTATTAATAAAGGATACAAGATATAATTTTTAGAGTAATAAAATCTCATGGGGAACGAAACTCAAGAAGGCCTTATGGCCAAGGAGTCGCTGATTTCAATAATTCTTTTATAAATACGTGTCTCATACAACTGTATGGCAAATCAATATGTGTTTCTATCGCAGCGATCGCTTTGTAACCTGTAATATAAGCTAAACTGTAAAGTTCGGAACCAGGTTCGGTTCCCAGTGGCACTACGTTTAAATTTTATTTATTTTTTGTGAAAATACATCTTCGTATGCAATTTGATTTTCTTTACAGAAATTTAGTGTACCTGATACTGTAGCGCTGAGATTTTCAGTTTTATCTTTTTAAATTATATGGATTGATTTAAATCAATCAAACAAGTGTATTCGTAACAACCATAATTAAATTAGTTTATACTGCTCTCATAGCAATATAAAAATTAAAATACTATATAATTTATTAAAATATATAAATAAACACTGAACCACAGGCTTCAAACTATTTTTTTTATTAAAATTAGAATTTCGGCAATACAGGATATATCCCGAACGATACTAACCTTAACCAAGTAAATATTAATTTTTTATTGAATTATCTAAAGGTATAAAAAATGGTATAAAAGCCGATGGTTGCAAAGCGATCACTGTACCACCGATTTTTCAAATTTGTCAGACATTTTTTGTTTTCAGCTATACGGTGGCCCTGTAACGTAGAGGTTGTTATCTCCGAAAGTAAGCCACATGCCACATTGCACAAAATATCGAGACACGTATTTCCTTATTTTACTTCTACCTATTTTTACTAAAAAAATAAGGTCGCCGAAATCTCTGCTGTTAAGGTCCTATTGGAAGACTAATTTCGATACACAAGATAAAATCTTGTACTTGTAATATTTAAGTGAGGTGTATATTAGATGTACAAGCTTAGGACTGAAGACATATTTTTTTCATAAATTCAAAATTCCTGTGCTCACAGTCAAAAAACAAATCTTGACATTAAAATTTTTGTTTGGAAGAAATTTCTCGAAATTTCGTTTATTCCTTATAGTCTTGAAAAAAAAATGTATTGATTTAACTTTTTTCTACAGTGTGTCGCAGCAAATTAGGCGGCACCGCCATTATATCTTTTTTATTTTTTATCCAATTTAATCCAAATCTTCCTGAAAGATAGAAAACATTTATGGACTACTTGTGAACAAAAAACTATTTGCCCCCTTCAAATGCAAAGCCCCCTGCGATACCAAAATAAATGGAAAAAGTCTAAAAATCATTTTTTTATCGGAAAATTTTACTAACAAAAATTGTTCAAAATTGCACAAAAAGCAAAAATCCCATTAAAAACAAATTTTTTAGAAATTCCTCGAAAAAATCCAATCAATTTAGAAACGATGATCTCAGAAGTTGGCCATGAATTTTCGTGAATAAAAACGAAAAAAATTAACAAACCATCTGTCAAATTGTTTCTCAAGTTGTGTGCAATTAAAATGCTGCTTCTGAGAATTTGTCTTTAAATTTACTCGACTTTAAAAAAAAAAGTTTTATTAAAATTTTAGATTTAAGCTTCTTGGGCTCTAATTTCCCGACAAAAAAATGCCTAATATGATTTTTTTTAATTTTTGCCGTTTATTTTGGTATCGCAGGTGACTTTGCATTTGAAGAGGACGAATTTTTTTTGGTGGCAAGTGGAGCATAATGTGTTCTATCTTTGAGGAAAATTTGGTTCAAATTCGAAAAAAAAATAAAAAAAATATATGGGTGATGCCGTCAAATTTGCGACACACTGTATAATTTAGTGAAATTTTTTTCGCTGTTTTTTAAAGTAAGTTTTTCACTGCTGCAATGTCAAGTCAAATTGTTTTCTTTACATTTACCAATCTAATGTTAAATTTAAATATTATGTATTTAGTAAAAAAAAAACATAAATTAGTAATTTTTATTTTTTAATTTATTTTTCACAAATAATCTAAAGTGAAACAAATATATAAATAAACAACTATGTTAAACAATTGAACGATTCCGAGAAATTGGAAGAAAATAATTCCATAAATACGGAGTCGTTACAAAAATATCAGAACGATGAATATCTCGGAAACAGCTTAAGATAGTTGATTAAATTTTATTTATGTATACTAAAAAAATCTTCTGCGTGTACTGAAGCCATATTTTAATGTTTTTTTTCGCTTAGTTTATCTTTGGGATTCTTACCATACTGATTTTTTTATAAAGTAATTCTAGTTAAATTTGGCACCATTGGAAAGTGATTATTTTCTTAATTCAACGATAGAATAATCTTAACGCGAAAGAAAGTTAAAATTAATATTAAAAAACCCAAACAAGAGGAACAGATAACATCCATTATGTCAGAAAATAAAATGATTGGATAAAATGATTACAATGGTGATAATTTTTCTATGCATCTCAATACATTTATTAATGGATAGTTAATATTTACTTTAAATTATAATTGATTTGTGTAAAAGATTATCAAAAATCTAAATTAGCTTTGATGGTTAATGTGTTGCCGACGAATTGCCGGTCCATTATCTTGATTAAGCAAATATATTACACCTGATATGAATGCAATTAATCCGTATGTCGAAATTGTCACCCTCCTGTGGGTTGGCCTTGATAGCTCAGTTGGTTAGAGCGTTGAGCCAGAAGACCTGGCTTCAATCCCCAGTCAGAGCGATATTTTTTTTTATTTCACGCCTACACTACGGGAGAACCAACATTTAAGGTCATCTGCCCCCCCCCATCTAACTTGCAACACGAATACACACATCCATAGTTGAGATGGCGCAATATTCCAATTAGAAAAATCCCACCGCCCCAAGTGGGATTCGAATCCACGACCCTTGGAACACGAGTGATGCACTGACACCACTCGTCCACCGCCGTCTATACGTAATAGTAATACTGTATAAAAAAAATAAATAATAAATGCTTATTGTATCATAATTAGTACTACCTCGTTTTCAATACAGGCAATGTACTTGTAGAATTTAGAATATCCCATATAGGAAATATTGGGACGATGCTTATCAACTCTGGTACAAAGCCTGAAATCCAAGACTGGCCCATGACTGGTCTAAAATCGGGATGATAACTTCGTGCCAAGCTTGTTAATCAGTCATGGCCCTAGATTGGTGATACATCTTGGCCCAATAGTGAAAACCAATATAGTGCCGACGCTAATACTGAGTCTTGGCCCAAGGTATATAACCAATATTGGGCCACTCTTAATATTAATGTGGTATCATGGCTGACAATCATCGATAGTGTAGCTTCGGAATCCAACGGTAGCTCCGAGTTATTACTGACCTTTGAGTATGAGACCAACCTAATATTTAATATTGTACTATAGCTTATTAAGACTTGAATAAAATAACTTTGATGAAGAAAACAAAGTAACACAAACATTCTAAATTATTACCAATTATTTTAATTCGTTCAATTATTAGTAACATAACAACGCAACTTAAAAAAATTGTGACACAAGAACAAGGCTGAGACTGATTTTATACGAAAATAATAATATTTTAGGTGTTTAACAAATAAATTTAAAAAAAGTGACTTAAAAAATTGTTTTCAAGCATAAAAGTTTAATTTTTACTACTAAAAATTGTATTTATTCTTATTAGCGTAGCTTTGTTTTTAAATAAACACTTTTTATTTCATAGACATTATTTTATTAATAATATTACAAAACGGTTAAACGTAACATCACTCATGGTAGGCGGATGAACACTGACTAATACGTCGGTAAAGGCTTCCCCTTGTAGCTGCAGCGTTACTGACTTTTCATGTCTGTGCTTGTTTCGAAGAAACGAAGCGCGCAAAAATTTGAAAGCTGAATTTATATTTAATAATAATAATTATAATCTATGTAGGTATTTTAGTTTAACTTTTCTCATATTTTTCTCGTAATTAATTACTAGCTGATATAATAAAGACAGAAAACTTCACAAGCTTGATTTGGTAGAATATGTGAAGATTGGCCCAAACTTGGTTCAAGAGTAGGAAACCAAGTCTAAAATCACTAGAATTGGTTGAGGCTTGGGCAAACAGTAAGAAACCGAGACTAGGGCGCTGAATGTTGGCTCTGACTTGGGCAGAGATTAGAGAGCCCAGCATTGGTACATAGGCGTTGGTTGACCCTTGGGCCACGACAAAGCAGCCGAGGCGTGGGATGTGAAGGTTGGCCTACGCTTCGACCAATGTTGAAATAACGACATTTGGTTATCCAATATTCAGCCAAGCTGGGGCCTATTGTCAAGACTGGCAGTTCCTACATGGGATACTTAAAAAGCGTCACTTGATCTTGTAGGTTAGTGGTTATTGGTTAATAGTTTCCCGTGCTTCAATTCAAAGATCAAATCATCAATAAAATTGTGAGGCAGTAACTTTTGTTTGTTTAAATTGTTATTAACAATAAAATCAAAAACACGCATTCAAATTTTTTACCTCATTGTACCACCATAGAAAGAAGCGGCTGAACTCCGAATATGTAACTATTAACTATAGACACTTACATTTATACCCTAATCACCATATAATAGACCACAAAGAATTATTATAGCGGACTTTTTGATCTGAGTATTGGAAACTCGATTTTCTACTTAATTCACGCAGAACTGGTTTGTTACCTACAGACACGAAATCACGAAAAGTGGGAGTAAGGTATGGTTATAGAAGCCAGAAGCGAACGAAAGAGAAAGAACAAAAATAAAAATGTTAATTCGATACTTTAGCCGGCTATTATTAAGTCAGAGTTTTTATATGGGTTGGTAATGTGTGTATAGCCTAAAATAATCTGTAACCACTGCGATTAATCAACCAACACCTAATAAATTATGATGATACGTCACCGGAAGGGAAACCTCAGGAATATGATACACGATAATGTTAATACGTTATGAGTTTTTCTTGTTTGTCTAAAAAATGTATTTTCCTTCTGTAAAAGAATCGAAAGTAAAAATAGAAACAAGAATTATTATATTTCAAAATTTCATCTACAATCAGTAGAACGAATTGTTCCTAATATTTCTCCAACAAAAATAGATATTTTATTAGTCGGTTGGTAGGTGCCTATTACATTATTTTAAGAATTTTCTGACCTTTAGGTAAATTCAGTTGTGTGTAGCACCCCAAAATATTCTAATTTATGGAATTTCATGTTATTACAAATATATTATAATGTATGTTAAAATATTGGAAATCAATACAATTAGCTAACGTGCTACGTACTATAGTATGTTTCACTTTACAGCCTGACGCCCCTCTTTCTTTGTTATTTATAGTCCAATCAATTCCAAATTCTTATCAGATCTAGATACTGTTTAAAAGAGATGTGTGTGTAATTAGACACCCCCCATTTATTATAATTCGCCAGCCTACTGCGATCAGAAATAAATGCAAATAATCGAAAAAAACATAGTAGGCCTTGTTTAATTGTAAAAAACATTATGGAAATTTGTTATGGACCACTTGGGAAACCCTAAAACCAAATTTTGGTTATAAAATTTTGAATTTTAATTGTATTATTAAAATTGAATTAAAATTATCTTATTTTTGTTTAAAAGAGTGCCATGGAAATTAACAACAACTAACTATGACACTTTAGTAAACATTTTATGGTAAACAAAATTTTGTTGTCAATTTCCATGGCAAGACTTTTTAACCAGAATTTGGTTTTATGCTTTTCAGGTGGTCCGGAACAAATTTCCGAAGACTACTATGTTTCTTCAATTATTTGCATTCATCTCTGATCGGAGTAGACTGGTGAATTATAATAAATGGGGCTATACCTGATAAAAATTTGGAATTGATTCAATTATAAATAACAAAGATATATAGGAGTGTTAAGCTTTAAAGTGAAACACACTGTATTTAGCTAACGTACACAGCTTTTAGATGATTCTGAGAGATGATAACATTTCTAAACGACAGAAACTGTTTATTGTGAGAAACATTACAGTAAATAATAAAATATTTCTATTTTTATTTTATCTGTTATGTACTGTATACAAGCTGTTCGTAGTTATCGGCGCACTATTGCTATCTCCGTTATTATTGGAGCTACGAAGTCGGTTAAACTAGCAAATTAGCAGTATTTTTTGCTGATTAACACGGCGAAAACAAAAAAAAACAATAGAACGTCGCGTTTTCAACCTACATTCAAAAGTAACATTTTTTAAATGAAACGCCCTGTATATTTTTGCAGAAATGGATGGACAGCGACATTATAAATACAAAAGTTTCATTACGTCTTTAAAATGAAAAATAAAGAAGTTATAGGACACTTTTCATATTTTTCATTCATTAAATAACTCGAAAACGCGACACCTTCAACTGTTTTTTGTCTTCGCCAGGTTAATCAGCAGAAAAAATACTACTAGTTTGCTACGTTAACCGACTTTGTAACTCCAATGATAACAGTTATAGTAACGAACAGCCTGTATATTACATTTGCAGCTACCCTTGCTTTGACGTCATTAAAGCTACCACCCTCATTTTGTCAATAGGGTCGAGAAGGGGGGGGGGGTAAAAATAAGAAGGTTTCAGCTTTCTGTAACTATCATTTACATTTTTAGGAAACGTTTTAAAAATTTGATATTCTTCTTGCAATATGTACTTGTAATAACAATTGTAATTCTTCTTCTGGCAACTGCATCTACCCCTCTAGGCGTCGAAAGTTAACATTTTAGTTTAATATTAAAATTTTAAAAATATAGGTATTTATAAAAAATGTGTCTCGTTTTTACCGTTGCGTTGGTACAGAGTAAATATGAGACGCCTTTGGGTAAAAATGGATTTATGGATTATGCTTTTATGGATTTTTTACAATAAGAACTTAATTTTGAAACAGGTACTGAAAAAGATACTGAAGCAATTATTTTTTTTTAATTTTAACAATTTTCCATTTTTGCAATAATTTACTTATTACCGATATTTGTTATAACTTGAAAAAAAATTCTTCCATTCTAAACTAAATATATTTTTTTATTAAAATGTAAATAGTAGTTAATATTGTTGTTTTTCATAGATACAGCGTGTCCGGAGTTAGAACGAATTAATTTTAAGGGGTGATAGAAGACATCAAAAGGAACAAAAAAGTCTTATACAACTTTGTTCTAGAACTACTTTTTCAGAAAAAAATAATAAAGTTGGAAACTTTAACATCATTTTGCCGCGTTAATAATAGTACTTTAATTATGGCGCTTTGTCGGCAGATGCATCTCATCTATCACAACAACAAACCTTAACGACATTTTATCGTATCGTATGTCGTTTCCGCGTAAAATTGAATTCTTTTTACAATTAAAAATTCATTTTACTCGATTAAGAAACGTGACAACCCTGTAAAATTTTTAATAAAATTTGCTCCACATCCGCACAAAATGCTGACGTGGAAGTTTGTTGACAAATTAAGCACGTATTGCTTACAACCTTGCAATTTAAGAATATTTGGGTAAATGCCTGATCACAGCTTTGTAAATAATAACCTTTGTTAGAGTGAGATAACACTGAGTTTGTTGAACTTTGAAGTAATAATTTGTCAATAACGCACGACTAGCTGTTTATTTAATAACAGTTTTTAATGATTTTATAAGAGAATATCTTTTAAAGAGAAGATTTATCTAATTTAAATTAGGTACGTAAGTTAAGGGATTTTAATGACACCTTGTTTTGGCTACATTAAAAAATCTTGAATTTTATGGTAATTAGGTGCCTTGATTAAATTTTTTTTACATAACAGTATTTTTTTAATAAAAAAACAAATACGTCAAAAAATTTTGAAAATATTCCGGAAATTAATAAATATAAAATGTAGGTCAATTATTGTTTTATTTTTACAGTTGGTTTGTTATGAATCAGCGTGTTTTTAACGTACAACATACAAACTTTGTTTACGGAAAAACAGTGCGGATTACAATTTTCGTAGAATTAGTCACCCGACTAATCTCCTTTGGATGTTTATTATTTTTAAACAACGGCTGTCATCATCAGTTTGTTTGATTTTCTAAAACAAGGTCAAGATCCAGCTGCGATTATACCTAAGCGAGGTTGCCAGATATGGCAATGATTTTTTCTAAATTACTCGAAAGCTTATTAACATAGAAAAAAATTTATTCAGACTTTTTTGTTCCTTTTAATGTCTTCTATCACCCCTTAAAATTAATGCGTTCTAATTTATGACATCCTTTATACAGGCTGTATACTAAAAAACGCGGCAAGCCATAACTCCATTATTTATGGTCCGATTTCGATAAACCAGAAAAGTTGTTTTATTAGTTGTTGTTTTATGAGAACTCAGTCTAATAAGTGTAATTCTTTTTCTACATCAACTTTTTTTTTAAATAGAGACCTTTCTTAATTTAGTCTGATAGCAAATTTTTCTAAATTCTCTCACATGTGTTGCAAGTGATGATTGTCGTTAATATTTTTTGGAAACAAAATAAAAATAGTTGTTTCAGCATTTTTCGACATTTTGAAGTGTGCCATGGAAAATAATGATAACTGTGTACTTTTTATTGCAGTAAATAAAGTATTTTATTAATTCATCAAAATGTTAAGTGCTAACTGCGAGGGTGGCAGTTTTATAATAATATCTTCGATTTAAATTGTTGTTAACAAACGATTGTCTCATCTTTACCCTAAAACAGGTATTCTGTACTTACCTGTAATTCTCCTCTAGTTCAATTAATCCTTCCTGTTAGTATTAGCATCTAATAAACAATATTGAATTGTCAGTTAACAGTGAACAGAAACTGTACAAGTGTACACCGCCCTTTTTTCAGTGTAAACGTTTGCAGGACAGTCTTAAATTTCTTACAAAAATCACGAAAGTATAACAGATTATGAATCAAATAAATTTGACAGCTGTTACTACAAAGCGTAAGTCATAGTGTTGTCAGAATTTGTAAACTCTTATGATAGATAAGGTTTATAACTTTACTATAAATATAAAGGAAGTGATAAAAAAAATCACTTGTAGAGAGGCCAGTATAGTGTGTGTCTCATTTTTATCCCCGCTTAACCCTATCCTAAATTTTTAGTCTCATAATCTTGGGAGTATTTACGAATTAATTTTGAACTAATTCAAAAAGATTTCGGATCAACCCTGATTTAACAAAAATAAAAATTTTAAAATCATATCAATAACATAAATTAATTTAAATTATGCCATAATTACGGAATAATTAGATACTATTCATTGGCATATAACCTATTTTTGAAATCAATCCCCAATAGAACATTTACCCTCGCCCCCACCATGAATGTCACAAAATTAAATATGATAAAAATCGCTAATGTTCTGCTATAATTTCCAACTAATTAAACAATATTTATTGGCATGAACCTATTTTTAAAATTATGCCCTAAATTAGTAAATAAAGAATGTCACGAAAAGCATAGGCGAAGTTCAGCTTAATAGCATGTCATATAGCAGCTCTTCCAGTTAACCTATAAATAAATGTGATAAAAATCAGAAAAAGGTTCTCGCATCTGTTATTATACAAGGTGGTACACGGGAAGACGCACCATAGGAAATGAAATGTTAATTTGCAAGTGTTGGAATATTACCTACCAAGGTAATTCTAAACCAGAACACCGGTTTGGAATTAATCTACTGGTAAGTTAATATTCCAGCATCTGGAATATCACATGCCCTATGGTGCGGTTATCCATGAAACACCCGGTATACTATGATATCATAAGAAGCTTATTTTACCACAAAAAGTATGCTTTGGTTAAATCTATATGGCTTTTGCTAAAGCTTTTCGGATTGATGAGATTTACTTTTTAGTGTAGTATTTGGCATCCTATAGCTTTAATCACTGTTCCTTGTAGGGCTGTAGCAGCATAATTCTTAAAATGGTTTGATCTTTTCTTATTCTATTCTTCCATGGTATCCATTTGTTTTTCTATAATTTAGAATTTTTAAAGCAGATCATTGGCCAAACGTATGAGTTTGCTTATTTTTCTAAGCATTTGGTTCCTTACAGTCTTAAAATGCTCGTTCATTCAAAACTATAAAAGAACAATCAATATTGATCTACAAATTGCCGGGGTGTGTATGATATTTTGAACAGTTGCTCCTATCTCATATATCTCTGTCTACATATAAAACTTTTTAACAGATTACCTTTTTTGTTCTGTGCTCTCTCCTGTAAAAATTTCTTTCCTTTATTGGTGATATGTTTATGGCTATTCTGTACAATTACTCTTGCCCTCAAGATTTGCTGATAGGGTAGAGTGATTTTTTTGGTAAAGCATTTGGTTTCTCAAGAGACTTCGCATTTTGGGTGATTTGAGGTTATAGCAAATTAGCTTAGTTTTCTTTTAGTATGGTATAGGTATATTTATATCCAGAGTATCTTTGATTCCAATTGTCTCAGTTTGAATTTGATCTTTTTGATGTACGATTCTGTTTCGTAAATGTGTCAGACTTCGTATCGTTTAAAACTCTTTAATTATAAATCTTGTGGAATCATTTACAAAAAGGCTAGGTCTTCTAATGTTCTAGATTGGTTAGATTCATTGTTTTAACTAAAGTATTCGCTTTGTAGGCCAAATCCGAGAAATTCACCATTATGTTTAATACTTACTTACCTACACAATATGCCAAATCAGAAATCAGGTAGGTGATTGATTTAGGCAAATCAATCAAAATCGTGGTGTGTCAATGCCTGTGACCATCAGATCACAACCAAACTCAAAACCAATGAGGCAGCCAGAAGAAGGTTCTACAATGTACAATTTTGTGGGCTTTAAGAAAGCCGGATATCTAAGTCTTTCTAAATAGTCCCCATATGCTGCTTCATAATTAAGTTTGTGAATTGTGCAGCTTTATAATCATTCAAACCTATTTAACGACATTCTTCCAGAGATAGTGTTTTGATGGCTATTGAGACAGAACGTATTTTTGACTACAGAGCGAGCTGAAAATTACAGAAACGGTCGTAGAGCCAACCTATACCTACCTACTCCGTGTGACCATTCGAATGATATGTTGAATGTTGCATTTTCCTAACCTATACAATTAGACTTTTAAAATGATATGCTACTTGATGAGTGTTGTAATAGGGCTATTTTTTGGCTTTTGGTGTTGTCATCATGTGCATGCTGTACATTCTTCACCTTCAATGAGACCTTTAAAGCTACTAATAAGTGTTGTTTATAACACCATACAAAGACTTTAACTTTGAATTGCGATCATTTGATGCAATGATGACTTATTATTTTGGACGAGTTTTACAACATATCCAAAAATCTGTAGAAAGTCATTAAGAAAAACAGAAATGTATGTCGACAGTATGCCTGCAAAAGCTCGTAAGTCTGAATTGTCTAAAAATGACTTCGTCATGTTTCTGATGATATCGGAGGTCTCTGCAGATTTGTGCAAGGTTTGTAGTTGTTAGATCACTTGCCTAATACAACCTACAAGGAATTACAATCCTTCTAGAACCTTCCAAAGTTGCAAGTTATTTTAAGTGCCGCTAGATCACAGGCAAGTAATTTTTAGACAATTCATACCTACGAGGTTTTGCAGGTATGCTGTAGATGTGTACTTTTTTTAGATAAAATATTCTTTTGCCATGCTAAGGTATTAATTTCATTTCACTTCATTTATAAAATTCATCATGCAAATAAAAAATGAATATTCTTTCTCTCTCAGACAAGGTTGCCTAAACCAAATGATCTTAAATGTCAGAGGATTAATAAAATAAGCAGTTCAACCCTAGACTATTAGCTTTAGTCCATCCACAAATAATATTTTGTTCATCATTTTAAATAAACCTCACCCTCCCCCCCCATCCCGTTGTAATTGAAAGAAATCTGAAAATAAGCTTTTCCAGGTAGAGTGAGTGACCTTCTTTCAAATAGAAATATTTGAACAAAAAGTGTCTATCTCTCTAAAATTGCCATATAGCTTTTGAACTTTTAAGTTGGGGAAGTTGAGAAAATACTACAAAAGTCTAAACAGTTCACAATCCTTGGGCATGCCTGTACACAGAGCAGATATCCAACCTAACTTGAAGAAGAAAAACTTGGTCTAACCTTCCATAACCTATTCCCACCAAGAACATAGCCCATTTTTAATTATTCCATAAATTCAAAGCCAACACTTTGCTTTGGATTGCATTGTTATGACTTTTTCTTTGTCTTGGACAATATAGTATAGGTTATTACATAGGTAGCAACTAAAGTCAATAAAGTTAGCACCCCCACTTAATCATAATTTTGGACTAATTTTGCATTGTCTAATAGACAGCATGTCAAATCAATCAAATACAACAATATGGAGGGGCTTTTCTTGATTATAATTGTATTAGATTATGACATAGATCATGGGAGGTAATTGCCGATTGAAAGAATCTCGGATGAACCTGCGGACGCAAAAGGGCGGTAAGAGATACCCCCCCCACTCAGTGAGATGTCATGAAACTTGATATGGAGTAAGTGCAGGGGCAATACGTTACTGCGTAACCCAAAAAATTATTCAGAGAAGAAAACGTGATTAGTCTTTAATTAGTTCAGAATTATAGCCTAGTTTAAACTGATTTGTCATTTATATCTATATGGTGGAAGTGCTAGCTTGAGCTCAACTCAGCATCCACCACTCTAAAATCTTCATTTCTGATGAATAGGGGTTGGTCCAAAATTTTTTGAATTGGTCCAAAATTAGTCCATAATTAGTCCAAAATTATGGTAGGGTTTTTTTCTAATTTTTATCATCTTTAAATCGCGACTTTATTCATGCAAAAGGGGATTTTATCAATTTAGGCGTTGATTTTGACATTACACTAGCCTTGGTAGTGTAATGCCTGGCGTGCCGGACTTTCACCCAAGCGGCCCGCGATCGACTCCCGGCGCCGGCAGATCTGGTTAAGGTTTTCTGCAGTTTTCCTTAGGTGTGACACAAATGTGGGTTTTGCGCTGTTCCATCTGTAAGTCGGCTGCAGCCGCACATTGGGCCTACATAATAATAATAATCGCCCCCTCCCTCCCGCACAAGCTTATAGCTTCTGGGGCCTTGGTTTAGGTTATGGGCTGTAGTAGTTATTATTATTATTATTTCAAAAATGAGTTATCTGTCAATCAGTCGTCCTTAATCAACCTGAAGTTATAGGTTTTATCAGCACGGTTTGTTATTTGATTTCTTGGTTTTACTCGCAAGGGGCTATTTACCAATTTTAGAGGATGATTTCGGAGGATGATTGATAACCCAAAAATGGGTTATGCGACAATGAACAGTCCTTAATTAGTCCAAAATTATGATATGGTGTTTTCCTGAATTTCATAGTTTTTAATTTTGTGGTATTATTCATGTGGGGTAATTTTCTATTTAGGGGTTGATTTCGAAAATGTATTATATGCTAATGAATAGTCTTTAATTAGTCCAAAATTATAGCCTAGTTTAATATTGATTTATCATTTATATTTATATGGTGGGGTTGCTAGCTTGAGCTCAAGTCAGCACCCGCACTCTAAAGTCTTCATTTCTAATGAACAGGGGTTGGTCCAAAATTTTTTGAATTGGTCCAAAATTATGACACTAAAATTTTTGAAATTTGACAAAGTGGGGGTGCTAACTTTATTGACGTGTAGCAACTATCGATTGTATTTTAGATGTAATAAAAAACAAAATGAAAATACTGTCATATCTTTGGCATTGAAAATTTTATTTGTAATAGGCTACAAAAAAGTGAATAACTTTGAATAATCAAATGAATAATATTTTGGACACTTATAATACATTAGATTTAACGATTCCCAGAATCGCCATAACGTAGAAGTATTTTAAAAAATATTTAAGGCTTCCACGTTGACTCAATCTGTGAAATGAGCACCTGGAGTAATAATAGGCTTTTGGTATGTAATGCTAGCCATTTTACTATACCCATGTGTAGTGTATGACTCTATGTATACCCTGCTGCTACGCTCAATGGGCCTATATGTAATAAATTAGGTACTTGCAAATACATAGTTAATATTTTTGTTTATAGGTTTTGACATAATATACCACTTCTTGGAAAGGGCATTTTATAAGTGCCAAAATTAATAATGACCAAAATTATGATTTTTGGTCAAATCACTACTCTTTTTAAGTTTTTTTTATATTTCATTATGAGGATCAACATCTGAGATTACAAGTTCCTCCATAAGGGACAGTTTTGCTCAGTAATGTCATATAATAGGCATTAACAAAAATTGAATTGAGTCAGTTAGATCACTATTTCTGTCTTTTGTTTTTTAATGTCATTAAAAATGACAGAAATAGTAACCTGATCAACGTGATTCAATTTTCATAAATGCCATATGTGTAACGACAGTACGGTTGATAGGCATCTTTACCAAATAGGTCAGCTGGATCATGGTATGGATCTGGTATAAAAAATGTAGTACTAAATATATCACCTGAACTGTTCGTCTTCTTCTTCATGGCCACCCTTGAGCGAGAATTTTTAAAAGACACAATATTTCCAAATTCGACACACACACGCACACGTCAACAACTATGTAGAAGGTATCAACAGAAGGTGAAAAAGCAATAAATTTAATAAAAGCAATTTAAAAAGTAACAAATGACAATACTCTTATTATTCTGTTGTTTACCATTTTGACAATGGTGAGTTATGCTGCTAATTTGGCATTTGGCAACCGTGCATATATTTCTACAGAGCGATTGAATCATGAACAATTGAATCATACAAACAGAAAATTAAAGCTTACTTCAAGCATTAGCAGGAGTAAACTAAAACTGTTTTATTTGTTCTCTCTTTCTAAAATTAAAGACAATTTAAAAGATTTGCATGATTTTTAACCTAGTTTTTGGAATTTCCTTATGGAACCTCTAATTTAAAGCCGATTATTTTTTTCTGCTAGAGATCATCTGTATCGTTAATTAAAGTTTGAAACAGAAGTTACAAATGTTAAACTATGTATAATTCAAACCTTCTGCTCTAATTATTTTCACTAGAAGTGTGATGTTATTAAACTCCTTTTAAAAATACAATTTCTCTTGGAGATATTTTTAAATATTGATGCCAATGAAATAAAAAAAGGATAAATAAACAACCAACAGCTGATTTATATCGTTACATGTGTTATGCATAAGAGTCTGAAAGTATCATTTCGATACCAACACTGAAGCTTAAGTAGTATAAAAACTAATCGAATAATAAATACATATGTAGATGCATTCAGTAACTTAGGACTTCTAATACTAAAAAATTGAGGTTATGTTCATATAAAATTCTTAAAAATTCAATTAACCAGATTTAATTAATTATAGTATTATCTGTATATAGTAACTATTATTTAATTGCATCATCAAAAATAAACAAATTTTAATTGATTTTTCATTTTTTCCAAAAATGCTTATTAAGAATAACAATTGAATTCATTTTTCACTCTTTCTAATAAACTACAAGAGCCAATAATATTGATTTAATAAAATTCTAGTAGCCTTTGCTTTTGTTCCAATTCTTTTGTCTTGCTGATGAAATTATACACATTTTGTTATTTTGTTCTCTATAACCTCTAATAAAGAAACTTCAAGTGATTATTAAATTTTAGTTGGATGTAGCGTTTGTTAACGATTTGGTTTTTCATTTCACATCATCGGGGGAGGGGCTGTATTCTAGGTAAGTTTAAAAAAAATCTTTTGAAGTTTTTGATTATCCACCACAAAAATGTGCTAAAAACAGGATGTCCTCCCGAGAGTGTAATCAAAATTAAAAGGGGTGACCATCAAACTGTACAAAAATCAACGGGGTGACAACGCATATAAGTGGGCGGGGATTATAATACTAAATGCGGGCTTGCAGATTTTTAAGAGGTCAATCACTAGTGTGTATAAAGTCACAAATAATCTGGAGCACGGAGGCAGGTGCAAGCTGCAATATGCATCAGGGGTCCTCCTAACCGGTAGCAACAGCAGCAAGTGCAGTGAACTCCAGAACGTACACCACTTCTTGGAGGATGTTTTTAATATCGCTAGTACCGCTGGTAAATCTAATCTGGTGACGAGCATTGAGCGATCGATGCTTTGACCGAGACGACATAAAAATTGAAAGACGCGAATTTTAAAGAAATGATCGAAGAGGGCTAACTGGCGTTCAATAAGCGCTGGACGCAGCCATGTTGAACAGTTGAACAACGAGAGGCTTATGCTAGGAGCCGCGCTTGTGCGACGTCATACCCACGAACAACGGCATTAGTAGTGAGTGTGTTAACTTACTGCTAATTTTCATGCCTCCTAGTGGAGGATTGAGGGGTTGCTTGTTGCCCTCCGCAAAGGACGTTGTCCTGGGGCGTCCACTCATGTCTATCGTCTTTGAAAATTGGATCCCTCGACGGTGATCTTCATAGATCTATCACATTTCTTGTTCTGACACCCTTCTTACGAATTTCCGACCGATGATGGCTCAGTGTCCTCTTTTCTCACTTTTTTTACGCACTTTAAATGAACATTTAAACATAGAAGTGTTCCACTAATATCACACGCCACACAGCCGCACTTTAGATAAACACTAACACTGCACTTTTGATTGCAATTCAGTTTTTTTAAGCCATTTTTAATTCGCAACGGGCTTCACCTTACCATTAATTTCAGATCCTCAGACATTGACCCATTCGGGGTATCTCGGAGCCAATCAAATTGCGCACTGCTATGCCGACGTCGCACGAGTACAGAAAAATTGTTCATTCGATAGCAGTCGGCTGAAGGCTCGCGCCATCTCGCGATACCGATCGCTACCGTACGGTTGCCAGATCATCTGTTTTTGATGTTATGCACATGGCTGCATGCGTAATGATTATTACGTATTCACAACCCGCCAAACATAAATTAGAAACTTTCATTAACAAAAGAATCCTTTGTTGCGACACAAAGAAGCTTTATTGTCTTTATGATCGTTAAACATTATGACGTTTTTAAATTCTTCTGGACTTCTAGAGTGTTTTATATTGTATTTTAATTAAAATTAGCTTTCTCTTTAAAAACTGGAAAATAAACATTCTGTTGGAATATTAAATATTTAATTTTTATTATTATTACTTTCTTCATATAATTATTAATGATATATGTACTAGGGTGGTTTTTATTTGGATCATGTTGGAATTTCAGTTGTGACGGGTGCCCATTTGATTCCAAAAAAAAACAATCCAAAATTTTAAGACCCATATACGAACTTCCTATCTCTATTCTAATCAATCACTGTAACGAGGAGAAGTTTCCTATTCAAAATACACACTTTTTCCAATTCATATTTATATATTTGACCACTGAAACAAAATGTTGAGAAAAAATTTGAAAATTCATTTTATGGCATTAATGGGCACCAATACTACTTTTAGGTAAAAAAAAATTATTTGAGGCATTCGAGTTTATCCAACGATTTTCAAGTAAATTCAAAATAATGCACTGTTCAACTAGAGTGGAAGTGCTGTAAATAGAATGCTCAAAATTATTTTTTTTACCTAAAAGTAGCATCAATGCCCGTTAATGCCATAAAATTAATTTTAAAATCTTTTCTCAACAATTTATCCCAGTAGTCAAATATATAGGGGAGAGTCGGGAGGTTTGGGTCAATTTTATGTTTATAATTTTTATTCAATATTTGCAAAAGAATTCATGATCCCTAAATATATCACTTCATAGAGTAAATATGGTAGAATCTAGATGCATAATCAGAAGTGGATCATAATTAATTTGAAAAAGTTATCTTATAAAATGCCAAATACTTAAATTTGAACCATTCGTCCGTGCACATGGGGAGATTTGGGTAGCAACTCGTGTTGTTTGGCCAAATAATAATTTAGATTGAATTACTTGCTTTTTATTATGTAAGAAAGAAACATTACTTGCCTATAAGAAATACATTGGCGATATACAGTCAAATATTTCAGCCGATCCAAACAAGTTTTGGTCATATGTGCACACAAAAAAAATCTGGAACTCGAATACCTGGAGGATCATAATAATGGGCAAAAGTTTTACACTCCAGCTGCCATCGTTAAGGCATTTCGTAACTATTTTTCAAGTGTTTATATTCAATCCAACCCTTGTATGGTTAATAACTTTTCGTCCATAAACAATATGCCTTTAATTAAGATTGTTTGTATATCAGAAAACGACATCATGACCGCTATAAAAAATTGAAAAATAAGTTTACATCTGGCGTAAATATGGTGTCTAGTTTTCTTATTCGCAACGGTGCTCCTGTGTTAATAAAGCCGTTACTTTCATTATTTAATCTTATACTATGTTCGTCAACATTTCCTGATACCTAGAAGCATGCATGTGTCTCTCCGGTTCTTAAAAAAGGAAGTCCTTGTACTGTTAAAAATTACCGACCGATTTCTATAATATGTAATTTTTTCAAAATCTTTGAAGCAATTATTTATACCGTAGTCTATCCGCACATCAATCAGTATATATCTCCGTCTCAACGTGGTTTCGTGTCAAAGCGATCTATAGTAACCAATTTGGCTTATTTCACACAGTATGTATCAGAGGTTCTTGATTGTAGGAGTCAGTTGAATGTAATTTACATGGATATTGCAAAAGCCTTCGATCAAATTGACTTATACATACTTTTAAATAAATTAGAAATAATTGGTTTTTCTCAGTCTATCCACTTCTTATATATTTGATCGTAAATCTCACATTGAATACCATAGTGTCTCGTATTCCTTGTTTACTTCTACCTCAGGTGTTCCACAAGGATCAAACCTTGGCCCTTTTCTTTTTCTTATTTTCATTAATGACCTTCCTTTGAGTATACAGTGTGAAAAGTTATTGTTTGCTGACGATTTAAAACTATTTAGTTGTATAAACAACATCCCTGATTGGTCTGCTCTACAAGTTTTTTCAATATTAATCCGTTAGGTAATTGGTGCAAAATAAACAATTTTAACTTAAAGGTAGATAAATGCTCTGTTATGACATTTACTAGGGTACGTCAACCTTTACTCTACAATTATCTTATCAATAATCGCATTCTGAATCGCGTAAATGCTGTTAAAGATCTTGGAATATTGTTTGATAGCAAACTCTGTTTTGCTGAACATATTAACCAAATTGTATTGACATCTAATAAAACTTTAGGTTTCATATATCGAAATTGCACGTCTCACGTACACATATCCACTCTGCGGCTCGGTGTGTTCGGCACTTCGACACCGAAAGGTATAAGAAGTTAAAGAGTATGTTATGTTATATCGAAATTGCAAAGATTTTTCGAACAAGATTTGTATAAAAATATTATTGGTTGCATTTGTCAGATCTTAAATATGGATTGCTAATTTGGTGTCCCATCTACGAGGGTCGTTTTTTTTTCAACCTACGATAGGCTATAACTAAAAGACAAATGTATATAAAAAAATCATTTTATTACTAAAAGTTTTGTATACTTATGGTTACTTTTCGACATACTCACCATAAAGATTGAGGCCTTTGTCGTATCTGTGGACAAGCTTTCCAATACTGTCTTCATAAAATGTTGCCACCAACGCATTTAAAAAATATATTTTCCTGATAGGTAAAAAACACTAAAATAACATGAAAATCCTTAAAAATAATAAAAACATATTTTTTAGAAATTTTAACAGAAACTGGATAATTCAAGATGTTAACGCAAATATTTAATAGAACTTAAATCAATTTCGAATGCTTCATATTGCACATCCTGACCAGCAGCGGTGGGTGCATACGTCAAACCCGGGGCAATCGCAATGCAACACATAATGATGTACTGCTTTAGTGTGCGCGTACGAGCATGATAGCGATATACCAGTTTGTCTTGTGCCCCGAGTTTGACGTATGCACCCACCGCCACTGATCCTGACTAGTAACCCCGACTAAAACTGGTGGTAGCAATCGCATCACTATATTTTGAAAATCGATATTATCCACTTTATCCTCATTTTCTGGAAAAAAGAACATTGCTGAAGTACCTCTCTTTCTTATAAAGTTAACCGAACATGTTGGATTGCTGTCTATTTTCTTGATTTGTCCTTAGTGGATAATGGCTGACATTTTTCGATTACATTCAGTTAAAAGTCTAACTACAATATAATCTTCATTTGCTAGTGCTTCAGTAGAGTGGTAAAATTCCATCTCTGGCTGATCAGAGACATAATTGGATTCATCAGAGCTCACGGTGGAATTTTTGTAACTATCTTCAGTTTCGGACTCATCCAGAATCTCCTTTCTCTTTTTACAAGATGCCTTAGTCTTCACTTGCTCTTGCTGTTTTGATATAATATTTTGATTAATATTGCTAGTATCAGTAAGAACTTTTCTTTTAACATTTCCTATCCTTTTCATTTCCTCCTTTTCAGGAGTCTCTGTCAATATTCTTGTCTTTCCTTGCTTGTGTCCTCTATTTGTCATTTTTCTTGCCTCTGCGTTTGGAAATGGTCTAACTGTTTCTGGGGTTATGGTTATGTGGCTTATTACATGAATTTTTGGTGTTGTCACAGCTGAAAGTTCTGGAATGTTTGAAAATATTTCATCAATTTCAATGACACTAGAATGAGCAGCGACTTCTGCAGCAACTGTAGGGCGTGTTTTTGCATCTACTTCATCTATTTGTTGCTCAGCATATACTTCAATTTTTAGAAAACACACATTCGTGAACACTTGTTGTATCTTCACTGTTAATATGTGCTTGATATTCTGGCTGAGTAGTTTCTCAGTCTATAACTGATGACATCAGGGTTTAAAGGATGATTTTGAAAACCCAGAAAGGATGTTCTGTTGAGACATTGCTTTATTAAAGGCAGTTCTTACTAATTCCGGCAGATATACATTGTTAATGTTTTGCATGGATTAAAATGCATCCATGCTGAGGCTGCGGTATTATAATCTGCCTTAAATGGTCCATATACAGATACATCTAAATGTTGCAAATCAGTGGCTGCAGTGGAACGGAAATGTCAGCAAATGTACGCCATTTGATTTCGCTAATATGACAACATCGATATTTACATGGCTTTCATGGTTATCTAATAGCAGTACACATGGGGTAAGGCTTCATTACTTGAATAAAATTTTCTTTGGTCATCCAACGACTTGGATTGGCCAAACCCAGAGTGTTCTCAAGGGCGGTAATAGTCATATAATCCTTAAATTTCTTCAACGAGAAAATCATGGCAGGGGGCAGCATGTTTTAACAACTGTGATTAATTTTCCTCTTTCAGCACTTGTCACCTGCCCCACCTGTTTCTGTCCTTTTGTGGCTATTACCCTTGGCAGCTTATGGACAGTAGTGCAACCAGTCTCGTCTAAATTAAATATATGCTCAGCCAAAAACCTATGCTTTCACAATAAACATTGTGTTTGTTCAAGTTGGTGGATCTCTCCAAACTGGTAACTTCTGCTTCCCTCAAAGTCAGCAATTTGTTTCTACCCATAAATCCCAACAACCAGTCTCTTCTGCTGATTTATGTTCATGCAATCACGAATGCCTGGGATGTTTTAGGAAGGTAATCTTGGCATTAACCCAAACCTCCCGACTCTTCCCTATGTATGAATTGAAAAAAGTGTGTATTTTATATTAGAGATTGGAAATTTGTATTGGTCTTAAAATTTTTGTTTTTTTTTGGAATCAAAAGGGCATCCGTCAGAACCAATGTTCCAACATGATCCAAATAACAACCACCGTAATATGTACCATCAAACGTTAACTGGAGATTAAATTAGAATGTTGTAAAATTAAAATTTGCTAGGTAGGGAAAACTGTTGTTAGGTTTTAACGAAACGCTTCAATATTTTTAAATTTAGTTTTGGTAGTGATAAAAGTCCACATTTTTCTCGGTCATTAGGTAGGTACTTAGACGACTAGGAATTTTTGTTTTTTAATAGAATTATTACACCTGGTCACATAATCAGCAATTTTTTCTTAACCTAATTTATCTAAGAACACTTAAAGCTAAGATGTCACCCATCAATGTCTCTCAGTCTCTATTTGTTCACTTCCACTTTTGACTGTGCTCTGCTTTTAAAAACATTTTCACTTAAGTAAGAGTTTCTCAACCTTTTTTTACTTGCCTACCCCTTCATCTATCATCACTGCTCAACGTACCCCACCCCAACCTTCATTACATATAATTACTAACATCTACATACAGATACAGTAATGACACTATAATACAGAAACATTTTTATTTTTACTAATTATACAAATCCCGTTAACGTGGGTCTTACCCTTTAGTAAAGTGTTTGATTCTAAGGGATTTTGTTTTCTCCTATAAGTGAAACCTTAATGGTATGCTGGCGTGTAACACAAATATTGGATTGTTGGAGTTTTTACTTGCTATTCTTTAGTCATCGGAAGATGACAAATGCAGTCTTAAATCTGAGCTTACCCTGGATAATTTGTTTCTGTACTTATTTTTTAAGTAAGTGTAGGACGAGAAAGCCCTCTCCACTAATACGGTGCTTGTGAATGGTAGCAAAATAGTGATTGCCTTGTTAAATAGTTCAAGATATTCTTCTTTTAAGTCAGCCCAGAATGAGATAAGGAATTTCTTTTCAAATTCTACCTTAAGTGAAGAATCCGTTCTCAGTTCAATCAACTTAACTTTTTCTCGGACTGATAAAGATGCACACTGAAAATACTTTTCACTAAAAGGATACGCAATCCAGTGGTCATCTGTTCCATGTTTGGGAAAATATTTCTTGAAAGCTGCCTTCAGTCCATTCAGATGTTGTATAATTTGTTTCTTAATTTCTTTAGATACGTGAACATCCGTTTCAGAGAGAAAATGGTGCAGTGTTTCAAAAGCTTCAGGTTGGTTGTTCTCAATACTTAACTTTCAAATTCTAGTTTTTTACAAAAAACTCTATTTTATCGGTAACTTGGAATATAGTTACTGCACTGTTCTGAAGAGATAAATTTAGCTGGTTTAATTTCGAAAAGCTATCAGACATGTATGCAAGACTTTTAAGCCATTCATGATCATATAATTTAAATGAAAGTCGAAAAAGGCTGTTCTCAAAGAATACTTTGACTTCATCGTCTAAACTCAAACAAACGTGTAAGAACTTTACCTTGAATTCGTGTGGTGGGGTTTGATGAAACTGACCACTTTTACAGAATCATCCAAAATGTCTTTCATACCAGTAGGAAGGGCTTCGATGCTAGAGCTTGTCGATTGATGGAACAATATGTCCACTTTCCCAAAGGAGCTGCTGCTTGGACATATCAAACGAGACCAGGGTAACAACCTAACATAAACTTGCCACTGTTCGTACTCAAACCACAGCACTCTGACCACTATATTTTAGTAAAGTAGGAATCAATAGCATGAAAAATATTTGCACCTGTCATACGTTCAGAAAGAAGATGACAAAGCAAAAGTCTTTCTGCAAATCCATTTCCTTTCAAGTACCTTACAATAACTATCAAAACGACAAATTGTGCTACATCAGTGCTCTCATCAACTTGAATGGAAAAATATTTACTCTTATTGATTTCTTTTATCATCGTCTCTTCCATATTATCAAAAATTTCTTTGATTCTACGAGAGACTGTGTCATTTTAGAGAGGGATAGCATTGATCTTGTGAACATACTCATTAGCAAACATACAAAAAACTGCATCTTTAATGCTGAGTAAAATTAAATTTTCACCAATTGTGTGATTTTTACCATTTCTGGTGATATTGTAACTGATGTGGTAGGAGGCTTCAACAACATCTTCATTAGTACAACCAGAAGACATTATTTTTATTTTCGAGCAAACGTTTAAAAATAGTCAGATTTTTGTCTTTAAAGTCTGAGGCTTAGTTTGCAAATGACGAGTAAGTAGTGACGGCTTCATACTACGGTTAGACAGTACTTCTCCGCATACAATACATTCAGGTCTGCGGACGTTCTCAATAATTACGAATGAAAATCCGTATGACAAATATTCTTCTCACATTTCGCGGTTGCAAAACTGGAACTGGATGCTTCATTTCACTAATATACGGCAACTTCTCCTTAGGTTGGTCCTCAAAAGAACTGGTACCCGATGATGGAATGGGATTATTCAGTAATTTTTCTCCTCTTAATAGTACCAAATTTTAACCCATGTTTAAAAAGATCTAAGTCACAAAAATTATAAAATTTCGGCACTTCACTTTGAGGGCAAGCTAGGAACTGATTAAAAGCAATATTATGATTTTGGGGAATCTCCTTACTAACACGCAGGGGTATTTATTGTACATCACTTCGACTATTAGATGGATGGCAGTGCGAGTAGTTTTTCAAATTATAATTTGATGGTAATATTTTAGAGTAGGTTGTATTTTATTATGATTCATAAATATTTGGAATTTGCATATTGATAATATAAAATTATAGTACAATGTACGTACTATATATCTACTCCGAAAATTTTATACAACATAAAGTTTTAATTATCGTACAAATACTACATTTTTTGTACGGTTGGCAACACTGAGACAAAGAAATGGACAAATTTACAATCAACCCAATGACTAACACTAGGATTACCCCAGATTCTTCGCAGAAATAAAATGCTATTACAGAAAACAATGCTGAAATGCCTGCACGCTTTGTGTAAGAATTATTGAATTATACCTATTATTGTCAGGTATGGGCCAGTGGTCCTATCCCTCTCGAAAGGTACTGATCCTGCAGATAAAATGTATAGCTAAATTGATTTTAAAACATTCATTTCTTTCTAAATTAAAATTATTTCGGATTCAATTTAATTATTTTGATTTTTCATAATGAAATATAATTTGGATTGGAAATGCCAGTTGTTACAACGGCTTTTTATATTTTCTCTTATACACCCTGAGTTCATTTCACGTACCCCTGGAGGTACGCGTACCACAGGTTGAGAAACCCTGACTTTAGTTACACTAGGTCCGAGGGTTTTGTCCTTTTCAGTCCTTTTTTAATGTAATGCTAGTCGAGTATTTGGAGCATCTCAATTCACATATTTGTGAAGCCTAGCTTCATGCTTTTGGGCAAATCTCTGGATTTCTTCTTTAACAGTTTTCACCTTAAGGTGTCTCTGTGCAAGTCTGTATTTCGAACATACCATAGACCCATAGAGTATCCACAATTCAAATCACTTTATTTTGGAATTTTTAAATGGGTTCCACATTGGTTGATTTAGTACAGCCCCACTGCTGTATGCCATATACCCAGATGGGTTTATTAAAATTTGCCTGTATATAAGCAATTTGTTATGTAATGATCATACCCAACCACCAGGTTGCTTAATGGGTAGTTACCCACACAGCACCATAATATCTGCTGGATGTCCTACGGATATCCTGGAGCAGCTTTACGAATATCCGAAGGATGTCCTACGAACAGCAGTTGGATATCCTATGGACATCCGTGGGATGGTAAAATGAGACTAAATTAGACATCTTCAGGATATCCGATGAAGGATATTCCTTGGATATTCTATTATTAATATCCGTTGGATATCCTATACAATATATCCTCAAGACATTCATTACAAGATATCTTTGGTGTATAATATGCAAAATATCCCTTGGATGTCCTGTACAAGATATCCACAGGAGGTCTAAACAAAATATCTTTGGAATATCTTATACTCATTATAAATAATACAAAAACAGATTGTTTCTTTAAATTTTCACTTTAATTATTGTAGTTAACAATTGTTTCGCCACACAGTGGCTTCTTCAGACATCTAAAACATGCTAAGCTAACGTAACTTCTGTAAAAATTGGCAATTATAAACTTGCAACAAACATTATATTCCTTGAACGTGCTTAGATGTGGGTAATGGGAGCCGACACTATTATTATACAAATAAATTTAACAATGGTGAATTGTTCAGCTCTGTTAGGTCGTTTATAAAGTGAATATTTAAAAAACAATCTGTTTTTATATTATTTAGGATGGATATAATTTTTATCAAGTAATAAAGGTTGAATCAATTTATTAATTGATTATAAAATTACTATTAGAGGATTTGCTAATTACCATATGGGTATCAAATAAATAGTATATGAATATAATAAAAGAAATGATGGAGGTATATGCTTATAAAATATAAAGATTTATTATAATTGAGATAACTACAAACACATTATATTTAACATATTTTTAACATAAACATATTCAAAGACTTCTTCTGTTGTACCTTTCATCAGCCACCCCTTTCAGAAATTGCTGAATTGGTTTTTCGGCATCCTTTTCTGTCCAATCTAGATCTCTGTTTAGAACTTCTGTAATAATATATAAATATTAATACTCTTAGCGTAAATGCAATTCTAGTTAATTTACTTAACAAAAATGCTGCAGTTTTCAGCGTGGAAAAACATTTTTTTGTTATTCCCCGACCAATTAAATTTAAAGGTGTCGTCTCCAACAAATCGGAGTAGAGCCCTTTTGATCACTTCATAAGTAGTGCTGCCACCAAATTCTGCAACTTGATTGATTTGATTTGATATTTTCTTGAGTGCTATCTAAAAAACAGTAAAATTTAGTAGATCACAATGCGGATACGACCTTTTACCCTTCAACATCGTGCCTGTTATACTCGTATGTCCAAGCTTAATAGAGATGAGGCTGTAAATAAATGTTGCTTTAAATAATAATTATTGTAGTATTATAGAATTTGTCAAAAGTTGTTTGTTATTTGTCAATATTTGTTACCTTTTTTATTAAGTACCTACATAATTATTAAAACAAATGAACCAAATTCAGTAATTCTACTTACCAAATGTTCTTCTGCAGGTCAGTTAGTGAAAATTAAAAGCACTTTAAAATCAATCGCCAACAAACCAAATAAAATATATTTAACCGGAGCGCGCGGCGTAATAGTTGTGAATGCTGAATGCTGAAACTGAAGTGACCGAAAAACAAGTTGTTTGGGTCATACTCGAGTCTGACAAAGTTGTAAATCTTTTCGAGGTTTGGACATTTTTTAACACCAGGCAATGTCATAAAATTTACCCAAAGAGGGTCGATTACAGTTGTGAACCATTCTAGCATTCCAGGAAAAATACACCAAAATTTAAGAAATATACATACTAACATACACGTCATATCATCTCATAATTCTTTGTTTTTAACGTGTAAATATTAACTAAAACCACGAGAATCTTGCCGTCAGCAAAATATCAGACAATGTTAATTTAAAGAATTCCAGATTTCTATATACTAAAATACATTGAAGTTAATTTACAAAAGTAATGTTGGATAATTCTTTTAAATCAATATTTTATATATTATACTATATCTATTAATATCTAATTATGTAATTATATATCTTAGAGAATCTTATTAGGCATTTTATTATACCTAGTATGGGAATAAATCAACCCAATAAAACATAAACGCTATGTTAACATTATAGCAATAACGAGCAATCTGTACTGTTTTATATCGTACACCCTATGTGTTACGTGAAAAAAATTATCGTTAAAATTTTTTTTATAGTTTATAAAAAATTAAAAAAAAAAGTATTTCGTAGGAGATTCGAGTCGTAAGGTGGATATCTTAAGGATATCTTGTAGAGTATATCTTCAGGATATAACACGCAGAATATCTCATGGATGTTCAATTCGGGGATGTATGATCAATCCTTGAATCGACTATACCTGGGATATCCACAGAATATCCTGCATGGTATATCCCAAGGATGCAGCGTGCTGCATATCTCACGGATGTACAGTTCGTGGACGGGCGATCCATCCGTTAACAGACCATATACTGGATATCCCCAGGATATCTTGTGCTATATGGGTAAGTGTACAATTTAATGTAGTCGAATGTATAGGTATAAGAATTATATACCTAATACAATTTTATACCTATACATTCGACTACACGAAATTGTGCACTTAACTACTCATTATTTGCATTTTTGTTCCTATTGCTAAAAGAGCGGTATCGTCAGCAAATGTGGCATTTTGATGGTATTCATTTCTGGGATGTCATATGTATATAATAGATACAAGACTGGACCAAGCATGCTTCCTTGGGGCACTACTGCTTTAATTGGCTTTAACTCAGAGTATTCGCTTTCTTGCTTTACTCTGAAGAATTGAGTATGATTCTAACCACTTGGCATATTGTTTTGGAAGTATTTTTGTGTGCGCCTCTTGTGCCACACTTTATCAAATGTGTTGGCAACATCTAAAAACAGTGCAGCGCATATTTCTTTTTCTTCATAAGCTTTTTCTATACAGATTATCCAAAAACCAGTTTAAACATACAAAAATTAATGAGTGTAAAAAGGAAGACATAAACAATATGGGTAGCACAACAAAGATAGAATGCAATCATGGATGGCTAGGCAAATCTTTAAACTAAAAATCTCTCTCCAATAACAAGCAAGCAAGCAAAAACGTCTTCTGTCATAAATATTTTATCTGTCATTAAAAGCATACAATGCATTCCACTTTTTGTATGTTTAGGCTGGTTTTTGGATAATTTATATAATCTGTGATTTTAGTACTAGGTCTATTGTAGAATGTTTTTCTTGGAATCCAAACTAATGTTCTTTTGTAAAAGTTTTTCTTTCTATAATTAATTCAAGTCTTTTTAGCAATAGTTTCTTAAAAAGTTTCCAAATTACTGGCAACAGAGAGATTGTTCTGTATGACTTTGCTTCGTTTATCGGTTTCTCTGGTTTTGCGATCATTATCACTTCTGCTACTTTCCAAACACTGGGAACAGCTGCATTGATCAAGTTTACAAATTTGGCAGTAGCTTTTCTTGGTAGTTGTTTTAATACTGCTCCTGTGATTAGATCATATTCAGGTGCTTTTTTGGACTTATATTTGTTCTTATTTCTTGAGCCTTCTCTTTCTCATCTGTTTGTCTCCTTATGAAATGGCTTCCTATAGTTGGTTCATTAGGTTAAAAGATTATTTCAAGATGTTCTGCAAAGATGGATTCCTTTTGCTTGTTTCTTTTCGCTCATCCTCCTTCTCGTCTTCTAATTAGTTGTATTTGAGTAATTGGTTTTTTTTAGTTGTCTCGTTGCTTTCCAGAGCGAATATTCGGTATTGTTGTCATCTGTGAGATCATGTAGGTATGGAATCTATTGAATATGTAAAAAAAATTACACTACCATTATAGTAAATAACTCACTACTGTAATAAACCCTTCACCATTTAACACAATGGAAGGAAGGGCTAGTACTATTAATTAATCTATTTTTATTTATTTCAAAATTAAGAATAATCTTTCTTCGGTTGAGCATGGCTTTTTCCAGGGAATATCCACAGCTGTTAATCTATGTTCGTTTATGAATTTTATATCGGAGGCATTTTATGATAAACTTACTTTTCCAAGCCTTTGACAATGTACAACATTTCATAATCCTGGACAATCTACATAGATTTGACTTTTCCAAAAATATAACTTATCTCATTGCTTCATATTTGGCAAATAGGACTAACTTTGTAGAATATCACGGTTTTTGATTTTATGGATATTAAGCCACAACTGAAGTACGTCAAGGTTCAGTCCTGGACCTCTGTTTTTTTGTCACGTTTATAGATGATCCTAATTGTTTAAATTCTGAATGTTTATGCAGATGGTCTTAAGATATTTAGGTTTATAAGAACTAGTGATGACAGTAAATTATTACAGGAAGATTTAAATATTCTTGTGGAGCGTTACAAACTGTTTAAATTTAAACATTAAGTAATGTAAATCCCTTAGTTTTCAAAAAAAAGCCTAAACAATAACTTATATATGAATACAAGGTTAACCAGTGTCTGCAACAAATTGGGGTTATTAATGATTTAGATTATTAATTTGCAAAAGAATCAGCCATCATTCTGCAAAAACAAAATTCAGTACAAATGTTAGAAAAAGCTAATAGAAGAAGAACTATAATAATATTGGGTTTGCATTCAAGTGATGCAAAGTAATATTGAAAGTTAGAACAAAAAGTAATGGTAATAATGAAAAAAAATAATGGCAGCAATATCATAGAATGAAACTTAGTTTTTTTAAAAGGGGAATTGTCAATAGCTCAATTTTAATAGGCTGTACCACCTTTAGGACAAAATTATTAACAATGACAAATAGAAATAGATTAAAGAGTACTACAATATATAAGATGATGAACTCCTAAAAGTAGCTTAAATAAGAAAATCCCCGAAGCCACAACTGATAGAAATAAGCAAGAAGGGGAAAGATTCTTACTTCAAATATAACAAAACTAATAATCAATGGCAAGGTAGTAAATGAAGAAGAGAACATGATAAAGGACAAGGAATATTTATTAAACACGAAAGTGATGAGACAGCAGAGGATTGTATAATTACAAAAAAACAGCAAGGACCTATTAAAGGAGAAACAGAACAAGAAGCAGAAACGAGAAAAATCAGAGAAAAAAATAAAGGTGTAGAAAAGAAAAAGAGACTCAGGTAAGATCAAGATTCAGAAGGTTCAGGGGGTCACACCCCAAATAGTAATAAAAAATATAAAACAGAAAAAGTGTGCAGAAGAACAGAAGCATCCCTATAAGGTCGGGTACCCGGAAGCTAGTGGGGCCCTGCAACGAGCTACCTTATTTTAATCAACACTTCTTTATTTACCCCACTCCATATTTGTGCCCGGGGTCTCAAAATCCAAAGGGCGGCGTTGCAGAAGAACAGCAACAAATGTAAACATCACTGCATTGATACAAAACTCTTCTAGCACTTTTTAAAAACATAGAAGAATAATCTAAAACACGTGGAAATTCCTTACAGAGAGAGGCACAATAACAATTAAATTACTACCCAGAAAATTTGATGACGAAATATGCTATGAACATGGAAAATGAGATGGGCACGTAACAGAGAAAAGAGGAGGCAGTTTAGATTGCAACTTGGAATATTCAAATCGTGCTAAGGGCAGGGAAACTATTAGAAATAGTAGATACTATGTAAAAGAAGGAAAAATTCATGCAGCTTATGATAACTTGAAGTTCTCAAAGAAAAGTCAGGCACAAAATTGGTTCGATAACCAGTACAAGGAAAATATTACATCGAAGAATGAAGCAAGAAAAAATTGTTTAGATCTTCATTAAACTGGAGTACTAAAAAAAGAAGAAAGCCAGTGAAAAAGGAAGAGAGAATGGTAGGGAAATAAGACATAGAAAAGCAAAGAAGGGCAAATAATTCTAGAAAATGTTAAAAAGAGATAAAGAAAAAGAAGTAGAAAAAATAAGCCCAGAAAGTGGAAAGATAAATTATAAAATAATGAAAGAAAAAGAAATAGAACAATGGAAAAAACATTATAAAGACCTCTTAGGATGAGAAAGAGCTAAATTAGAATTTTCACAATTAAGCCTGAAAACTAATAATGCTAAAGAAGAGTAGAAGACTTAGAAGATGTAATAAATAATTTTAAAATGTACAAGGCTGCTGGATTTGCCAAAATCATAAACGAGTTAATTAAATTTGGAGGCAGTGAAGTTGGAAATAAATTGCAGAAGTTGATACAGAAGATTTGGACAGAGGGGGGAAATACCTAAAAATTCGAAGTATGGTACAATAATATCAATATTTAAAAGCAGCAATAAAAGCAACCATGTATAGAGTAAGAAGAAAGAAAAAGTAGATAAATTGCATGGAAACAAACAGCACATGTGAAAACAAACAACAATGGACAAATGCTATGTAATCTAGCAGCCGCAAACGAAATGCAAATAATGAGCACTAAATTTATGCATAAACGAAAACATAAAATCACATGGACCCACCCAAATGGAAATAATAAGGCCAGGATGAAATGGCTGGATACAAGGGAAGAGCAAGACAAAATAAACTATCAGCGCAAAACGAAAGAAGCAAACAAAATGTACCTACAGAAGAAAAAGATATGGGTAAATAAAATATTGGAAGAAACAGAAAAGCAAAATGGAAAAAATAACTTAACGACATTGTATCAATACATCAAGAAACGAATCAAGAAAAACAAAGGAACACTAGATGAAATTGAAGAAGAATGGAAGAATTACTTCAGCAAATTATATAAAGAGGAAAATCATACAATAGAAGAAGAAGGCGAAAAGACATTGACAGAACAACTAGGAAGCCTAGAAAGAGCACCAGATTTTGAAGAAATACAAGAACACATAACAAAGATGAAAAATAAAAAAGCCGCGGGAAGTGACAACATATGTGCTGAAATGATAAAACAAGGAGGAGAGGAACTGCAGAATTTACGAATTAACAACAGATATCTGGACAAAAGAAGAAATGCCGAAAGAATGGAGAATCAGACTAATAAAACCGATACCAAAAAAAGGTCCAAATGTGTAAATTACAGAGCCATCACCTTATTAAACATTACGTACAAGATAGTAACGATGATAATAAAAAGTACACTTGCAAAACACGCAGAAACATTTTTAGAAGATTACTAGCTAGGACACAGAAACAACAAATCAACAACGAACGCTAGACATACTATTAGTCAAGTCATTGAGAAAGGTTACGAATATGACATAGATATACATATCCTATTTCTCGACTACAAGCAAGCCTTCGATAGCCTAATAAGAACAAAAATTATAGAAGAACTAAAAACAACACAAACACCGGAAAAACTTATAAATCTAATTAAGATGACAATGAAAGAATCACGAGCTTCGGCCATACTCAGTCAAGGATCGACAGAAAAATTCGAAGTAAATAGAGGTGTGAGACAGGGTGACGCTCTATCAGCTCTGCTCTTTATCGTAACTCTAGACAGCATTATTAAAGAAACAAAGCAGAATGGTACAATCAATAATAAATCAGTGCAAATTCTAGCCTACGCACACGACATCGCAATAATAGCAAGAAGAAGAGAAGAACTAGATAGTATATTTAGTATAATAGAAAAAAATCAAAAGAAAAAGGCCTTGAAATCAACGAAAATAAAACAAAATACATGCACTATAACAGGAAACAAAAAACACAGAGAAATAAAAATTGATAAGCACAAGTTCGAAGAAGTGGAAACATACAAATATCTCGGGTTCTTAAACATAGAAGAAACGAAAGAGTGAACACAAATCATAGAATACAGCAGGGATACAAGGCACTAATAAAAAATTACTGAAGAATAAGAAGGTAAGCAGAAGGACGAGAATTCAAGTACTATACATGACAATGATACGACCTGTTGTAATGTATGCAGAAGAAACGGCAAGTTTAACAAAGAAACAAGAGGAAAAATTAAAAATTTTTGAAAGAAAGATCATCAGAATAATCATAGGACCAAAGAAGGAAACAGAAGATGAAATAAGACCACTAATGAATCATGAGATAGAGCAAATATTGAACGGTGAAAATACCGTAAGAGTACAAAAAGCACAAAGAATCAGATGGTACGGACACTTATGTAGAAAAGAAGAAACATCCCCACAGAGAATAATCATGGAATGGAGACCACTACAGACACGACCGAAGGGAAGACCCCAATCAAGATGGAAGGAACAAGTAGAAGCAGACATCAGAAAATGAAAATAATGAATTGGAGAGAAGTATTGCAAAACAAGAAAAGATGGAGGAAAATCGTACTAAAAACACACCCAGAACTATAAAGCCAAGAGAAAGTGAATGTGAAAGTAAAAGACAACTGGAGTAATCCCCCACAATAAAAAGATTCAAAAGTTCGCAAGAACAGCTTCAATTTCTCCGGAAATGTACAGCTTGATATTATTATTATAGAGTACAGAGGGATAACACTTTACAGATAACACACTATTACGCACACAAACACATATTTAGCAATAAAGAGCTTAGTAAAACAACTAATCTAAAAATATTAATACCTTTATAAAACCTACTAGAACATATGGTGCAGAATCGTGGGCTGTAAACAAGTCGGAAGAAGACAAACTGAAAATTTGTGAAAGAAAGATCTTGTGAGAAATACTAGGACAAATAGAAGAAAAATATGCAAAAAAACTTGATGAACCACGAATTACAAAAAATAAATAAAGGAACAGATATAGTAAAATACATAAAGAGCTTAAAATAGTGGGGGTACACAATAAAATCTCAAAACAAATCAGTACATGGAACCCAGATTTAAAAAGAAAGAGGGGAAGACCAAAGAACAGATGGGATGATTAACATACAAAATGACTTAAAGATTATGAAAATAAAAGCCAGTAAAGTGAAATCCAAAAATAGGAAGACATGGGCCAGGCATCTTCCAGAATGCAAAATACCACCCACAGCTTTAATTAATTAGTGAAGCAAGAATAGAAGTAATAGCTACCGGAGACTGATTTCCTCTGGGGAATAAAATGAATTAAGAAAGCTAACAAGCAGGCCAAATCACTTAAAGGGACGTAGAGGCATTCAAAGAATAATTTAGGTGAATTGTTTGATTCAAAACTTACTTTAAATACTCATGTTACTGCAATCTGCTCTAATGCACTCTTGGTCTTGTTAGGTTTATTAGTAGAAACATTAAACATTACTACGGAAATGATGCACTTACTATTTTTTTCTAATGTGCTTTAATCCGTTCTAAATAGGAATACTCTTCAGTTTGTTTGTTTGGAACCCGACTTATATTAAATACATTGACAAGATCGAGTTGGTACAACGCAAGTTTTTAAAAATTGTATATTTCAGTAAGCATCAAATATGCACCTGACACATGATTGCAATTATCCCTGTCTTCTTCATAAATTTTCATACATAACTTTGCAACATTGACGGATTATTGCTGAAATTGTGTTTATTTACAAATTACTACAGGATTTCATGACTGATACTAAATCTACTTTCTTTGGTCAACTTTTATATACGTGGAATCAATAGCAGGTACCATTACGCCTTGTATATACTGACCTCTAGCACTCAACACCATTCACCTATTATATCTATGAGTAATAATGTTAATACATATTGTTCTCATGTTGATATTTTTCAATGTTTTTTATTTTGTTAAAAACATACTGAAGTTAATTGTTTTTCTTTAAAACCTGTTTGATATATTCTTTTTGTTCTAAAGTTGTTTAAGTAATAACTATGTAATGTTTAAGTAAGCATTTTTTTAAATTTTTTTATTATTACTATTATTATTATATTAGTAATACATATCGTACTGTTATTTTATGTTTACTGTCTCCAGTCTTACTGTGTGGAACTCCATAATCATGAAATATAATCAAATTAAAAGATTAATTTAACGTTTCACAAGTTTTATTAGTTTATCTTAACCTGACAATATTGTTTCGACATTAAAATGTCATTATCAAAGGTAGATAAGATTGATAAACAAACACGTTGCTAAGGATAAATACATACAGAAAATGGGTAACTAGTTATAATACATACAAAAACTAAACATCTAACACTTCTAATAAAGGAGAATTACTAAGTTCAGTTTGTTCATTCATTAAAGGTACTGTGCGTTTATGCTTGTATATTTCAAAAGCTTCTAAAATGTCTAATTTGTGTTTGTTGTTGCAAAAATGTCAGAATTTAATGTTGTTTTGAGGTGTCATTGGGTAGTTCTGTTTCAAAATGTGGATGGCATAATTCGATTTTTCTGGATGTTTAAGTCTATAAGAGCGTACTATTTTATTATTACGTATTATTGTATGCTTTTCTGAAATGTTATTTATTATTTTATTTATTGTTAAAAACCTTTTAACCTCACAACAGGGTCGCTCAATATGTATACTATATATATAAAATGTTCAATGAAATGGGTGCCTATAAAGATAGGCACCCATTGTCTCATATTAAAGGAAGTAAACAAAGTTACTTCCTTTAATATGAGACTACTAATATGATCATTTAACTTTGAGTCCTTTATCAAATGATCACTGTTTAAAAAGAAATCTTTCAAAAACACTACCCTTATATAGTGGTTAATAGATCTCATCAAATAAAGTTTACTTAATAACAATAATAATTGACATATATACCTGTAATGTCATATTTGACAGTTGTTAAATTCAAGTAAGTATAGCATAAACATTTATATTTGGTTAATTCTTTATTTAATAAACCTTTTATTTTAGGATGTTAAAAGAAAAAGGAATCTTACCCTGTCAACTTACAAGTTATTATTTCCTTTAGGTATGTTTACAATGTCTGTTTTCCCAATTAGGTTAACCAACACACCGATCTCTTTGAAATCTTCTCCAACTGTTTCTTATTATTTCTAAAGTTTCGATTCTTTTCTACTTTAATAAATACCTTCACTTTCACTGTACCCACAATTCCTACAATCGGCACTCCTCATCAGTGGACCGCGACAACTGCTGTGTTGGATCCACAGACCACTCACCTCCAAAGACTGATGATGGACTACCGGACCCATATAAATCTTCGATCCTTCCTTGATCGGGTAAGTAAACTCAATATCTCTTTCGAATGAGTTAACACTTATGATAATCTTCTTATACAGGAATCTATTGAAGACTACAATTCTTTCAACACCTCCGTAAGTAACTTTTATGACTCTTTTGAATGATTTCACACTTGTGTTAATCTTCTTATATAGGAATCTATTAAAGACTACAATTCTTCAACACCTTGGTATGTAACTTTGATGACTCTTTTGAATGATTTCACCCTTATGTTGATCTTCTTATATAGGAATCTATTGAGGACTACAATTCTTCAACACCTCGGTAAGGTTTCTATTTATTTTTCTTTTCTGTTTTTCTTTCTTTATTGTAGTATCAATTAATATTGCTTCCTTCACCTACTACTCTAAAACTCTTCCTCTCTTTAATAAAACACTGAGATTCTCTTTTATATTTATTACTTATAATGTTTTATTTTCCAGTAATATTATTTTACAAACTCAACTCAACCAACCCAAATTCTTATTATTTTTCTATCTCCCTAAGAAACCCCTTTTCAATTATTTTATTTGTTATCTTTCTTTTTAAGAGAAATACCACCCTTCTGTGGTGATTCTTTCTGTCCCTTCAATAATAATGCCCATAACCATAGAAATCACAATCTAATCTCCCTATTTACAATTTCATTTTTGCATTATTATTGAAGTACAGTATGAATTTTAAAACTTCTAAAGTAGATCAATATACCTTTAAATTTTTTGATGATGCCATTTCTGAACTTCAAAGTTACATTGATCCCTCAATACCCTTAACTAATATACATATATTTTTCTTTTTTAGGTTGACTTATGACTAAGATATCCTTTCTTTTTTTATCCTTATTTGTGTTTAATATTGTATGCTGTAATACCACAATAAATATAATATGCTATTCCAACTTGATTTATTGTATTATAATTCTATATTAAGTTTTCTATTCTTAGGATATCATCAAGACTTTGTTTATGTTTTTATTTAATGATCCCCAAGAACCACGTCTGAAGAACAATGATTCTCCAAAGTTCTTAATTGAATGTACTTTCTCATTTCATTTACCCTTTCGAACAAAAGTCACCATTACAATATGTGCATATGTTGTATTGCATGTTCTTATTCATACTGTTTTTGAATTAAAATAAAATTATCCTATGTAGATTTGTTGCTGTTAAATAATAAAAGTATTATTATTATTATAAAAGGTCTGCAATTCTTGAGACAGGCAGTTTTCTATTTATAATATGAACTGTCATAAATCTAAAAAACAAACTTGAATAAATGACCATAGATTATTTGTATGGTTTTCTCAAGTTGTCAAAACTAATAACGCTTTTGCAAAAGGAATAAAATGTTAGCATTTAAAATAAAATATTTTGTTTTAGAAATATTGTTTATTAGTACCCTTTAAATTCATGACATCATCAATACCATGACCCTAATCTCTGGTAATTTTAAACAAACCTAAATTATTCTTTGTTCAACTGGTAAGCTAGCGAAACTTTGTTTGAAATGAGGAAACCCCTTGATTAAATTGAAGCAAATACTTTAATATTATTAATACCAGAAACTCCATATACCTACTTTACCAAATGAAAATAGGGGACATTTCTGAAGCGCCATCTTCGCAGATATGTGTGCAACTAACACATGGTTTTTCGGTGAGAAACCTGCATATAATTAAAATATGGCACTATTTCTGTTAAACGATTGTTTATTACTGTTATGCTATAAAAATATAAAAATTTTTACAATTTATTTGAATTATTTAATCTTTCATTACCATGACGGTTTTTTAATTACTTTCCAAATATTTTAGAAATGTCCGGTTTATTTGCACACCACACCGCAAGAGGCGATATTAAATTTTGTCTCGCATTTTTCAAAATAACTTTCCGGTATTAATAAAGTATTTGATTGAAGTATGCTTATAATTGGTGTTTGAATAAGTACTGGTACAGGTTTCTATTTTATTGGCATTTTGTTTCTGTCAAGTGCAGCATTCTCATATTTGACAACACTAGACTATAGAGACATGAAAAATTCAGAATGCAGCAGTAGACAGTTTAACACTGCCTATGTATTGTGCAAGCATATTATTTGTTTATTTATTTATTTATTCAATGCTTCTAACAGTTAAACTAATAATAGAAAGCAAACAAAAGTAAATATAAAACAGTAATAAAAGCAACCAAATATGTATACATATCAAATATTACATGGAAGTGCTCTAATTGCTAGAAAACCGACGAATTTAATGAAATTTGAAAATAAATTGCATTAAGGGCAGAAATAAAAGCCCCCTACAACAAATTTATAATCATGAGTACTAAATTTTGGTTAGTAATGAAAATGTTATTTACTTTTCAACAAAAAAATTTACTTTTCAAAGCATAATATTTCTACCCTTCAACAGATGTCGATACTATTTTTTTTTAAATAGTCATGTTTAAATTTAGAAATTGTCTTCTCTGGGCTTTTCTTTTTTTTAACTAATCTCCCTGTTTTTCTGCACAAATTGAATAAATATTTTATTTTGTAATTAAACTAGTCAACAATTGAAGTGATCCACCCATTAAAATTTCTCAAAACTGTATTAATTTGAATTTTTTTTCTATATATCTCTTAATATAATATTTACAATGTCTTATTTTACGTTTTGGCAAAAAAACGAGTAGTAAGGTAAAGTAAAATAGCGTAAAATAATAAATAATTATGCGTGTATAATTGTTCAAGGTGGATATATGCCATTTAATACAAGAAACATTACAATAATGAAAAAATAGCAATAAACAACTGTATGAAATCGGCCAAGATTGGTTAACAAAAAAAAATTAATATCTTATAGGACCTCCACGGGCCCTGTGGATAGCCATACATCGTCTCGGCATGCCAAAAATTAAATTATTAATAAACTCTTGGGGTATGGCTAACCATTCCTCCCTCAGCATGTTTACAAGCTCCTCAAAGTTTTCTGGTTGCACATTTCGATCCGCTAACCGTTTCTCTAAATAAGACCACACATGCTCTATCGGATTGCAGTCTGGAGAATTTGGGGGCCATACCATTCTTTCAATTCCATTAGCAAATATGATATCGTTTACTATTCCCGCACGATGAGGTCGAGCATTATCGTCCACGTAGACAAAGTCATCCCCAAAATTTTGGGCAAAAGGGACTACAATAGGGATAATACACATGTCTCTATACCTCTGTGCATTCATTGACATTCTTTGGAGGATGACAAGCTCTGTGCTGCCGTTTATAATGATACCTCCCCAAACAGTAATACCACCTCCTCCAAAAGGCACCCTTAATTCCCTCATTTCTTCACGGTATGTCTCATTGGGTCGTCTCCACACTCTAACTCGCCCATCAGAACGATAAAGATTAAATCTTGACTCGTCGGAAAACATGCACCTGGACCATTCGTTTTCTTGCCAGTTAAAATGTGCTTGTGCCCAGTGTCGTCGCTGAACCCGATGCTGTCGCGTTAATCGGAGACATGGTACACGTTTCCTAGATCTTAAGCCGTATTCGTGAAGCCTTCTTCTTACGGTCTGAGTGGAAACTACAACTCCTGTGGCCCGTCGCAATGCGTTATTTAACTGAGTGGCGTTCTGGGTAGGATTTCGGCGTGCAGTGATTTGGAGAAAACGTGTTTTTCTTGGAGTTAGGCTTCGAGTACGACCTCCACCATGTCTAAATCCAGGAGTCCCTGTTTCCCGGAACCGATTCATGGCTCTGTTAATCACACCATGAGCCACATTCAAAATTCTTCCAACGTCTCGATGTGATGATCCTTGCAGCACTAAACGAACCGCAAGTTGCAATTCACGATCTGACAAACGTTGTTGAGGCATTATTAAGCAAGTTAATAATTCAATAAGACAATGTCACTGTCACTGTCACATGTGAAATTTGAGATAATTGGAAAAAATGATTACCTGATTTTTACCTTCAAATTTTTTTTTACTGTAGAAGTATAAAAGGAATCATTCGATTTTATCACGGATTCATAAAACGTAAAATAAGACATTGTAAATATTATATTAAGGAGGATACAGCGAAATGTAAAAATGTAGAGAATGACGTGAAATTTAAACCTCGAGTTCTTTGACACTTATTCTATTCGGTAACTTTTTTTTATAATTTTCTTGTGTACCATTACCGAGAAAAATGGAAAATAAAATCCAGAATTTAACATGGGCTCTTATGGAGACCATCTAACCTTTAGCAGTTTTAACGAAAAATTATGATGATGAAATGTAGGGAATCTGATAAAAAACTAAAATGACATACTCTCATATTCGAAGAACAATGCTGCCCAATATTTTTGAAATCTTGTGTCTAGTTAATGCACAATAATAATTTAAAATAAACAAAACAAGAATTTCTCACGACATATGTGGAAAGACAGCAGAGATGTGACAACACCTCATAGCGCGCGAATTCAAATAACAGAACAGAAAGATGACATATAATGACTGTTATAATAATCTATATTTTATTGTATTAACTAATAATCATATATTTTATTAAGCAAATTATGTTGAACAATTCAGTCTTCTGCGTTAATAATATCAGAATACAAATGTTAATTCGACGGAAATATTGCAAAATGTAAAATTACCTTTTGCAATGTGATGAATACAATTTATCATCACAATCAGAATATCCACGAAATCAGTAATACAAACACACTAATTTTAAAAATATATGTATTAAACCTCAACAACTTTTTATATATTTCTTGTATCTGCTTAGCAGATTGTAATCTTTAGACTATACAAAAGTTAAAAAATAGAATATTCCCATCTGTAATTGCATACAAAATTACAAAACATTCAACATGTTTCCACTTATATTTTGGGATTGACATTTGGAGGTTAGGATGTCAACTCAATCGAAAGCTGAAACCTAACACTGCTACCAACAAAATCGATTGATTTCTTTGAGGTGTTGCCACGATTCTTAACCTATTTACATTTATATTGACACTTTCAACAATTAAACAAATGCACTCCAATCGACTTAAATTATTTTAATATATACAAATAATTAATAAATGCATTATAGGCATTCATAATAAAATGGTTTTGTTCAGTTTTAAGAATGTTAATTTATTTTTTTATCGATTGGTATTTCTTGTTAGAGCCTATGTAAAAGCATAAGAGATATCCCCTTGCCCTTCACCCCGCAAAGATCCGCTGTAACCTCCTTAAGAGATATATAGAAAAAAAATTCAAATTAATACAGTTTTGAGAAATTTTAATGGGTGGATCACTTCAATTGTTGACTAGTTTATATTATTGTTATTAAAATTATTAATAATTAAAGTATTTTAAAAATAATAATAATTCATAATTTTATCTGCTTATTATTTATAAAATTTTCCGTTTATTGGAATCACTAAATTCACTAAAATATTCGCCGGATTTACTTCATTAAACAAAAAAATTAATAACATACAAAACTTCTTTTGTATTTAAGTTTCTTTACTACCTGCCCTGCCATCTTAGGGTTGAGATTTTACATTTATCTACAATACTTCTTGAACGTGCCGCTTTGAATGAATAGGATTATAACGGATCTTTTCCCTTTTATTTATTTCCGGAAGAATCTTGTTTCGAAAAATCTGCTTAAATTTGGAAAATTTCAGTTCGAACAAAAATACATACTACCTAACCTACTAACTATTATGATTCATAAATTCCTTTTAATCACATAAATATACATTTTATACAAAGGCCGCTTAATTGACTCAAAAATGCCGTGTACGAACGTGATTTTAAGAAGCGACGCTTACTGTATAACAATCTTTTTAGCAAAATAACAAAATGAACATAAATTACAAGTTATATAACAAATGGTTTGGCGCATCTCTGTAATAAATACAAATATTTCTACTTCTTTCAGTTGTGTGGGTACTTGGGCAGTTACATAGTATATAATATTTGAATTTAGGGTTGTTTGCACTACCAAATCCCGTTATTCATTAAGTAATTAGTCATTAGTTATTGTCCGGGTGTAGTTTGTGTTAATAAAGAAATAAACGAAGTAAAGAAACCCATTAATAAAATAGTTATATATTTAATTTTAGTTTTATTAATTTTTATTTATTCCTTCAACTATTAATTAATCCATATTATTAATTATTTCATATCCTTATAGCCATCGTAGCCCTAGAGATGTAATATGTGACCGCGGACGAAAAAAGGGACCTAATATAGGGATCATATATTAGAAAGTCCGCTCTTTTCACTGATGTTATCCCCAGACATCTAGCATGGTTACTCGTGTCATAATTTGCAGTTTAGTTATTGTACCCTAAAAAGTGACCACCTTCCAAACCGACTATGGTGCTCTTTTTTTCGCATGAATAGAATCTTAGAATCTTAGGTCATTATCAAATTTCTTCCAGTTTTGAATAGGATGTAGCAACCTAGCAACATGTGTTTCTTAAAGGATCTGGTAATTCACTTTCAGGTACAATTCCGGATAGTTAGGGATCAAATAAATTAACAGGTAGCAAATACATGATTTCGGTATTATTCAGAGGATTATAAGATCTTGAAAGTAGTTACTGGAATATTTAATTTCTAAAGGGAAAGGACTTAACATTTGTGTACAAGCAGTATTTGTAAGAGATAAATAGATTGGTAATAAACAGCGTTTGTGTATTGTTTTATACTACAGTATTACAGCAAGTACACAATCGAAGATTATTTTAGAGATTCTTAGTAATTACTAGTTACTAATAGTTGATTCTTAATAATTATTTATTAATTACTAGTAGTTGGTTTTCTTATTAATTTGTGTTTTTACAACTTTTTATTATGAGAATGCAACTAATTTTCTGTTACCAAAAACTCGAACGAACGCATATATTTTTTCCCGCCTCCCTTGAGTAGCTTATTAGTGGCAGCACCCCCTCTAACACAATGGCTAAACTAAAGCAATGGCAATGCTTTGGCAACCCAGCTAAAAATCTTATAGTTTTGTTTCAAGCATAAAATATGAAATATACAATTATTTTTTAAAAATCGCATTACATCCTGTTTAGAATGATTATCTCTACCATACTAAACAAAATATGCAAAACATGTTTTTTTTCTTAATTGTATTTGATCAAACTTGAATCATTTATAAATCATTCGGTTCTATAATATTTATTCTTTAAATTAACTTTGTTAAATTGATTTAGAAACATCCAAGAAAAAGATTATGCTGGAAATACGAATTTACAGTGAACTAGGCAACCAATATTACTTCAGTTCTAGTCTTAAAAATATTTCAGTTTAAGTTTAAGTTCGGTCCTGATCTATTTAGGCAACCCAACAATCACCTGTGCGCGCAGCTGATTTTTTAAGTACCTATACGAGTCTCATTAATTTGTCTTTCAGTTTACAAGAAACAATAAACCTAAAAGTCAGCATTCTGAATAAAATGTTTAAATGTGGTATAAGAAACAGCGAAGATATCAATAGTATGCGAAATTGAGTTGTATAATCTACATAATCTGTTAGTAGGGGTTGTTTGGGAACAGTTTGTTCTGCCAATAGGCATGTAAAAGGTATTAAGTAAACGTGAGTTATTTCGCGGGATTCTAAACGGTAGTTTTTCTAACAAAAAGGAGTTATCACAAGAGTTATTTAAGAGTTTGAAAAGATATAGAAGAGAGGACACATTACGACGCTTTACTAAAGACACAAAATCAAATAACACTAGTAATTGATCATAGGGCATAAAACGAGGATATTCATCGTACACTCTATTAAATAGGTAGAGTAGAGTCGGGGATTATGGAATACCATTTTAATTTTTGGGATTATTTTGAAACGTTTTGAGTACAAAAAAAATAAAAATGCCAACGACTGCGCCAAAGGGTTTATTATATGGGGTCATTATCTCGAAATTAGAAAAATATATAAATAAAAAAATACTTCTAATAATGAAATAAAAGTGCTTTTTTGGCTACCGAAAAAATGGTCGGGTAATATGAAATAGATATATGAGGTAATATGGAATACTAATTATAATTTTTATATGAAAAATTCTAACGACAAAAGTCGCAAATATAGCAATCCCGTTCGCAATCGGCGCACAGTTCGTGTGCCCAAAGCTCGCATCGTAGGCACTGTATCCAAATCTCTCCTCTTGAATCAGCCGTAAAACGTCCTGAACAGAAAAGATATTCTGCATCATCTTGTGGTTTTCATTTGCTATTCGGGAATTCTTCATCATCAGTAGAGTCATCTAGGAGTGGGATTTCTTCATTTAAATCATCAGAAGATTCGTCTTCTACCACTTGCTGTCTCGGTCTTTTTCTAACACTGCTCGAACTTGCTTTGGCGTCATCATCCGTTTTGCTGGTACCAGGTTTTGCATTATCCGTTGGCTTTTGGTTTTTTCAAACCCAAGGTTCCTTTTTAGTTTATTTTTTTCATTTTTTGAAATCAGTGACTGTGCCAGTTCATCCTTGTTTGGGGTTGAAGTCAAAATTTTTGCTGTTCCCGATTTTCGACCTCTTGTGCCCTGTCGTTTTTTAAGAACAGGAATAGGAACTATGTCTTTTGGTAAAACTGGTTGTTCGTCGGGTTGTTCGTCCGCCCTTTCATCATTATCTTCCTGGACAGGCTGTGGGTTTCTCTGATTTTCATATGCAACAGGCTCTGGTTCATTGTTGTGTGCTTCCACTAGGAAATCTTCTTCGGTAAAAATATTCCTGTTTACTGGAAACAGACCTGTTTGACGAAATCCATTGACTGCTCTTTCGCCAGTTTGGATTTTGAGATAAGCTTTACCAAATAGTTCACTGATGTCAAAGTGAGATATTGGTCGAGTATTTTGCCTTAAAAATTGGCGAATTTCTTCATTGTAATAGGTTTTCAAAGATCCCATTACGGATTTATCAAGTGGTTGCATTTTCGTGTTTGTTTATAATTATATTACCTTTGATAATGACAGCATAGCTGTCGAAACAATATTGTCAGGTTGTATTTTAATAAAACTGTGAAACTTTTAATAATCTTTATTTATTTCATGATTATGGAGTTCCACAAAATAAGGCTGGAAACAATAAACAAAAATAATGTACAACTAATGTGTAATATACTTAACTATGCAATAAAATCACTGTAAATTAAGATTCTCTAAAATTTTGACGTTTCTTTTCTAAAATTCCCTTATTGTTATCAGTCGGTTAATGTTATCAAAATGTTCTTGGCCCAAAGTGATCACATTAAGCGGATTTTACACTACTATAAAATCGTTCAAAGAAATTTCGAATTTTATCCCCCTTTTTAAATTTCCACGAATTCATTTTAACAGTAGTTAGTATGTAAAAATGTAGTTTAAATTCTTTCATAGAATACTACTATGAAATAGTTCCAAGAAATAGTTCACCCTTTTTAAATTACCGCGAATTTATTTTTATAGTAGTTAGTAAGTAAAAAATGTAGGTTAAATTCTTTCCTAGGATACTACTAGAAAATAGTTCTAAGAATTCGTTCACCCTTTTTAAATTTCCACGAATTCATTTTAATAGTATTGAGTCATTCCATATGAAATCGTCTAAAAAATTTTTTTTTGCTGCTCCGCTATTTTAAGCTAATTAAAGCATTTAAAAATCGACATTTTTATGCTTTAATATGTTTAGCTGCAAAAATCTTGCTATTAAAGATATCTACACGTTCAAGATGGCATTTCAAAGCTAAAAACTAGTAGTTTTTGTGCAAAGAATATAAATTCACAGTCAATACCCCTACAAACTAACAGGGTGCTGAAAATACGTGTATTTTACTGATTAGTTAACTGACTCCCAGTGTCTCGACTGTTGAATGCAAACAGCTAATATTTCTCAGAGATCAAGTGCACATATCGTGGAAGAAATAAAACCTACAATTGACTCGTTCGGCCTACTCTTTATAAAAAAATCTCTGCTTGAAATCTTGAAATTAAAAAAAAATCGTATTATTTAGGCTATAATATGAATGTGTTGACTACGAGATAAAAATGATCTAAGTAATTAGTATATATATATATGGCAAACTAAAGTATACATTAATTAGTGTTTTACAGTCCTTTATCGTGTTAGCGCCTCCGGCTTTCGCCTCAGGCTCTAAGTGACTCTGTGGGCTCCAAACCACTCAATTAAGCCCTTAATACATAACATACTATTATGTATCAAGAATCTTTGATAATCTTCCTGTTTACAATCGTTTGGGTTTGCTAAATCATCCTTGAAAATAATTAACACCAGTCAACCATCGATTGCTTGCATGAAACATATTAATGTTTCTAGAACAGTGATTCCCAAACTTTTAAACTCAAGGGTCCCTAGAAATTAAAAGAAATCAGTAGACCCACTTAAAACTATAAATTTAATAGCTTCTCTCAAATTGTGAAAATACTCTAAAAATAATTTTTAAATATGATTGTAGCTTAATTAATTGGTTTTGTATTAATTTGATAAAGACTTTACAGTAACTTCTAATACGAAAAAACAGAATTTAACAAAAATTTTATTAGTTATAACGTAATTTTTATGTTGTTCGCACCCCCCCCCACAACTTATTACGGACCCAACACTCCAAAATCGAGGCTATATATAAATGTGTTCGTAAATTCTCTTGTCAGATGGGAAACGTTTTTATTATTGGTTTTTTCGAAAAAAAGTTCGCTCTTTAAAAAAGTTCTGCTTCACTTAAAACCTCAAATGCTGCCATTAAAATTAACCAAATTAACATATACAGGGCGATTAAAAAAAAATAGTGGTTTGATTTTAGTGTTTATATTTTTTTGAATATTTAATATTTCCAGTACAGTGACTTCAAATTTTTTACCTACCAAAATCTTTCTTGATTTATGCAGTTTTGTGATAGGTTCTAACGATTTGGTAAATGGTCCCACAACGATATCTTTTGGCTGCAAAAATGATCTAAAGTGCACATCTTATGATCTTCACCTTTCTTCAGATAAAGGCGAGTTTTAGGCATCGACAATGAAGTTATATATAAGATTTAATATGTTTGTTATTATAATTACATTGAATTCCTTATACAGGTCGTACATGCAGGTCGTTATATGCAACAGGCTCTGGTTCATTGTTGTGTGCTTCCACTAGGAAATCTTCTTCGGTAAAAATATTCCTGTTTACTGGAAACAAACCTGTTTGACGAAATCCATTGACTGCTCTTTCGCCAGTTTGGATTTTGAGATAAGCTTTACCAAATAGTTCACTGATGTCAAAGTGAGATATTGGTCGAGTATTTTGCCTTAAAAATTGGCGAATTTCTTCATTGTAATAGGTTTTCAAAGATCCCATTACGGATTTATCAAGTGGTTGCATTTTGTGCGTTGTATGGGGCGGTAAGCACAATAAAGTTACATAGTTTTCCCTAGCAGCTACAATAACATCTAAGTTTCTGGTGTGGGTGTGATGGCCGTCCAAAATCAAAAGGATAGGATTTTCAGCACTTGGTCTTACATAATCTATGAAATGGTTGAACCATTGTGTGAAAATATCGGTCTGAATCCACCCAGAAGGATGGAAGGCAAAAATACTTCCTGGTGGAGCTCCCTTCTTTATCAATTCGCTGGCATTCTTGCGAGGGAATATAAGCAAAGGGGGCACAAAATTGCCACTGGCACTCATGCACAAGATACAAGTCACCAGAGAGCCTCGCTCTGCAGATGTTAGCGCTCCTATTTGCCGTTTTCCCCTTTGAGAGAAAACTTCAGGGCACTTTGATTACACTATGCTAAAACCACTTTCATCGACGTTGAAAATCGGATTAGCTGAAAAGTTTTTTTCTTCCATTTGTTTCTCTAACAGATAAAAAAACTCGTCAACATTTTTTTTATTAAAGCCTACTGCTCGTGCAAACGATGTTCCCGTTGGTTTCCTTAGACTTAACACATCCTTATGTCTCAATCTAAAACGACTTAGCCAGTCCTTTCCGGCCGCATTTTTTAGTAATGAGAAAGAATTTGGAATGTTGTTTCTTCGTGCTAACTGGAAAGTGAGATTACAGACATCCCGCCTTGTTAATCCATAAAAAGTTTTCTCCATTGCCAAGCAATGCTTCACTAGCTCTGTTTCCAAATGGTCTGGCAAAATAGGTTTCCTCCCGAGTTTCGTCTGGCATACCTCACTAGCAGGTCCATTCATCTTAGAAAGTCTGAAAAGCGTGGCACGTGGCACATTGAATGTTTTACATGCCTTCAAATAACCCATCTTTTTGCTTCTAACTGCTATTATTGCTTTTTTCATGTCTTCTTCATTCCACTTTTTACGTAGTGGCGACGTGATTTTGACCTTTTCTTGCCTTTTTTTAACCATTTTCAGCATTTCTGGAAAAAAATCTAATTTTAATTACTGAGTCAGGTAATATGGAATACTATTTCATAATTCCCGCCTATATAAATTCGGTGGTTAGAACGGATAAAAAATAAAAGATCACTAAAATGAACGATATCTCTAAATCAAAGCTTTCTTACATCATTCATCTACTTAGTAAATTAATAACATCAAATAAAATTACTTTGAAAAGTGTTTAAAATAAAACCTTAATGTACTTACCTGAAAGTTTTATATGGCGGGAAATCACTAGCACTGTCTGAAAAGCCAAGTGGTTTATGCGAATGAGTTAAGCACCCTTGCGAATGAAACTTGAACTTATTTAAATGTTATTATAACAAATCAGCACAGATGGCGCTACTAGTTTTCTAAAAGAACATGGTATTTCATATTACCCGGTGTATTCCATAATCCCCGACTTTACTCTATCTTAAGAACCTTGATTGTACCATTTCCAACATACGCTTTCGTAAGATATTGGCGACCAGACTGTACAATATTGACACTTCAATTTCTTATAATATGTATAATCATAGGTGCATTGGGATGTATACAATTTCCCAGTGACAATTTCTAGTATGTTTAATCATAGTTGCATATTGTTTAATAAAAAACAAAAGACAAGATGTTATAGAAAATTGTAAAATAGAAACCATTATATTTCTTGGTAATAAAGAATTGGTCTTTAATTCACATCAGAACAACTGCTTGGAGTTGTTCATGTTAGATACAGTCCAAAAGGGAAATATCCCGTACATGTGGTCCTTCGAACCGGATTTGGTAACTAGATAGAACATTGGTGGAGAAAAATTGGAGTGGCGTATTGCCCCTTTGAAATATTGGTGAAGGTTTGGTGCCTTTAAACGTTGATCTTCTATTTGTATCCTTTTCTTATTGGTGAAGAAGAATTGGAGTGGCGTGTGTTGCCCTTTTGAAATATTGGTGAAGTTGTTCAGTGCCTTTAAACGTTGATCTTCTATTTGTATCCTTTTCTTATTGGTGAAGAAGAATTGGAGTGGAATGTGTTGCCCTTTTGAAATATTGGTGAAGGTGTTTGGTACTTTTAAATGTTGACCTTTTATTTGTATCCTTTCTCTAATTCTGTTATATTTAGCTCTAATTTGTGGTGAGTACTGTTATTTAGTTATTAGTTCAAAATGACAGAACTAAAAGATTTAAAGAGAAAACGTGGTAGTATAAAAGCACGACTCACGTGTTTTGAGAGGTATTTAGAGGATTTAGTAAAGAATAGAAATATTGGTGAAAAATTTCTAGATCGTATTGACTTGTCAGAACTAGAAAGAAAATATGAAATGTCAAGTAGTTTGCAGTCAGAGTTTAATGAAATTCAAGAGCAAATAGATTTGTTAGTTTTAGATGAAAATTTAGAAGCGGAGTTCAATGAAAGAATTGAATTCGAGAACAAATTAGATAAACATTTAACTCTAGCAAAAGTAATTTTAATGGACCATAAAAGTGACTTGGTTTCTGAGATATGCGTGGATGACTCTGATTCTCACAAACCTAATAAAAGTAAACCCCTTGTTCATTGTTCTGATTCTGTTGATCATAATGCAAGTTTTGGGTTAAAACCTGAATTTTCTAGTATTCCTTTACCTAGGTTTGATGGATCTCTGGAAAAGTTGGAATTTAGAGATGTTTTTGGATCTTTAGTTCATAATAACCCAGGTTTTAATGATATTCAGAAATTTCATTGTTTAAGAGAGGCTTTAGATGGAGTTGCAAAAGAAGCAATTCGGGGTATCGAATTTGCTGCAGTAAATTATACGTCTGCATGGACGTCTCTATATAATCAATTTAATAAACCTTATTGCTTAATAAATAACCAACTTAAAGCATTGTTTGACTTACCTAATGTTAAGAAACCTTCAGGTTCTGAATTGCGCACTCTTCTGTCTGGTTTTACAAATAAATTGTCATTTATTAATAGAATGGGTGTTTCAATAGACAATTGGGATCTTCTTATAATTTATTTAGTCAATTCTAAACTTGATGATGGTTCTCGATCAAAATGGGATGAAATAAGACCGAAAAAGGATTTGCCTACATTAAATCAGTTTAAAACATTTTTGACAGAAAGAGTTGAGCATTTTGAGCATTTGGAACAAAATAAAGGTAGAAAGTTAGAAATAAAGATGGAAAATAAGGATAATTTCAAATATAAACCTAAACTTTCATTATTGGCAACAAATAACAGTTGCTCATTTTGTAACGGTGAACATCTAATTTATCATTGCAAGAAGTTTCTAAATTTAGATCCACACAAAAGATATAAAGAAGCTAAAAAATTGGATTTATGTTTGAACTGTCTTAAAAAAGGTAATCATGTTGGAAGAAATTGTGAGCTTTCTGGTTGTAAACAGTGTGGATTTAAGCATAATACCCTGTTACATTATAGCCAGCAAAAATACAATCAATTAATTCAGATTCAGGGTCTGGATGCAAGTTCTGGTGTAAATACATGTGGCAAAGAAGAACAGAAAGAGGCATCTTCAGGGCTTTCTTTGTTGTGTGAAAAGAATGGGGATGTGTTGTTGTCTACTGTAATAGTTAATTTGGTAGGCCAGGAAGGTCAAATTATAGAATGTAGAGCTCTTTTGGACAATGGCTCACAGCTGAATTTGATCACAAAAAAGGTATGTCAGCAACTCAAATTACAATTGGAAAAAGTAGAATTTTCCATGATTGGTATAAATCAGGTAGTCTCGAATGTTAAAGAAAGTTGTCTACTACAGGTAAAGTCTTGTCAATCTGAATTTGAATTAGGAGTATCTTGTTTGGTAGTAGATAAAATTAGTGATTGTTTACCTAGTAGAAATTTAAATACTTCTCATTTAAAAATACCTGGTCATTTAAAGTTAGCTGATCCTAGTTTTGGAAAAAGAGGTTCAATTGATCTTCTTCTAGGAGCAGAAATATTTTATAGATTAATTTGTATTGGACAAATTAGTCTTGGGCATAGCCAGCCTATTCTGCAGAAAACAAGATTTGGGTGGATTGTTTCAGGCTCGCTTTTATATCGACCTAGAGTTCTTTCTAGTAGATGTAATTTAACTTTGAATTTAGATGTTCAAGATCAGTTGGAGAAATTTTGGAAAATTGAAGAACCTCCTTCATTGACATCAGTGGAATTGAGTCAAGAAGATTTGGAATGTGAAGAGATTTTTGTAAAAACAACTAAAAGGTTAGAAGATGGTAGGTTTTTAGTTAGAATTCCTTTCAAGGAAGATCCATTAGTTCTTGGGGATTCTAGGAAATATATTAAATAGGTTAATGTCAATGGAAAAAAGGTTTCTGAGAAACCCTGTCTTGAAACAAATGTACACGGACTTTATGGTGGAGTATGAGAGTATGGGTCATATGTCTGCAGTTGAGGATGATCACAGTGATACACCTTCTTATTTTCTTCCTCATCATGCTGTAATAAACGAAAGCAAACTTACAACAAAGTTACGCGTTGTTTTTAATGGATCAGCTCCGACTGATAATGGCATTTCTTTAAATAGTCTTCAATACACTGGTCCTAAGCTTCAAGATGATTTGCTTGCAATTTTTGTTAGATTTCGATTGCATAATGTGGTGGTTGCTGCTGACATCGAGAAGATGTACAGAATTGTATTCGTGAATCCAGAAGATAGATCTTTACAAAAAATTCTTTGGAGAAAGGATTCTTCAGATAGGGTTGTAGAATATACGTTAAATACTGTTACGTATGGAACAAAATCAGCTCCTTTTTTGGCAATTCGATGTTTAAAACAACTTGGTTTCGAAAACATCGAATGTTTTCCTGCAGCTGCAAATGTTATCTTACAAGATTATTATGTTGATGATATGGTAACTGGGTCTAACAATGCACAATCTGCCATTAAATTGTGTCAGGAGGTGTCAAGTATTTTACATGGTGGAAAATTTAATTTGAGAAAGTGGGTCTCAAATGATTCTGAGGTACTAAAAGCTTTGTCTTCTTTTGAGTCTACTTCAAATTCTATTTCACTTGGAGAGAAAGATCAAAATAAAACACTTGGTTTGCTTTGGACTTTTAAGAATGATTTTCTTACATATACTTTTCTTTAAATACTGTTATAACTAAAAGGTTGATGTTGTCTGATGTTTCTAGGATTTATGATCCTCTTGGATTAGTTGCTCCATGTATAATTGTAGCAAAAGTTCTCTTACAGAAACTTTGGACTATAAAATTAAGCTGGGATGATAGTCTTCCCAATGATATAGCTCAAAACTGGAAGAAATTACGATCTCTCTTTTCTCAGTTAGACACTTTGAAAATTTCTAGGCAAGTTGTATGTAAAACACCTGTCTTTATAGAAATTCACGGATTTGCAGATGCATCTTTAAATGCATATGGAGTTTGTGCTTATATGAGAAGTCAAGATGTCAATGGAAAACCTCAGATGGTATATTCTGATAACGGTTCCAGCTTCGTTGGGGCAAAAACAGAATTAGAGCAGTTGGGCTCATTTTTAAATCATAACTCAGATTCTTTGTCAGAAACGTTTAATAATGAAGGTATAAAGTGGAACTTTATACCTCCACATTCACCAAACTTTGGGGGTTTATGGGAAGCAGGGGTAAAATCCTCTAAATATCACTTAAAGCGTGTAGTGGCTAATGCATTATTAACAATTGAGCAATTATATACAGTCCTCACTCAAGTTGAAGCTGTACTTAATTCAAGACCTCTTACTCCTCTTTCTTAAAATCCTAATGATATGGATGCTTTAACTCCTTCTCATTTTCTTATTGGTCAACGTTCGGTACCTGACCCAGACGTTAAAGATATTCCAGAAAATAGATTATCGAAGTTTCAACACATGCAAATGATTTTACAACATTTTTGGCAAAGATGGTCATAAGAATATTTGGTAGAGATACAACATAAACAAAAATGGAATGCTTCTTCACCCAATTTGAAGATAGGGCAAATGGTCATTATAAAAGATAATAACCTTCCTCCTCTACAGTGGCGCATTGCAAGAGTTGTTGAAATATTTTTTGGACCTGACAAAAAGTGCCGTGTAGTAAAAGTTAAAACAACTAACGGAGAATACAAAATAAGTGTTTCCAACCTGTGTCCTCTTCCATTGGATGATATGTAGCGTATGGATAAGTGTAGTGTATATTATCATTGTTATATTTAAACAATAATTTGAAAGAAGCCTTTCAATGTGGGGGGAATGTACAATATTGACACTTCAATTTCTTATAATATAATCATAGGTGCATTGGAATGTATACAATTTCCCAGTGACAATTTCTAGTATGTTTAATCATAGTTGCATATTGTTTAATAAAAAACAAAAGACAAGATGTTATAGAAAATTGTAAAATAGAAACAATTATATTTCTTGGAAATAAAGGATTGGTCTTTAATTCACATCAGAACAACTACTTGGAGTTGTTCATGTTAGATACAGTCCAAAAGGGAAATATCCCGTACACAGACTATAGATGAATATTTTTTGGGCGACATAAAAGTGTACAGATGTGGATTAAAAGTAAAATAAAAGTTAATCAAATTATGAAATTCAAAAGTGATTGCAAAACGCCTACGAGTCTGCGCCAATTGCGTGACGTCACGTAGCGTACAATCCTGTATCAGCTATTCCTGCAACGTGGTTTACTAGTTTTGCCGCTGCGTTTAAAATTGTTTCGTTTTGTCTGATACGTACAGTTGCGATCATTCGCTAAGGAACGATGAAAAAATTATAACCGCCGATTTTTCAGTTTTTTGTACAATATACGCTGTAACTTGACCTGATTTATGAACTAGGCAATTAAAATGTTAAAGAATAAAATGTTCTTGAATGCCATATAATTAATTTTCATTTACATTGTACAAAAAACTAGAAAATCGGCGGCTATAATTTTGTCATCGTTCCTTAGCGAATGATCGCAACTGTACGTGTTCGTTTGTTAGTTGTGTTTGTTTTTGGACGAGGAATCAGGATGGCGGAGCATCCTTCGTACCTCATGGCACCGATTGCTATGATCATTTGGCCGACCCTACTAGAATTTAGCCGAATCTGGAGGAATTCCACACCCAGTAGGGATTTTTAACGTTCCAAACATCGCATTGACACGGAACCCACAGTTTTACTTCCTATCCGAGAAGAAGGCATGTTTTTAATTTTTCTCCGCTATGAAAAATTACCAGCTCGGCCGGGGATCGAACCTGCGACCTTTGGATTATGAAGCAAACATGCAACCCACTAATCCACCGAGACTGGCTGTTTGTTAGTTACTTTTGAATTTATAGAAAAAAAGGCCTTTTTCAAGGCTTACATGCAGTAGGAAACCCGAGAAGAAACGTTAAGTATCAACGCAATTATCGCATTTATTTTCATTAGTAATTTCAAAGGCTGCTGTATTCAAAAGTAAGGCCGTTCTCGTCAAAAGAAGGTTTGATTGTTAGCGTGACAGTTCTAATCGCCTAAAAAAGTTCAATTTTTCGAAACAAAAGCTGCTACCTTCACAAGAAAGGTTTATTTATTACATACATTAATTTATTAACAACTGCCGTGCTTTCATTGTTATATATAATAAATGATTAAAAAGAAACTGAACGCGTATTACGTATTTTCTAGTTTTAAAATATTGGATACTGTTTAGTTTATAAATAAAATTTATTATTAATTAAAATTAATATTTTTTGATGTATACTTGTAAGTGTGCAACGATTGATAATCATTTATTATTTATTTTATATAAAGATATAAGATAGCTTTGAAATGAATAAATTCAGCCAGCTGGACGGGCAGTTGTAAAACAGCTGTGAGAAAGTCGCGTCGTAGAACTCCCGCTCGCTTACATTGATTATAATATATTGCTTTTAATCCGTTCTTTAAACAGAAAGTGTGTTCAAACTATTTAGCAGGGTGTAATATCTCCAAATCCAAACATCCTTTAAGCAAAATTCCTTAAAACAACACCTTCCCTAACCAAAACCTACCTCTTCTGTTTCAATACACCAAGCTGAACGAAGGAATCGGCTAATAGGGTAAGTTATAACTAATAATGATAGTTCTGCTCCAATATCTTTCTGTTAAGGCTGATTTACCCGATTCTGAAGATAGGGAAACGCAATGTAAACTTTACTCGGTTTTCATTCAATAACCGCTCAATATTTTTTGATCGGGTTTTTACCAAAAATTTACCTACAATGTAGTGTATGATGTAATGTTTTTAAAAAATAATTTTTAACGTTTGAAACCATAAAAAACTTAATTTGCAATAGGATCGCTTACTATGCTTTTATTCATTTATTTATCAACGTATATTTTTTTAAACATTTTTCCCGTAATCTGTGCGTCAAATGCTATGATGTAATGTAAAGATTTTTTTTAGAAACGAAAATTTCAACTTTAAATTAAGTTTTTTATGGTTTCAAACGTTAAAAATTATTTTTTAAAAACATTACATCATACACTACATTGTAGGTAAATTTTTGGTAAAAACCCGATCAAAAAATATTGAGCGGTTATTGAATAAAAACCGAGTAAAGTTTACATTGCGTTTCCCTATCTTCAGAATCGGGTAAATCAGCCTTAATCTCTAACAATCTAATTTACTATCGCATCAAAAAACAAAACATAAATTTGGTTCTTCGAGTCTGGATTTTATAAAATTAATTTCTTTAAAAATCGCAAAAAAATTACTTTACTTTAATTCACTAAAATATCCCGCTATACGGAAATACTTCATTTGCATAATTCATTTGAAAGATATTCAATATTTAGAGTTATAACTAGCGAAAGTAATAAACACAGGGAGTTTTTTAGAATTCGAATAAAATCTTTGGAATCCACAATGTCTGAATTTAATAAAATCGTTGAAGAAATCGCCTATTTAACTAAAGAGTTGGATCCTGATAACCCAGTTAATTTCCAGGAATTGTCCGCAGCCGATGATCTCTTTTGTTATATAATGTTAACGTCAGACAAATTAAATGCTTCCTCAAGTAAATCATCAGAGCCAAGTAAGGAAACAAAACCCAAAATTAAATTGCCTCCTTTAGAATTGCCCAATTTTTCAGGAGAAATTAATGAATGGCCGGTCTTCTATCATTCCTTTTTAGCTATACATGAAAATAAAGACTTGACTTCCGCCGAAAAGTTAAGATACCTTTTAGGAAAATTATCCAAAAAAGCACTCGCTTTGGTTTCTGGTTTTCAACCTACCACGGACAATTATGATTTAATTTGGAATACTTTAGTAGATAAATTTCAGGATAAACGTAACTTGGCGTCACATTATCTAAAACAAATTTTGTATTTAAAGCCTCTTACCGTTGAATCCTCCAATGGTCTAGATGAATTCCTATAAAAATTTGTCTCTTCGGTCAAAGCTCTCCAAGCATTAAATTTGAATGACCTCTCCGATTTCATTATTTTACATTTGGCCTTATCCAAGCTGGATCCTGAAACAGTTCGATCCTTTGAGATGTCTGTGAGACATATAGATATTCCAGATTTTGAGCATCTTCTTAATTTCGTGAAAGAGCAAGCGAAAATTCTTTCCCGACATGCAAAAATCGTATCTCCTGCAATTAAGAATTTGAAGACTTCTCATTCTTTATTGGTAAGTAAAGATAATCCCGTCCTTCTATGTAAGATTTGCAATCTTGAACAGCATCCAGCTTATCATTGCAAAGAATTTACGTGTCTCACTCCCGAGAAGAGGTTTAATCTAGCAAAAGATAAAAGATTGTGTATAAACTGCTTATTTCAGCAACATACCTCTCGACTTTGTAAATCTAAAAATTCGTGCTCCTTGTGTGGTAAGAAACATCACTCAACTTTACATTTTTCAAAACCAATAATAAATACTAATGCTTCATCTTTAGCTTCAGTTTCACAAAATGAAACTCCCGCTTCCTCGCAAGAAATTAATGTACATTGTTATACTTCCGAGAAAGATAACAAGACGTTAAGTCAAACTACGGTTATCTTATCCACCGCAGTCATAAATGTATTTGACAGATGGGGAAAACCCCATAAAGTACGGGCCCTGTTAGACTCCGCTAGTCAATCGGATTTCATAACCCGCAAACTTTCCCAAAAACTTGGACTTCCAAAATCCAAACTTGATTCTTCGATTAGTGGCATCGGGTCCATTAAGCAGAATTTACGTTACGTTTTCTTCCGTATTATCGTTTTCATCTAGATTTGATCTCGAGAGAAAATACACAATCCACCCACTTATAATAAATACTATAGCAGAGAATTTACCAGCTTATGAGACAATTTCTAGTCATTTTGCAGAATTTGAAAGCCTCCCGTTAGCAGACTACGAGTTAGGAAATTCAGGTACAATCGATGTCTTGTTAGGTGCAGGGATACTACATAGTATCTTTGGAGAAAATAGAATATTGTCGAAAAATTCCTCTTTATCTGCTATCCAAACTGACCTTGGATATGTCATTATGGGAAAAATAACCGATTCAAATAATGCCGAATCAATGTTAAAAAATTCTTTATGTTGTACCGAAGATAAAGTTTCACTTGAAAACTTGGTAAAAAAATTCTGGGAACTTGATAATGTACCGGATGTAAAATATTCCGACAAAGATGATGAAAAATGTGAAAATATATTCGCAAATATAGTCCATAGAGCCCCTGACGGTCGGTACTCTGTTTCTCTTCCTTTCCAAAGGCCCTTTTCCGAACTTGGGAGCTCTCTCGAGATTTGTAAAAAGAGATTTTATAAGTTAGAAAAAAGATTAAGGGACGACTCTTGTCTTAGAAAAGAATATATTGATTTTATGCGGGATTATGAGATAAAAGGTCATATGTCTGTTATGGGAATTCCTACAAATGGGTATTATTTACCTCATTTAAGCTGTCATTCGCCCCGAAAGTGCAACTACTCGCTTACGCGTCGTGTTTGATGCAAGTGCCAAAAGCTCAAATAATATCTCGCTTAACGATATTTTGCATACAGGTCCTAAATTGCAAGCTGACCTTATGGTTATACTTCTAGGTTTCCGCCTTTTCGAAATTGCTATTACTGCCGATATAAGACAAATGTATCGGCAGATAAATGTAAATCCAGAACATAGAATAGCCCAAAAAATTCTGTGGCGCTTTTCGCCGGAAGAGGAACTTGAGGCTTGGACATTGAACACAGTTACCTTTGGTGTTCGATCTGCTCCATTTCTAGCCTTGAGAGTAGTCAAACAATTGGCTGTTGACGAAAGAAAAGCTTTTCCAAAGGCTTCTGAAATTGCATGCAGGGACTTGTATATGGATGACTTAGCTTCTAGCGTCGAGAATGAAAAAATTGCTTTAGAGCTTTATCACGAATTGGTTGGAATGTTCAAGGCGGGAAAGTTTGATCTTGTTAAATGGTCCAGTAACTCCAAATTTTTAATGGAAAATATACCAAAAGAAAATCATTTTCCCCATGCCGTAGATTTTAAATCAGACCGACACATAAAAATTCTAGGGTTACAGTGGACAGCGAACAATGATTTTCTTTCGTTCAAAGTCCAATGTCCTGAAGAAAAATGCACCAAAAGGAATATTCTTTCCACATTGGCTCGTATTTTTGACCCACTTGGGTTCTTAGCTCCAGTAACATTTAAAGCAAAATTGCTAATTCAGGAAATGTGGCAATTAAGGCTAGACTGGGACGAATCCCCTCCAAATAACATTATAAAAATTTGGGAAAACTTTATAACAGAAATCCCCTCCTTAACTAATATAAAAATTCCACGCTATCTATCCATTACTTCTTTATGCGTAGTAGATTTAATAGGTTTTGCCGACGCCTCCGAGAAAGGTTTCGGTGCTGTGGCTTACGCGAGAACATGCTTGCAGGAAGATATGGTTCAAATCAATTTAATCTGTGCCAAATCCAAAGTCGCCCCAATGAAAACTATTTCAATCCCCCGCTTAGAATTATGTGCCGCTGTTTTGCTCTCTCGCTTAATGAGTTCACTTATTACTACGCTTTCTTCTAGGATTAACCTCAATAAAATCCTCGCCTTTACCGATTCCGAAATTGTTCTTCATTGGATTAATTCCACTTCCTCAAAATGGACCACTTTCGTTGCTAATAGAGTGACTATTATACAAGACAATTTAAATCCATTGCATTGGTCACATGTAAAAGGCATGGAAAATCCTGCTGACTGTTTGTCAAGAGGTTTATTCCCAAACAGTTTAGAATCTAACAATTTGTGGTTCCATGGACCTCCATGGCTTCGTCAAAGGTATTCAGAATGGCCCACTTTTCAACCTAATAATTGTCCTTCTGAAATGCCTGAACAAAAAATGAAAGTTTTGCTAATGACAGTAGAAAAGGAAAATGTGCTGCGTAAATTTATAGATCGGTTTTCTAGCTATAGAAAGCTCTTAAGATCCATGGTATACCTACTTGTATTTTGCAAAAAGATTCCAAAAAGCGACAATCTTATCAGTCCTGACAATCTACAAGTAGCAGAGTTGGAGTTAATAAAATTTATTCAGTATTGTAATTTCTCAAAAGAAATACAACAGATTTCTTCGGGAAACGTTTGTGATTCCCAACTTCAAAAGCTTAATCCCTTTGTTCACAATAACTTATTAAGGGTAGGAGGGAGGCTTGCAAATAGTTTCTTGACTTTTAATAATAAGTATCCTTTACTCCTGCCTAAAAAAGATCACTTCGTTGATTTGCTAATTACTCACACTCATGAAAGCAACATGCATACTGGTCCAAATCTGGTCCTTTCTATCATTCGTCAAAACTACTGGATACTAGGAGGTCGAAATTCTGTTCGAAGAGTGCTCCTAAAATGCAATTTTTGTTTCAAATTTTCTCCTAAACCATGCGTACCTCTCATGGGTAATTTACCGGCAGCTAGAGTTCAGGAAGCAAAACCGTTTATGACTACTGGCGTGGATTATGCTGGTCCTTTTCTAATTTCCATGACCAGACGTCGAGGTGTTCGACCTCAAAAAGCCTATATTTGCTTGTTCGTGTGTATGAGCGTAAAAGCGATTCATTTAGAGCTCGCTTCCAATTTATCTACACCCGTTTTCTTGGAAGCCTTTAAAAGATTTGTTGCCCGTCGTGGTCCCTGCCGTATCATTCACTCTGATTGCGGCACTAATTTCATAGGCGCTAAGTCAGAACTTAATGCAGTGTTTTCATTAATTAAAGGAAAAGAGTATAATGATACTATAAGATCTGAACTAGCTAATAACAATATAACATGGACATTAAATCCTCCAGCTTCACCTCATTTTGGAGGCTTGTGGGAAGCCAATGTTAAAAGCGTGAAAACCCACCTAAAAAAAGTCGTAGGTCAGCAAATTTTGTCATATGAAGAGTTTACTACTGTTCTTACACAAATAGAAGCTCTTCTCAATTCAAGGCCTCTTTCGGTTCTAAGTTCAGATCCATCGGAGCCTTCAGTTTTGACTCCTGCTCATTTTCTGTTACAACATAAATTAACAGCGTTGCCATCCTCTCCAGTTCTCGACGTGTCCTTAAACAGATTGTCTAGATTCCAATTACTGGACAAAATGGTACAGGATTTTTGGAAAAGGTGGCATTTAGAATACCTCCACAATCTTCAAACTCGTCAAAAATGGAGGTCGAATTCTGCCAATATTAAAGAGGGAGCTATAGTTCTCCTAAAAAATGAAAATACCCCTCCTATGACTTGGCCGCTAGGTATTATCGAACGTGTACATCCTGGTACGGATAACATAGTGCGAGTAGCAACAGTTCGCACCTCCACTGGCACTTATAAACGGCCATTGGTTAAGATCTGCCCTCTTTCTTCTCAATAACATATAAAACAGAGGAAGGAAATTATATTGCGGCATTGTTTGTAAATATAAGAGTACATTTATTCCTTTTATCTGATTTTTTCTTTTATTATTTTTTTTTATTTTACTGAGAATATAATTCACGTGTCACATGGTACATTTTGTATTAATTTCATTGGTTAAAGTACAAAAACAAACTCGCAGAATAGGCTATCAAATCGATGATAATTCTATCACCGCATGTTGACTGTCACCTGTTTTTAATAAATAAAATTGTTTACTGTCAAAGTGACAGAAAGTTTCAGTGGACGCGTTGAAGTCAGAAAATAGTACCGTTAACAATTTTATTTATTAAAAACAGGTGACAGTAAGAAAATTTATTTTCTGTCAACGTTCATTATATTCTCTCACCAAATACAACACGTGTTATGATTAATCAACGATGATACCACTCGTTAAAACCTTTAGAAAATTGAACTCGTGCTTCGCACTCGGTCAATTTTCGTCGGTTTTAACTCGGGCTATCACCGATGATAATCATAACACTAGTTATATTATCCCCGAAAATTTCCTTTCAGGGTGGGGGAGAATGTTTAGTTTATAAATAAAATTTATTATTAATTAAAATTAATATTTTTTGATGTATACTTGTAAGTGTGCAACGATTGATAATCATTTATTATTTATTTTATATAAAGATATAAGATAGTTTTGAAATGAATAAATTCAGCCAGCTGGACGGGCAGTTGTAAAACAGCTGTGAGAAAGTCGCGTCGTAGAACTCCCGCTCGCTTACATTGATTATAATATATTGCTTTTAATCCGTTCTTTAAACAGAAAGTGTGTTCAAACTATTTAGCAGGGTGTAATATCTCCAAATCCAAACATCCTTTAAGCAAAATTCCTTAAAACAACACCTTCCCTAACCAAAACCTACCTCTTCTGTTTCAATACACCAAGCTGAACGAAGGAATCGGCTAATAGGGTAAGTTATAACTAATAATGATAGTTCTGCTCCAATATCTTTCTGTTAATCTCTAACAATCTAATTTACTATCGCATCAAAAAACAAAACAGATACATTAAATTTGTCGTTATACTTACGTTAAAATGATCTTGACATACAAGCATGAAGTTTTCGCAAGATGTGAATAATTCCGCCTGCTGCATTTATACACAACTTCGTTCTTTTCGAGTCAGTGGAAACGAGAAAGAAAAGTTTGTTTATTATTAATTATAATAAAATGAGGAGGCAAATATCTTGTAAAATGAAAACAGGTGTATAGGTGTTAATGTAAATAAGTTTTAAGAAGTTGGGACTTTTATTAGTAGTTTTATTAGTAAGACTATAGCACTATAGTCTTGAAAATGACTGTTTTTTTTTAGTAAAGCAAAAACAAAACACGTGGTAACTTGTTTAATAACTAAGAATAAAAATAAACTTGCAATTACAACACCTAAATACACGGAGTAACGAGTAAGTTCATTTGCAAGACGGGTTTACGCGTGGTGACGTCACGCCTGCCGCGCCAGCGTAAATGAGTTTCAAGGGCCTGAATAATTATTTACACTTATTTCGCTAATAACTATAACTATAGTGATGGTGAACCTTTTTGAGAAGTGGGTCAAATTTTGTTCAGTATTTTTTTAATACTAGCCCGTAGGTCACTAAGTCAGTGGCGTTACTTGGAAGGTAGGGGGGGGGGCTAAAAAGGGTATCAATAATTTGGAAACACCGAAAATTTGTTAACAGAAAAACCTGACAGTTGTAAAACCATTTTGTTTTACAACTTTTACTTATGCAAGTAAAGAGCAAAAAATAAAGGGGGAATATCAAAAAATTGATATCAATGGGGTGATATCATGAATTACCGCACCAGGTGACACCATGCTGAATGGCTCCTCTGCACTGAGTTTTTGAATGAACAAGGAATAAAAAAAAGCACAGAATTATTATCAAATATTCTCTATTAATAAACATAGTTACAGATATGTGTATTGTGTATGTATGATACAGTTAATAAAAATGAAATATAATCAAATTAAAAGATTAATTCAAAGTTTCACAAGTTTTATTAGTATCTTAACCTGACAAAATTGTTTCGACACTTTATGTCATTATCAACAAGATTGATAAACAAACACGTTGCTAAGGATAAATACATACAGAAAATAGGTAACTAGATATAATACATACAAAAACTAAACATCTAACACTTCTAATAAAGGGGAATTACTAAGCTCAGTTTGTTCATTCATTAAAGGTAGGTACTGTGCGTTTATGTTTGTATATTTCAAAAGCTTCTAAAATGTCTAATTTGTGTTTGTTGTTGCAAAAATGTAAGAATTTAATGTTGTTTTGAGGTGTCATTGGGTGGTTCTGTTCCAAAATGTGTTGGCATAATTCGATTTCTCTGGATGTTTAAGTCTATACCCTAGTAGCACACTTATATTATATAAATATTTTTTTCAAATATTTAAAATATATCTTTTTCAACATCCGCCTAAATATTTAGCTAATATATCATTTAAAATATTTCTTCAATATTATTTTAATAATATTTATATAACATTCTAGTTAGGATATCTTATGAATGTTATATCCCTAGTAGCACAAATATATTATATAAATATTCAATGGAAGTAATGAAGTCAGTGTAGCAAGTAGATAATGCTGCCCCATACTTTATAATTCATACAACTTTCATACCTTATCCTAACGAGCTCAAATATGCTTGTACTAAATTTTTAAAATTCAGTCGCAACCAAGATTTGAAGCCCTGTTTCTATGATCAAGAAGCAGGGTCTCTTGCAGCAACATATTTTAAAGAAGTTTATATAATTAACAAGGACTTTTAGAATCATCTGTACTTCTAGTCACCATATTAGTGTAAAGTAAAGTTTGCAACAAATTGAAGTGTTTTATTATTTTAAGAAAAAATAATTATTGTTAAGAAAATCTTAATTTGATGTAGTCAAGCCCAATACCATTATGTGGGGTGACCAAGAATAGAAAATGTGATTAGGCAATATTAAACATTTTTTTAAATTAATGGAATATTTTCGAAACAGTATACAAGCATAAAACTCAGGAGATTTTTTACAAGTTACTTCAACCAAAATAATTCAAGTTAAAAATCAGAAGTTCTTTTTATCACTTCTTAACGCCTCTCTATCTATTTATTTATTTATCACGTCCTTTAATTTAAATTAGTTAGATGTGAAACCGTTTTCTCTTTCCTGGTGGTCTAGGTGTCCCATAACTGGTGGACACCTTGAGCTTTCCGTACATATGGTAAGCTGGTAAATTAAAAAAAGTACTTACTAGCTGTTGTTTAATACTGTCGAAGCATATCTTAACCAATTCTTAATAGCTGCTATGATGTCGTGCTCGGTTGTTTTTTAGCATTTGGGCTTAAGGTTGCTGCTTCTGTAATATTTAATAACATAATAATAATCGTATTGGTAAAAACAATGAAGATTTAACATACTTTTGATACAGTCAGATACTATTAAGGAGGAAAACATTTTCTTTCCCTCCCAGTCATATAAGGAGGCGACAGAATCTGTGAAGTTTCTTCAAAATATTTTTTACAATAGTATTGATCTCATGACTTCCAGTTTGGGCATGGAATGATAACTGAAAATAATAAGATTTGTTATAAGGAAAGCAACATGTGCATTCAAGTACCTATCATCTTTTTCTGTTCATTCTTTGTACTTGGGCGTCTTTCACATGTACCAATGTCTTCTTCGCTCTTCATGGGTAGTCTCCCTTCAACATCTGCGTGGAAATTCTGATCATCATCAGGAATTATCTGTGGTCGACTTTGTTCCCTCAATATTTGCAAAAACCAACTTCAGTTGAGGAAGTCACTTTCGGTTTTTCTTTTGTACTCTAGAAAACATATTTAAAATTTTAAAAAAGTATAAATTTAAACATACGTGATTAATCATCATACCTTTGTCAAACTTACAGTAATCTGTAGCTGGTTGAATAACCATGTTATTTGTAATATTATCACCATTTGATGATAAGCAGCTTTTCAGTGGATATGCAGGCTCTTTTATTCGTAGGAGTAGAATAGTCACTTCTTATTTTGTTATCACCACTGCAGTAATGTAATGTAATAAGGTTGTCTTTGGGACCTTGGGAAAAAGTATTATTCCAGTTACTTCCTCATCATGGTTCATCTGTACTAAACAGTTTATTATAATCATAATCTTGATTTTCATGCAATTGTACTTTGTACAGACATTGCTCGCCTGTTAGATCTCCTTCAGAAAATTCATTACTATCAATGTTTAATTTGGTGTATTTATTACAATTTTCTAAAGATTCACTAGAACTAAAAACTGTCCAAATAATAATTATCAATTACAAATGGTTCTGTTGCAGCTTTTCTTGGCTTCTTGGTATTATTACACAGGCGACGAAAATGCCTTGTAGTCAGATCAAGAACGGATTCTCTTTTACGTGATGGCATTTTCCTGTAAAACAAAAAATGTCTATATCACTCCACATAAAATTCGAACACCAATTTCGCCGATTTTTTAAAAGATTTCATTTCGATAGTTCCAGACTTTACACTTGCACTGTACATAGTATATAACTAATTAATTTTTCTACCCATTTACTGTTAAAAATGTATTCTCTTATACGAAACACCACAATAATTCGCAATAAATACAAATAACTAAGATGAGAAATACTTTATCGTATATTAATACATACCTGTACATACCTTATAAAACAACTTAATCTGCCAAAACAATAATAATGTAATGGCGTCGTGGCACTTGGTCCTGCCTGCCTCCTACGAACGTACGCGACGATACACGATCGCGCAAGGTCATAAGCAAGATCTACAATTCAATGTTTACCAATAGATATCTACTGTACATAATAAAAATAAAATATTTGTTTGATATTTGTTTCAAAATATTAGAGATTACACACAAATAACATATTTATTTAATATGTATATTAATATATTTCTAAATATTTCATTTTCAATATTTTATAAATACACTCCTAATCTTTTAAATATTTAAAACACATATAGTATTATCTTTATATTTTTTAAATATTAAAAAATATTGTGTGCTACTGGGGTAAGAGCGTACGTGTTCTTTGTATCTTATGTCGAAATTTCTAAGTGTTTGTCCAATATAAACCGAGTTACAAAAAGAACAATTCAAATGGTAAATTTTGGAACAGAACCACCCAATGACACCCACCTCAAAATAACATTAAATTCTTACATTTTTGCAAACAACAAACACAAATTAGACATTTTAGAAGCTTTTGAAATACACAAACATAAACGCACAGTACCTTTAATAAATGAACAAACTGAGCTTGGTAATTCCCCTTTATTAGAAGTGTTAGATATTTAGTTTTTGTATGTATTGTATCTAGTTACCTATTTTCTGTATGTATTTATCCTTAGCAACGTGTTTGTTTATCAATCTTATCTACCTTTGATAATGAGATTTAATGTTGAAACAATATTCTCAGGTTAAGATACTAATAAAACTTGTGAAACTTTGAATTAATCTTTTAATTTGACTATATTTCATGATTATGGAGTTCCACAAAGTAAGGCTGGAGACAGTAAACAGTTAATAAAAGTATATTTAACGTGAAATCTGTTGTAGCTTATTTTCAGATAGTTTCTTAATATTAGGTTCATATTCGGTATCCATTATGTTAAGTTTAAGACCGACTGTCATGAGTCATACACAGGTGTAGTGATACCATACGATAGAAAATCAGTTAGCCAACGTCCACTTGAAAATATTTTTGAAATTCGACATTAGATATTTATACTTTAATTTTTTAATATTTTCGATTGTCTTATTTCTTATTTTTTATGATATAAAAAATAAGTATATAAAAATCAATGCGTGGGTCATTAAAAAAGCCTTTGTGGGTCAGTTCGGTCATAGGTTCTCCACCACTGAACTATAATAATAACAGTTATTTAACAAATATATTTTGAATAATAGTCAAATATACAATTCTGAACTCATTGGGAATAAATCTGAAAATCATGCAAGCACTCTATTATAATGCAAAAATAGGGAGAAACAAAAATTTATAAAGATGTCATAGGAAAACATAGCAAACATAATACAACAAATGGTAATGGTGAAAAAAGTGATATTAATATGACAAGAAGAGAAGAAATGAGTCCTTCGATGACGAATGTGTAGAAATAATAGAAAAAAGAAGAAAGACAAGATTAGAAATGTTAAGTAAAAAGATAAAGTGAACAAAGAAGAATATCAGAAGGTAAGAAACGAAGCAAAGAATGTGATTAGAAATAAAAAAAAGAAAGTACCACACACAACTAATACAGTCAATGGAAGAAAGCTACAGACACAAAGAAATAAGAAGGTTCTACTCTAAAACAAGGGAAATGAAAAAGAAGAGATCACAATCAATATTGATGCAAAATGATAAATGTGGATAGAACACTTTGAAAACATGTTCAAGGATGAGGTCGACTGGGAAATAGAAGAAGAAAGAGAAATAGGGAAGGAAGATGAAACAGAAATTCCCACAATAGAAGAAATTCAAAAGGTAATAAAAAAATTTAAAAATAATAAAGCAGCAGGAGGAGATGGAATTCATAACGAACTCCTGAAATATAGTGGGCCAAATTTAATAGAAAGAATTCACAAGCTAATTATAAACATTTGGAAAAAAGAAGAATTACCTGAAGAATGGAAGGAATCTGTAATACTACCGATATACAAAAAGGGAGAACCAGACAGATGTGAAGACTAGAGACCAATTAGCCTACAGAATGTAATTTACAAGGTACTAACGAAACTAATTGACCAGAAAATAAAAGCTGCAACTAATCCAATGTTAGGGAATCATCATATCAAGGTGATCAAGAAACCGATCAACAATAGATCATATATGTATTTACCCTAAGGCAAATAAGCAAAGAGAAGTGCTGGAAGGAAAACAAGAAGATATATGCCTTATTCATCGATTTTAGACAGGCATATGATAGGATTAAAAGAACAAAAATCATAAGAACCTTAAAACAATTTGAGAATTCGAAACAATTAATAAGATTAGCGAAAATGACACTTAAGGCTCTGTTATCGCGTAGGTAAAGTACCGCTTAAACAGCTCTGAAGAATTTCATTACAATTTTGCACTTAGTTTACATTTATTGTGCATGAGATCTTTTCTTAAAAGTGTTATCTGGTTTATATTATGCTTTATAGCAAATACAAAATTACAAAAGCTATTTCCTTAACGAATAAAAAAGTGTAAATTTATAAAAACAAAACTATAGCTAGAGAGCTTTTAAAAATGGTAAGGTGTACTTCCTAAATTATCGTTCAAGTGTTATTTGAGATAAAAATGCCCGAATACACAACAGTATAAAAAAACTTTATGAACTAAAAAAAGGTCATATCCCGCGTTTATTCAAACATTTTGGTAAATGACAACTATTATTCTTAGTTCAGGCTTTTGCTCACGTAACGCACTGTAGGCGGATCGAGTTAAAAAAGCAGAAAGTTTCAACGAGTTTGATTTGACTGTTAATACATTTAATGCATTTTCGTTATTGTTACATATATTTTTGTGATTGTCAATGCAAAGTAAAAGATTATTGTTTATATCCCCCCTTCTCATACTTTAACTTTCCTAATCTTTTGACTATTATTTAATAAATTCCCGAAGTTAATGTTGTTTTTCTTTACTTAAGAGCATGTGACGGTTAATTTTTGAATACACTATTTCACTCTTAATTAGTCCTGATTAATTTCTTAAAACAAATATATTTTTCAATATTTTAATATAGTAATACTTTACTTTTTCTTAAAACCAGCAAGAACAACTGATATTTCTAAAGATATTTAGCAGTTTTATACTGCCCTTTTTAATTTCAACTACCATAAATTATTCCATGGCATTTAAAAATTAAAAATTTCAGTTAAACTTAAAATATTTTAAAAGTTCATACATGTCTGGCAACACTGTGAGCAGAGAACTGCGATGCGAACAAATAATGTTTCTATTTACGTTTTCAAATTTTAGTTTTAAAGAAATTATTTCCCTTTTGGAGACCGTAGCGCCATCTTTAGGTGTTTATAGTTACTGAAGCTTCCTATTATCAACACTGGCGGCGATAACGGGCCCTTAAGGAAACTTGGAGCAAAGTAAGAATAAACGGGGAAGAACCTAGAAGATTTGCAACATTCAGCGGACTGAAACAAGGTGACCCGCTGTCAACAACCTTGTTTAACTGGATATTAGAGAGAGTACTACGTGAAAGCAATCTGAATAGAAATGGTAACATTTTGATAGGTCCCAGTCAATGCATGGCCTTTGCAGATGGTTTAATAATCCTAACAAGAACGACACATGCACTTAAAAGAAGACGCAACTGCAATAATTCTAGAAGCAGCAAAAATAGGACTTGAAATAAATGAGCTGAAATCGCAAATTCTAATATTAGGGGCAACAAACGAATTTGAAGGGCTACAAATCAAAATCAAGGATGAAGTGATGGGAGTAGAGATAGTGCAAAATGTGACTTACCTAGGAACTGCAATAACATCGGATGGGAAAGTTAACAGTGAAATAAAAAGAAGATTAATACAGGGACAAAAGTGTGTGGGTGGTCTAAAGAAATTGTTAACTTCATAAGTGTATCTAGACAGGCTAAAGTGACAATGTATAAAATAATAATAAACTGATAAATATGTGGTCCAGTTTCATGAATTTTGTCTCACCTCAAACACACAATACTTTTGAATTTTTTAAATTAATATATCAAAGAAATTGAACAATGCCTGCCATTTTTGCAAATCAAGTGGCAATTGGCAGTTATGAGCGTCAATAACAAGATCATAATGGCACTGCGAGTTGACATCTTTTATAACATTCATGCAAGCATAACATCATTTATAACATTCAATTCTTTATAATCTTAGTCCTGCGGAACAGTGTTAGATTTAAGTGATTTTTGTCATATTAATATGATAAATAAAACGACATTTTTAATTGCGGTTTCTATAAAATTTATTTGATTGATGTTTAATAATAATACATTGGAATTACCATGTACGATCTCAAATGCTACTTACTTAACAAAAATAGACAACTAATTTTTATTAAATTCAAATACAATAATAATAAGGACAATTATGTCTAACAACACTCAATAAATAATGAAATATATAATGAAGAACTTTGGCTACATTAATAAGATTCTTAGAGCTCGAAGAGCACAATTATATTATAGAAATATATTAAATTGTCATAAATTAATTATTACAATAATAAAAAATAATAAAAACAGACAGATCAAAAACAAAAAAGGAAAAAATAATAACCTAGACATGAGAAAAAAATAGTAAACACATTTTCTGCTTCGAGTTAATTCGAATTCTTTTATCATTGTCACTTTGTAAATTCTATTTAAGTAAGCAATCATTGTTCTGCTGCAGGTGCCACTAGAATGTTTTAATTAAAAAGATAAAGTGTTTCATTCGAAGTAACTCGCAGCTCATAATAAAACCTAACGATAATAATAATTTACAACAACTTGAGACAAATACAACATATTATTATTACTTTTTTTTTGTTTTGTTATTACATATAACACAGAAAGGCAACCATTTCGGTAGAGAAACATGAATTAACAACTTAAAAATTAAACTACTACTGCCATATTGGATTTGGTAAAATTAAATCAATTTTCAAATATTAAAAAAAAGTAAAACAAGAGATTTCTGTTTACAGAATAAATTAAAATTATATTCTTCTAGGAAGAAACATTTTTTTAAAATAATATAACATGTTTTTTCCAGAATGACAGTAGGGAAGCAAATAGGAATGATAACAATTACTTCAGATAACAAACTTTTTCGTTAATACATTGTTATTTTCTAATGTATCCTCTTTTCATAATTAAAAAAAATTTAAAAAAGACTTAAAATTCCTTTTTAAATTTTTTTAATCTTTTGTTTGTGACTAGTACAAAATACAGAATGACCATTTTATTTCGAAACATATTTAATAGTTAGGCAAAATTGCTATGAATTTGTATTTAATTTTAAAAAATTGAATTATTAAATAAAAGAAAATCAAATATTTCTCAAACCCAGGCATGTTTCAAAACAAACTAGGCATCCTGCACAAGATTATTTGTGATGCTAATACTTAACATTATAACAAAAAATCAAAACGATTGTTTGCATATTAATAAAATAATTAAATAAAGTTGTCATTCCTAAAAGCAAAAGAATGATACAAAACTAATAAACAATTGATATTTTTCAATAGGGAATGCATCCGCATTTTTCTCCTTTTAATTATTACAAGAGCCCAAAATACTAAATTATATGGAAAACTCGAGACGACACTGAAGAACACAGCACTAGCCTATCAAAGCACACGAACCATTTATACCAGCATTAACTAATACTAATTATAAACATGATTCTTTTTTTTCTTGTGTTAAATATATATTTATAATATTTTCTATATTTCTATACAACATTATCAATAACTAATTCAATATTATAATACAAATGTTCCCATCTCTTTATGCAACAATATGTATACGTATCAAATTTAGATGTTTTTTTTTCTTTTGAAAGACATCAGTGTACAACAAATTGTGTTTGATTTAATTATCATTTTTTTTAAATTTTTTACTTGTTAACTGGCCATTTTATATTATGCACTTTATTTGCTTTTTTCTTCTTAATATAAATATTTTTTCCTTTTTACACCAACATCATTCGCCATTTTATTATTGGAAACAAAAATATAAATATATTTGACATATGTTATCAACAACATACAAGAAAGAGAAAACTTTAAAAATTAACTAGGATTCTTAACAATTCTTTTCTGTCGGAAATCGTAAACTCTGCGACAAAAAAATACCAATTCAGCTGGAGTCTGAGCGGTAGATGGTGGTTGTCTATGCAATCTCGCATAAGGTTCTGGATTAGGAATACATGAAACTGTATCTTCCATTCCTTCTTCTATCCTTCTTAAAGTTTTGCGATAGCTAAACAAAAAAATAATCAACTTTGAACAATATTCTATAGGTCAATGCAGAGAAATTACTTACCGGCAATATTCATTAAAAGTAAGAACATAGCATTTATCTTCAATGCAAGCCACACTGTTTGTATCTTTGTGTCTTGATGCAAAAACTTCGTCGGATTCATCATGTGGTTGCCTTCCCTGTTCTGTATGTTCTGGTCGATAATACCATAATAATGACATCATCATCTCACCTATTTAAAAAATTAATTAATTTAATAGTAATAATTCTGTAATGTCATGTGAGGACTTTACCATCATCAGGATTTTCCCATAGTGCAGCAACTTTGGCTACAAACGGTAAATCGTTCTTTCTTGGACCAGCCTTTAGCAATACGCAATCCCTTGGTTCGATTATGTCACCTTGTGAATGTCTCATTGCAGGATAGCATTTTCTTATAATTGTAGTCTCATCACTCTGTAACAATAACATGAAATGATTTCAATAAATTCTAAATAGGTGACAATTTAGTATACAGGATGTATTTTAATTGAAGGTTTCTGGCTGAATGGTAGATAGGTGGAATATAGTAGAGCAAATTCTCCTTATAAAGTTTGTTCTTCCAACAAATAGTTAAAAAAAAAATGAATTTTAAAGTTTTATTAAATTTCGAGTCAGGGCCTGTAACACTAACCTGCCTTAAGTTGTACAAATTTAATTTAAAAATGTGATACCCTTTTAGATGTACCTGCCTTTTAAAAATTGTTGTTGTAGTCACATAAAAAAGCTAATTTATGGCTGTCTGCAGGGTTTAACGTAAATAATGTGATCGGAAGTTATTACTGAGTAAATAAATACTTTTTAGAAATATGACCCGATCTAAAAACCTTAACTATGCATTTGTGTTTATATTAAAACAGATGTTGGAAAAAAAAGTGGCATTTATTTTTTACACCTAACAGTAATTAGTAATTACATATTGTTATGTTGGTTTTCCAATTTGTCTTTTACTGCAATTGGGTGTAATTAGTTCTTACACAAGTGGTATCATATTTGCAATGATTTGAAGGTAGATTAGGAATGTAAGAACACATTTAAGGAACTTTTATACAAATTCAGATGGCAATAATTTCTGAAAACTGGTAATTCGATTAACAGATCACGGTACATTTGAAAGGGATGCGGTACTTTCCCTTCTGCAAATTCTTAAAATGTATTTTGTTGAATATTTAAAATATAACTGAAGTTCTTTTCAAAGTGGTAGACTTTCAGAAAAATCATATTGCAACCAATGGGTTTGTCACATACTATTTATTGTTAAGAAAATAAAATAAAGATTTATGCATTTAGTGAAACCTGGAGTGTTTTTTTACATCTAACTAACACGCTGTCCTGCATGGGCGACTACTTGCGGGCGAATCGAGCGGAGCGACCTGCTCGGATTTATTAAAATTAAGCAAACAATGCAGGTGTCCTACGCAGAGTCGCGTCACCCTTAACTTCGCTAGATGCGGATTTCAGGCGGTTGACGCGATCAAATTATTTGATATTTCCGCCTTAACCGCATTAGTCGCATCTGAATCGTCGGCATAGCCGGTAATGTTTTGATTGAATTTAATTTTAACTAATAATAAAATTAATAATTCTGAAATAAATTTAGACAATTGGTTAATATCTTAGATAAATGGTTTTCCAAAAGACCCAGCAAAATCCTTATGGAAAATGGTTTTTACCAGATTACTCTGAAACGTTGGTGAAAGATAGTTTCGATGTGTAGATCAAAAGTGTCAATGGGCAAAATACGAAAAAATTATAGTTTTCGAATTAGAGCAGTTTGAAGTTGAAAATTTCTGCACCCGGTAGAATCCTTTTGAGAAATGAACTTGGCAATGCAACAATGCAGAAACTGAACATGTCCACGTCTTATATGAATTTTTTTCTCTTAGAATACAAAACTTTAAGTAAATTGAACCATATGATCTTACCTAATAGATACCCTTCTTTCATATCCCAAAAAGTCACGAAAGTCCATAAAAGCAACATTGAGTAATTCAGTTCTTCTTTTCTCAAAACAAGGTGGTTGGGACATATTCAGTTTCTGCTTTGACCGATTCAATTCAGCTATTAGAGATTATACGGAAACATCGCGATACTTTTAATACATTTAAGCTAAAAGTTGTAGAAATGTTAAGAAAGGGATCGCCAACGTAAGCGCAGAAAATTGGGAAAAATGTGAGGCACGCCCAAAAAGATTGAACAGGAAATGTGGAACTTTGACCATATAATTGATGTTCTTGTGGAAAACGTAGTTTTTACTGTAAATACAGGGGCGTCGTCCGATTCAGACATCAATTATACATCAGATGACTCTGATAGTTTTGCCCGGTAACTTAATTTATTTAAAAAAAAACTTAAAAGGCATGTAAATGGGTCAATATTTTCTTGGCTGACTTGGGTTGGGTTGGGTTAGGTTAGGTTAGGATAGGATAGGTTAGGATAGGATAGATTAGGTCTTTTAGCTTAGGTTAGGTTAATTAGGTTTTTTATCATATTTCCTAAAGGCTTTGTCACAGACAAATGAAACCCCGGCCATTGGATTTGTCATTAGATAATTAAATAAAAAATCATCAGGTTAGGTTAGATTAGCTTAGGTTAGATTAGGCTAGGTTAGGTTAGGCAAGGTTAATTGGTTAATTATATAAGTTTTTCGTTTTTTATCATATTTCCTAAACAGGTATGTAAAATTAGCATACAAATTTCGAAAAATCAATTAAATAAACAGAGTTCCGGGTCGCTGCAGATTTGTTCTACAGTTCTTGCTAGTTTTTTTAAAGAGTTCTGCAGAAAAACCCTGAAAACGTGAGAAGACGAAATTGCCCGCCATCTTCACGATGCGGGTAAATTATGAAAAATGCAGAATATTTTTGGAGTTCTGGATAGTAGGATAATAGTTCTATGTTCTAGATAGGTTTTAAAAATAGTTCTGAAGAAATAACGGAATAAGAATAAAATTAAAATTTCAGAAATAGATACAAAAATTCCGAATATCTTTTAATATTCACTCCAGATGGAAAAAGTTCTTAAGAACTATTGTTAGAACTCTTCTTCCGCGACCCAGAACTATAATCAGAACTGCGATATCGTTAATGTCAATTTCATCCCCTAGTCTAGACAAAAATATCAGATTTGATTTTTAATTTTCGAAATCGGTGACGGTCTCGATCGATTGCCCACCATAATTGAACCCTTTCCACAATCGTTTCGGTATTTTTACTTTTTGATCCTGAAGATGGCCTCCATCGCGAAAGATGCTTGTAGGGTTCTCTTATAGAGGATACACAGGGCTATCTTGTGATATAACGTTCCTTGTTACAGGCTACAAACGCTATGATCCTCCAAAGTTCGAAAAACTAGATTTTTTGGTCAACGATCGACGTTGCCCAGATATGTTATGCAGGGTCCCAGATGTTATCGGGGCGTAAAAGCCCCATGTCGATGCGACGTTGCATTCCCGAGAAAAAGGCAATAACACGTTTTAGGTTGGGGGGGGGAGGACACAAAATCGAATCGGATGAAACCTGGCGTGATGGTTCGAGAAACAAATTTTACACTACATACCCTAATTTCAAGGTTCTGCACCATAGGTTATGTACAGCGGTTGCACTACACAAGAGCATCCGCTGTACCAGCTGTACTAAACTCTAGGTATAGCGGCTGCTCTAGCGTTTCGTGCAGCGTATGCATCGGCGGTGCAACATTAAAAAATAAAATAAAACATTAAAGATGTTTTTTCACAACCAAACGCTAAAAAGGTTGTTTTGAAAAAAACAGTAAAACTAGTATAGTATCTTAACGTCTTGAAAAAATACACTTCTGTTAGTAGTGAAGAGGATGAAATTAAAATTAACGATATCGCAGTTCTGATTAGAGTTCTGGGTCGCTTCAGAAGAGTTCTAACAATATTTCTTAAGAACTTTTACGATTCCGTGGTAATTCACGGAACTATACAAAAATTTAAGATCGAATCTGATATTTTTATCCAGAATAGGGGGTGAAATTAAAATCAATTATATCGCAGTTCTGATTAGAGTTCTGGGTTGCGGCAGAAAAGTTCTAACAATAGTTCTAAAGAATTTTTTAGATCACGTGAGTATTAAACGAACTATCGCACAATTTAAATTTGATAAATTTGTGCATAATAGGGGATGAACTTAAAATAACGATATCGCAGTTCTGATTAGAATTCTGGGTCGCGGCAGAAAAGTTCTAACAATAGTTTTCAAGAATTTTTTCCATCACGTGAGAATTAAAGGAACTCTCTCAAAATTTAAGATCAAATTTGATAAATTGATGCATAATAAGGGATGAAATTAAAATAACGATATCGCAGTTCTGATTAACGGTCTGGGCCGCGGCAGAAGAGTTCTAACAATAGTTCTTAAGAACTTTTTCCATCTGGAGTGAATATTGAAAGATATTCGGAATTTTTGTATCTATTTCTGAAATTTTAATTTTATTCTTATTCCGTTATTTCTTCAGAACTATTTATAAAACCTATCTAGAACTATAGAACTATTATCGTACTATCCGGAACACCAAAAATATTCTGCATTTTTCATAATTTGCCTGCATAGTGAAGTTGGCGGGCAATTTTCTCACGATTTCGGGAGTTTTTCTGCAAAACTCTTTAAAAAAGCTAGCAAGAGCTGTAGAACTATTCTGCCGTGACCCGAAACTCTGTTTATTTAATTAATTTTTCGAAATTTGTTCCCTAACTTCACCTACCTAACCAGAATTGTAACTTGTTATTTAATAGTTTGATTTGGCATTTTATTTTTTCTGCTACCTTCACTTGCTGTACCTACAATTTGAAGCAATTGCAAGAAAAGAGATTGCATACTGTTATAGAACCTTCTTGATGCTCTGAACTTCATTTGATTGAAAAATAAAATGTTTAATTTTTAGAAAATTAGAACTAGCAAACTGACAGTTTTTGAGTTCTGAAATTTACCACAACTACAACAGTTTCAAGCTATGGGTTAAGCATCTTAAATGTAGAAACTTTAAAGATGAATCTCCAATAAGGCTCTAAGGTTTTCAAAATGTATGAAACTGAGTGGGTAGAAAATGATATATGTATTTACACAACGTTTTTGGGTAAATGGCAGTTAAGATTTACTGGACAGTGTTCAAAATATTAATTGATACAAAGAAAATTTACTAATTATTTTTCAAACCAAACGTTTTAATTTATTTTTACAGTACTTTGATGATATCTCTTTAACGAAAACTGAGTCTATTACACTCTATTGCACTCTGAAACTCTTCAAGCCTGTGCTAATTCAAAAGTTCAAAAAAAATTGAAATACTGTGAAAGCATGAAGCTTAAGAGTCTGTTTACGCCACACAGCTCAAGATGCGCTCGGTGGTTGGGTGCATTACATTAGTACATATAAGTTATGCCAAAGTCCGCAAAGACGTTTAGAAATTAGTATAAAATCTCAAGTAATTCTTATGAAATCAGTGTAGGTTTGGTATCATTGGAAAGCTGGGATATTCCTTTATGCCCCTCTTGTAACGGATTTTCGTTTTAATTGTTCTGTTTACAGGAAACATCTCATAGAAATCAACAATTTTAGCACTTATTACTCAAGTATACTTCAAAAACAAAAGAAAAATATCGAAAAGTATTACAAGGCGGACCTAGAGAAAAGATGCATCTTAAATAATTTTTTTACTTGAAATCAATAGACTCATTTGTTTTACAGAAAAACGTTAAGAGCGTAGAGCGAAAAATAGATTAATTCCAAGCTAATGAACGGACTCTTAATATTGTGTTTCAGAAATTTTGAAACAAAACTAGTTGAGCCTCGATTGCATATCTAGATTGAATGTTTTGAGCATTTGACACGCAAGAGAACATAACAAATACGATATCATGTTATGGGAAAATCTTGGTATCGCAATTCCATTATTTGTAAGTATGAACAATAGAAATGGTTATTTTATTTTAGAATTTAATTAACATTTAATTTGTTAAATGAAGGGACTAGAATGTTAACTTTTAAATCAAATGATAGAAAAGGCTCTAATGGTTTTATATTTAGTATTGCTCATTTGTGTACATGTTGTTATTTTGCTGCACCTACTACAGTGTCCTGTTTTAGAATACTATAATTATTAACAAATTAACAAGGATTTTCAGTGGTGGTTACATTTCAGTAGATTCATTAAACGCAATTCTTTTCTTTTTTCTACTTAATTACTCAGAAACAAAGCTTGAAAAAATTTAAAAGACCAAGGTAACAATCAAGGTTTAAAGACTATACTATCACAACAATTCAAATAAGAGCAAGACAATAAACACATATTATAATTAATGTAAAGAGATGTGTTGCAGGTTACAACCTTGACACACCCTTTATGGTAAACGTTACTTGTTTTAAAACTTACATTCAAGAATATTTTAGCTTGGAATGGTTCACCTTTCCACGTCCATCCATTGGACCATCTAGGTACTTGCATATATTTCCTTGGAACTCTTGTTACTACTGTAGAAGGAATTTCAATACTTTTACTTTTGGTTTTCCTCTTGCTTGCACCAACTTTTTTAGCAACAACTGTTGACGGTGGTTTTGATTTGGCTTGTAGCGTTGCTGTTGCTTTAGAATTTGTACTTTTATTATTAGTAGTAGTGGTAGTTGTTGTATTAGTTGTTACAGAGGAGGTTTCAGATTTTATTAATTTGCACTTATCGGTTGCCTTAACACTGGTCTCACTTTTTTTAGTTGTCCGTAAATTATCTGAATACCTGTTTATAACACTTTCTATTGTCCTATCAACATTATTTTTTGCAAACAAACTATCCAAAATAGCGGGTGCTAGTTTCTTTGTATTATTATTATTATTATTATTTAAACTATTTTTAGAATTGACTTGTGTTTTCTTGGTAGATTTCAAAAGAGGTTCTTTATTTTCACTTAATTCAAAGTCAACAAAGCACTTTCCTTTACTATTTTTAAGATTTTGTTTAGAATTATGTAAGTTACTTGCAGCAAGTGGTTTAGAGGTTTTTAATTTTTTATGGGTTGTTTCTTCTTTACTGGGACTTAATTTTCTTTTAAGATTTTTCTTTAACTTTAATTTAGAATTTTTAGTTAAGGTAGGTTTAATATCACTTTCCACATTAAGTTTGCGTTTTCCATTATTTATTTTGATGCTAGGAACATTCTTTTTTATAAGGTCCTTATAACTTCCATTAACTTTGGTTTTTTCAATTTTCTGTTTTTTAAGTGGTGGTGCATCTGTATCGGTCTTATCTAAATCTTTCGTTATGGATAATTTTCTCTTCATATTTTTCACTTTCACATTTTCAGCTACCGTTTTCTGGCAAGGTAATAATTCTTCTAGAAGAACATTCGTTTTATCCCCATTTACCTCATCTTCTTTAATTTTTGTTGATGCTATTGGTTCTACTGCTTGATCTTCGATTTTTAGGCATGCAACCGTTGTTGTTGCATCTTTTTGTACTTTTGCACTGGAAGAATCTGTAATAATTTCCGTGGAAGAACTATTTCTTAAAGGTGTTGTAGTAGTAGTGGTAGATGCTGTTGATACTATCACTTCTGTTGTTTCTGTTTTTGAATTTAACGTTGTAGTCGTCGTAATGTCAGAACAAGGCTTCTGTTCCTCAGGACTTTCAAGTTCCCGTTTCACGTTAGGTACACACATGTTTTGTGGAGGATGACACATTAATAGCATCGTGTTTTCCGGGAAATTGGCAGCGATATTATTGCGCACCATATTTTTGCCTATACGCGCCTTTCGCCGTTTCTCGATAGGTTTATAATCGAGCGATTCTGTTCCCTCTTGTTTTGGAGCTGGTGGTGGTGGTTGATACGTCGCTCCAGCAGGAGACGGAGGCGGTGGCATCCCTGCAGACCCCCGGGCTGGACTAGGTGGCCCGGTTGCACTCACAGGCTCTAACGGTAATGCCAGAGCTACGGGAGGCAATGGAAGTGAATCTTTGGCTATGGAAGAAATGTGAGCCGACCTCTTACTATCACCAGTAAGAGGCCCAGTATGTACGTTTTTTGGACACGACTGGATTGGACATGGGCAGCTTTGGTATGCTGCATCTGAAAGTAGTTAAGTAGTAATTAGTATAGTATTACGGTTAAGATGGCGACTCTTTTGGATGAATATTGTTCACATTATGGTATATGCCTATTGTCTATACAAGTTTTATATGATGGTCCACTGTTGTACAAGTTGTTTGTAACGACGAACGAAGCAAGGTTTATAATATACTATTTATAGCAAGGAGACAGTACTTCGTATAAAACGAGTATAATAATATACTATTTTTTTTCTACTTTGCTTTTGCATCAATGATTTTATAGAAATTTGGTAATCTGAAAATTTTTTACGTGTGATATGTGGTAGCGCTTTCATATGACATTTTGTGGTATTCAAATTTACGGAATTCGAGTGTATTCATAAGCAGAAAAAAACAAATGCTATCAATTTTACAAAACAAACTATCTTCTATATAACGTGGATATATTGTAACGAATGGGGAAACCACGCGAGTGTTCTCGCCGTATCGACAGCTTTCTACAGCATTCCAGAACCCGCGTGCGAAAGTATGACGCATAATGCAGGAGAATAATTCTAGTGCGTTCCAGCAGTCCGATATACGGTATATAAAGCGCTGCGCAGAGAGAGCCGATTATTCAACCAGCGAAACCGAATACGCGCATCGTAGGTAGTATAAGTAACAGTGTAATATAAATGTTTGAAATAAATGTCAGTGTATATAAATATTTGTGTAATACAATTAGTCTAAATTGTTAATAATAGTTTATAGTTGTTTGTAATTAGTGTTTGTGTAAATATTTTTCCTTTGTTAACAGACGATTAAAACAGCATCTTTAGTATTATGTAAAAAGAACGCTACAATATTATTAACGCAAAGTAGAAAAATTTAAAATTATTTAATCAAATTGAAAACGAAAAAGCAAACCTAATCGCAGGTCAGCATAACTGACCTAATTTCGCCATGATCTATCTAATGATTAAATCATGATTCTCTCATGATTTAATCGAAACCACTGAATTCTAAACCAAACGAAAGTTCTTCAATCGATAAATTACTTCGTTACCTGTCTCAAACTTCTTCCTTCAGAATATTTTATAAAAGCTCTTGCATGAGAAATATAAATCTGAATAGTTTAAGCGCATTTATTAAAAAAATACTTCTAAGAAGGTTTTGCTAAAGTGTCATACAGCTGCTCGAGCAAGCTCGTTTTATAAAAAATCTCTTAGTACTAAAAATCCATCTTCCTAAAAGTTCTACTTTAAACAGTTCAATACCTAGAGATCTAATTTACATTGGTCAATTTTACCTTCATAACAAACCTCGATTTTTAACATCTCTGCTCTTCTAGGTTCCTTTCTAAACACTATACTTGGCGTTTTACTTGAGATTCGTATCCCCTGAACAGGTGATAGTACAGATAAAATGCAAGAAAAAAGCTTAATATTATTAGTGCCTATCTTTCATAATAACCGAAAAAAAAATTGTTTTTGAAAATTGGGTTGGTGGTCACTGGTTTAAGAATCACTGTTGGAGAGCTGGATGTACCTAACTGCATTTTCAACGTGATGATATCTGATAAGTTGATGCAGCTAATGCTAAGTAATTTTACAGTTTGTTTTTACTATTATTTCCAGCAGTTCCCAAAAATATTGACGAGTACTATCACACATTAAATATATACGAAAGTTGAGTGAAACACCCTGTATATGTCCTTTCACGAGATTTTGCCAGGGATAAAACTCTGGGATAACTTTTATGGATTCCGTTTTTGCAACCTTTTAAATACAATGTCCAAGCCACTTTCAGCCGGTCGCACGTCTATGATTTACAACTGGAAACTAGCGTGACCTTGACGATAATGTAGTTGAGTGCACCATCCAGTGCAGTCGTGTATATGAAATTACGACGAGTGATGAATCACTCTTTGTTATTTTATATGTACAAATGCGCCAATTTTTTTTAAATATCCGCTATGAAAGCTAGCCTTTTAGCCTTTTTAAATTAACTTCTTTTTTCCATTTACTTCTTATTAGAACCTTCTTCCAAACTGCTTACTGCTTCAAAAGCTCATTTAGACTTGAACCTTAAATACTTAAAGAACTATTTATTACAATCCCATCTCTAAAACGATCAACAAAATCCAAGATCCTTTTCCAAAAAAGCTTCAGCTTTTTAAGGTCACTTTCTTAAAAATCTCGTTTCTAAAAAAAAAACTTATTTCATATTAAATTTTGTAAAGCGCACCTAAGAATAATTCAAGTTTACTTCAAAACTTTATTCCTATAAATCTAGTTTTCGAAGAATCTCTATTTTTTCGGTCACCTTATTCAGAACGTTTCACCTTTCTAAAGAACCAAAAAAAACCACTATGATTATTCAAGACTTTTTCAGTTTTTTAAAAGATTTTAATAGAAAGCAAAAAACCTAGTTAATAAACTATCTCCTTTTTGGGTCACCTAGAATTGGCACGATAAAAAAAGTGTAAAATCTCTTTTTTTCGGAAAAGTTTACTTGAAAGTCGTTTTTAAAAAACTTCTTTTAAAAAATGTAAACATATTCTAAAAAACTCTGAAGATCTTGTCCTGTTTGAGATATTATTTTCTGATTCGTAACCTTTTCAAAATTCGTAAACTTTGCTTTTTAAACTGTTCTTTCAAATAGCTTTATTTTCTGAAGTCGTTTATTTATAAACTTCTTATATGAGAAAACGATCAGGTCTTTATCAGCATAATAAAAAAGCTTCTGATGTTTTAATGGATGCCATATAAAGTGCGTCTCTTGCTCAACTTGCTACTTATTTCAAAAAAAGTTAGTCTTGGTCTGTGCAGTGTGTTAAGAGTTTTAGGGTATATAATTAACGTATCATAGCTCCAGCTTTACGAAAAACTTTTCTTTCGAACTTTTAATTCTCAAATTGTAGAGCCAGTTTATATTATTGGATTAAACAATATTCATCCAAAAGAAGTTTATGTTTATCTTAATACTTACTTAGATACGGTAAAGTTCTAGTAGGCGGCGAATGCGTGTAACACGACGGCGGCGCTGGACCATACCCAGGATAATAATGAGGAGGCGGATATGGATCTACCAGCGTCGGCGGATGTGGCGGTGGGTAACTTTCTATTAAAGGAGGTGGTGGTCCACTTGGTTGATACGCACTACTAACAGCTGGTGTGGCGGTTACTACCTGTTGACTTGGTTGCGTGGGAGCCGAAGGCGGTGGATGGTACAGGTCAGGAGGATTGGCTTGATAATACTGTGTTCCCGCAGGCGCTGCCAGGTGTCTCCTGTAGGTAGGTGGCGGGTAGGCTTTGTGATGTAGGTATGGACTTGGTGGATAGCATAATTCATGATGATATGAAGGGGCGGGAGGTGGTGCTGGATAATACTGAGGTGGATATCCATAGGAATATCCAGGATGAGGTGCGGGGTATTGAGTGTAACGGTAAGGTGGTTGAGGTGGAGGAGGTTGTGTTGGTAATGGTTCCTTTGCAGTTGTTGCTGATGTAATTATTACCTGTGGATTAACAGTTCGGTTTAGTAAAATGGCATAAAAATTTAAAAAATCGATTTTATTACATCACTATCCAATGAATCAGCCGTTGAAGATTGCGAATGTGCTTGATGTGATGGCGGCGGCGTTGGCGATGAAGAAACTTCGGATAGAGGTGCCGATTTTCCTAGCGATGATGGTTGAGGATGTGCGTGTGGTGGGGGAACATTTATCAACGGGCCCGCCGGTTGATAATATCCTGAAAGAAGAAAAAATTGAATGAGCGATTTAAAGGTTTTATAAAAAAATATATTTAGAAAGTATACCGTGTGGTGTGTATAAATCTACAACTAAATCAAAATTGGAGTACCTCATGGGTAGCAACCCTGCCCAATGCTTGTTCATCGATTTATTCTAGATGTTAGTTAAATTAAATCTAAAGTTCCATTCAATACATTTATCTCATTAAATCAACCCACTATCTTAAAAACATGTTATCATCATTCTCTTATCATCAATGACGAATCCTACGCGCAATTTGTTATCAAAAACGTAAATTGTAATTTACTCACAGATAAATATGCGACTACAATAAGTCAATAACACGTTGCATCTTAAAAAGATTACAAAAACCAGTCAAGGTATTGCTAATTGCCATCTATAAAGGGGTTTTGTAAGCGCAGGGTTTCCCCCTTTAGTTAAATGAATAAACGAGTGTCCAAGTAAACCGAAAACGTTTAGTATAAAAGGTCAGAGTCAAGCATTAACCTTTAACGAGAACATTTCGGTGACCACGCATTGCGGTCCCATTTCAAGTTTGTAGGGAAACCGCCAGGATTACGTTTTGCTCAGGACTTATTTCAATTAACAATAAATCTACGAAGTTTCCTTTGAGTTGGATTATTTATGTCCACTAAAATATACAAAGTTTATATGTAACTTGTGTATTTAAGTTTATAGGTGCGATTAAGGAGTCGTCTCGAAACTTCTAATAAGTAGGTACGTACATACCTGATTACTTACAAAAAAGGCAGAATGAAACATAAAAATGGATTACAAGTACCCAGAAGAAACATTTTAATATGACCTTTCTGTATGGAAATAATATACATGGTCACATCAAGTTATTATAATAAGAAAGCACCAACAAGAACGACAACTTGAAATGCAACACAAAACGAATATTGTCAGCCTCGTTAAGAAGGATTCAACTGAAACCGAAGAGAGAGAGAAAAAAGACAAAAAGTCAAGCTGATATGTATTGTGCATTAAACTTTTTGAACAATAAAGGTATAAAACGTAAAAAAATAGTAAATAAGTTAACCAACAGCACGAGTGCTTTCAATTCAGGTCAAACAACATGTTATCCACTAGGAAAAGTCGATGAGATTTTATGTGACGGCAAAGAGAGCGGAACGACCGAAATTTGCTATATATATCCGATTCACAAAAGGAAAGAAGGTAAATCCTTATATTCAACTAACTCGTTTTTAAAGCTATTTTGGCATTTGCTCGGATATGTTAGTAACCAATACAAAAAGTTCTTTAAATTCTCTTTTTCTGTTCTTTCTTTTAGAAATTTGTATTAAAGTTGGTTGAAAATTCTACTTTAGAAAGAAGTAACAATACATGTATTTGTTGGAATAGCGAAGGAACATCGCGGGATATTTCTATCGCAATTAAATAAAATAGATAGATTTATTACAGCGTTTAGAAACGAGCACAAAAACCAAAAACACCGCGACGTGGTCTTGTAACTGTAATAAAAATTAATTTTCTGATTCTTATTACTGTTTCGATATTGTTAATGTTATTATGCCGCCTGCTTAAGAGTTAGACTCTTTACTGCGCGGCTATCCACTATCAATTATGATTGATGATATGCATATTGTTGGTATTCATGTTACGATTCCACTGAAAACCAATCGACGAAAGCTTTTTCACAGTCTATCGTAACCGATGCACCATCCTACACCACATCCGAATATCGAACGAAGTTTCCGAGAAACAAGTCAAAATGACTTTCTAAAAATAAAAGATTGCAATCTAGTGTTCGGATATTTTGCCAATTTTAGAACATTACCTACTCATCGCCTTCCATATAACAATATAGTCTTAGGTATAGATATTAAAAACGATGTTTATTAATTAAATTATTTCACATGTTTTACGTAAAAAATTAATTTTAGAGAAACTGTAATCAATAAACTAATCACATACTATCTCGCAAACCCCCTACCCTGGTTCTCCCAAAACTCGGTCCCGACAATTCGGTACGAAAACAACTGGGTTTCAACAATTGGGGCCCAATAACTCGGTACCGACAATTAGGCCCTACATAATCCCCTAATAACCTGATCTAACCTAACATGATCTAACCTAACCTGATCTAACCTAACCTAACCTGAGCTGTCTTGTTTGACCTGACCTCACCTGACCTGACAATCTAACATAACCTGACCTGACTCGACTCGACTCGACCCGACCTAACCTGACCTAACCTAATGGCTTACCGATTAACCTAACCTAACGGTTTACCGATTAACCTAACCTAAGGTTTTGAAGAGGGGAGTCGAACGGTGCCGGTGCCAAAGTGCGGAAACGCCCCCTTAGAAAGTTACGCCACTTTTTGTGCTCCAAGTTAAATTTATAGAAATTTCTTTTTATTGAAATCCAATGGCACAATTAAAGGACCCCGCACAAACCTAATGGAAATTGGATTTCGGTGGAATTGGCTGAATTTTTGATATGTTGTAGCTAGTGGCTTTGTGATCAAAAGTCTCCCGGGGTACAACTCTCAAAAATTAACCTGATCTAACCTAACCTAAACTGAGCTGTTTTGTTCGACCTGACCTCACTTCACCTGACCTGACTTAATCTAACATAACCTGACCTGATCTGATCTGACCTGACCCGACCCGACCTAACCTAACCTAACCTAACCTAAGGTTAACCGACCTAATGGCCAGAACTGTTTATTCCAATAGTTGCAATTCTCTTACAATAATTAAAAAATATGAGCGGTTCTTATCAAAATAGTAAAGCAGCGGCAGCGCAACACAACTTCCACCAAAGAAGAAGTGGAAATATAATTACATTCAAATTAAAAGTTCCGTCGATTACTGTCGATGAAGACAACGTAGTAATTCCACTAGTAGTACATCCACTAACATTTTTAATTGTGTATTATATTTTTTCCACTTTAAGAAAACATTATACCTAATAGGTATGTACTATTTTTGCATGGTAAACATTTTCTGTAAATTATATAATTGATATTATAATTTGACGAATTATCTAAAGCAAATCGGCGTAAGAATGTACAGCGAAATATCTAGCGGTGAGAACGCCGCCAAACTGTTCAGCAGCGAAATACGATCGAAATGTAGTAAAAGAAAATAGTCATGCGGCAAAATGTCCGCGATTAACTATTCATAATTGACGCGATACTATTTCACATCGAGATGTACTGGAAGAAAATTGTCCCGTGGCGAAATGTCCGTGACGAACTGCCTGACAAAATTGACGCGATAGTATTTTGCGCCGAAATAAATTAACTAGCAGAAAATAGTTCTGCGGCGAAATGTCCGCGATGAACTGTCCATCAAAATTGACGTGATAGTATTTTGCGTCTAAATGTACGGCGAAGTCTCCGTAATGCACTATACGGCAAGATTGACGCATTTCATAACTGACATCAAATTGTCCTGCGGCGAAATATCCGCGATGAACTGTACTGCAAAATTGATGCGATAGTATCTCACGTAGAAATATACTGACAGAAAATGATCCTGCGGCGAAATGTCCGACAAAACTGACGCGATAGTATTTCCGACAGTTAATGAAAGTATGTCATGAAAACTCGCTAAACTGTTCGAGATACACTTTTCGATTCTAAAAGACTAAGAAATTCTAATAATATAACGATTGATTTTTATGTAAAATAATTCATGTATCGATGATACATACAAATTCAAGCATGATAAATTTGCTAAAGCCCAGCGACAAAGGAAAAATATTACGGGTATACAACAGTTGATTCTTTTGTAAAAGTGAAAAATTTATTTTTAATTTAATAAAGGTTTCAGTTTTGATATATTTATTATCAAACAATTTGCCACAAAACCGGCTCACTAATAAATTATAAAACAACTCCATTTCAAGATTTTTTCTTAATCCTCTTTTATAGCTTTTTTAACTTGCAAAGCGCAAACATCAAAAAAACTTCGCTATATGTATAAAGACTTACACAAGAAAATATGTAAATATTGGCGTACCCTGCAAATAACGCATTAGAAATATTTTCGTCATTGCTTCCACTTTTGAACACTTACAAGAGATCAAAAAAATATCTTGCATGATATTATTTACATCGATAGTTCCTTATTTCTCACTTTTGTATTATGTAAATAAAGATTACTGTAACAATTTAGATAACGTTTTTAAAAATATGTATTCTTTAACTCTGTTTATTCACTTGCTCTCTCGAACGCGTTCGTACTCACAATAGCTCCCACTCAACACCACCAACCCCTTTTATATTTGTAGCGTAAATCTAGAACCTTCCATTCGAATAAATACATCTTCCGTATCCAGAATTCTCTAGAATGTTTTATTTATAGCACGTACGCATACTAATATACAGAGTGTTTGCAGCACATTATTAATCAATCAATATGCTAATGGTAGAATTAAATAGAAACTAGCTTAATATGTAAATATTTAGTAATTCATAAAGTGGGATTATAAATTATAAATGATAATCTTTTAATGTAACTCCCGCTAACGTTTTGTAATGTTGATTCAATATTTGCACCCCTACTACAGTATTTACCCTTGTTTAGGGTAAGATTCTATAAACAAGAGAAAAACCTTAACAAAAGAAGATTTCTAAAGATACATATATCACATTAATAAAAACAAAGACACAGGTACTCAACATCTCAGTGTGTACATTATTAATTGATGCTTCAGTGATTGATATGCTACCCATATAACACCCACATTAAATGCTTATAAAGATTTTCAAAACCGCCTCTAGCGATTTACTTTTGTTATCAATATATCTGCCAAAATGACCTGTAGCATCCACACATGTGGCTGTTTTTTGTAAGAATCTTAAAATAAAAAAAATTAAAAATTAATAATTCGTAATGTTATTAATTTACAGTTGTATCTTTAATTATGTACATCGATTACCTTTTTTAACGTTTCTAATTTCGAGAAATGTCATAGCTAATATATTAATTTTATAGCATGTGTCTGATAAAGCTATGCGATTGTTAGCAAAATATTACAGAATTGAATAAAAACGATTTTACAAATCAATTGTTTTGGACCGCTTCTACCCTTAAAAACCTTATTCTCTGGTGTCAGTCAAAATACCTCCCTTTGGCTTTTTTTAGTGGGTATGATTACTAGTTAGGGCGAAGATCTCGATAGAAGAAGAGAATTAAAAGAAGTGCAGAATTTGGTTCACCGATAACAAGACGTTTACGTCCTTGACGATAGCCAGAAGGGACGACCCGATGTGGTGCGATATAAAATCGACACTGGAAACTGCCCGACAGCAACCGAGACGATTACCTCCAGTAATGCGAGCGGAAGCCGAGGAGATTATCACCGACATGTGGAAACAAGGGGTCGTCGAGCAAGCCATGCGCTGCCTTGGTAGTCCTGGTCTGCAAGAAGGATAGGTCAACGAGATTCTGTAAGATTTCACAAGATTCGTGAACTGTAGTCGTGAACTCAACAGCGTGAATACTTGGAAATACCTAGGACTATTTTTGGAAACGTCTGGGAATGCTTAGAAATACCTGATATTTTTAAAAGTATTCCCGAAACCTGAAATCACGTTAGATTTTCTGGGGACTGGTTCACCCCTCCCCCCCTAGGGAGCAGCCACTGTTGGAAATCCCTCTACACTTTGCTGAGAATACTTTGCATATACCAGGAGATATTTGGAAATACCTAGGAATACTTGGAAATACCTAGGAATATTTGGAAATGCCTGGGAATATGTACTTGAATATATAATATTTTTTGAAAGTATTCCCAAAACCTGGAAATCACGTTAAGTTTTCTGGGAGTAGTTGACCCCTCGGGACCGACAACTGCTGGAAATCACTGTACACTTTGTTGGGAATACTTTGGAGATACCTGGGAAAACTTTGAAATACCTGAGAATATTTGGAAATATCTGGAAATACTTGGGATTACCTGGGAATATTTGGTAATACCTGGAATACTTGGAAATACCTTAGAATTCTTGGAAATACCTTAGAATACTTGGAAATATTTCGAGATTCTTGATGTTTTTTAAAGTATTCCTAAAACCTGGAAATTACGCTTTTTTGGGGAGTGGTTGATCCCCTAGGGATCAGCCACTGCTAGAAATCAATGTACACTTTTCTGAGAATACTTTGAATATACCATTGAATAGGGTGTATTTGGAATTACCTGGGAATACTTGGGAACACCTGGAATACTTGGAAATACCTTAGAATACATGGAAATATCTGGGAATACTTGGTAATAGCTGGAAATATTTCGAAATCATCATAGAAATCATCTGTACGTTCTTTAAGGAGTGGTTGACCACCTCGGTGAAAACCATCGTTAGCCATTTGTCGAACACCTTAACAATTTAGAAGTGTTCCAAAGATTATGTGGAAATAAACCAGAAAAAGTGCCACATATTTCGAAAGGAAGTGAAGTACCTTGAGCACGTCGTATCAAAGGTGTAGACCATAGGATAGACCATGGAAATCTATTTCAGCAAGATCTTGTCAAAAGCCGAAACGAACTAACTGCATGGCTAGGAAAGAATCATTAGCTGTCGTGAAGTCCGTTGAACATTTTTATAAAAACCTGTACGGTCGAAAGTTTTTGAAATATTGAACGATTACAAGAATATAATTTCCACTAAGAACACTGGGCGGGTACGGGCCATCAAAATGTGGATGCTCTTTCAAGAACTTGTACGATTAGCCTAATTATGAACGGGTGGCTAGATTCTGGGATATTTTAGGCAGACCCAGTCTCCTAGTCCCAGCCACACTTGAGGTTGGACTCGTCCCGGCAGTGACCGTCCGCATGCTGGAGTAGGGGTGAAGGGACTCCCTCGAAGACGAATTCCGACGGGTGACCACGTAAATATCTCCGGAATTAGCCTAGAGAGCAAGTAGAGGGTGGATAGGCAACCTCGCTCCCACCAGTGTGTACTAATAGCTTTTACAAAAATAAGTGACGCGCTCATTGAGCGTAACTCAATTCAATGTCCCCTAAGTAACGGAGCCCTGGGAAAACAAAGAACACGTATGACTCCTAGCAGTGCAATGTGGGTGGTCCCTGGGTAGATAGAGTGGTCATAGATATTGCTTGATCATTTTCTGAGACCAATGCTGGGAATAAGTACATCTTTGTGGCGATCGATTATTTTACCCTACTGACTATTTTGGCCAGAACCATACGCACTACTGAACCAAGAAACCACGACTGTCCTGAAGTACTGATTAAAGAGTATTTCAGTCGTTTCGGAGTGTCCCTGGAGTTGCATTCTAATCAAGGCTGTTATTTTAATTCCATACTCTGTGGAGACGTCTGCCCATTGCTGGACATTTGCCAGACTCGGACAACAACGTTACATCCGCAATTTGACAGAACGGTAGAATGCATGAATCGGGCAGTGGGCAAATATTTGACTAAGGTCGTCTCCGACCATCAACGAGACTGGGATCAACATCTGCAATGGTTCACGAAGCAACTGGATAAACATCAGTCTATGTGATGCTGAAACACGAGCTACCGTTTGACCTGGAATTCGGATGTCCACTTACGGATCATGAGGTAGCCGGGTATATTACGTTGTCGAGTTAAATAGAAAATTGGAGGTTAGGTTTGCAGCAGTAGAAGACATGATTTAATCAAAACAAACTCGAAAATCTTATAGAAAAGTGAAAAAATACTATACGAGTAACATTCGGTAAATACACAAGAAAACCTGATAGATGATAATAAAAAATGATAAAAATAGATGGAAAGAGTATTTTGAGAAGTTATGTATTTATTAGTATTATGAGGTTAGGAGAAGAAAGCAGGTGAAATGATGGACAAGTGCTAAAGAAATCACAGCAAGAAGTCGCAAGTCTTGCATAGAAGAAGAGATTATGCAGATCATAATAACTCGAAAACAATAGTCTCAGCAGAGGATCAACATGCCACTGAAACCCTTAAGAATAAGGATTTGGAGAACAAAATATGGAGAATATTTACAAAATATTCTAGAAAGGTACTAGAAAGATGGAATACAGCTATGACGGGCATTGCCCACTACACAAAAAAATGACAAAACCATATGTAAAAACGAGAGTTTTTACAACGCCCCCTAAATCCATGTAATATCATATTTCACATCCTCATATAAGTATAACAAAATTGTAATATTCCCTTATGATAGGTAAAAACTTTGCGCGTTGTATCGTGCCACAATTTATTTAAATTTAATTGAGTTTGCTAGGTAGTGTGTTTTAGTTAAGTTAACACAAGCGTCCATCTTTGTGGATTGTAACAATAGTAATATTGTCAGTTTTATCCCTTTAACGTGGGAATTCACTTTGTGGTGGTGGTGATGTATTGCTTTGGATTGGGTTTTCGTATTTTCTTGAAGAATTTATTGATGCAAATAGAAATATATTGTTCGCCTTGATTTCAGCTAATGAGGCATCAATAAAAACGATTTAAATCTTACTTAATTTGGAAGGTTAGGTATTACTCTGATAAACATCTCTCATTAATTTTAAGAAGTTGTTAATCAATCTTTGTTTTTGTAACAAACTAATTTAAACTCGTTTATTGAAGATTTTTGACCTGGGGGTCTCGTCTTCTGTGAACAAGCTGCTTTTTGACTTAGGACTTCAACTACCCTAAATATGGTTGTTGAAACCACCTCCCTGGTTAACTTTTAAGGCGGAATTGGTTTAAACGTTGCTTGGATCTAGTGTGTTGTAATAATTAAAGTTTAAGATTTATAAACAGGAAAATTCAAAACAAAATCATAAAATTCAAAGATATTGGTTTTTACTATAAGTAAACTTTCAGTAATAATATTTAGGTTAACTGTGCTACTTACTAAGTAATTTTTGTTGGATTTTTATTATTGTGAAATAATTAAAAATTAAATATAAGAATAATAATTTTGATTGTAGAATAATTCTCCTGGTGGCATTCGAAACCATTTTGATTTCTATTCTTCTGTTTCATCTAAATGTTTAAATGAATCTATGTTTGTTTTTTAGCCATAGATTTTTTATTTAAACTTAAATGAAACTTTCTGATTAAATGAAACTTTCTGATTAATAACTTACTTTACTTACAGGATATTACTTTGTTATGAATTACGTTTATTGTGTACTAAAGAATTTGAATTGTTTTTGAATTTTGAGATTTAACGATAATTAAATAAACAACTCATTTAAAGGTATTTAAATCTAAAGCCAAACAAGCTGGCGCTCACAGGTAACCATAGTATCACTCGAATCAGCCAATCTTTCAATTTTTCCAAGACTGGAAAGAATTATAATGAGAACTTATCTCAACCGAACTTCAACTGGCTAGCCACTTGGAACTTGCAATCACCGAATTTGTGGAATAAATCTTGTATGTTACAAATGAGGACATCTAAATACTTGGATGCAGTTGCGGGCAGTACAGCAGGAACAAATGCTATTATGCCTATAGAGCCAATACAACCTTTTAAGTAAAAAACACTTCAACAAATTCAAGATTTACAGTAACTTGTAAAATAGCGAGTAGTGAGTAACGTGTAACAATACCTGGGAAAGTAAAATTCAAGAATCCTTTAGTTTCGTAATGGAAAATGGTAAATGGCAAGTAAGATATAATTTTGAACTAAAAAATCTGTGCAACCAACAATATATTGTTAACGAAATAATAGTGGGGTAACTGAGCAGGAATGGGATCGGACATATCAAAAAACACTAAAATAATTTTTAAAGGTTATTAGGCGTTAAAGGGAATTAGAAATTGGGTAAGAATCAAAACAGATAGAAAAAAGTAGAACGAAATGAGTTAGGTAATCCTTGGTAATCAGTAATCATCAAACCGTGATTAGGGTTAGGGATTAAATTAATCCCTATCACAAATCCCAAGCAAATACTTTGAAATATTTTGATAAATCTAATCCTTAATTTAATCAATAAATTCAATCCCTAATTCTAAAAATATTTTGAAAACAATCTAATCCTTTTATTTATAATCCCTAATCCCAAAAATATTTTGAAAAATGCAATCCTCAATCCCTAATCCCAAAAAATAGTTTACCAGTCCCCAATCCCAATTTTCTAAATCCCATCTCCTTCTTCAAGTGTCATCTTCGTTCCGAAGGTTGGCGATCATCAAATTTGAATTTTTGAGGCCGCCGATCTGAAGAGTTGGTTGTTGCAGCAGTTATACAAATCTCTGAGATTCTTTAGCCACGAGTGTCTTCTTCTTCCTATACTTCTTTTTCCCATAATCTTTCCCTCTATAATGAGCTGTAGTAAGTGATATTTTTCTCCCATCATTATGTGTCGCAGGTATTGAATCTTTCTCTTTTTGATAGTTAGCATAACCTCTTTTTCTTTTTTCATACGTGGTAGTACCGTGATGTTTGTTAGTCTTTCTACACATGATATTCTCAAGATCCGTCGGTACATCCATAATTCGAAGCTCTCAATCCTCTTAATGTCTATTTGCTTCATCGTCCATGTTTCCGTTACGTAATAGACTACTGGTAGTACTGTAATGATCTTCATTTATACAATAACCACAATCAATCATTTCATACACATCTATCAGGAAGGCATTGGATGCTAGGGATATTGCCATCACAACCATGATCAACAAACAGTGATAAATAAATAATTCATACAATCACACGTCTTTTATTACTTTTCCTGATACTGTAAGGAGATATACCTTCTAAGATAGTGTACCAAAACCCCTATAAATGGTCATTACACTATAACTGGTGACCCCTATGTGTTATGAACACGCAACCTTCTGATTGTGCATATGATGTTTCAATTCGAGAAGAAATTGAGGTATGCGGAAATCTTCATCGGGTTTCTCTTCTTCAAAGAAATCCCCGGGTAAACGAAGTGCAGTTCCGTACAACATCATTTCTGCAGGTTGAACATCTAATTCGGATTTTATCGTAGCTCGTAGACTAAGTAATACCCATGGTAGGTTATTTAACCAAGAAGACATACCACTGGTGCGTAGAGCCTGTTTGAGTGTACGATTGAATCTCTCAATTATCCCTTGGCTTATGGGATGATACGCGGTGCAAGTAATGTGTTTGATCCCTTAGGTATAAGCACGTTTTACAGGTTAATACTTCCATTGCAGAAGCTATTACAAATGATTTAACTCCAAAAGTGCATTTATTCCACAACCAAACAATATCACAATCTCCTACAAACATTCCAAAAACATCAAAGTGGTGAAGATTTTGCTAAATCTGAATCCTAACTAACGTTTTTTACATGAGAAACTGCAAGAGCTTCCGAAGGCGAACGGTTTGGGGAAATCAACCACCGTATCTTCAACAAAGATTCCCTTGGATCCAGTAGGAAATTCCGGAAAACTACAAGCTGCAACAACTCCAGTTCCTGATGAAAATCACATCAATAACTTTCTTCAAGAACCAGACACTACGACGCCCGTAGTAACAGTTCCCGAAAGGTGTCTTCAGCATCTCTTGTACACAACGATGCCGACGTCTGTCGTTCCCCCATTGGAACGATTCCATAAGAAAAGAGCGTAATTGGATATAACAGGATCAACTGTTATTTTTCTTTGTTTAACATTAATGTGTAGTTTATTTTCTCGGATAAGCATCAATGATCTTCGCATCAACATTAAACAACATGTTTTTTGTGACATGCGAAATTGTATACAAAAGTCACGTGATTAAACGGCCTCATCATCTCGTAATTAGAACATTGCGAACTTTCGATTTCCTGCTAACCGAGAAAATTACAACCGTGCAACTGCTATTGACCAAACTCAAATTATCTTATCACGCGAATGTTAGCAAGTTCCATTTCGCTTACAAACCTTAGCATAGCTAGTTATACACCATAAACACAAGTGCAATAGTAACAGTAGTGACATATGTTTTTCTACGCGAGTCTTGTCAACTCGACATTACAATGTCGATAACATTCAGCTAATCAATCCTGAATAGCATTTGGACCTACCAAATACGTGTGCTACATGGATCAAGCTTCAAGTATTCATTCTCCTCAACAATCATAGGATTCAAGAAGATTCAATCACACTCTCTAACGGTCAATTACTTAGTACTTCTTCTTACAACCTTAGGAAAATGCTATGAATGCTGCCTTCGTTTACGAAATACAATCAAACTTCTTCCATTCCTACGGACAAAATGAGTACAATAATGTTTATCAATGTCAACCATCATTATCAACCACAAACTTACTACTTAGGCGAACGCTTTTAGATTAAATTAGCATAGCTATTTCTAATTTTGAAAGTTACAACAAATAAATCGTAACGCAAGCATCACTTGTTCACGAAGCACTTATTATATTGTTCTTTGGTTTTATTCACGTTCCTAATTTTTATTTCTTCCATTCTAGTATGAATTACAGAACGTCTGTAAGTGATTCCTGCTCCACCAAGTATCTTTTAATTAAGTTTTACAGTAATACCTCGCCATCAGCAACACACGTTCTTGCCATAGCAATTAATGCCTCCTTGCTATCAGCGGCAAAGGCCTTTCAATTCTTTCATTAACTTAATTCTTAGCATAAGTTTTTATTGTCATAGCATGTAAAGAATTTCTCGAAAAGATGCAAACCATCTCAATTTTTTGTAGCTAGTATACGTTAAACATGCCAGTACATACAAGTACGACATTAATGTATGCTATTTTCTTTGTTGAGGAATGTATTAAATGCCGTTATGACTTGCGGTTCATTCCTTCTGATCCATGTTCAGCTTTTTTTTACCGGGAGTGTTATGTAATGATCTTCATTCATACAATAACCACAATCAATCATTACATACTGTTACGTGCTAATTTCGTAGCACCCTGTATAGCTATGCTTTTGTGTTAAGTTGTATAGCGTTTAGCGATTTTCGCAGTTTCTTTCCGTTGATTTGCCATTTTGTTTGGAACTAACTTGCGGTTGATAGCAGAACACTCACTTGGTTTTGTACGCTCGTCAAGCTAGTCCTTTTAAAAGAATATTTTAGTGGACATCGCCATTTAATTAATCTCTTCCTTTGTGCTGTGAATTGCGAATTGCATTGGTGCAGATCAGTGATTAATTTGTGACGATGGTTTTTCCAATATTGGAAACCGTAAAGGGATTTTTCCACAGTTCGTTTTAGAGGATATAGAAGCACGTTCTCGTAAGTTATAGGTTAACTTTTCTATCATTCAATCTCTTATACTTAATTCTTTTGATAGGTTTCGATGTATAATATCGTTAGCCGCATATGGAGGCGATATAATTATCTCTTAACGTCACATTACACCGAAGGTATTTATAAAATGTTTGCTTCGTACATTCGTGTAATTTGGTTTTGTTTGTTACAGACCATTTTTTGTTTCCTTTAATAAATCTTACGTTAACTTGCATACACTACGTTGTATATTTGAGTTGTTAAAAGACCATTACGCTGACTTGGTTGCGAGTGAATGCGTATGACTTTGCTCCGTAATGAATTGGTTAAACAATTAAAATCTGACGATTAATGATTGCGCAATCTACATCATAGGTATTCGCGTTAATCTACCGTGCCAGTTACGTTTTTGAGACTTGAAGTCAAGTCAGATCTAGAGTAAATAAATCGCTCGCATCAATCCTCACCCATATCAAATTTGTAATTAGAAATCAATAACTTGCGTTTAATTTCTGCCAAGGCTATTTCACATTGATTAATTTGTTTTAATTGATGACTTGTTTATTTGTTAATAAAGCACTGTACATCCCTTATTTGCAGACTTATTATTTATATGTTTGGTATTTGGGGTTTATATTTTCAGTCATGGAAGATTCAAGATTGGGAAAAGTCGACCACATTGGTAGTAGTCGCAAATATGTTGTTCTTTTCAGATTTTGTCGGCCAATACTGTAGCTATTTTAGACGATTCTTGGCGCCCATTACAGAAGACCTTTAGTGAGACCCACGACCTCACGCTAGTTAGCTGACAGCCGACAGATTTAACTGCGGTTAAAGGTTGTTACCGTTTCCCAATAAGCAGTCCCCATTTTGTGGGTAACAATACATATCTATCAGGAAGGCATTGAATGATAGGGATATTGCCAGGACAACTATAATCAACAAATAGTGATAAATAAATAATTCATACAATCACACGTCTTTTATTACTTCTCCAGATACTGTAAGGATATATACCTTCTAAGATAGTGTACCAAGACCGCTATAAATGGTCATTACACTATATAGTACACAACATCTGATTATTCTGACTTTCATCTCTAGACTCAAGTCTCGGCCACATAGCGCTTTTTTCGTTTGAATGTACTTCTAGCCTGTTCTATTCTAATTCTTATTTCGCCAGATTCCATCCCCACTCCTAAATCGCAAAAAATATTTAGAAAATTAATCCCCAATTCCTAATCAATTCCTTATCAAAAATTGGGGGATTACCCAACCCTGCCAGAATTTTCGACCATGTTCGATAAACTTTTGATAACATTGTCTTTTTACGTCTCGAAAATCAATAAAGTTTTTATTGATTTTATAATCTGTAAAAGGCTTGAGGGATTGGGGATTGCACACACTCTACCAGATTATTACATTGAAATTATTTAGAACAATAATTGCTAACCACAAGTTGTTAAATTTCATAACTAAACGACATTTACCTCTTATTTTACTGCTCTTACCAAACCGATCTAAGAATTCAATTAAAACCGTCCTGCCTTCAGGGTATACACTCGAAAACACCCATCGCGTAATTCGTAAAGGTTACCTTTTTGTTTTTATGTATATATGTTAATTGCATTAGCGTTTTTTGCCCCTTGGTTCAACAGTAATTGTAACAAAAACTTTCAAAAAGAAATTTAAAAAGATTAAGTTCGATTCACAAAGCAAAAACATTCGTCCTTCCTACTGGCAGGCGGCGCGAATGAGACCGTTATATTCTGTAGATGACCCCGTCGTGGCATTCAGGTCGGCGACTCTACCATTTTGCTGCTACCGTATTGCACGACCTGTACGTCATCGAAACAAATTTATGATTCTTCCAATTGGATTTGAAGTATATTACCTACCTTAGTAATACATATTAATTTTATGATTTAGTACAATTTTGTATTGGCTGACGAGGAAGCTTTTGCTATATCTATATAGTAAATAAGTAGGTATATGTATAGGTACTATCATGTCTTTTGATCCCATCAGAAGGGATTCCTTGAAGATGTTTTCACATACGCTTACCCGCAAGAATAATAACCAATTAAATTGTTTAATTATTGTGTGTTTATCGCAACTGTTAATTAGGTTAGAAATATATGATATACATAATAATACAGTCTTTTGAGTAATAATTCAGAATCGATGATAAAAAACGAAAAGTAGCTCGTAGACGTCGACCTTAAGCGTAGTCCCTGACCCATTTCATCCCGTCTCGATAATGAGAATATTGCAGTCCGACGAGTAAAATACCGGATTATGTCAGAAAAATCAGTAGACAACCAACCTTGTTATATTTCAACTAAAATGCCAGCCTATTAGAGAAAAACGTTTTTTCAATATTTTTTTTATTCTTGGTCCATACAAAAGAAAGACACAGCAAAAAGAAGTTGCTGCTCGTAGGTTTGGTAATTACTTAATTTTCTTTTCCGTTTTTACAAACATAACAGTATTCTTTCCCATCAGCCATTTCATTCTTCCAATTAAAATTTTAATCCAATTTTTTGCACAGCACGGGTATGGTTAGCGTTAAAAAGGAAACTTTTTGTTAAAATTTACATAATTAAATAGCACAATTTTTTAATAACTCATTACAAAAAAGTTTAGATAATCATTAGAAACCAATTTATAAGCAGAAATAGTTTGCACTGAACTATAATAATGTAATTTATATGATTAAATAACCGTAGGATTCCATTTACGCCATGTAAAGGTATCAATCTGATTCTTTTAGATAAATTACTATTATTATTATTATCCGTATTATTACTATGCATTCCTAAATAGCCAATCATTACTATCATCAGAAGCTAGCCAGTTTAATAGATAACGAATATAATTTAAATATGTTTCTGGATAGGTTATGATATCGTCGATAATGATTTTGAGTTTTGGGGAAAAACCAAAATACAACCGGAAGTTCTGGAAAAGCATGTGTAATGGTTTGTTAGCTCAGCCGTTTGATTTTTTTATATTCTAATTAGGAAAAACTCCAACGCGGGGTTCTCCACATTTAAGTATTTCTTTGATGAACCATTGAGAATTGGATATCCCAAAAATTGCCCATTCACACTTTGACATAATGAGAATCTTATTTGAGAACTGCCAAATATTTCTTTGCGTAAGAATTTATTGAAATAAAATACCAGGATATTTGTTAGTAGTTAGTAGACCAGTAAGATTAGACCCTATGGGGGGGGGGGCGTTGTTGGTAATAAGTGTTGGAAAGCGGAAGATGGTTTTGATCGCTTCATTTGACGTCAAATATAAATATCCTAGGAGTCATTCCATGCCAAATCATCAGGAAAAATCAACTTTTGAAAATGAAAATAAACTCGACCATCTCAGATTTTCGTGATTTTGGTAGGATGGTAGAGAACATAATAGTTATTTATGTACCAAGGGCGTTAGAACGATGATAATACCAGGAGGGCGACAATGTTCCGGCCCGAGGGCCTAAAGGGCCCGAGGGATTTCGCCCGATGGGTATTATCATCTAGTAACGCCCGTGGTGCATATAAAATTTTATTTTCACGAGAATATGTATAAGTAGAAAATTAGTTTTAATTTATAATTGTTGGCGTTGCCAAGGGCGTTGTTTATATATTTATAAAACTAGGAATTTTTATGTTTGTCGGATGGTAACACTAAATTTACAAAAGTCAAACAGATCAAATGACAATTTAAATTCAAATGTTTTTTGTTGTTGTAGTTACCAACATAAAAACAAAAAACCCTAATAGCACTAATGTCATCCAAAAAATAGGTTAACTATGCTCTTTTAGCTTTAAAACAAGCATAAGATGAAAGTTCTACTGTGATTAGAAGCAAAGTTATCAATTGTTTTTGTTCACCTTATAAGCGTAAATTTTACATATTCGACGAACAAAAAGTTCGCCTCTGAATTCGTGAAGTCTGTCTGTCGCCTTTTTCCCTGTTGACTTTTTTGAATTTTTCTGGGAATCTTATAATACATCAAATTCTAAGAAACTTTTGGTTGAAACATTTTTTGTATCTCTTCGGGAAAGTGGTCAAAATGACCACCGAAAATTTCGGTAAATTTTTGAAGAATGAAAAATTTTGTATTTTTTGAAAATTAACGAAAAATAAACATTTTTAGCAACAAAAATTTTTTTTTAACGAAAAATTTTAGGACTTGTAAGCCGATTTCAGAAAGCTTGATTAAGTTCTGATTAACCTAATTGTCATTAAATTTGAAATCCAGAAATTTCATTGGCTGAGATTTAACAGACCTTAAATTCTATCCAATCATATTTCTAGATTTCAAATTTAATCACAATTAAGTTAATCAGAGTTTAATCAAGCTTTGTGAAACCGGCCATTAAAATTTTAGTTTTTATGACAACTAATGTGTTACGTCAACATTCGTTTTCAAATAGTATATTATACACCAAGGTGGTGAAGACTGTTATTATTGACCGAGCACCAAGATTATTTCGCGAGGGGCTTTGCCCCGAGCGGAATAAGGTGCGAGGCCTATTAATGTCTTCACCACCGTGGTGTATAAACTATTTTTCCCACTACTAGCCAAATTTAAGGCAAAAATTAAAAATTAAAATTTTTCTTGTAAAAATCAAGTAGCACAGTAATGTAAATTCGCCTTTCCACTAATAAAACAAAAATCAAGTAGTCTGATGCAGATTGACATTTCCACTAATAACTAATTTTAAGCATTTTTATTCAAATAATTTTATCGTGTTAGGTAATTTCAAGCAGCAAATACATTAAAGACAGTCTCCTGGGTATACAAAATTATGTTGCACAAGTTTTTGTTAAACTATCCCTGGATTCTCAAAACATTTGAATTTATCCATTATCAACCTAGGTTAATAATAGAAAAAATTATTAACCACTACTAGAGAAATTCAACTTCTCAGTTGGCTAGGAGACGCAATAATTGTCAACTTCATAGCTAGTAGTGGAAAATAGTATATTGTGTCTCAAGGGCAGAAAATTAGCATTTGTAGCCCGCAGTTGTTTGATGCCCGAGCGAAGCGTAGCGTAGCGAGGGCAGCGGACAACTTAGGGCTACAAATGCTTTTCGGTCCGAGTGACATACAAAAGTTTTTCGCCTACCTGTTTGAAAGTTTAAAAAAGAATTCCAAAAGTTAAACAGTAACGTAACTTATTAGTAAATTAAATAGGCATATGTTAGAGGGAATGAATGAAAATGAAAATAACGCCAGACGTTTTTAGTAATTTATTAACTAAATTAACCTAATAATCATTACACTACATACAACACGGCCGTATAGTAAATGTTTTCATTATTATTGGTAAATAAAAGGAACAGGATATGACTTTTAATTAGGATGAGTAATTAATCTATCATTGTATAATTTATTGAAATTACAATTTTCTTTTTATTAATTAATTGTCACAACCTCCATTTATACATACAATGACACTGTGAAAAGAAAAAAACAAACGATAAATTTATCGACGAAGACATGAAAATCAAAGTTATGATCTAAGAAGCATAGAAAAATTTGACGTATGTTTTTTATATTTTTAAAGGTTATGTAAAAATATGTTTGAAATTACATTTTCCGTCATATTCTGTTGCTAAAAGTTTTACGAATGAGTTATATTTTTAATGTTAAAAACTAATGATTTCATTTTTTGATTAAAATCTTTTTAGGATAATGCACAGGAGTGGTCAAAGTATGACAATTTAAAAAACAATTACAATTTTTACAGTATCTCCAACTTAACATAAATAAATCGTGGTTTCATCTAGTAGTAGTGTAGAGGTTATGTATTTGACATAAGAGGGCAGTAAAAAGTTTGACATAAGAGGCCCGCAAAGAAGCCTTAACTGCCCTCAAAACAGGACATTTAAAAAGCACTTTCTGATCAGGTAGGCGAAAAAATAAATTAGTTATAAATTAGTTATAACATAAATAAATTAGTATTAAGTATACAGTTGTTTTTGTTCGTCATGGCAATGCTAGCTCTGCGCATTCTCACTAGTTTATAATGTTTGTATCCCAGTTATATGAATACTGCGTATCACTGAGCGCTATAACTTTACATATGTAAGTTAGTCTATGTTCTCTACTATCCTACCAAATCTCACGAAAATCTGAGATAGTCGAGTTGTGAGTTCTAATGGTTTGACATGGAATGACCCCTAGGTATGCACGGTCCCTCGATGAGAGTTTGCGTGAGGGCATCAAAATAATCACGAAATTTTCGGACTTTTCTTAGTTTTTCGCTTAGTTTTTACCAGCAAGAAATCAGTCCCACCAGGAGTACTTACAAATGTGTTCTGCAAGTGTGAGAAAAAATAACGAGATGGTTGTAGTTGCCGGAAAGCGGGGATGAAATATTTTTATATCTGCTACGAATGCAAGGGACAGTCATGTACAAACAGCCAGGTAATAGATTTACAAGCTCAGTTAAATATTTATACTTATCAACATAGTATTATATTTATTGTACTTAGTATTTACTTTGACTGATGAATCCTCCTTTTTCTAGTCCAGTTCTTGAAAATGAGGGACAGGTAAATGAGGTTGACATGATCCCTCATTTGTTAACCTATGAACACTAGGTCTTTACGGACCGGCCGACTATGGGTCCTCGACTTCGAAGTACCGAAAGCGAAGTAAGAGCGAATGATCTTCGTTTTATGCAAGTGCCTGCATTATAAGTAGTTAATGATTTGCAATTATGATTATAATTCATCGAATCATTCTTTCGCTTTCGAAGTCGAGGTCCCATGGTCGGCCGTGTCTTGCTCACAGTTGTCCATTAAGACTGAGTCTTCATAAGTTGGCAGTCATGTCAACTGTCAACTTCAATTTCCTGTCCCTCATTTTCAAAAATGTAAAGTAAATACTAAGTAAGGGAGAGGGGCGTCAGGTTAATATTGGTCTTAGTTATTGTTTTGGTGACGTGGTCGTATCGGATAGTGTCCAATGAAGTTTGACTTATTTGTGTACTACGTATAACGGAAAATCGAAAATGAGTAAAATTTTCGTTTTTCGGCCGTTGATTTCGACCATGCCACTGGAGCGAATTTAAAGTGTTGGGTACTTATTCAACGCAGAATTTAATGCTCTTAAGTTCTTGTAATAGTAAAGTTTTCGTTAGGAAACACCGTTTTGGAGTTATAAGCGAAGAACAAGAAAGTCCGTAAATATCGTGATTTATTGATGCCATCATTTAAGCTCGGGTCGAGGGATCGTGCAAATCTACGATACTTCTATTTGACGTCAAATAAAGCGATCAAAATGATCTCCCGCTTTCCAATATTTACTTCCGCCAACGGATTATATTTTATTGGCCTATAGTGATAATTTTCTTTGTTATATATTTCAGGATCACCCACCAGCAACCTCACAAATTATATTTATAGTTGGGTAAGTAATTTTACTATTGACAACCTTTTTTAGCTGTACTAATGTAGTGTCTATTTATAACACCCCTTTACTGATGGTGAACAGTTGGTGAAGTTGTACAAAGAGTACTTATTTTTTTACTTCTTGATTCTTTAAGATGTTAAAACCAACGGACTTAACCTTCTGTCATCTGTGATAAATAGATTTGTCCGATGACAACTTTTCTCATCTTTCTGATCTATATTGAGAAATTGATAGTCACAAACCAACTAACCAACTTGCTATATTGACAATTTTTGGGAGGCAAGCAATGAAGGCCATAGGGGGAGTGGGTCACGAGGTGATTTTGCTATAAACTTTTTGACGAGCAAACTCACATAAACCCCCTTCATAGAATCACGTTGACTTTTGCCTGATGATGTATTGTCGCTTGATGCTTTTCTCTAGGGCATCATGCCACTTGTTCACCACAAATTGAAAAATGCGAAGCAAGCGTCTATTTTGAAATTGTAATAACAGCGCTTTTGGGGGTTTGCAATCATTAAATGTGAAGGTTTACTGGAAATTCACTTTGTCGTGGCGAATATCTATTGTCCTGAGCTTACCGTAGTTGCTTGAAGAATTTCTTGTTGGAAATAAAATCATCTTTTTTGTTCGCCCTTGTTCTCGAATAAATGAACAAAACAAAGGGGGAAGAAACTTTCGTATAATCTGTTGAAGAAAAAACGTAGGTGATAGTCTTTAAGTTGTTTGAAGCTATTTTGCAAAAAATTAAGAAATTTATTTGGCAATAATTAAAAAGTTAAAATTTATAAGAAGAGTAAACTTTGAGTGCTCTTATATTTTGAGTAAATAACAATATTTTAAATGATTGCCATTGATTGCTGCCGGCGGAGTAAATTTAAATATTTCGTTGAATAGTTCTTCGAAGGCCTTTCAAACATTTTTTATTTATATTATTTTATACAATCCACTTATTTAAGAAATCATACTTTTATTATGCAAGTGATTATAAGTGATATAGATACTAAGAATATTTACTAAAATATCCTGATTGATGATTTTTGGAAAAATTTCTTTATATAAAATAGATGCATGAAAATTATTGTTTTTATTTCTAGGTTCCTATCTTACTTAAGGTTCGAAGGTTTGCTTGTTTAACTCAAAGCTAACAGTTTTAAATTATGTTCCCATGCTGGGGAAATTTAACGATAGGTTGCAGAATCTTAATGAGAACTTGTCTCTGTCAGACTTAGCTATCTTAGCGATTTTCATTTCAAGTTTAAAATATAAGAACTCTGAAACATCTTCGAAGCTTAGCGACTGATGATTGTGAAAATCTGACTTTTTAAATATTCTAAACTAAAACAAAAAATAAATTTATAGTTCTGCAACTGAAACTTTAAAACTGCAAATCTCTATAATTTTAAATCTTAACTTACGAAGAAACAACAACCTCTAATGAGCTTTAGATCTATGAGACCCTTGCCTTTGCAGTCGCTGGTATTTTAGCGTGAAATAACACAGATAATAGAAGCATCTCTGAACATTATACAACCAAAGCACAAATAATTCATAAAAATAGATTCTTTGATCATTGATAGAAATGATAGAATTAGTTTTAAACAATTTCAATGTCAGAAAAGTCACACATACTTATTGTTCAGGAGCTTATATTGAATATGGCATGTCATAGAAGCTTCTACAATGTTTAAAGCTGGTGTGATCTCTACTGCCCAAAACTGATTTTATAACAAAAATTTTGTCTACATAAACAACTTTTTTGAGTTTTCACTATAACAGAAAATTGAGCTAAACGAGACTATATTAAAAAATAAAAACAAAACAAGAAAGTCTATTAATATCACCAAAGTGTAACATTTTCATGCACGAGAGAAATTTATAGCTACTCGTACCTGTGATAAATTTATCCACACTTGACTTTAATTTCTGTTTTATTATCTATGTTATTTGTTCATGATACTATAAACTAAAATATAAACATAAAACTTTTAACATTTAATAATAAACTGCGGGACTTTTAAAACCATTTTTCACATTTTTCTTTTCCCAACTCTTTCAGTTTATAAATTTAGAAATCCAGAAAAGGACACTTCTAATGTAATAAAGCTACAAAGACAAGATATGAGTCATAATTTATTAGATTAATACGAGTCTTTATTTAGTAGCAACTAAATAAGGTAATGCGTACCGAAAGACGGCCTTAAATGTACAAAACTCCTACTACACGAAAAACAATTTTAAAATTAAAATATCTGGACTTCAGTTTCTCAAAAAGAGCACACAGTTGCATGATCAACGATTTAAGGAGTTTGTAGTTATTTTTAATCCATAACATATAATTTAAAAAAGTTTCAGTCAAACCTGACCGGGAAAAAATCACGTATATCTCTGCTTGAATTCGGAACTGTTGATGAACTATTAGAGCTACTCTCTGTAGAGTGCATATATGTATGTGTAAACCTAGAGTATAATAAATCTGGTAAAAGCTAATAAACATGAGTTAGCTCAGCCAACTTATCAAACAAACACCACAATAAGTAGACATACTCCGTATAATTAACAATGATCCCTGAATATAGTTCCATCTCAATATTGTCTAACAAAGACGGAATCAGTTGGCCAAGTGATCAACAGTCCCCAAACTTTATTTTTAATAACAATAACCACGTTGAATTTAAATTTTTATTTCCAAAATGTATATTTCGAAGATTTTATTCATAAATATTATTAACAAATCCTTTGGGCTATTGTTTAAACAAACAATACTTACTCTTAATTTCCAGTTTAAGGTAACATCATTAAATAGCGACTAAAATAAATGCATAAAGAAAAAGATCGAGAGTGTCTTAAAAATCTTATCAGCGAGAAAGAAAATGATGGACAGTTTTGGAAGCTCATCTTCTGACAGCTGATGCCTTTCAAGTATCATCAAACACCGTATAGAGAGTGTTGAATATGAATAAAAAAATGGCAAAAAGATTTGGATCCTGTTAACAATAATATCATGAACTCCGAGCTATTTGAAATGCGGTTCGAGGACTCTATTTTGCAAAGATACTTCTGCTTCTAATTATTTAAAACCTAATATACGAGGGTAGATTGAAAAGTTTCCGGAATGGGCAAGAGATGGCGCGCGTATCGTGAAATTGTTATGATGGTTGTCAAGGCTAACCTATTTTAGGAAAGCTGTCAAATTTTCAGACACGTGCGTCGTTCCGTTTATGTTTACTAGGATATCTTGTGAAGCAATTCAGGCACTTTTGCAAAAATGGATAAAAACGAATTTCGTGCAGTCATCAAACATTTCTGGATGGACGGGAAAACGGCGACGGAGATACGAGATATTTTGCAGAAAGTTCATGGCACATCCACACCTTCATTTTCGACTATTAGTTTCTGGGTGAGCGAGTTCAAACGTGGCCGTACGAGCACCAAGGATGAACCACGCAGTGGACGTCCAAAAACGGCCACAAATGAAGAAATGGTCGATAAAGTCCATGATCTCGTGTTAGCCGATCGACGAGTGAAGTTGCGCGAAATAGTAGAGACCACGGGCATCTCATATGAACGTGTGCAAAATATCGTGCACGAACATTTGGGCATGAGGAAGCTCTCGGCGCGATGGGTGCCGCGTTTGCTGACTATGGACAACAAGCGAAATCGTGTGACCACTTCGAAAGAGTGTTTGGCCTTGTTAAATCGTAATCCAACGGATTTTTTTCGCCGATTCGTGACCGTGGACGAAACATGGATCCACCACTACACACCAGAAACCAAGCAGCAGTCGAAACAGTGGATTTCTCCAGGCGAATCTGCTCCGAAGAAGGCAAAGACTGTCCCATCTGCTGGAAAGGTCATGGCCACCGTTTTTTGGGATTCGCAAGGTGTGATACACATCGACTTTTTGCAGAAGGGAAGAACTATCACGGGACAATACTACAGCGATTTATTGGATCAATTCAACGGCATTTTGAAGGAGAAACGGCCTCATTTGCAGCGAAAAAAAGTGCTCTTCCATCACGACAACGCGCCGGCCCATTCATCCCGAATCGCCAATGCTAAATTGGTTGAATTGGGCTACGAGGTGGTGCCGCATCCCCCGTACTCTCCAGACCTGGCCCCGTGCGACTTCTTTTTGTTCACAAACATGAAGACTTGGCTCGGAGGCAAGCGCTTTACGTCAAATGAGGAGGTCATCGCCGCCACTAAAGCTTATTTTGCAGAGTTCCCGAAATCATATTTTTCTGAAGGCTTAAAAAAGTTGGAGCACCGCTGGGAAAAGTGTATCGCCCTGCAAGGATATTATGTTGAAAAATAAAAACAAAAACCTGTTCAATTACTGCGTTTTCTTGCCCATTCCGGAAACTTTTCAATCTACCCTCGTAATACAGTGGTTAAGGATTTGACTAAATTTGACGGGAATAAGGATAACTGATAAGTCAGAATTACTTGCTTTAGCAAAGGACCAAGAAACAGTCAGTACAGAATATGCTATACAGATTATCCGAAAACCAATCTAAACATCCAAAAACGAATAAGTGCAACAAGGAACACGTAAGCAAATTGGGTAGCACAACAAAGATAGAATGCAATCATGGCTAGGTAAATTTCTAAACTCAAGATTTCTCACCAATAACAAGCAAGCAAAACCATCTGTCATAAATATTATCTGTCATTACTTGTTATTGGAAAGAGATCTTTAGTTTAAAATCTTACCTAGCCATGATTGCATTCTATCTTTGTTGTGCTACCCATATTGTTTATGTCTTCCTTGTTGCCCTCATTAATATTGGTATGTTTAGACTGATTTTCCAATAATCTGTATATGAATTAGCATTTACGTACGTTCATGAAATTATTTGGTTTCCTCCGTACCACTGCTATTTCAATCCAAATGGAATATGTGACATAGCAAAGCACGATTATGATATAAATATAGCAAAAACGAAATCTACAAATGAGGAAGTTAAAGGAGACGTTAAACAAAATAGTAACTAAAGTTTTGAAAAATTGTATCCGTCGTACGCAAGAGCTAGTAAAAGACGCTTTCAAGAAGGAATCCCTCTCATAATAACTGCGACCACCGGTGAACCCGAAGATGATGCTGATGATGATAACACGGGTTCACAAAAAAAGTCTTGTAGTTGAAAGGTGAGCTACCACCATACCATATCCTTTTTGGTGTGCTGAAAACGAATTCGGAATTGACCCATCACCCAAGCATTTTTTTAGATGTTTGTTTGTTTGTTTGTTTTTGGGCGAGGAATCAGGATGGCGGAGCATCCTTCGTACCTCATGGCACCGATTGCTATGATCATTTGGCCAACCCTACTAGAATTTAGCCGAATCTGGGGGAATTCCACCCCCCAGTAGGGATCTTTATCGTGCCAAACATCGCATTGACACGGGACCTACAGTTTTACTTCCTATCCGAGAAGAAGGCATGTTTTTAATTTTTCTCCGCTATGAAAAATTACCAGTTCGGCCGGGGATCGAACCTGCGATCTTTGGATTATGAAGCAAACATGCAAACCACTAATCCAGCGAGACTGGCTTTTTTTTTTAGATGTATTTTTATAAATTTTTTGAGGTATTTTTTGAGGTTATGTCGAAATCCTTGGGTGGTGGGTCAATTCTGATTGATCTCGGATTCGTTTTCAGCACATCACAAAGCATACGGTATGGTACCTCACCTTCCAATTACAAGACTTTTTCTTCTTTTGTGGGCCTGTGTAATAAAAGCGACGAAAATCAGAATATTAAAAAGAGTTGCACAAATTTACAAAATTACCAAAAATAAAAACACAAGAAAAAACATCTAAAAATACTTTTAAACGCACCCGCAACTTTGCTGGCAGACCTAAACCTTATTCCAGACTTAATATTATTAATATTATATTGGCTTAAGACCGACTGATGTAAAGGGAAATTGATGAACTTTTATATGTAATTAAATTATTATTATACTATTATTTATACAAGGCGTCTCTCATTTAGTAATTAGAACCGTATGATTTTTATTTAGGTGTGTATATAGCAAATGAAAATACAGTGAAGCTCGTTGATCCGAATCTACGTTAATCCGAATATCGCGACAATCCGGACCAGAAATTTATTTACATTGGTTTTATTGTAATCCGGATTTAAGGTTTTGATAATCCGAACTTTAGAATTAATTGTTTTTATTCATCAAGTTTTGTTTATAGTAACTAATGCAATGGGTATTCAGATGTGTAATTTGATACAAAAGTACCGTTGTAGACAAGATAAATAAGATTTTATTTTATTTATGTTTACGTTATATTTATGTCTGATGATAAATTCTTATTATAAAAAAGCACGTATTTTTTAAAAGTGGTTACATTGCAATTTCACAATTCATATTAGTTACAAAGGTTTAAGTTAATAAAGAATTGATACTTCTTTTACGAATTACGACTTTATGTATCTCCGGCATACATAAAAAGATTTTGTGCTAAATTTAAAAATTGTTAAATGTAAAAAGACCGCATTGTAACTTTAAGTAGTATACATTTCCAGATTTGTTACAGAATCTCAAGGATAATATAACAAAGTTAAAAAAACCGTTAAAGCCTGCGGAATATCCGGAGACGGAAGAAAAGTTGTTTGCATGGTTTTAGATATGGCACTGATATCCTCCGAAATTTTGGCCGAAAACGCAAAGCATTTTTATCCAGTTCCACTGTTTCGTATACTCTGCACGCTTCTGTGACTTTATAAAAGATGTTTTCAAAACGTTGACGTCAGGGCAGGTAAAGATTGGATACTTAATTTAAAAAAGACACAATTTGCGAGTGCTAAAAATAGCGGGAGAAAAGCTGTTCAATGATTCGCACGCAGTGAAGCCATTTAAGGAACAGTTGCTAAACGGTGGTTTTGCACTGGGCGGTAAAAAATTTGAAACAATTGTGATGCCGGAAGATTAAAAAAAAATCATATCTAACGTATTAAGTTCAAAAAACACTAAACAAGCAAAAATCACCGCCTTTTTTAATGACATATTAATACGGAATATTATTTTTTGCCCCTGTTTTAATTAGTCCAAATTAGCGAGACTGCACTGTAGTAGTTTATTTCTAGTGGTAATTTTACTATTCTTAAATGACGTTATTGTTTAGTAAGTTACTTTGAAGATAAGAAAAATAGTTATTGAGTAATACGATAATATTCTATAACTTGATAATGTCCACGTTTTTACTGATGGAATTTTAATAGAAATTTAGTGATGCTACACAGTTAAACTTGAAAGAATGTTTGTTTAAACAATAACCCAAAGGATTTATTAATAATATTTATAAATAAAGTCCTTTATACATCTTGAAAATAGAATTAAAATCCAACGTGGTTATTGTGAATAAGTGTTGACGAATTAAAAATAAAGGTTTGTGAACCGTTGACCATTGACCACTAATCCAGTAGTGGATAACTTTCCTTATCGTGCCCCCCCCCACCTTCGCAACTAAAAACTTCCTCATACGTCAACCAATAAACGAGTGGCTCCAGAATATCTAGTTGGCAATCTTTTTCGGTACTAGGTAACCACGATCTCGTTTTATTAAGTCGCATTATGTGTAATGTACTTCAGTTTCCTAGTTGTACCAAGCGCCTAAATAAAAAAATGAAACTCATTTTCACTAAACATTGAGCACCAAATTGCATTAGATTAATAGAGTTTGCTGCTCAGTGCTTAGTTATCATTAAGCGATGTTCTAGCGAAACACAGCCATTGTTTGATATGGCATTAAAGGCAATTGAAAGGAAAATGCATTTTGTCTTTTTTATTCTCTGTTTATAAGTGCCTTTACTGACGAAGCAGCGCCTAGCATTTACAAATTTAAAAATTCTGAGATATATTTAACAACACTGTCTTTAATGTCAATTATAACCTAACAATTGTCATGTAATATTTGTTACACTAACATTAACTATTCAGATGTATCAGCCACGGTGATGTTGTGAGAAGGGAGGGTTAATCACAGAATTAATTCTAGGTATTGTGTTAATTTTTATTATTACTTGTTTTTGTTAATCCAGGGTTTTGGTGGTAGATCAAGGGCTGTCTAAGAACAGCTACTTTGAACTAACACCCTGTGATTCTTCACTGGAATATGCATTTTTGTTTTTGTTTTTTTAAATTTATTTTCACCCATTCGGAATTTACATTGATTTGTACGTGTTCCTTTTGAAGAATAAAGGCATTTATTATTATTTATTATTATTATTATTAAGTAGTATAGTAGAGGGAAGCCTGCGCATTTCTTGCATTTCCTTGTTGGGATAAATTTTATACACGACCAAAAGGGTCTATTTTTGTAATAGAAACATTCTGATGCCGTTATTTATGGGTCGATAAAAATGTGTTTTTTTTCTCATACGGCTCGGTTCGTTCCTGCCGATTTAGAGGGCTTGTAAGATGGGTCATACGGTATCTTTATGCACGAGGGTGCGATAAATCGACTCTGCTACTTTTAGGATTATTTTGTAACAAAATTGTTCCATCCACAGACCCATGTTTGCCCACTTTTCAAATACGATAATATGCACAGCACGTGGAGTATTTATATTGTTCAAATAAAACACTACTACTAAAGATAGCCTACTGAGATCTACTAATACTAAGTATTATATCATAATAGTATATTAAAGAACAAGTTTTATAAGGGTTGATTTGGCGCACGAATCACAAGTTAGAAAACGAGCCGCAGGTGAGTTTTTCTATGGAATGAGTGCGCCAATGCCCTTATAAAACGAGTATTTTATGCTATTTTTTCTAATTTGCGCCCCCTTTTTTCTTATTTTAATACAAAAAAATATCTTGGTCATCTAGAGAATTTTGTGTTAATTGGTAACAGTTGGTAACACTCGGCGCCCACTTGAGTTTTTGAATCATTTGTCATCATCCGTTACTTCAAATAAATTTGTTATTACTTTTGTTACTTTATTAGTGTTACAAATAAATAAAATATGAGCGAAGACAACTTAATTTGCACTCCGCCCGAAATTCGCGAAAAAAACAAAGATGATTAAATCGATGATACGTGTCTTGTTTATAGTACCATAAAATTACAAACATGAATTGGACTTACTGATTTGTCCAAGCAGATTTGATGTAGGTACGAGACTTGTTTATGTTACTAATTAGGAATATCCAAAACCTAACCTTCTTTCCAAGTAAAAATAGACCATAACTTCAAGTGAAATTTCATGTAAGTAACAATCGACAAACAGCGAACCAATTCAACGATATTAATTAAAAATTTATCGGAGGTTGACAACTTTGACGACAGATACTTGCTGTTTGAAGTTGTCACATTCCACGCATTACCCATCCAACCCTTAAAAACTAAATAACCCTATAATTCATTAAAGTACAGTGTATTTTTATAGATAGCCATAAACGACTCCTACTGATTACAAACGCAAATTAGAAAAAACATCATAAAGAAACGATTAGTATCACTTTAAATTTGAATATACAGGGTGTATCTAAACAACAAGACCATTCCTATGTCAAAAAGCCGATAAAATAATCTTTAATGAAGTTTACCCTATGATTTGCTTAAATTTTTGTCATTTCAAGTTTCTCTTAAGTAAAAAAACTTAGTAAATGGATGATATTCGTTAGTTCGTCCTAAGCCAAGCATTTCTAATGCTGTGATACAACTTTGTTTAAGTCATTACAGTAATTTATGCAAAACGTTAATGCAAATTCGAAAAACTGGTTAAGTTGGTCATACATACAGCAGCTTTAATGAAGATAAATAGATCTTGAGCTTAAACAGCTTACTAATCAGAGGAATTAATAATCTGCTACTCGTTAAGTTTTTTGTTCTTACTTACTCATATGTGGTGGCCTATTAATACATAGCAGCACTTCTGAACTTTATTAGTTGCACTTTTCTTTTTTAAGTGTTTTAAACAACACAAATGATTTTGATCCTGGCTTTTCAGCAAACAAAAAAAAGTACGGTAGATATTTTCTTATAATTTATGGTTTCACACGTTGTTTCGTTAGGTCGTTATTTAGATAAACCCTGTATTCTAATGGATCAACTATTTTCTATTTAATTTAATAATTACTATTTATTCTCTTGCAGTTGTAACTGCGCCTTATAAAGGTGACAAGCAGGGTTGGCATTTTTCTCTAATTTACAATAAAATATTTTTACGTTTTACTTACTTGGTTGGCAACCCTGTACATGAACAACTGCAAAAGAAATTTCTAAAATTAGTACGTAACCAAATTAAAAACAAAAAAAAAGAACAACTTAAATAAATTCAACTAATACCAATCACCAACTAATAAATAAAAGAACATACAGAAGTTCCGTAAATAAATAACAAACAAAATACACAGATAAAATCAATAAAACACAATAAAATGTAAATTTTCAAGATGCAGGCGCCTCTCGGAATTTATAAAACAAACCGGGAAAAATTGCTTGCATCTTCAGAATTCTTTTCTGAAAGCAAATAAATGAAACATGCGATGAAAAAATATAATCCTCACGTCAGCGTTTTTACGATATCTTTTCTTCTCTTTTTTTCTGATTATTTATTCAGGCAGATTAATTAAAAATCCATGATAATAAACATTTATTCCCAATAGCTTAAATTTATTATCATTTTATCAAGATCCATCGACAATGAATGAGGATTTTCCTTGTTATCTTCTTAAATAATTGATATAATAAGTGTTTTTGTCTAGTTCTTTTTAACATTTTATAATATCTATTAGAAACAAGAAAATAAAAGCGTGTTTTTATTGTGGATCCACATTTTTATTTAATGGAGCGTAATTAATTTCATTTTTTATTAAATAAAAAAAAACGGGTGAATTTAATCGCTATTAAAGACTTCAAAGAATTAAACATTTTATTTGACGTTTAACCAAAATGAACGAAACAGATTATGGTAAACTTTGGCAAATTGGTTCAGTAGCATAACTTTAAAATCTTCAAAAGTAAGAAGAAAATATTAGATGAAGGTTAATTTTATTAAGTTAATTAATAATTTACATTAAGTTATATTTTTGAATGAAAATTCATATAGAAAAATATATATTGCTCCGGCTGGGAATCGAACCCAGGACCCTCCACCATGGACACCTAGACAGTGGAGGGTCCTGGGTTGGATTCCCAGCCGGAGTAATATATTTTTCTATATGAATTTGCATTCAAAAATATAATTTAAAAAGAAAATAGTCGTTTTAATATCAGCAGTTGCAGAATTCCATCTTATCCCTTTTTAAAGCTCAAAAGCACAATACCGAAATACACCTACTAAATATGGACGTGAGATGAATTAAACAAAATTCATTTTTTTGAAACCTTTTGTTAGTTCCAAAATACAATACTTACTTTTTCATTGACTAGTTGACTAAATCATCTTAGCAGTTCTGCAACTATTAAAAATCTTCCTTAATTTTTAAATATTTACTGACACAAAAATTGCCACAATAGGAACATACGGAAAAATATTCTATCTATACAGCGTGTCCGGAGATAGAACGCATTAATTTTAAGAGGTGATAGAAGACACCAAAAGGAACAAAAAAGTCTCATACAACTTTGTTCTAGAACGTACCACTTTTTCAGAAAAAAATAAGAAAGTTGGAAACTTTAACATCATTTTGCCGCGTTAATAGTAGTACTTTAAGTATGGGGCTTTGTCGGCAGATCCATCTCATCTATCACAACAACAAATTAATGACATTTTATCGTATCGTATACCGTTTCGGCGTAAAATTGAATTCTTTTTACAATTAAAAATTCATTTTAACTCGATTTAGAAACGTGACAATCCTGTAAAGTTTGTAATCAAATCCGCCAAAATGCTGATCTGGACATCTTGACATTGAAAATAAAGCACGTCTTGTTTATACAACCTTTAAGAATATTTGGGTCAATGCTTGATCACAGCTATGTTAAAATAATAAAATTGTAAATAATACATACCCTTGAGCAAATACTGCGTTTGTAGTTCGTTGGACTTTAAAATAATAATTTGTCTATAACGCAATTCGCAACTTGCTGTTTATTTAATAACAGTTTTTAATGATTTTATAAGAGAATATCTTTTAAAGAGAAGATTTATCTAATTTAAATTAGGTAATTAGGTTAAGGGATTTTGTTGACACCTTGTTTTGACTACATTAAAAAATCTTTAATTTTATGGTAATTAGGTGCCTTAATCAAATTTTTTTACATAAGATAGTATTCTTTAATAAAAAAACAAATACGTCAAGACATTTTGAAAATATTCCGGAAATTAATAGATATAAAATGTAGGTCAGTTATCGTTTTATTTTTACAGTTGGTTTGTTATGAATCAGCGTGTTTTTAACGTCCTACAACGTACAAATTTTGTTTACGGAAACAGTTCGGATTACAATTTTCATAGAACTAGTCCCGCTAGTTTAAACGACGACTATCATCATCCGTTTGTTTGTTTAATTTTCTAAAACAAGGTCAAGACCCAGCTGCGATTATACTTAAGCAAGGTTGCCAGATATGGCAACGGTTTTTTCTAAATTACTCGAAAGCTTATTAACATAGAAAAAAAATTATGTAGACTTTTTTGTTCCTTTTGATGTCTTCTATCACCCCTTAAAATTAATGCGTTCTATCTCATGAGACCCTGTATAAATATATCTACATTCCCGACATTTTTCGGTCCTAGAGATTCTCGGGATTATCCGGTGGTAATCTACACAGAGACCTACATTCAAAAATTAGTTGTTATGATCACTTCTCCAAAAGTTTCCATTCAAAAATAACTGTGTAGTTAATGAAAAGCACCGCGGGCGCATACAATAACTTCTTCCCATTAAGTATTTAATTTAATTTTTTTTTAAGAAATTTAAACGACCAGTTATATACATTCTTCTCCTATATGGTACTTGAGGAAGAACTGAACAAGAAAAGGCAACAATATTTGCTGAACATCTGCTAACAGTTTTTTGTCCACTACCTTGTTTTTGTTTACCAGTAATTCTTTTCTTTCCAGCGGGAGTTAAACATGAAATTCTAAAGTGCATAAAAGTAATCGTGTTATTGACCACTATTTATAACAGCATGTTAAGGCTAGTACATTATTCCATAACCTGGAATTTCGCACAAATAATAATGGTACACAAACCTGGTAAACCACCACATGATGCCAACATCTTATCGGCCCATTAGCTTGCTTCCAAGCATGTACAAACATTTTTGAGATACTTCTTCTGAAGAGACTTGTCAGGGCAGTTGTCTTGAATGAAATTATTCCTTCTCACGAATTTAGTGACATGAGCCATATAATTGTAAATGAAATACTTAAAGGACTCGAGGAGAAAACGCTATCTACAACCGCTTATCTTGATATAAAGCAGGCTTTCGATCGTATGTGGCACAAGGGTTTATTATATAAAATAAAGTTAATCTTACCTACTCATTTCTACCTTTTACTAAAATCTTACTTGACTGACCGATACTTCCAAACCAAGTTCAATTCAGAGACATCTGCATATCACCCCATTCAATCAGGAGTACCACAAGGTAGCGTGCTAGGGCCCTATCTCTACTTAGTTTTTACAGCGGATATCCCATCGACAAATATTACCAACATTGCCACGTTTGGGGACGATACTGCATTAATTTCTGTGGACGAGTTCACATTACTGATGAATGAGTTAATTAAAAATATAAGAAGCAAGATGAAAAAATTAAAAATAGGATACTGGAAGATGGAGGAAGTGAAATTGACAGAATTAATGTTCGCAGATGATATGATCATTTTAGCTGATTCAGAACAAAACCTACAATTTAACTTAAACGTATTAAACCAGAAATTACAAAAGTATAGTATGGAAATAAACGTGGGCAAAACAAAGAATACGATAATATCTAGTATAAAGAAAACACATAACGTACAAATACAAGGAAAAAGAATTGAATAAGTCGAAAGCTATAAGTATTTAGGGTCAGAAAATGGTAAGATGGACAAAGAAATAAGTGAAAAACTGGGAAAAGCAGTGACGGTATATAAGATAATGAAAACAACAGTTTTGGATAAAAGAGAAGTACCAAAACAGAAGTTATCAAGAAAATAGAAAGATCGACAATACGATATAGCAAAGAAACATATATGACATAAAACCAATATATGAAGTTAATAGAAGGACAATTGAGATGGTTTGATCACCAGCAGAATATATAGATAACTAGTGAGAATGCGCATTGCCATGACGAACAAAAACAACTGTATACTTAATAAACTAATTTATTTTTGAAAACTAATGTTGACGTAACACATTAGTTGTCATAAAAACTAAAATTGTAAGTCTTAAGATTTTTCGTTAAAAAAGAATTGTATCTAAAAATTCAAAAAAGTCAATAGGGAAAAAGGCGACAGACAGACTGACAGACAGACAGACTTCACGAATTCAGAGACGAACTTTTTGTTCGTCGAATATGGATGGTGAGAACTGAAGGGGAATCAAAGAATTTGTAGAAGCGTAATTGTAGGAGATTTTAATTGCAGTGATTTTATAAACTATCATCAAAATAATAATGCTCCGGAACTTCAACCTAAAACTAAAGAATTAATAAAATTAATAAATTTTTTGAATCTCAATCAATATAGGGTGTTTTGAAAAAGATGCCTTTCCCGTTAAAGGGCAATAGAGAAACATGTGTAGAGTAACATCTTACTAACAATTTCCTGAAATGCCCCTTTGAAATGACAACTCCCCTTATAAAAATAATAGGCACGCCACTGCAAAATAGTAGATAAATTGTATGAAAAGAAAATTGTGTCTACTAGTACATACTTTTAAAGGTCGTGGACAAATGAACCATAAACTAACCCAAGCAGGTAGCAGGATAGATATAAATTCTTCGAAGATTGTAATCGACACCAAATAGCAGTACGTGCTTTTAAAACGTTTTTAACTAAATAATAACACTCATTTTGAACATCTGTAATAACTGTTACTGACTCAGATCTTTGAGATTTGTAACTGCAGTATGCAGTTTGTCGTCAACTTTCTTTGTGTTAGGTGGTGCTAAACTTGAGTTTCGATTAATACACGTTTTAGAATTAATAACTTGCATTAGGTAGTGTTAAGTGTTTGTTTTAGTGATAAGTAGTAAGAAGTTTATTGAAGTGTATTTAGTTACTGTTTAAATTATGGCAGAACCAAACACGCCTGCTGAATGAACGGAACTTTTCAAATCAACCATTTTCAAAAAGTACACTTATACCGCGAGTGCAATTTTGCCAATGGCTATTAGAACGCAAACGGGAAAATCCCCAGTTTGCACAAAATGTTTTACTCGGGCGGGTGTTTTTAATTCACACAACAGCCACATAAGACCTTTTATTCTGCTCCAACGATTTACTCACGTTTTACTCATTTTGTTAAAATGACATTCGTAAAATGAAAAACAGGCAATTGTTTCCATCACAATTAGGTCAACGAACGTATGTTACATTTTATTTACCGACCTTAATAATTGCCCGGTTGCCCGGCGGCCCAATCCGACACAGCTTGGTACGTCTCCAATAAAATTCCCCACGACTACTCAGGTATACCACTAGCTGATACGAAATAGACAAGTTTACCAGAAGATATTTAACTAATCTTCCTAGACACTCTAATGAAGTGTAGTGTAGTGTGTAGTTATTAATCTCTTTTGTTCTTCTGTGTTTCAACTGAGCCATTCAATCAATTACGTAGTTGTAATTATTTTGGGGTGTAGTCATTGGATTACTTCTCCACTCATTGTTCCACTTTCCTTATATTTTCTTGCTCTTATTGCTCTATTGAGCAGATTGGAAATCTCGCAGATAAATCAAAAAAAAGTATTTCCTGTTTAGTGTTAATTGTTTGTCGGTAAGTTTTAAGTCATTCATAGCTTTTATAAAAGAATACTTTTTTTGAGTAGTATGTTTTCAAATAATTTGTTTGAATTTTCAAAATAAACAAAATTGTAAATACATTCATTCCTGCAACGAAACACGACTGCTCGCTTTGCTACCTACTATAAAAAGTGCACGGTATTGCATCTACAACATGAATAGAACATTCTTAACTGTCGTGTACATTGTATAAAATCTACGGTGAGAAAAAGTCGAGAATTTCAATACATGCACATTTCATGTGCGTATACTTAATAAATGCGATTTAATTGTTGTAGAAATCCTTGAAAAGCAAAGAAAACTCAAAAATCACTAGAAATATCTAGCAAAAATATTTCAAATGCATGTAAATCCGGCCTTTACAAACGAGCTTTCCCCGGAATCCAAAAGGATCAAAAATTAAGTAATTCCCGGAAATTTCTAGGATCAGAAACAGTAGTTCTGCCACCCATGCCAAACCCTATGATTTTTGTATTTTGTATGATTTTCGGGTAAACTACGAACATAACCTGTTTTTTTTAATTTTAGGGCCTAAATGTATTTTACTTGTAAATAGATTTGCACTAGTGTGCAAATGTTGGTTTCACAAGAAATAATTGATTCGACCGCGTATCGTCTGTGTAATTTTAAGCATTAAATTTGGTTATCCCTCACAACACATACCCTTCTGTAATATGGATAAGAATCTGTAATAAGAATCTAATCTGTATTCAAGAAAACAACCAAACTGAATAAATTGTATGATGTAGTAGTTTACAAACAAGCCTTCAAATATCGCAAAAATGTTCAAATAGTTTATTTCGAAAAAGACTCATCTAGTTTTTTATGGAACGTGCTTCCACGTTTCCTGTTTTCAGTAAATAATAATAATATTTTTTATATTTCTGTTAAATATTCTTTCATATTTATGTATATTTTATTGTATACGGGTGCTTTATGACAGTCTAAGAAGGTACGAGTGATGATTTAGCGATTAAATACTTCCTGTATCTCAGTGGTTTTCCACTCCGAGAAATTCAAGCATTTCCTTGCTCTAAAGTTCTTGAAATGCCCAATATACATTTATATCTGCTCGTATATCTATGCAATCACCAACTTAGCAAGTAAACCTTATACTGTAGGACTCGGGCGTCGGCGATCTATGACCCGCGGGTCACCAAGTGACCCATTTGATAATTTTAAGTGACCCACTTGAGTGCCAATAAAGTATAATATATAAGAATAAATTATAATACGTAAACATGAAACGAACATTTTGAGAAAATATAAATGAACATAGGCGGAATATAGCGACATTGTCCGAAATGAAAATACCCATTGACCCGAAACGTCTTCTTAATAGTCACATTTTGATTAATTTTGACCCGCAGCCAAAAAAGGTTGCCGTCGCCTGCGTGTAGGTAAACCCTCGTTGGTCATAACAGTTGTAAAAAGTAACTCAGGAGTAGGAGTAACTCAATCAACCAGTAATAATGGGAATAATTTCACAACAAAAGCAAAATTTTGATATGGTATTGATATGGCTAAAACGGGTACGTTGTTGTGTTGGGCGAAAATAAACGGATTTAATATGAAGGAGGTAGGTTAAAGATTGAATTAGGTTAGCTTAACGAATAAGTTAGGTTCGGGTGTAAGTTAGAAGGTATCGTTTTGAAATTGAGCGTTAAACCTATATTCATAGCATTTGGTAATATCTCCACGAGACTTTTAACTTCGTCCTCTATTTTGAATGGTTTGCTTTTAGCAATAAGCAACTGAACAATAGTAGTCGAAATGATGAATGAATCCTGATTTCAAATACGACTCATTCCAGCAACCCTTGTAGGTTTTGTTTTAGATCAAAAATCTTCAATCAAACAAAAATCTAGAATATGCCGATAAAGACTTAACAGACTTAAACAAATTTTAACTATATGTGTTTCAGGGACTAAAAATTCAGAGAATTGATTGTTTTTCTGAAGCTTGAATCCTGAATATTTCAAAAGTGGTTATGCAGATATCGTTTTATTAGCTTCTGCAGGACCTTAATTAAACAAAATTACACATTTTTTACTAACTTTTGGCATGTCTTGATAAGTGATTTCAATCATTACATTTAGTAAATATTCGAATCCATTACTTTACGTCTTTTTCCATTTTCATAAGGAAGCTTAGATTTCATTCCAATTCCAAACAATGCACTGGCCTTGGTCGCATTGTCCTTTTTCGCATAATGATTATACTTTGACATCATTATCTATTTTCAAGATAGTTGCTATATAAGGATCTATAGGGTTCCTAAAACATAGAGTCAAGCAGAATCGAGTTCCTTGCAAGGCAAGGATAGACGATATTTCAGTTGGTAAACTGACTACAGAGGTTTTTAGATATGGCCCGATATGGTACCCGATACTGATTTAAGAAGGTCCCTATCTTAATTAGTTTCCAACAGTTTGTCGGTAGAAAATTCTTCAAAATATTCATCGTTACGAAATCCAAACTTTTCTTTATGTAGTCATCATTTTTGAATCTTAATTTCCATAACAATGACGATTCAAATCATTGGGTGGTAAGATTACAATAGAGATACTTCTTTCTTCAGAAACAGGAATTCCATAAAAATGTAAATTTCTCGAATGAATAGCTATCTGTTTACGAGCTTAAATAATAATAAAAGTAAATTGATGAGCGTTTAGAAGTGAACAGAATTAGTATCATTTGTATTTCCTGTCTCGAATAACGAGATTCTAATATCTTTTCTAATGTTTGCTCGAAACGTAGACAGTGTTTATGTGTTCATTTACCTTAATTAATGGAACTCATTACAACAAACTGCAATAAACCGTTTAGCCATAATGGCAGACTAAGATAACGAGCTATTAAATATGTTGTTTTGTTCGATTCGATTCCTACGACAGGCTATACGGAATGAAGAATTGTACCCTATGTAATAATACTAATTCTGTTCTAATGGTTGGAAAATGTTAAGCAATGTTCAGATTTAACACAGAATTGTACTTTCAGTTTACAAACTACTAATAAGCGAACGTTTGGATTTGTTGGTGTAGATTAATTGTTAACAAGGTACGAGCAATAATTAGGTTTTATTCAACTATACCACTACCGGAAAGCCCAGGAAGGAAAATGAATCAGTTAATGTTAATTACATGAAAGATTCAAATTAACGAAAAATGATATTGGATAATTTAAGATTTGCTCGAACCGAGAAAGATCAGAAACGCAATATTGAACAATCATTTCAAATCTTATAAAGAAAAATATAACCCCAAATATAAACTATCTACGGCTTCCGTGTTGCGATAGAAAAGCATTTCCTTCCGATATTGTCTGCAAAACCTCCGCACAATTCTATCAAATGTATACATAAAAATAGAAAACGTCTTATTTCTCGATCAAGAATTTATATCAAAGCATATGCAATATGGATACGTACAGTTATCCCACCAGAAAATCATGTAATAAAATGTCGATCTAGATTATTCTTTAAAATGTTCCAAGAGGAATTTTCAACGCTGAAAGATTGATGTCGTTCGACCTATGTAAGTACTGGGCTGTTCTCTTGGGATATTCCCCCGATTTCTTGCCTATCCAATTTACCCTTGCTATGTTATATTAAAGATAAAAGATAACAATAAAATGTGAATCTTATTTATGAAGTGCAACAGATTTCAAATTGAATAGAAATGAACATTTTTTTTGATACTCTTAATACTCTAGATATTCTCTTTTAATCTTACTCTCTACATTTATGTTCTTCAATAAACGTTTAATGGCAAATTAGATGCTTTATAAGAATCAACAATAGTAACGGAAGTAGATGGAAAAACGATTAAGATTATATCCCAAACAATATGGGGATTTTGTTGACATTGGGAATTTGTTATGATACAAGAGTTATTACTTTTGAGGCTCTTACTAAACAAAAGGACATAAAAGTAGATAAATTCACTGCGCACATTACACTTTAATTGCTAACTTAATTAACTAGTATGAGTTCAATACAAAAGTTTGATTAATAGTTAAGTTAATTGTCAAATGATCACGGTCGAAACTATGGTATTGGTAAATCTTTTTGGATGATCTAGTAAAAATGTAGTAAAATATAAAAACTGTTGGTATACAAATAAGACTTGACAACATGAGACTTCTATAGCCAGGTAAGTTGCTTATAGCAATAGGCTAGATTTGTTGAAGTATAAATATAGATAAATTGCACAAAGAGCAAGAGTCTGAAATAATCAGTATTTCCGTTCTGAAATACGCCAAAAATTCTAGGAAAGGAAAGTGTAACGTGCTTTAATTTCAGATCCATTTTAATACATTTGAAAATGTATTTATTTTAAATAATCTTAGTACGGCCCTGTACATATAAATATATTTTTGTCAATTTAAAATTTCAGACTTTATTCCGAACCCAATAATGTTTTTCGTTAACATAAAAGGCTGTATAGGCGTTCTCAAGCATATAAATTTGTTTTTTAGAAATGAAAATACTAAGATAAGGTTGTCTTTTTGAATAAATGCATTTAACCTAAATTTATGTTTCCTCTACGTGCTTATTTTCGTTTCTGTTGAATCGATTCTCCAAAATATACCGATAAAAAACAAGCCTGCAATGCGCTTTTAAATATCAGATTTCATGCTACCCATGCTATTCAAATACTCAACGAATATTCTAGAAGGATTTTTCTCTTTGGTGCAACATGTGTCATTTTGGTACTTGATAGGGTGTCTATATATTTCCCTCTCTTAGTTTAAATAAGTGGAGATAGTTTTGCATCCCTGACTCCAAAGAGTCAGTCAGTCAAAGCCAGGGTCAAAGAAAGTCGCTAACAATTCGCCCAGCGTACACAATAGACGCACGGAAAGCCTTGGATAATTCGTCAAGCAGACTTTTTCACTTGTGAACCCCGATCATGTTTTGTAATAACTTTCAAGTGAATGGCGCACATTTTTATTAAAATCTATGAGCATAAGACACCAGTACCTATTCCTGAATGATTAATTTGTCAACAAAAAGAGATCTCCGTCGGTGCATAAGTAAGTACAGTAAGTATCGTTCTTTGGTTTTCAGTAAGTAATGTCATAGAGTAATTATATATAGAGGAATCACGGCAATTACTAGCTTGAAGCACGTATTTGGGTAAAAATCTTGTTCAGAAAGTGGTGCTATCTAATTCCTTGCGAATATATTTCTTATTTTTATTTAAACAGTGCAGATGTTTCGAGACGTTTACTCACTCATTATCAAAACTAATAAATAATTATATTTCAATCTAATTACTCTGTCATATTATTCTTATATTGTTCATATTGTTCTTAAGCGTTTACATTGTTGAGTGCGCAGAATGCGTCTAAAATCAAAACGCGTGAGGGCGTTAATTTCTAAACTGTTTAATATTTTTCTTCCAGATTTTAAGGACATTCATTAGGGAATAAATACTACTTTCCCACATCTCTAATGATTTTTTTCTAAAATAGCGAAGCAGCGCAATTTTGAAGAAAAAATTTTAAAAGAAAGAGGTTGAGTAATATCTCATTTTAAAGCTCTTCCTATTCTTAATATGACCGTAAGGTTTTAAAGTTACCAATTAAAAAATGAATGAACTACACGCGAGAGAATGGAATAAATTATTACGAAATTGTATGTAATTTGAAATAATGATAAATTCAATTCAGATTCAACATTTTTATTAAAACAAAAGGGTAATTATTAATAATTATTATTAAAGAAAAACTGAGAATGTTCGTATTTTACCTTTCCGTGCACAAGGTCCATAAATGTCTAAAAGCAAGCTTAATTGTAGAAAACGTAGATCGTCTCATACATTTCCACTATAGCATGGGCCAGAAACCCCACATAATACTTTTATTAAAGTTGAGCCAACGGGAATGTCAATCCGCCATTTTGAATCCAAAAATATACATTGCCATTACCTAACTTTACTGTTTTATAAACTAAAATATCTTTATAAGCTTTTTTAGACATTTATGGACCTTGTCTATGCAGTTGTGTTAATGCCATCTTCATTCCATTACTGTAAAATTACTGTAAAACAACGCACGTGCCCTTTATACTTTATGTCAGTATTTCGAAGTGTTTGTCCAATATATACCGAACTACAAAAAGAGTAATACAAACGATAAATGTCCTATTTTATTTTATAAAATGTGTTCTGTCTTTAGCATTAAATAAAAATGAAAAATTGTTAGTATTGGTTTCAAAGGCTGTTTTATAGTTGTTGGTTTTTCTTAGTAAGGTGAAAATTATCTTAGTTTTGTAGGGTAGCCTGAAATCCAGTGTTTATTACGTAACCAGTGGATCTTATCGACTTGCGAGAGAGGATAATCAGTGAATGTGCTTCAATAACAAGAAAAACATTTTACAATGTTCGCAAGGATATTTCGAATAGGTTATTCTACTGACAAGAGATTCAAGGTAGACATTTTCACCAATATCTTTAATAATAATTATTGACAATTATTCTTTTGTTTTAATAAAAATGTCAGTTTTGATTGAATTTATTATTAGTTGAAATTACAATTTTTTAATAAAATGTATCAATTCTCTCGCATGTAGCTCATTTTTTTGTTAATCGACGACTTTTCAATCATATTCAGAATAACAAGAGCTTTAGACTGAGGTATCACTCGACCCCTTTCATTTAAATTTGTTTTTCAAAATGTCTGTCTCTCTCTCGCTCTCTCTTTCCTTCTCTTGCTTACAATTGCGGAAGAAACATTGAGGTTTTCTATTACAAAAGCTTTCAGAATTTTAAAATTTAAGATCTTTGGAGCATAACAACTGCGAAACTTATTCCGTTATTCTCCGTAAGTTATCTCCGTAAAGCTATCTCCAACAGAACAGAAATTGAGGATTGTACATTTTGAATCAGTAGAACGTTCTTAGCTTTTACAATCTAGAAGCGATGTTTCGTCAGTCAAAATAATAATCAGAATGGTACGTGTATATAGTGTTATTATGTTATTAATCAATCCAAATATCTAAGAATTCATTTTTGTCTGCCTGAACTTCTAAACCACTTTATGTCAGTGGAAACCATTTTTAAACACCTGGTTCATTGAAAAGCTACATACTTTTGAATTTCAACTAATAAGGTACCAAGGTGGCGTTCCCAGTCAATACAAATTCATTAATTTGTTTAGCATAAACTGAATCCCAAATTCAAAAATTTTTGTAAACGGTCTATTGTAGCTGTTTGGGACACGGCGAGGAGAAGCGAGGATTGTTCCAATGGAACGAGTGGTACAATACGTCTTATAAAACAAGTTGTAAATTCAAGCTATTGAAAACGTTGCATTTGTAGGTAATACGTGGTAACGCTATAAAAATGACATTTGACGTTTTGTGAGGTTAAAATGTGTCAAATTTAAGTATGTTTCACTTCACAGATTGACACCCTGTATTTTTGTTATTTGTAATCGAACCAATTCCAAATTTTTATCAGGTATAGAACCCCTTAAAATAAATTTGTGGGCAATTAAAAACTTCGTTTAGTATGTACCACCAGCCTACTACGTTCGAAGATATCTGCAAAAAATTGAAAAACATGTTAGGCCTTATTTATTATTATTTATCGGAAAAGTCGTTACGGAAACTTGTTCTGAGCGACTTGAAAACCCCAAAACCAAATCTTGATTAAAAAAAATCTTGACTAATAGTTATTTGAAATTTTAGCTCAACACCCCTGCATTTTTTTTATTTATAATCGAATCAATTCCAAATTTTTATCAGGTATAGAACTTAAGTTAATAACAACTGTCACTGTCAAAGGACTTGTATAATTTATTTTGTATAATCTTCTTGTGGTTTAATACACATAAGTTCAAAATCCCAAAGGCACCTTTGATGGAGTTACTTTTTGCTCATAATATACATTATTAGAAATATATTAAAGTCTTTATTTCAGCTTGACACCCTGTATCTTTGTTATTTATAATTGAAACAATTCCAAATTTTTATCAGGTATAAAACCCCTTAAAAGAGATTTGTAAAAATCTTATTTGATAGAAACCACCAGCATACTACGATCAAAAGTAAATGCAGAAAATCGAAAAAACATAGTAGGCCTTGTTTAATTGTAAAAGTCGTTACGCGAATTTATTCTGGATCATCTGAAAACCATTAATCCAAATTGTGGTTAGAAAATCTTAAAAAATTATTATATAAAATTGTTGTAAATTACTTTTACAACTAGAAAGTCTCCCCAGCCCAATACTAGTAGATTGGTTATTTGTTTGTGGTTGCTAAAGAAGAGATATAAGGAGTCGGTGAAAATAATATTTATAGTTGCAATAATAGTTGACAGTTTATTACATCTTTTGCATAATCTTTGTCAAATGCAATTGAAGAAAAAGTCCTAATTCAATACCTTTCCCGTTAAAGTAAAACCTTCCAATCTTGTTAGTGCAAAGGCACAATCTTGTCCTTTCCAAAAAAATCGGTTATAAACCATATTTCTTCATACGTGAATTTCAGTGCCAGCGAAAAAGGCCAATTTCTTAGTAGATCCAGATGTACAGCCATTTATCGAGATAAAATATGTGGAATTTCATTAAATCTGTACGTAGATAAAAATAGATTTACAAAAACGTCAACAACCAGTGTGGACTTCTACTGATAATTATTATTTAAAGGTGGTTCTTTTGAAGGAAACTTGTAACGTTATCTGTAAATTTCCAATTCCACAAACCCATACCACTAAACTATAAAAATTCTGTGTTTGGTTGTTTTTTATTACAACACATCTTACCAGCAACAGTCATATTACATCGAAGAAAACTGTTAATCAGTTCCCAATGCGAATGAAGGGAAGAACATACCCGGACTTCAACAGAAATAATATATTAGAATTAAATTAAATTTATTTTATTGTTTGGGATTTTAACCAAAATTTGGTTTTGGGGTTTTCAGGTGCCCCAAAACAAATTTCCGTAACGACTTTTCCGATTAAACAAGGCCTAATATGTTTTTTCAATTTTTTGCATTTATCTTTGATCGTAGTAGGTTGGTTAAACTTCATTCAGGGATTCAGGGAACTTATACATTGGATTTTCTCAAACTTGTCATGTTAAAACTGGATGAAGAGAGGATGCGAAGACGCACGCTATGCCAGCGTCTGCGCATAGCTTTGGAATCAGTCAAAATATTACCTCTGTGGCAAACCGATCATTCGTTTCCGATCCGATCCAAGCTGTAGTTAATGAAGTAGCAACAATTGGACAGGCGAAAAATACGTTTCCATAAAGCAGCTTCTGCTGCTTAACTACTTTGAAACTCGTTAGATAAAGGGAGAAAGTTGAGATCATATTCTCCTAGCAACTCCCCCCTGCCTAATACAGCATAGGTATCCAAAAGTCAGCAAAGTTTTAATAACGATATTTTACAAATAATTAAAATTCACAGCTTTCAGTCTAGCGTTCGTAAGACGATAATCCCTTTTAACTGGAAACTAGTGTTGGGTTGGCGATACCACCCGCGTATCACGACACTTGCGAATCGAAACCATTAGCCGTGTGAAGTGTCGACTCCTTCACGACTCTTTAACGATACTTCGCATTTACACATCATGCATGCGCTAGTTCATATAATATAATTGAAACGAGCAGTCAAGATTCATAGCTAATACGTAAATCATAAACTAGGGATTAAAAAACAATTAGGTTTATGAGTAAATTCTGTTATGGTTATATATTTATGCATTAAGTACATTAAAAGACATTAAATTATTTATACACCGCATTCGTTCTAACATTTGCTATAGAAAATTAGTATGGGAAATCTGAAATATGCCAAATAGTTCGTTCTCGAATAAAAGTCGGTGAGATTAATAGTTGCAAAACAATTTAAATAATTTGTTATTATTCTTTTATTCGAAAAACGTACAAGAAATAATACATTACAAATAAAAAATAAAGATACCCAATTAATAAGACAATGTCTTATTAATTGGGTATCTTTATTTTTTATTTGTAATGTATTATTTCTTGTACGTTTTTCGAATAAAAGAATAATAACAAATAAAATTTAAAAAAAAGTTATGCTTGTAACGGGGTTCGATCGTGCATTCGACCAGCCCGTATAGTTTAGCAAGCCACGGTTTGCCATCGAACCACGGAGGCGTTGCGTCAACTTTTCAGGTTTCGGCTTTTAAATTAATGTTTTGCAAATAATTCATGAATTTATAATTTTAACTAAAAAATCTACAACAAAATAGTTTTATATGTACGTCTTATTCAATGATTGTTGGCCAGTTCAACAAATCTGCCTTTAATTTCTTTGTAAGAATGATCAAGCAACTTCGAATTACACTCTAATAAGAGCGATACTGTTCGACACGAAGTGTCGCGACACTTCAAGTGTCACGACCACGAACAGTATCACGACACTCGACACCCAAGTTCCCATCACTACTGGAAACTCTTTTGTTCAAGAGGTGTTAGATCTAAATTTATAACCAAATTTTATGGAGCGACGATTACTTATATAAACCCCACGTCAGGTTAAGTGACTGACGGACAGGTTGGGTGGGCATAATAACTCATACGAAACTATTAATTTTAATTTAATATACTTGTACCTACCACGTATAATTAAAATCAAAAGAAACGCCTTCTCCGTTCTACTTAAGACGCTGCATCTTACGTGACCCGAAAGTAATTTAGTTATCCCTTCGGGTAATATTTACCTACACCTAAAAATTGAAGAACTCCACGCAAAGTATTTAAGTAAAAGAAAAAAGGGGACACGATGTGTGCTCGACGTTGTTCTATATTTAACTATCACTAAACTTCGTTATAGCTTAATGAAGTCGATAACTTTGAGCAAAAATATCCGTTTGTAAAGTTTGTATCTTCCAGAAACTCTTTTATATTAATTAATTATAACTCTTTCCTTTAAAAGGATTGGCCTAGATTGCATACACGCACGAAAATAAGAATGGTTCTAAGAAAAGTGATAAATCTTGTTATAAAAAAGTATTTATATGCATAAAAGAATTTGAATCCGGAACTTACTATTATATGCGGAACACAAGCTTAACATACTCGTGGAGACGTCATACCTCTTCCGGGCCTTGTATGATGGATGTAACCATTTGCCAGACTCAAAAGCCTTAATACGTTCTTATGTTGTTCAAACGTAAGTTTTCCTAGTGCTAGGCAAACATTTCATGAATAAATCGTATCCTCGAGATGACGTGAAGATGATTTCAAGACATCTGAAAGATAGTAATATCCTGGGCATAGTTGTCATCGGCTTAAGCAATCATGATGCCAAAAACCGTTTTATAAATTATGTAGTACTTTGTATTAGAAAGTTTTCGGTGTAGTTTGCTACCGAAATAAGATATAACAGAAAAATATAAACTCATTTTATTTATTAGTTTACTAACCTTCAGTTATTACAACGGAAGTTTACAGAAAATAAGTTTGAGAAGAAAGAAAATGTAGATTCTGTAGATGGAACAACCGTAACTCCTTTTTGTAGCAGAAACATTTACAATTTTGCTTTCAATTTAATATAAAAATCTAAATTTTGATTCAATAAACAAAATGATCAAAGTGTTAAACATATTAAGCTACCTTAAAGCCTTTTGAAATGGTAAATTCATATTATAGCTTGAAGGATTACAAAATCCTTTACAGGATTAATGTTCAAATATGTGTCATGTGCAGAGATTTATAATGTATTGAGGCTGAAATAATCGTTTCAATGTATATATAATATTTTGGCGTTGAAATGTCAATTGCAAAATTTACAATACAATTAATTCTACAAATTTTGATGAGGTAATAAGGCTTTTGATATCAAAATTCTTTGAAACAGATTTATTTTTGCGACAGTTACGTTTCGACCTACATACATTTCATCTTTGTAGGTGGAAAAGAAAATATTAAAAAAAATCACTTAGACGTCCAGACTAGAGTTTGTTTTCGATTTTTTAATTAATCAATTTATTTGAATTAATTCTGAAAGATAATGTAAAGCTACACTTCAAAGGTTTTTCAAATCAGAACTTGGTATCTACACTTTGAAAGGTAATGTAATGATCTATACATTCTCAACTTCAGTCTCAGAAAAAGTAACATTAATTTCAGAAAATGTAATTTTGATTTCGGAAATAGTAAGTTTAATTGCGGAAAAGGTAAATGCAGTATCGGAAAAAGTAAATTTAATTTCAGAAAATATAAATAACCAAATAAGTTACTAACTAGCTAAGTTACTAGTTACATAGCGAGTTACTAGCTAATTATGTTTTCCAACATTAAACTTACTACTTCTATAGTAAACCAAATTTACTATTTCCGAAACTGTACTGACCTATTCCGAAATTAAACTTATTTCTGAAATTAAATGTACTTTTTCCAAAACTGTACTTCTCCGAAATTAAACTTACTATTTCTGATATTAAATTTATTTTTTCCGAAATTAAGTTTACTGTTCATTTCTATCCAAATGATGAAGATATCATCTAGTATCTTCAGTACCTTGTACAAAGACATACTCTGCATTCCATATTCTGTGAATTTTTTTACAGCATTGCAAATAATACACGTATGACTTCTTCGTTGGTTTAAAACGTTCACTCTCAGACAACTTGGGTCTGATTCAATTGTTGCTATTTTAATCACAATGGATTGATTGCAACTGTAACAAACTTTCGCTTCATCATTGATATTCATATTAGGTAATTTGTTGTTTATTTTCGCCATTTCTAAGTCGAGGCATTTGACGTTGTTAGACGCACAAATTACAAACATAACATGACAAGGCTGACATTTTACAAACAATAAATCTTTTTAAACAAAATGAAACTAAAAATCTCATATTCGTTGTACAAATGAGTCGTTGATATAGATTCAAAACCCGCATATAGCACATTTTTGGCGGTTTTTAAACTAAATACGGTTCTGGGTACAGAAAACGCTGATCTTTTTATTGACATTGTCGTTAAGTTAAAACAACAACCAGTTATATTCTTATAAAACTGCGTTTAAAGATTATGTTTAATTTCGAAAGCCGCTATTCTTCACATAGTTCATATATGTATTATTGTATGTAGTTTTTAATATTAGCTCTCTTGAAAAGTTAAGTGAAATGACTATAGCAGGTTTTGGATCTAGATGACTCAAATGATTAAGTTTATCGACTGGCATATAACCACAACATGCGCGAGAAAATATAATAAAAACTAAACAGCCTGCGGAAACGAGTTTAATTGTGCTTCATACACAATTATACCCACTCAAGTAAAAGTGTATGTGAATGTTGTGAAATATAAAAAAAGTCACAATAAAAACTAATTTTAATAAACAAATTAAGTTAGTTTCAAAAGTTTGAACGATTTCAAAACACGCAACTTTAAGTACCTGTGGTGGGGAAACCGTGGGTTTTTGGACTTTGCACCTGAGAACTTTTGATCGGGGAGTCGATAACTATAACATATCAAAAATTCAGCCAATTTAACAGGGGGCCACTTTCCATAAGATTAGTGCGGGGTCCTTTACTTTTTCCGAAAACAAACTATCTGCGAAATTAAACTTACTTTTTCCGAAATTAAACTTACTGTATCCGAAATTAAATTTTATTTTTTCCGAAACTAAATCTATTTTTTTCGAAACTGTATTATTTTCCGAAATTAAACTTACTATTTCTGAAATTAAATCTACTTTTAAAGAAATTAAACTTACTATTTTCGAAATTAAATTTAGTTTTTTCGAAATCAAAGTTACTTTTTCTGAAATTCTTGTTACTTGTTCTAAAATCTCATCGCCCGGGTAATAAACAAAAATAAATATTTAAAAATAAAAATAAAATTTCTGGCGACCCAAAATTTTCGCATCTTAAATTTAAAATCATCCTAACCATTTCGACTGTAATATACTAAGTTCAAAGGGAAACTTAATGCAAAATTAATGGTGGTACTAATGATGAATTTAGGTCAATTAGGAGAAGACAGTCGTAATTCGTGATAGTCGCGATTTTAATTCATGAAAAAATATGTGCCAATTGGTGACGGGGTATAAACGCTTAATTAATTATCCCCGCTATGCGTGAGACGAGGGCGGGTTTTGACATTTGAGATTAGAATGTTGTTTAATATCGGTAAGAAACGCTGTGTAGTATTTATAAGTTCTTATAAAATCCGGATAAAATGTTCATTTTTATCCCCACCATTTTGATTCATTTATTTTTAAAATTTAAAATTTGAAGATTAGATATATTTAATATCTGACTTCAACAATCCATATTTGGATATTTCTAATAAATACGCGGGGAAATAGAAAATTATCTATGATTATGAAAAAAAATACACCCTATTCTTTCTAAGTAAGTAATTTGCGCCATTTATCTGTGTTTCCAAGTTTCTTCCTTAGTGTTAACATGGTTTTCGATGGTATCCTTCAAACGACTTGAAAGCGACGTCCACTGAGGTTTCGTTTTAGGTTTCTGAACAGCTAAAGGTCTTATCTATGCTATAAGGTAGACGGTCTAGCTCAATCAAGTTGCATTTGAGCAAAATTCTACGGGTTTTTGGTGGCACGGTTGCATTGTCATTTAATTGAGATTTTTCATGTAACTATAAAAGATTTGTCCTATTTCACATTGCAAGGTGAAGATTGTTTATTGATTTTGGTATGACTAGGTATTTTTTAGTTTGCCTTGTACGAAACAACATTGTACAGAAACTCACTGATACCAATTAGGGCTAGCACTATCCTAACAGCGAGCTTAGCCGTAGTTTATTCAGTGACGACATATTGCTCCCCAGTATGGATAAACAGTGCACACACAAGATTGACGTACAACTCAACAACACCATGCGAATGATAACCGGTACCGTCAAGTCTACCCCAAGAGAATGGCTGCCCACATTAAGCCACATACTCCCGCCACATCTACGACGAGGCCAGGCATGAAGACCTGATAGAAGCTCCCAGAACAAGACTAAAACAACAATTTCAACATATAACAAATATGGCAAGAAGAATCAATGGCGAACTTCTGAACCTGGTGTAAACTCTGTATACGTTAATTCGTCAAAGAAACATCCAGAGTTTGACCTGCCTCGGCAGCTATGGACCAAGCTGAAAAGAATCCGTACAAGACATGGAAGATGCGGAAGTATCCTATATAGATGGGGCTACACTGAAAGCGCGAGCTGCGACTGCTAAGCAGAAAATCAAACCATCCAACATATCATTCAAGACTGCCCGTTCACCAATATAATGAAAACTCTGAAGACATACTAACTTTTACACCCAGAGCATTTCAATGGCTGAATAGCCTAGGTATTGAATTATAGTTTATATTTTATTTTATAGTTTATAGAGTTTAATTTATAATTTATAAGTATAATGTAAGTCTTATACGAAATATTAAGATTTGTAAGGTATGCTGAAAAACTATAGTACAGAATCTATCGAATCTAGATCTTCAGAGCTCATAATTTGCCCCCTTAGATCAATATAAATAAACAAACGTACTCTTTAATTCTTTATCGAGTGCTAGTTGAAGTATATTTAACGAGATTTTATAGATACAATCTGTAACTGATTTTGTGATTTTTTCTTTTGGCAAATGCAAGATGATTGGTGTTTATTAGTCCATTTATTAGGCAACCGAATTGCTATATACCTCAATAATGTTTTCGCTGTAGCTTTTCCACGACATTCTCAACGTCAAACGATCTGCATGTAGTTCATAATGGTCTTGATGATGAAATGGTGGAGGGGGAGGTTGGTTTATACGAGGAGAAAAGCTTATGTTTGTGTTTCTCAAAGACTTCCAAAATATCTAATTTTCGTTTCTTGCTACGAATGTATAAGAATTTGATGTTATTTTTAGGTGTGAAACCGTGGCTCTGCTGTTTAACAAGTAATTAGCTTTTTGTAGATGTTGATTAGTGCAATAGTGCGCATGTACTTTGATTTTAAGTTGAATATTCTAGACCTACACTGAGTTCCAAAACGAACAATTTAAAAAATAAATGCCGACTTCCATGATATCGGTTGTTTTATCTCTAGCGTTAAATAAAAATGAGAAAGTGTTAGGCGTCTTTCACATTAACGTTTCTTTATGGGCTCATAGCAAACGGAGCAGTACCAGATTAACTTTTACAATATCTGATGACGGTCTAGTAGAATTAACGGTTGTGTTGACGTGCAAAGAAAAGCAAAATGCAATGAACATGTTGAACACATATTTTATTGGATAATCGTTTTATATGCACAGCCGGTGTCGTCATACAGTCAATACCATAATGAAGCATTAATGAGTACTGATTAAGCAATACGCAATGAAAACTTCCTCCCTCTCCAGCATCAACTGCCATTTCCAATACTTTTGCAATAGAAACTTTGCAAGTTGCAAAGCTTCATTGCACGACTCTTCCATCATTCAAGATCTAGATTTTAATTAATTAATGTGCTGCTTGAATGTTATGTTCTGCGTTCTACTTTTTTTACTGTATAAGTAACAATAAATAAATAGCAGATCATAGATCGTTAAAGGTTGAAAAAGACATGCGAAAGTAGTTAAATAATTAACTCAGAAAATTAATATTTTAAATATATTGAAATATGTACATATGAACTTTGTGTACTGCGAGCATTTCTTCAAAGTATACATTTCAGCTATTAACATATTGTCAACAACAGTTTCATACGTATGTAGCAACACAATCAAAAGCGTGCATGTGAAATGTCTGTGCAACAGGTGTGTATACTTTCAAAAAACATTTTAGGTATACTCTCTTGGTAGCTAACCTATAATGTTTTTGCATAATTAAACTGTCAAGTTTAGCATTGCGTTAGGGTTGAGATCTCATTATTAAGATCTGTGTCAATAGAAAGGTTAGTGTTCTAGTGAATTTTAAAAACTTGCAACTTATCAATCACCATATCGAAATGTCTTAGACAAACCCAACAAATAAAAGCATTAAAATTCAGCAGTAATCATAAAATATTCAAAGAGCTTATCTGATCTGAATTCAATTGTCCATCAAATGCTATAAACACCTGTTTCAAGTTTCCAAAAATCGGATTAACATCAAAACCGTATAGTTTTGTATGCAAATTATACATCAAGCCATCAGAGAGAACATTGGCAACAGATTTTATCTTTTGTGTATATCAAAAGCGCTTACAGTTGCTAGATAAATCTCACAAATGAACAATATTATATTCGAGTTTACAGTTTTCATTACAGATGCATTTCATAGATAATTAATGTAAATAATTAAATAATTCATTCCGTGTTGTAACATTTCATACACAATATTATATTATTATTATATTATTACCATTACAGTATCACTAGCAAAATTCGCAATAATGTATGTGCACACATGTATGTATGTATGCAGCATTTTCTATTTTTGTACTTGTCGAGTATAAAAATAACCTCGTGTTAGTTAAATAATTAGAAAACAGGAGGATGGAAACAAAAAAGAATGAATAAAAAAATAATTTTTTTTCAGGCTGACGATCATTGGTGTTAAAAAACTATATAAAACCTTTAGATTACAAAATACATATGCTGGTATGTAGTTGTATTAAAATTAAAGATTTCCATTTTAATTTTTACCTTAAGCTTGCTAATAATTAAATTAAATACATCTACTTAGTTGATTTGTTGATTACATGCCGTATGGATATATTCAAGGATTTATAGATAAGGATTACATACACAGAGTTGATTTATGCCATACAATTGCATTTATTTAATTAAAAGCATTTTGCAACAAGTGTGTGTTTGTCTATGCAATTTATAAATGCGATGGAAGTTTCTCTTCGAGTTCTCCAGTTTAATAAATACTACACTAAATACTTCAATATCCTAAATTTTAAGATTTTGATCTAAAATACAAGCTTGATACTTCCAACTGATACCGCTTAAAACGGACTGTTACGGACAATGTTTATCACTGAAAAATAACCTACTTCTGGTATTTTCTATAGATCAACGTATTATTTTTAATTAATTCTTTATATGGGGCTGTATTATATAGGAAAATTATCTTGTAATTTGATAATTAAATATTTGAATAATTTCCGTACTCACCTTTTTAATTTATAGAGATTATTATTATATTATTATAAAAATTTTCTTGATAAAATTTAAAAATTTCTTTACAACGCCCCTCCTAGTCCTTAGTCCTTAAAGGCACTAAATGATATCAAGTTCCACATCCCCATATGAAGTAATAACTTGCCAATGCTCCCTTGAAATAGATAATTTCGCTATAAGAATCTTGACGGCCAAACATCATTTGAAATAATTTACCAATTAAGTTGGCTTTTGCCTTAATTCCTCCTAGCAAATAACAAGCCTTCTTGACCAAGAGTCATTGTAGTTACAGCATGATTCACATGTGTCCATTTTTTATGGGTTTTCTAAAATTAAACCTTAATAGCAGTTCAATCTGTCGTAGTAATCGCTTGAAAGTTGAATTGACCAATTATTGGCAGAACAATAAAGACGTAAGGGACAGACTTTAAATTGTTTCAACTTTTATTATGCAAAGAAATTAAGATTAGTTTGCAATAATTAAAGAATTAGAGTTTATGAAAAGGAAAATTATTATCATAATATTCAAGATTAATGTATTTTAACTACAAAGTAAGTTTTAGAAAATTCTGTCTGTGGTAAAATAATTGATAACATTTTAAATAATTTAAATTAACCTTTGTAATACTCCTAGTTGAATACAAAAAGTTTGTTTAAATTTTATTAAGATCTGAAACGATCAATATAACGATTATAATATTAATAAATTTAAGTTTAACTGGTGCGATATAACTTCCGAATGCCGTTATTTTATTATTTGAGTATTCTATCTACATATAGTACAAACAATTTTAAATAAAGCGTCCTAATTGACGATATATTTAAAAATATTTTTTGCTATTTTATTAATGTGTTTATTTATATGTTACTACATAAAGCTTGCTACGAAGGTGTTTGTTTAAATCGAAATCAGTTATATTTGAATCTGATAACCTTTCAATTTTCCCATACCCGAAAAGGATTTTAATAAAAACGTATCTCAGTCAGATCTTGACTAGCTCAGCCGTAGTAAGCAAATGTGTGAAGTTTTTATGGTGGTAAGGTAAGTGGTTTTTATAATAATTGCTGTACACCTTCAGTGCGTTTCAACAAAAATGTCAAACAGTATATTACGTGGGGTTCGTAGAGTTAACATAGCGACGCCGTGGTAATGTATTTGTCTTGTAACGTTTTCGGGTTATACGATAATCTCTTTTACTCTAAAAATGATATTATTGTACAATATATTTGTGTTGTATTATGTAGTAGATAATTACAATGAGACGTATTCACATCACACTATTTAGTTAATAACGTGTTGAAGTACCATGGTGACCAATATTCTAATCTTTTCCCACCTATTGGAATGAGCTAAAGCTATCTCTTTTTTTATTATTAATGACAACTTTAATTATGACTTATGAATGTTTTTGAATATTTTTCGGCACCCACAACATTTGGCACTATTGGAGTCTTTGATTTCAGACATAAGTGATTTTACTTAGGAAAGCTAAGAAACTTCTTTTTATTAAAAACGCTGAGTGCTGCACGGTCAGCTGCTAGGCTGGGTCAAAAGTCGAGCGAGTTAAAATATGAATCTAATTATTCTGAACATTATGTATTTTAAGGTTTGAAAATAAAAACACTAATTTTTCCGCTTCTCTTTACATTGATTTTTATTTTTCAAGTTAATTCTAGCTCTAGATGACATGAAAACCCTTAAAGGATCCTTTGTGAGGGTAGCAAAAAATAATTGTTTTTGAAAATCCAGCTCTTACAAATTTTACTATAACTGGTGATCTTTAAAATTTTCGAAGTGAAACAGGTAGCATGGACCAATGGTAGCAGCACTATCTACTTTTCAGTAGTGTTTAATATTTCATATGCAATGTAAAGATCAGTTAATAGTTAGCCCCTAGTAATAATGAGAAATATAAGTTCTTAAATTGTTGTACATGGACTGTACAAAAATTACTACCAACTAACTATCAGTTTTATTTGGTGGCCACTAAATATAAACATAGGCATCAATACAAAATAAAATAAACTCAAACATTTCGAAGTAATGTGACCATACCAAAGTGGGTCTTTTCGTACTGATTAGTATACGCATTGTATCGGTCAACGTGTCACTGTCAATGGTGGACTGCACATGCCATTCCATGTTACACAATACACTAGCATCAAGGATCTAGTATTGAAAGCTCTTTCAAACGCCAGTAGGTATTTTACTTACAATCTCTTTTGGTACCTATTGATATCCAGTGACCCTCAGAATATATCTTGCGCGTCTTGACAATACCAAGTAACTCTGCCATGGCCAACTTTACCTACAGAAAGTTAGAATGAAACCCTTCATTGGAAGATTATGGATGTTTCTGGATTTAAAAATAGTGGCAGTACATGTTAGCAGATTTTGAAGAATTAATTTTAGAGAAAAAGCTTATACTTAGAAAGTATTGTCAGTATTGTCACCTTTACGTATTATAGTTTAGGTTAGTTTGTCTTTTTCTTACATTTCTGAAGTTCAACCTGATATTATAATTCGTTAAATTAAATAGTTAAAAACATCTTGTATAAGAATAAATGTAGTAAGTAGATCAAACAACGTATTATTATAAAACATCGATATTTTTTGCTAACGATGACTCAATTAATAGGTCAGTTAATTGCTTCCAGGTGTTCGTTCAGAAATCAATATTCAAGGTTTGACATTGAATCCTCTTTTGCCGTACTTTCAAGAACAAGGACAAATGCATAGTATACATATGTCAATTTACAATGACTTCAGAATCATTTTGCTCTTTCACATTGTTGAAGAAGTTAATAATTAATTAGCTACCTTGAATATTAATAATCTTGTATATTTATTTACATATATTTACATCAAATCTAGTAGTTGTTTATATCGAACAAAATCAGTGGTGGTTCTAGCGTGAACCCGTTACTGGGTAATTCTAACAAAAAACGAGCTACAAACACATTGGGTAGGTCAGAATTGGATGGAGCAGTGTTAAGTTAAGTTATTTGTTGTCAGATGCATTTGATGAACTAGCCCGTTCCAATCGTATCTTGAATTAAATCCTGGGTAGACACAAGAAGAGATGTATAGTCCGAAACGATTTACTCAACCGATGAAAAACCATAGATTCCAAAAGCTATAGATTCCAATAGACTTTCTCATGTCAATAAGCAAAGACAATACTTTTGGATACAAAATTATAAAATTGTATGATCATTGTCTTTTAATTAAGCAAGGGCGGTTAGAATTGTTCGGAAAAACAGAATCATGGAAATATTCCTGTTATTGCAATTCACACTATTCATAATTGGTCGTGAGAAAAAGACTGGACCAAAATTAGCCTAGGAAATGGAACCACGGTTAAATTAATCTTCCTAACGTAATTAATTCATATTCAATATGTATTTCCCAGGAGATAACCTTTACATCTGGGCATTCTTTTAGAATGCACTAATTGATTAAATCAGCCCACAAATGTCAATTTCATGCAATCTGCAAAACATTCAAGATAAAAGAACCACAACTTCCTTCATTCCATTTAAAAAATAATGAATGAATGAAAAAGGAAAAACATCAACAACAAAATTAAAACAAATTATCTTGCTACCACAAAAAACACGAATATTTTCAGGATAAAATCAACCTTATCTATATACGTGGTTATTTCTAGAATTTAAATAATCCAAGGCGCGCATTCTCTTGGTTTCTCCATCTCTTTTCGATTGGAGAAAAGAACCTCTTTTACTGTAAAACTGGGTACATTCCAGAATTAATTTTATTAATTTATGGTAATTAGTTGGCTATTTAAAACAAAACAGTCTATAAAGTGATAACACTAAATAATGTACGCAACAATAATACTTTGTTAGAGCGTAATTTGTCATTAATTTTTAAAGCGAATGTTAGATTTTGCATTTCAAATTATTTTAAAGCCCACAGGATTCTTAAATGTAGAAATGTAAAAGTTTAAATATCCACAGGAAATGAGGCCGTATAATTATTGCCAGCAGTCATTTGTTAGAAAGTATGTAGGTGTTACATTTATAAATGTTAAGATCAATAATTAAATGGGTATGCAATGAGATTAGAAATGTAGGATTTTATTTATAGTTGGTTAATGTGAATGAAAAACAGTTGAGCTTACATTGATTATGAAAAAAGAAAACAAATTTGCAATTATTTTTTAACAGTGATCGCGACAGGTGAGCGGGCGGCTGCTGGCACATCATCGCCTTGGGTGGGCTGATCGTTTCCGTGATTGCTTCAGAAGAGGACTTCTATGCATTCGATCAGGGCCGGATTTAGACTTGATAAGGCCCTACGCTATTTGAGATATGGGATATATTATTATATATCAGTGTGCCAAATATGATTTTCGGATACCTAGAGAGTATCCTTGGGGGCCCCCAAGAAAATGGGGACCCTAAGATATAGCTTGTGTAGCTTATACGTAAATCCTGCACTGCATTCGATAAATATACAAAAGGAATGCGACTATACCTAAAAACATAAGTCGCTAGGATTAACTCAGGCTACTCAGCAGCCCGAAAGTCGATAAAATCCAAACATCTTTATTTAGAGTGTCTATCTGTCTATATATCATGTATACCAGTTGGAAATTACTAGTTGTAACAACTTTAATCTCAACAATTAAACAATAATGCCACACTTGGGCTTCAATTGTGACTGACTAAGATTTCTCCAAATTAAACACATAAATCACACGGCAGAGATGTCTTATGGATTCAAATTGCTTTCAGGTATCGTGGGTGTTAATTGCAAAGGCTTACTAATTGTAGATAAAAAGTAGCAGTAATTAAAAAGATAAGAGGGTGCCGCACAAATTGTTTGATGTTATTGTTTAATACTTAAACGAAAATCTACAATTCGGGAAAAAACTTCTTTGGTTTAAGTTAAGTTATTTAATAGTTACTGTCAATCCTTTAAATCTAAGATTTATTCCGTATTAACAATTTGTCCTACTAAACTGTAGCATTGAATATTACATTTGAATCATGTATATTTAATTAAAGTCATATAGGTACTCATACTTGAAAACCTACAAGCTTTATTTACTTCTATATTAACTAGTATAACATAATTTGGGATCCCATTCTAAATACATTTGCATTAAATTCTTTATTTAATACCGATAAATATATTTTGATCGTTGATAGAAGACTGAAAAGAAGATGCTGTATCAATTGTTCATTTTAGTTTAGCATCCTAGTAATCCTTTTGTTTGTAATGTTTATTTCACCTTATCACTCATAGGAAAAGAATTAAATTCACTATAATCAAACAAACTACAAACACCATTTAAAGTTGCAGGATCCTAGAAGTTATAATTGCTAGTACAAAAATTAAAACCTGAACGAACTATTTTCTCTCTGAAGTTTGTTGACTTCTTAATTATTATCTAGGAGTTTAACAAAGTTTAATTTTTATTATACGGTAATCGAAACCAATACCAAAACAATTCAATTTTTGTGGTTTTTAACGACGCTCATACTTAACAGTGGAAGTTAATTTGTTGCAATTTACGTGAACTACCCTCCTAGTACAGGGGATTAATTAGACCTAATTAGATTGACTATTCTCTCTGCTTTTCGAAAGTCAAGTCTCGTTCGTTTTTTATAGTTTTTAGGAGAGGTTGTATGAATTTAAGCAATCAAATTTTATGTATGACAACACGCATTACCAATAATAAAATTATACGAAATCCTCTCTGTTATTTTATTAAAAGGTATATAAAACGATTAAACCCACGATTTAAAGCAATAAAACTGTCTGATCAAATAAGAGTAATGACTTGAAAGCACCCTTCTTTAGAAATTCAAAGAGACTGATGCAGTTTACGATTATTTGAGATTATCTCTGCAAAATAAAGTCATAAAATAGGTTCGGTTTCCTGTGTACCCCATTGTATTGCCTGCAAGTCAACATTTTGTTTAAAAAAAATATTAAGAGAAATTTTAAAGAGTACGTGCCTAAAACAAGGTTTCAACCATGGGAAATAGGTTTTGTTCGTACAGATAATGACTTGGTTTCTACTGAATATCAGAAAATCTACATTAAATGAGACTGCCTACACATCCAAAATACAACATTTTATGTTTTACACCCCAAATTAGATTCTAAACAAAGCGGAATAAAAGTAGCACAATAAGCTCGTTACACGGTCTCATTATAAGTCAAATCTACCATCACCATCACAACTACATTATTAATTTGACTACGGTTATGTATGGTTGTTTATTGTTCTGATTTCCATGTAGTGCAAAATTAAACTTTATTCTGCTTGTATGTGGTTTTGCACATATAGGTGTATTTACATAAGTTTTTTTCTTTACAATTAGATTCAGATCTCAAAAAATGTAAGAAATGAGGCGAATTAAAAAAAAGATTTAAAGCTGTTTCTGTATTAGATACAGGCTGGTGTAGTAGCTGAAACCCGCCTTGCGATTCGCAAGGAAGAACACAGAATCAATTATTTTCACCAACTTTTCATGTTTGACAATGCTAATTCTCATTTGAATTGCTTCGTCAATGTCGCAACTGTTGCTTCTGGAGTCAACAAAATCCGCGTACCAGCTAGTGGTGGATTATAACGCATAAAAGTATCGATGCTTCTCGGAGTGTTACAACGCCTAGGCGTCATGAGACATGCTTATGAGAAGCGTTGAAATATGCCGTATGTATCCATCTTTATTTTAAATACAGATTTTTATATATTGCCGTTTCTATCACTCCCACTGGTTTGACAATTCGAGCGACCTTCAAGAGTACCATCCATGCTTATGCGCACGCATAGACGTGCATCTGGAAGACATGATAAATGCACCAACTTTATTCTTAGTACTTCCGATAACAAATTGCTATGACGCGCTGCTACTGCATTTTCGGACACACTTGGACCGACTAAGACAACAACAATAAACTTAACCAACCCCTATCTCTATCCTATGACCAAACAAAACCCACAAAGACAGAAAAGAACGATTGTTCCGAGAACTGAGGGAAGACCGCGGAATACCAGAGGCCGTGTTTACGTGCATCTGTTGACCACCGTGGACTCCTCTCGGCTACCGGAACAAGAACAACACACCACTTACAACACACAGACGAAAACAGACAGACAGAGAGTCGATGACACTATCCCAATATAAGATCAAACAAGAACAACACATAACGATCTCGGGTAACTATTTAACAATAGTTATCTACGAGCTCGATAATTGGAAACTGAGAGACAAACGAACAAACAATACCATGACTCCACCAGGTTTCTAACTTGGATAAAGCTGACTATCAATAACATAGGAACAGGGACGAATCAAAAATAACAACTTATAAGTAATTGATTAGGACATTTTTTACTGGCAACGAACACTGACTTGGATAGAACTAGTAGAAAGCCATATGTGGACAAACCAGAAAACTAACATTCATAACCGGATTGTGGAAGACCGAATCGGGTTATTGCATGTGAGTTAGCTGTGGAATTACCAAACTCAACTGATGCAAATCCTCCGCAGCGGGCTGTGCGTGGACACGATTGAGGATGTCCGAATCTGCTGTGCACAGAAAAGCAGCGGAGCAATTGCAACAGCAAAGGGTTAGGCGTTAATAGATATACGTAGTCATAAATAAAACAAAACAAACAATTGAAAATCTACTGACAGAAATCACCCACTCCCAGAGTCATACTAAAGCTGCTACACTCTGGCACTGAATAGCTTCTCGATAATCTGGGGTAGTGATATCTGTCAATGCAATAGCACATAACACTATAATTATAAAAACTAGGCATAGAATCACAACTAACATTTATCTAGGAAACAACTGCAATCCGCTGACAGAAATCACTCAATACCAGAACCAAACAAAAGCTACTACACTTTGGAACTGAATAGCTTCAAGATATTCTGGAAGAGTGGCATCTGCCAGCGGAGACAGTCTATAAGATTAGGAAACTAATTAACACCAGAGTTGAGTGCCGCCTCCTCGTGGCAGGGACGGTAACGAAGCCCAGGTAACAGGCCGGCCTGAAATAAAAATCCTGGACACGGCTAAGAGCAGCAACAACAACCTAACCACATATAGCTTAGTTTTAGATACTAGATTAACATAAAAAAAACTTTCTTGCAAAATTTCAAAACCTGTAATATCAAATTAGGGCTTACTTTTGATAGCTAGGTAGTAAGCTAGAAGTTAAGAAGTAAATGAAAAAAAAAACACGCTTGGGTGTTGGGTGTTACGAGAAGAGTTATAACAGACCACTAGTACCAGCGCGCATTTCACCCTATCAAATGCACCGTCTAGTGTGTGGGGGCTTCCCAGAAAACTTTTTACGTCCTATAGAGTAGAAAATTGTCCCGAAATGTGGTTTCAACAGGATGGGGGTGCTGCCCATACAGCCAGGGCGTCAACAGTTCTGCGAGCGGATAATTTCAAGAATAACCCAAATTGGTTTGCCATCCCTTCAGTTCCCGATTATTTCTTAACTCATACCGATCAGGGGGAGCCCTGGTAGATGAGACCGCTGTGGGCGGATTCGAATCTCGCCTGGGATAAGGTCATTTATGGTCACCAAGGAACCCGCTGCTTGACCGAGGTCATTTATGGTCACCAATGGAACCCGCTACTTGACCGAGGTGCTTTATGGTCACCAACGGAACCCGCTGCTTAACCGAGGTCATTTATGGTCACCAAAGGAACCCGCTGTTTGACTGAATCTCAAGTGCGGAGAATCGAAGTGAGGTTTACCCTGCTTTTGGGCTAATGGGAAACTGCAGGCCGCCAGGTAAATGTGCTTAGGAGCTATCCCGACCACCCTATGATCCGGACTGCAGCCGGGTACAGTGATTGGGAGAAGCTCTGAAAGCCATTACACTTAAGGAGAGTTGAAGCGAATACATAGCCTCTCACAATCAAGACAACTTCACCAAAAAGGGGTACACACCGGGAGTCTATAACGTGTCGACTTAAACGAAGCTCCGTCGAGGGCCCACCAAGCCTAAAATTGGTAGATCGGGGTGGCAAAACCATTAAAAAACCAAGTCCCGCCACAATTGAGGTTGGATTCGATCGGGCAGTGGTCTCACTTTACAATAGCGCATAGCTGGGGAATAGTCCTATTGCTGGACGAGGTACTTCGGTACCGGCGGGTGAGCAACGTGTTAAGTCAATTGCTCCGGCACTAATCCTGAGTTAGCTATTAGAGGGTGGATAGGTAACCTCGCTCCGACCAGTGAGCTGATCTGGTAGCAGTTGCTGTACTGCCGTTTATGCTACTTGCGCGCTGATTGGGCGTATCCCAATCACTTCCTTCTGGAAGGGAACGTGGGGGTAAGTTCACACAGGTACCCCACGTAAAACAATCATGACATTCGATGTCAAGAGCCCGACATTCCAAAACGGCAAACTGGAACTCATTCATTGTATAGTATAATTGAAATTGGTTCATTCATTAATAAAAAAAATTATTTATATTCCATCCTACTCGGAATTCTGGCCCCAAATAGTGCTAAATAATTATATACACACTACTATACTTTAATTGCATTATTAGGAATTAGAAACTATTATGAAGGTGGACTAATTAAGATAATTTGTTTGTTTACATCATGGGAAATGTTATGTGGGTATTTAAATGAAATAGTATCAGTAACTATTTTCAGTATAACAGTAAAGTTTATGCAGAATTAGTTGATTTTCGAAAGGTTATATCCGCGATCGGAATGAAACTATTGAATGTGCAATCTTGAGAAATTATTTACCACACAGTTTGTTTTCAGAGGATCCAAGAACGCAAATGAAACAACAGTAACAAACCTTCGAGATTATCAGTTAGAGAACATAAGAAATGTAATTTATATATTCTTGGTACGCCAATGATTTTTTAACTTCCTCCATTTTGGCAAGAGTGACAAAGTTAAGAAGATTAAAGTAAGGTAAAATCCAACCCTAACTAGCAGGTACATTGCTACAGCATTTCTATTTTCTTTAAATTTGGTTTTACACACCTAAGTAGGATATTTAATTCCATGAAAACCGCAAATGTTTTGTATTTGAAAATAGACTTCTGGTATATGGCCAAGAACCCTCCTCCCTGCGGGCGTTAAACCACCCTAAAATTGGTCAAAACCACTCCTTAGATCAAAATACAATAAATACATGCAAAAAATGATTGAAAACCGCAAATGTTTCTGGAAATAGACCGTTGGTATACGGCCAACAACCTTCCTTCCTGAGGGGGTTAAACTACCCCAAAATAGGTCAAAGCCACCCCTTAGATCAAAATACAATAAATACATGCAAAATATGATTAAAAACCGCAAATGTTTTGTTTTTGGAAATAGACCTCTGGTATATGACCAACAGCCCCCTTGAATGGGTGAAATCACCCCAATGGGATATAACCACCCCTTACATCAGAGTTACAATAAATAAACGAACGCAAAAATACATGCAAATAAATACATGCTAAAAAATAAATTCAATAAAACCCCGTTAATCCTCTAGCCTCTCGATTTATGATATCTCTTCCTTTTATTTTTAAACGATTGGCGTACTGGCTGCCTCTTATGTACTTCATCTATTTATTGTAACCCTGATGTAAGGGGTGGTTATACCCCATTTTGGGGTGGTTTAAAGGGGTATCCTTTAAAGAGGGGTGGTGTTGGTCATATACCAGAGGTCTATTTCCAAAAACAAAACATTTGCAGTTTTCAATCACCTTTTGCATGTATTGGAGACACCGTTAAATATAGTGGTATAAGCCACAGTCCTTATCCACACACAATCCATTATTATTGAAACAATAGTCAGGTAATAGATGTTTATTATTGTAAAACTACTTACTAAATGTCTTATTTTATATCATGATTAAGCAGTTTCACGAAGTAGGGCTGGACAGATGACAAAATTATATTATAAAAAGGTTGTTGTATTTTAGATAGAAGTTCGCATTTGTATCGCTACTGGTTGTTTATAAAAACAATATTTTTACTTAGAATTTGGGCTATATTGGGCTCATTATGGTTGAAAGTGATTTTTATTCTTTAAGTTCGTTCGTTAATTGGTTTCAAATTACAAAAAAAGTTAAAGATCGCATTAAATAAAAAAGAAAAGACTTATATTGTATAACATGTTTGCAAACAAGCATTTTGTTTGTAAAACACGGTCAGAATCGTGGTTTTCGTCCTTGTAAAACGAGCATAATTGAATAATGTTTGGAAGATAGATTTACAAACATGTTTACTTGTTTGTTGTATAAATTTGAATGTGGAAAAATAAATAAACCAGCGATAAAAATTGAATTTTAAAAGATAAACATATCGTGATCTCAATTTATCCCCATATATACAATAAATATTTAAGCTTGATATATTGATGTTACAGGCTTATTGGAATAACAACAATAACAAACTAAAACAATACACATTTATTGTTTCTGCATACATAAAACCAACTTGAAAATAGGAAAAATATGTTTTTGAGATTTATGTGTTATGCGTGGACGAGCTTAAAGAATGCTTTAACCCTGTTTTCATCATATTATTCCGAAAGACATTTCCCATTCCATTACGAATTCACCATCATCTTCGTTTTCTCCGTTCCCTTGTGAAAACTATAAAATATTGAAAAGGCTGTCATTTGAAACATTTTACACCACACTAAAAAGCGATCCACTTTAAAAATGATTATACTCTGACAAATTGGAAATGGGACTACCAACACATTCTTGGGCTATCTCGCTCTCCGTAGCTGTTATCCGGTTAGACGATTCTCCTAGGGAGGGAGGTGCGGAAAGACCCTCTTCTTGCCTCTCACCGCCTAAATACACTTTAAAGAGGCTAAGATTGAAATGGCCGACCGACTTTGTGTTGTTTGTGTGTTCGAGAAACGTTATTTTATAGTTTGTAAAAGAGATAGATTCCTGCAATAGTAGGAGATTTTGCATTTATAGAAAGTAGTTCATGATGTTCGTGGAGAGAAGATATAAATGTGCTTCATAACAAAAAGAAAATAAAAACTTCCTACTGCTCATGTATGCGATGAGTAACAAGCAATATTTCGACACCTACTCCTTGAAAAATTACTATGAAGGCGTTTCACACTTTAAAAGAGAGGTTATATTATTATAACGCATTTATTTGAATTATTTATAACTTAGAAGTTTGACATTAAAAAATATTCTTAATAAGAGTTTACGTTTCTAAAACCGTCTTGGTCAAAATTTAAACAAAAATATGATTCACAATTCTTTACAGGTTAAAAACTTATTAAACAAACAAAAATGTTTCTTCATATTCACAAAATCTTTGCAATAATTTTGAAGCACTCAATTACTTGATAAAACAATGGCAATGCCAATAAGTAATCTTCAAGATCAAGATGGCCTTCTACATGACTATGTTGAATATTTTCATTCTATTCTCCATGACTATTTTAAAATTAGAATTAATGTATGGCAATGAATCACAAACTTTGAAAAATCACTCAGGAGCGTTTAAAAGCGACTACTAATTCTACGGAAAAAAGTTATACTGGGAAAGTTAAAATACAAAAAAAAAACATTTACAAAACACCAAAGAATAAAGAAGGATTTCTTCAGCATAGGAAAAATTCTTTTTATCATACAAAACAATGAACTTTTGTATTGTACTTTATCTGTCCGAGTGACATATCAAAGACATATACAATAGTTTTTTGCCTACTTAAACAATAAAAGGTAGGCAACGTAGTTTTTAAAATGTAGTAAAAACTGTAATATCTAGTAGGAGTGTAGAGATTATTTGATATAAGGTCGAAGAAAAAAGGTTTGATATAAGAGGGCTGAAAAGAAGTAATAATTGCTCTCAAACCAGGACGTCAATGAAACACTTTCTGTTCCGGTAAGTAAAAAAGATATATTGCAGCTTTGCAGCCCAAAACGTCACAGGTGATAGCCTTTGTCCGCACAGCACATAGAATGCATATTTTATTATCGGATTATTGAAAAATAATGTGCAAAAACTTATACATAAAATTCTCTTTTATTCTCTCAAAACAAAGAGTAAAGCATCTGTTTTACTTTCTACACAGTAAAAATCAGCCCAGTGAGCAATTTTTAGGATTAAACTGGGTAAAAATTTAGAGTAGAAAAACATTTTGTTTCTCTCTATATTATTAATGAACTCTACACTCTACACATGAATTGACACCAATCTACACTTTTGATAGTGTATTTGACAAGAGCACGACACTAACAAAAACTAGAGACTAAAACGACTAGTTATAACTGTTGAAACTTTACAATTTCAAAAGTTACCAAAAATCTTTAAATTACTTAATGTAGCTGTACTAAGCAAAATTTAGAAATCAGAATTATATTGACTAAACCAAAAACAGGTACCTGTACATTAATGTAACTTTACAATCTGCAAAGTTTTAGCAGTTATAACTAGAGGTCTGTTAGTGCAAATATGTTCCATTGTTTACGTCTTTTTACTGTTTGTCTTAAAACAATTTTACATTTTAAACATTTTATTAATACCTGTATTATTTTTAATTTTAATAATTAGTGTTACTTAAGATCAGTAAGACTGAAGCACTTGGAAACTTACAAGACATGTTCAACAGTAAACTATTTAATATTGATATCCAACTGTTTTCAATAATTCATATTCAGTGTTTTATTTCCAAACAATAAACAGAGATGAAATATAATATAAAAGCAAAGATTAGAAATTTTTAACCTGACAATTGGTTCAACATTCAATGTCATTATCAAGGGCAGATAAGATTGATAAACAAACACGTTGCTAAGGATAAATACATACAGAAAATAGGTAACTAGATACAATTTACACAAAAATATGTATAATGAACGATAATATAAAAAATAATCTACGAAACCTAACGAAATGATAAATAAATTTTCAATCAATTGTAAGAACATTATTGATTTTTCATTTGATTTCAAGAAAACTGCAAATATTATACAAAATACAATACAAATTTTTACTTTAATTTTTAATAATAAATCTAAAATCACCAATTGTTAACAGACAACTATCGCTAACACACATCGCCTTTATTCTAGTATACAACGCGAGTTATGTAATCAGCACTCTAGTATTTACACATTGCGTATATGTAGTATTTTTTGTACTTTTGCAACATTTAAATACTACGTTAAAACTTCTCTTGACACCACAAGCTGTATTAGACTAAACCTTCGCTGCATCTGCTGGACGTGATCATTTCCGCTGATGCTACAATTTTGCAATTAGTGAAGGCTACATTCAAAGTGCCTACGTGATAAATCGCACATGACTTGACATTGATCAAAATAAGAACTGAAAAAAGAAAAACCACGCGATGAAGATCTCCAATAAAAGGAGCTGAAGCTCTTTTATTGGCTCTAACCAACGTAACGCCAGAGACCTGAAGAAGAAGCATACGATATATTTCGAAATGTAGTAATGTTGCAAATTGTCGAAACCTGTAATATATTTATCAAACTGGCGAATTGTATTTTATAAACAAAATAATTTTAAAAATTCTTGTCTTCTATCAATAAATACATAAATCGTGATAGTAACCAATCACGACAATAATATTATTAAAATCCAGTCATCGGGCTAGAGTGTCGAATTTATTACAGACTAAACTATACAGGTACATTTTAATATACAAATAAAAAGGTGTTAGATAAAATGTTGTATGGCACACTTGAGTTAATGATATTACCCACTCAGAAAAATTAACCCAGTCGATGGGTAATATCAAACGTAATGCCATAAATAACTACTGATTCCATGATAATGTTAGAATATTTTTACACATGTCAATAAATAGTCCGTCACTCACACAATTGTGAATTTTCAATCAAAGGTAAAGGTATATTAAACTTTTTCAAAACTGCAATAGCAATATATAAAAAATTTCATGACATACTCTTGCCCGTGAGAAGTATGGCCTTTGAAAAAGGTTGAGTTCCAAATAGTGCCAATATCCCAATTTGTAGTATCTCATGTAGGTAGTGAGTACCAGTTACTTTATTTGTTTTGATATTGATTTCGTGCTTAAAAAAACTGTGTTTACTGATCAGTGTTTAATAATTAAATAAGTGCTATAACACTTAAATATAGGCTGTAGTTTTACATAAACGCAAATAATATTAAACAGTGATTGCCAGCTTTGATAGAATATTAATATTCAAGAGCCATCTGCAGTTTTGTTACAATATAGGTGTAATTTAATCCATGTTCGAGTCGCAGTTCAGAAACAGTTCTGCATTAATAATGAATACTCCACCTTGCGCCAAGATTTCGATTTAACCTTGTTACTATATTATTCTTCAATATTGGACCAAGATTTATCACTAATCTATGGGCCATGACTAAGTACTAAACTTTGCACGGCATTATCATCTTGATTTTAGCCCAGGCGTTGGCCATTTTCGGATTTCAGATTACACCAGAGTTGATAAGCAATGTCCCAAGTCTGAGCCAACCGCGAGCCCTTTATTATTTTCTACATAAAATGACAATGATGCATCTTTCAATCTAAAAGCAGCCAGAATTGATTAGGATTAGAAGTTACTGAGATTTCTAAAAACAAAGACCACCAATGTTTTATTTTCTGGTTTTCTTTATTTAAAGCTGATAAATGTAAATAGAAACGATGTGACTGCCCTTGGGATTGCGGTTTTTTCTACTCGATGGAACCCCCTTCAAATCTTGGCAACCACAAATACAGTTGGATAAGGAAAAAACTTTGGTACATGTAATACATGTCTTCTGATATACTTAACTATTAAAAAAAGAAAAGAGATGCAGTAAAACATAAAAAGATAATACAGTCCGACAAATAAAAAATAGATCGATGATGAAAATATTGCATATAAAAAGTTTCAAAACATTAAATGATCTTATCCAATAATTCCAGTTATAAAACAATTTCGAAAATTCCAGAAAAGCATTTCTTCATACGAAAGGAATATCATCGGAACTGCAAACGTATTACTTCTGTATTCATGGAATGATCAAATATTCAAACATGATACATAACAAAGCAATTACCTACGTACATAGTACTATGATATTGTAATACAAACTTAATATACTTCGTATTTCCTGACATTGTCTCTCGGAACTGATGTCTCTACAATTAGATTTTACGTATGTATGTTGTCTTACTTAACATGGAAATGGAATAAATTGAGCGAATTCCGATTATTATTTATTATATTACTAGTACAGATAATGACTATTTTTAAAACAACTTAATTTGTGAAGTTAATTAACTGTTACTATTTTAGGGTTTTTCTTAAACACATGAAAACTAAAATAGAGAGAAGCCAAGGAAAGTTACCCTATTTTCGTGTGTAAAACGAAAATGCGCAGTTTATCCCTATCGATTTGTTTAATAGCTCTTTACAAAATACGTAGTAGGTATGTGGTGGTTGTAAGTAGTTTTATCTTTATTAGAAATGTACGGAATTGGCTGCTATTAAAATAAATCTGGCGAATTCTGATGAAATCGTTTTTATTCTGTCTATGGATGATGTGATTTGACTTGATGACTTTCAAATTTAGTTCCATTAAATTTCTAGTACCCTTAAAATAACTGTAAAAAGTTACTGTTTTCATCACAAAGAGGATTTGTAAGTACATTGGGTAATGCGGAAGACATGCTTATACCATTTTCAGTAGTTGAAGGCATCATCAAGAGAATGTGCAACAAGTAGTAGAATATATGGTTATGTTTTACAAAGGCGTTCTGTATATGTATGACACCGTCTAGGAAAAGCTTTATTTACTAATTCATAAATTTTATCATCACGTAATTCTAAATAATTAAATTAAATTTTATAACCAGCTTCATTATTATTTCAAAATTTAAATAATAAACTTTTTATTCTCCGTCTATTGAATTCAATAATACTCGTAGGCATGAATTTAATCAGTGTAAAATTTAAAAAACAAATCGACTAATAATAAAAAGCAGACAATGAAAAACAATAATTATTTATTATTATTATTAACAAAACTTTTATACACATTTGAAATGTCAGCAGCATAAACAAAGATAAATGAAAGCTAAAAAATTGCAACAAAAAACATCTCTAATATAACTCAATTAACTAAATTAATATTAATAATTATTCTGTACGTATTATTTACGCCCTAATAATTAAATGTAGGTGGTACAACAAAACGCGAATGAAATCAAACGAAACATTCAACATTCCACTCAACACAAGCTCTTCCCTTTTTTATGAGCCAGATCAAAGAGATAAATAAAAAAACGAGAAAATTGCTTTAGGGAAAGATTAAAATTATTGTGCTGCTTTCCGCGCGCATAAAGAACGTCTTCACCAAAGTATGAAAACATCCAAATAAATGTATCACATCAAAAAGGTGTCTGACAGAGCGGGATTAGGCGAGGAAAAATATCTTACGCGAAACGTAAATCTGGGAAGAGATACTACTGTTTGGCAAAACGTTTCAAAACAATTCACTCAATATTTTGTAGTTGCTGTTATACCAGACACAAAAAATATTTTCTTTATTTATTTTTCAAGTTTTAGAAACTAAGATATTTAGTAGATATAGACACAGTAAATCAATGCCAATTCAAAAGTTAATTCTCTGCCATTTACTGACATAAATGTACTTTGATTTACTTAGAAAAAAGTTTTTGAATAAACACTACAACTAACTATTTAATTAAAGATTCAAACCAAGCTTGATCGTTGGTTGCAAAAAAGAAAATACTTCCTTTAGTTGTAATGAGTTCATTTGTTGATTCAGATAATTGATTGCAAAAAGGGCATATATCAGTCACCTTTGAAGGTCATTTGTACATGGTAGCTAAACTATAGTTTTTTGAAATTAGTTTGGAAAGGGATCGTGTTTTCCTATATTTTTAACTTGTATTATCGGTTTTTCAAATTTGATGCACGAGTTTTGAAAAACAGTTTTCTGGTTTATCTCAAAACTATAGTAGACTAACATGTACCCTTTCTGCACTCAACGATTCAATTGCAACTTTCAGTAGTTCGTTTATGAGTATTACCTATTCTGATTTGGAGAAAAATACTCTAAAGAAAAACCACATATAGTGTAGTGAAATTGAGCCTAGAGTTGAGCCACAAGAGTTTTGCTCAACAAAAATAATATACTTGACACCACAATAAAAATTTGAAAATATGCCACGACTTTTATCGAGATTTCATAATAACCTTGTATAGTAGTAATATATTAAACATTTAGAACAATTAGGTAATTAAAAAATCTGCTTATTATGAATCAGAGAAAAATTGAGATTAAGCTCCAAGTAAAAATAAAAGTTAAAAATAGTATTTTATAAGTTTTAGCAATTAAAAAGAAAAGTAGAGACTTTATATTAGGGATATGTACCTACCCAATAGTATAGTTTGTACAAAAATGCGAAATGGAATTACAACTACTTCTGAATTATGCAATACCGTCGTGGTATAGACAAATGATGCCCATTGATTCTTAGTTTTCAAATTCCCTAATTCTAACTTTTCGAAATCAAATTTCTTCAATTTTAGTGTGTAGAACTGTACGTATTCGGAAGTCATGAACCACATCATAACATTTTTCATTTCAGCAATTTTCTCTACTTTGCCATTAAATTTGGTTTTTTCAAATATCTCAAACACGGATGGTCGTAGCTAAAAAATTCTCTACATAAAAGACCCTAATAATTTTGTTTCTATCTCCAATAGTTGCTCCAATAACTGAACTTCAATTTCGCACTTTTTTCAAAAGAGCAATTTTTTCTTCATTCAGTAAGAGGACACCTCAGGCAAAAGATAGGCCTTCCTTTGCACTCAAGCGGCTTCGTGACTTGATGAGATAAACTATTAATTAGCATGCTCATTGTAGGATGCTCATTGTAGGATTGTAGCATGCTCATGAGGAAATTTTAATGCTGTACAATTTTGTTTTTTGAAGAGTTTTGCCGAGAAACACACGGCTCAGACTTTATACGCAATTTACAATTAAAAAACTTGCACTACGCACTTTGTACTTCGAAAGAAGTGCGAAATTCAAGCTCACTTATCTCACAAGCAGCTAGCAACACAATACTTGATTGGACCAAGCAATGGAAGATTAAGCTAAATGAAGTCAAATCCACCCATGTTAGCTTCACAAACAAAAGGTTAGTAAACCCTCTGCCCTTAGAGACCTCAACATCCCAATGGTCAAGGAAGAGATCAAAAGGTTTGCTGGCAAACACGAAGCCAGGCTCCACCAACACGAAAACGCAGAAGCTCTTCAGCTATTGGACAATCAACATATTGTTCGAAGACTGAAGAGGACCAAACCATTCGAGCTTGTGCAGTGCAGTTGAAAGCAGAGCATAGTGCGAGTTTAATAGTGGCTAAAAATACTAAAGGACATCGTCGGATGAACTCTAGTTTAAGTATTTAATTAGTTTAGTTTTAAGAGTATCAGAAAAAAACTAATGGTTGGTCTTATAGACCAGTTTTAATAGACAGACACCGTAGGTGTATGAGGAAAAAACTTATCTCAGCAACTATTGGAGATAGAAACAGATTATTACGATATTCTTGTAGAGAATTTTCTTAGCTTTAATCTAGAACTGAAGTATTTTTGAGCTACGACCAACCGTGTTTGAGATATTTGGAAAAAACAAAAATAACTGTTCTTTTTCGACGTAGCAACTTGAGCTCACCTCGAAGTCATCAGGATGTTTGATATATTTTAATCTATTCCCAAAAACGTGAAAAATCTGAAAACATTACGAGTTTTTCCGAATTTTTCAATCCAAATAGTAATAAAATAAATATTAAACTCATTTTAAGATTCCAATTAAACTAACTTTTCTAAACTTTTGACTTGGTATTTCTGTCTTGTAATAATTTACAGCCAAAATCAACAAATTTCAAATCATCAAAGAAATTTTTATTTCAGATTATTATAGTCCTGTATAATATATTGACGTAACTAGATATTTGCTCTTCACCTTTGTGGGTCCAGACCACCTTTTTAGGTAATCTTTTTAGAAAATAATTTGGAGTTATAAATAGTTAGTACTACGAATTCATGTCGGAGTGATTTTAAAAATGCTCGTAATACAAAGCGGTATCTTTTAGAAGTAATACTTATGTACGTATCTGCAAAAACTTGATAGTATGCATAGAGTATATCCCTTTGAAGCACTTTATCGACATAGGCCTGTTGTTTTCAGAACGCGTCCGGCGGCCGCCGACAAGGTGAATGGTATAGTTCGAACGTAACGTTATATTCCGAAATTATTTTTTCAAACCGTCTAAGAACAATCGACTTTTCTTGTACTGCGGGGGCTGACAAGGGTGTAAACAGCATCTAACAAAGGTGAATAATCAGATACTCCACTTAGACTAGAATAACTTGGAGCGTCGCTGATTTTCGAAGGCTTTTCCACCACAGGACCTTCTCAATTATGAAGAAGGCCTCTGGACCAAAAATCATATAGAGCCCTTCAGAATAGGATTATCATGCTAATTGATAGCATGATAATTCATCTTCCCTCCCTCCCTCACCTTTCGTCCTTCCCACTCCATTCCCCCTCCCTAAGACATTTTTATAACATCTTTAATTAATGATTTTAATAATAATAATATTTTATTATTATTTATAATGTTATTTATTACTTATTAAGACAGAAGAACCTTCATTTAAAGAATTTATTTAATATGAAAGGGAACGAAAAAAAAAGAAATTCTAGAATTTGTGGGCAAGAGTTTGTAAAATAATTTGAGTTAATTTTTGTAATTTAACATTAACTAAGCTACCAATACCCAAATTTTAGTTCTGAGATCACTTTATCCAATAAAATATTTATTTAATAATTCATTAAACGAGTTACGTTAAAGTTATGAACATAAAAAAGTATATGATAGGTTAAATGAATTTGCTTTCATTTTATACTTATAAGGTATTATCGACTCGCATAGAAAATTCTTGCTTACTTACCACTTCCACTAATATGAAACCACGCCCAGCAGACCCACCCACTACACTCCTCTGGTCCTTGTTTAATCCAACCATATATGTTGGGGTTGCAACGTACATGTCTACCCAACTCACCCATTGCACGCCTGTGGTTCATGCTGGGTACAACAATGTAGTGGATTTAGGTGTACCATTTACAGAGAGCACGTCTCTAAAGAGACAAGCATACTGGCGAATAAATCTATTAAGCTGACTGAATATAAAGCCACGCCCACCCATTGCACCTCCCGGCTCGTACTGAGTACAACCATATAGGTGGTTTAGGGCTCACGGGGGCCCGTATACAAAGAGACAAATATAATGACAAACAAATTTTGGATCTTTGTATATTAACTAATTATTTTTGAATTAAACGAATTAATTAATCAATTTAATTATTATTAGCAGTTTTTTTATCACCAAATGATTTTTTTCTTCGAGCTAATGGGAACGGGTCTGTAAGATGCAGGCCCTAAAGGTGGAACTCAGAAGGAAGTTTCTTCTACTTTACAGATTTCCAAATTAGAAAATACATACTCTGAATGTATTTTATTAAAACAAAAGAAGAACGTCATTAAGTAAAAGCTTTAACTTTTAAATAAACGTATTATTTATCTGCCGATCTGATCAGATTTTCTTTTTTTTGTAGTATAATAATAATAATATTAATAATTACTACTACTCATGAGGCTGCATATTAATCTCTCTATACTCAGTCATGCTTGTCTGCATATACGACTATGCTTTAGGTAAATCGTTGAAGCTGGATATTTTTGCTGTCAAATATCTGTATTTGATGAAATTCCCATTGGGACAGATTGTCAGACGCATCTAGATTTTAGTTCGAACACTACCTGGAAAGGTCTTACAAACGAGTGCATGGGGTTGTTTACTACGTGCATTACAAACGAAGGTAAGCCTGATCATTTATTCTTGATGGACTAGACGGAGCGCAGATTTAACAGCTAGATATTCATGAGAGAATTATTGATAAGGTAAATAGCTATCTTTAAGTAGTATGTAATTTTGGAATCACCATCAAATAGTCTTATCATTGATTTTTGTTTCAATTCAGAAGTTACCTTTGATGGCCCCTGCAATGCAAAGTAATTCAATCTTCTGCAAAAAAAAGATTGTAACTGATGAGGGAGTCGTGTTTAATGGACATGTGGGGAACTTATTTATACAGCGAGTATGCACTTCAACAGTCTATACAGTGTCGGACTGGCGACATTGGAGCCCACCGAGCAAACAGCGGAGGGGGATCCACTATTTTTTGTTAGTAACTTGAGCATATGTCAAATCGCTTCAATAACTTAATAAATATTACGGTTATTTTTGCAAAATTATGAAGATTTAGCAAAAAGAGTGATACGTAGTGCATTCTGGAAAATGCTGTTTCAGACAAGGTTTCTGTAGATAAAGAATTTTGAAAATTAATACTAAGTTTCCTAAGATCTTTATTTATTAGTTACAGTTTCCAGAAATCAAAAAGAAGTTGAATTAACTTTATTTCATTCATAAAATTCAATTCAATTTGTAAGAATCTTTATTGAACCCCGTTTATGACCCCGGTCTCTATTCAATCATCAACTCGTTAACACAACTAACATTCAACAACATTCCCGTCTTACTCTTGCCCAATGAAATATGCAAAAACAAATTACAAAGAATTAAGCCATTTGTAAATTAACTAATAGTTTTAAAAACATAAAAAGATACAAAGCGACAAAAGAAGGAAAATAGTAAAAGAAAAGATAAGATAAGGAGTTATAAATTGAAAAACGAAGAAATTAGAAAGAAATGTCAGGAAACAGAAGATAACAAAAAATTGAAAGAACAATTTGAAGAAAAAGGAATAGAAGAGAAATGGGAAAAATGTGCTAGAGTCGGCCAAAGAGTGCCGTGGGATATCAAAAATAGTAAAGACAAATGTAAAAAGAACGGAATCGTGGAATAAAGAAGTGAAAAGGATTATAAAATACCTACGTACAAAACAGACCGGACATTATGAAAAATACAAAGAAAAGAGAAAAGAGTCAAAAGTCGCAAGTTCAAAATAAGATATATAGTAAGAACTTGACAGAACTAATGTTCGCAGATGACGTGATCATTTTATCTGATTCAGAACAAAACCTACAATTTAACTTAAACGTATTAAACCAGAAATTACAAAAGTATAGTATGGAAATAAACGTGGGCAAAACAAAGAACATGATAATATTAAGTATAAAGAAAACACATGACGTACAAACAAGAAAAGACAGAATTAGGAACGAAACCATTAGAGAACAATTCAAAATCAAACCAATATACAGAGTCGTAGTTGGGGTTTGTGGTGCCCCTGTTGAAGGCAGCGCAATGTCCCCTCTTATAAGAAAAAAAATGGTCGATTAAAAATATAAGCTATAATTTATTAGTAAATTTCATTCCAACGTTGCACTGGTCGTATTTAATTCATATTATATTTTACTTTGTCAGGAGGCTGGCACCCCCCTGACAGCGGCGCCCCCGTGCCGCGCACAGGCTGCACGGGCGCTAGCTACGCCTCTGCCAATATATGAAAAGTTAGTAGAAGGACAATTGAGATAGTTTGGTAACCAGAAGAATATATGGATGGTAAGAACTGAAAGGGAGGAATGGAATGAGGGAATCAAAGAAGAGACAGACAGAGAAGGAATCAAATGGAAATACATCAGACAAATGACAGAAGATAGAAAAGGATGGAGAGAAAAGTGCACGAAAGAACAGTAAAGTACATATGGCCTTACACTTAACGATTGAATTAAGAAGAAGAAGAACTAATGGTCTAATTCTTTGTAATTTGTATATTCTAGGTCTTGATAAAGAAAACAAATCGTTATCGAAACGTCTTAATGAATTTGTAAAAAATAAATTTGAGGACTGAATCCCATGAAGTTTTATTCAATTTCAAGAACTATTACTAATTATTCAACTTTTAATTTAATTTTAATTTTTAACAGGTAGTTATATTCTTATATTCACCATGCTATTCTCCAAAGTTAACAAAATCTGAATTTTGCAAATTGCTCTTGGGGTCTTGGGGGCCCACTTTTCGGTCTCCAGGGGAGCCCACCGGGCATTTTCCCGGTTACCCGGCGGCCCAGTCCGACACTGAGTCTATAGCAACATACTAAAATCGTTGATGTGATATGTGCAACAGGTGGTGTATAGTTTCAAAAGATACTCTAGGTATATCATTTAACTAAAGTACCTATTAGTTATTTCTATTATCATACCGCAGTAGTAGGTTGGGGATTGATGCACATCTAGGTTTATAATTAGAATGACACTGATAAAACTAAATAAAAGCTCTTCCAGAGCCAAACAAGTGCTGAAAGTTTTACGAACATTATAGAGGATGAATAGTGATTAGGTCAACAAGTGACGAGAATTGGTAAAGACCAAGCAAAGCCAATATAAGCAATTTAGAGCAGTTATCGCACAAGTATTATGTACGAATAATATGTTTGTCTAGGATTTCAAGGCAGAAGAAGTACAATAATGACTCAAATTATCACAAAGTTAAGATAAAATAATCAGTACACGCTATCCTTCAAACACTTCAAAACACTTAAAATTTATTTTTGGAATTCCGCATTTCAGTTGAGACAATGTTAATGTTGACCAACAAAACTCCATTAGCTTAGATCAATGAAACAGTGGGGATACTTTATGTATATCTATCTAACAAATTTAAATCGGACCAAAAAAAATCAAAACTGCCTAATTCACTTCTAAAAGCTTATCTGTTTTAATACGCTTAGAACAACAATTTACCACCTGAATGAAATTAACAAGAGCCAAATCTGACGAATAACCCAAAAAACGGTCCATAAAACCCTTCAAGTGAAAACGGCGTATCTTTTATATGCGATTACCATTATTACACAGGGGGCGATTATAATTTCAAACCCCGGAATAATCCCAGTTAAAATCCTAAAGGCATCCATCCGGCAAACGATTTATTTAAAGAGGCCACAGAGACAACAAAGCCGACCTACATAATTCAATAAATCAGGAAAGCAGTGTATCAAAATCAATTCGAACATGAACTCTCTCTCAGTGTGTATACATATCTACGTATCTTTCCCTCCTCCAACTCTTCTTCGACGGCGCAGCGTTAAAGCGTCACAGGTGGTTGCCGGCAGGAATTCCGGGCTACCTATTGCTAGTCGTTTATTTACACATATTCAAATACATATACACAAGTGTAAACATAAACATGTATTCGTCGCACTTACGCCTGTTGCCTTATCCAATTAGCTTTGATGTTGTTTACATCAACGTCGGATAATTGCACCTATGGGTGTAGTTATGTGTATGAATGCATAAATGCGGATGCGATTAATCCGAATTTTTTATTCAGGTGTATTTACACGTTATAAATAGTATTTGTAGATAATATTCGGTTTCCGAATATCGTTTGTAATTAGTTTCCGAAAAGGTATATAGCGTCGCGACGTACCGCGCTGTTTGTATTTGTTCAGTTGTCGTTTGACGTTCATTCATAATAAGCCTCTTGGCAGCATTAGCGGAAGGAAAATAAATGTCAATTAAGTTTGTATTTCTGTAAATAAAGCTGGAAACTTGAAAAATTCCAATTAAAATTCCCTAATCATTCTTTTATGGTCACGTCAAGCAAATGAATTTTAATAAAATTTTGATGTGACACATTTATTATTTTTTCTTTATGTTTATGTTGATATATTTATGTTTGCATTCAATTTATGATTATACATTTTTTGTTAAAATATTCCAAATTTTTATCCAGGCTATTTAGCGGTTTAATTTAGTTTCATTTTCAATTAAATGTGTCATCAAGAGATTTACTATTGTAGGTACTGACTTTTTTTTAGTGAACCCATAGTTAGAGCCAAAATAAGGAAATACATGCCTCGGTATTTAATATTTATCGCACCGTATAGGCTCTATACGGCGCTACAAATTGACGGCAAGTCAATCGGTGGTACATCGATGCCTACAAAAACAGGTTCGGCTCTCACTGGCGCAACTTTTTTGTTTTATTTATTTTTATTAAAAATACATAATTGTTTACAGTCGAATTTTGTTTTACCTTTAAGTAATTCAATAAAAGGTTACAGTTCATTTTTTAAGGTTAGTAGTTCTTGGTAATCAATCATGTATTGTTGAAATTGTAATTGGAAGAAGAACCTAGTTATTATAATTTTAATAAAAAGTAGTAGGGAACCTATTATGATAATTAGTGATTTAAATATTTTAATAATAATAATTAATCAAATAAAATCTAGTATTTATTCCTTTTTAAATTATGTGTGAAAAATAATGTTAATTTATGATAAAGAAAGGATTGTTAGAAAAAGCAGATGTATCATATATTTTGGATGATAATATCATAAAAATAATTATAGCATAAAACTTCTCATTGTTCAAGCAACTACTTACTAAGGGTTCTGTATCATCCTGAAAAATCGGCGACGAAATTGATCGATTATGTATTAGCAAACGAATTTTTAGAGCATCTTCTCACTTGTTTAGTTATCTATTTAAATTTAAAAAATGAACTTAATGGGAACCGAACCCTTAGCATACTGCCTGCCAGGCAGTCTTTCTACCATTGAACGACCGATTGATCTGCTGTCTAGAACTTATGGGTAATTCTTCAGAAATATTAAATTTACTGTCCCTGCTTAATTAATATTATATTACGAATAACTTTTTACCGGTTAGTTCAGTACAGTGAAGATGTAATAGCAGTCTATCTAGCCAGGTATATATTAACAACTGACCTATTTTTTTAACAATAAAAAGTAAACTATATTATGTCATATGTCATTCACGTGGCCCTAGTATGTATTCTCAAAGTAAAAAGCAGTTTTTCTAAGGCATCAGTTAATCATTATTGTTCTAATTAAGGAGAATTGTAAAACAAGCATAGGGCTCTCATCCAGAGTCAATTAATATATAAAATATTAATCGACTACTACACAATCAATAAAAGGTTGTCGCTCATATTTTTGCCATTTGCGTGGATCGTAACTAAGGGAGAAGAACATTATTTTTCACGTATAGTATCAGTATTTCTACAATATCAGCGTTACACATGTATTGCTTGCATATGTAATTTTAATGAAATCAACATGTAGTGTTTTGTTCAGTTGATCTATAAACTTTATAGAGGTAGTTTATATGGTTTGATGTAACAGTACATTTATTTCGCGTCATTCACGTGGTTATCATAATTTCTTACTGGTGTTGAATTTAGAAAAAATATTTTCGTAAGCTAATGCACTACTTGTGTTGTTTCATTATAGCTAGTATGAAGCCTCCAAAGAAAATAGTCTAGGCGCTATCTCATGCTAATGCTCTAATAGTCATTCGCGTGGCATTTTAATTGTCATTTGCGTGGATTTATAATTCTACGTAATACAACTTGTCCACGTAAATGACAACTCCTACGCACATTCATGTTTTTACATTATGAGGTGCAAAGAAAATGTGGAAAAGAAGAAAAGAAGAGAAAAATGATCCAGAAAAGAAACAAATGGAGAAGCTGGAACATGATGACTGTCATATCACGTAAAATAAAAATTACTAATTTTTATTTTACTTGTTTATCCATTACTAAGCCATTATTAAGCATTACCGTGTTAGAAACATCTTTTTATTATAATATTAAAGTTCAGTTTTTTTATTAAATATAATCTTTTCTGTCATTTGCATGTTATTTGGGTCATTCACGTGGATTTAAACACTGTAAAGGTCGAAAATGTCCACATTAAGCTATACTAATCAACAGAACGTGTTCTATACAATCAATTAATTATACTATTTCTTAGAAAAACAAAATTCAACATTTTTCTTTTCGGAGAATTTTTCACATCCAAATTGTGGATTTCGGGAGAAACACCCTTATAAGGTCCGCTGTAATTGCTATTTCCAAACATCAGCCGCGTTAGATTAAATGCCAACTCATGTAGTTATTTCCTTATTTTGGCTCTACTTTCACTCGAGAAAATTGCTTTCACTCAGCTGTTAGGTGCCCTTATCAATTTAAAATAATTAGGACAAACAGAAACACATTAGTTGAATCAAATAGCCTTGGTAGTGTATGGACTAGCGTGATCGTCTCTCACCCAGCGACCCAGAATCGAGTCCCGGTACCGAAAGATCTGGTTAAGGTTTCTGTAGTTTTCTTTAACTGTAACAATAATATGGCATTTGTGCTATATCATCTGTTAGTTGGGTCTGCGTAATAGTAAGAACCGTCCCTCTCTACCGCACAAGCTTCACAGCCAGGTAGTAGCAATTATTATTATTATTATTAAATAAAGCAAGGCGATTGGTCGGAAAGCATTGAAGTCTTTGAAATATAAACGTGGTTTTTGGGGATAACTGAAATATTGTTTTCGGAATAATTTGGTAAATAAAAGGCCAACTCTGATAACACAACAGTGAAAAATGTTTTTATTTGAAAGTGGATATGTTGTATTTTTAAATGCTGCCCTCAGAAGTGCAAATAGCTTTGTTGTAGCACCCTCCGTTTTTTAAATATTTCATTGCTGATACTTGCCTATTATAGAAAACATTGTTGTCAGTGTACTCTTAAGATTATTTACTTGGTTCTCTTTTATTATCCCATATTCATTTATTATGAAGAAATATAAGACACAAGTTTACAAGTCTTTTATTTCTCTTTACCCCAAACTTGCCGAAAATATAAATTATGGCAGCTTTAAAAATCTACATCTATGCTAGCAGACTATTGTTGGACCTTGATTACCGAGACCGGGAGTGACTATAAAAGACGAAGTAAAAGGAAAAAAATTAAATCTCTACAAGTTTTTGTGAATATTGTTAATTTACTTTGTATAAAATTCGATTACTATGCTTGTCATCATATTTTTTTAACTAAGGGTGCTAGCCAAAATCGAATTCCAGATTTAAGTGTTCCATTAAGTTAAGTGTTATGTGTATTAAAATACAGGGTGATTTTTTTAAAGCGGTCGTTAGACGTTTCTCAGAATCTACTAAAGTGAGACGAACGAAATTTGGTATGCGTCTATAACTCTGCACAATCTATCTTGCTAAAATATTTTCATCAAGATTCTACTTCCGGTTATACCGGAAGTTGCCATCAACTTTCTTATTTTAAATAGAACCATACATTTTTTTTATCATCATCGAATCGACCATTCAATTTGCTTAATTGCCAATCTAGGTTGTGCCAATCTAGTTGCCATGGTTTTCAAGATATTCAATTATTTTGGTAAAAATAGCTGCTTGCAGAGTGTTTTTCAAAAAATCGTAGTTTCCGAACCGCTCTTTAGAATAAATAGGAAAAAATTGTGTTTTATAGAAAAAAGTACATTTTATCAGCTCAGTAACCTCTGAGTTCAAATCGATGATTAGAAAGACCGTAAAAAATTGTTGAACTTTTAAAATTAGAAAAGCAAAAAAATCATTTTTTTCAAATGGAAGCACTAGTTTTTTTTTACAGGAATCGACAGATATTCTGATTTGGAAGATTTTTTCTTTAATGGTCGATATGGCTACGGCCAACCGTTTTCTAGTAATAGGCTCTTTTCTGAAAAAAATGTTTCAAATTTGTTTTGAAAGAGCGTAGTAGCCTTTGGACTATGCGATTTTCGGTGTTGCTGTGGTTACCATCATAATATTCGCGTCAAAACTTTTCAGTTTTGTATTAGTTTTGTCTTTATTACGCAAATAACTCCTATAATGCAGAACGAAATTGTTAATCGTCGTTTTCGTTACACAAACGAGCAAATTTTCGATTTGTTTTTATGTTTTGGTGAATGTAACCGAATTGTAGCTAGAACATGTCGACACTTCAATGAAAAATATCCCCATTTGCCGGCTATGACCCCGAATAAATTTCGAAGATTAAAAAACAATTTTATAAATTTTGGAAAAACAACATTTAACAGAAGAAACACGCGGTGGGTCCTGACAGAAGAGGCTGAAATAAATATTTTGGCTTATTTTGAAGCCCATCCTCGGGCTTCTATTCGATCAGCATCTCTGGATTCTCGGCTGCATTATTCCACAATTCAGAGAATATTACGAAAGCATAAGAAGCATCCGTTTTCGTTTATTCGGCTGCAAAAGCTACGGAGAACAGATTATCTTTTTTGTATTTTTTTTATTGTCTTTTTTATTCTTGCTTTCAAATTCGAACAAGTTAAACGGCGTGTACAGGACAGTATTCTTAGTCATAACACCAACTATTTAAGACAAATGGTCCTTTTTAACAGTGGAAAGTAAACTAAACCAGAAAAGTAATGATTTAATAACAATTTAATAATTAATGACAATTTAATAATTTAATTTTAACAATATTACAATAAATGCTCTATGTGTTCGCCGTTTTCCCGCAAACACATTTCCATTCGTGAATGGACTCCGTGCGTAGTCGCTTTAGACAGCTCTGCCGGGTCAATCTCTTCGAACGCAACGTTGATACGGTTGATTAGGTCCTCAATAGAATCGACAACTCTGTCATAAACTTTGCTTTTTATGACTCCCCATAAATAGAAGTCCAGAGGCGTTAAATCTGGTGATCTCGGTGGCCACCGCCAGGGTCCTTGATTTCCTAACCATCTGTCCTCAAACATGGTTGTCAATTGCCGATCCACAGCTCTTGTGTTATGCGGAGGGGCGCCATCCATTTGATACCAACAGCTTCTCATCTGTTGTAAAGGTAAATTATCAACAAATGGCACCACGCTGTCCTGTAAAATTTCCACGTAACGTGCTCCGTTTAGGTTGTCGTTGTATAATACAAATCTAATTTGGTCATACAGGATTAAACAATAGACATTAACTTTAAATTTTTGTTGGTTGTCAACAGTTTCTACAATTCGGGGATTTTCATACGCCCAGAAGTGTCTATTTCGTCTGTTTGTAATTCCGTTTTGGTCGAATTTTGCTTCGTCCGTCCAAATAATATTCCTCAAAAAGTTTTGGTCCTCTTGAATTCGAAGCAACGTTTCTTCACAAAATTGGACTCTTCTAGGATAATCTGTTCTCCGTAGCTTTTGCAGCCGAATAAACGAAAACGGATGCTTCTTATGCGATCGTAATATTCTCTGAATAGTGGAATAATGCAGCCGAGAATCCAGAGATGCTGATCGAATAGAAGCCCGAGGATGGGCTTCAAAATAAGCCAAAATATTTATTTCAGCCTCTTCTGTCAGGACCCACCGCGTGTTTCTTCTGTTAAATGTTGTTTTTCCAAAATTTATAAAATTGTTTTTTAATCTTCGAAATTTATTCGGGGTCATAGCCGGCAAATGGGGATATTTTTCATTGAAGAGTCGACATGTTCTAGCTACAATTCGGTTACATTCACCAAAACATAAAAACAAATCGAAAATTTGCTCGTTTGTGTAACGAAAACGACGATTAACAATTTCGTTCTGCATTATAGGAGTTATTTGCGTAATAAAGACAAAACTAATACAAAACTGAAAAGTTTTGACGCGAATATTATGATGGTAACCACAGCAACACCGAAAATCGCATAGTCCAAAGGCTACTACGCTCTTTCAAAACAAATTTGAAACATTTTTTTCAGAAAAGTGCCTATTACTAGAAAACGGTTGGCCGTAGCCATATCGACCATTAAAGAAAAAATCTTCCAAATCAGAATATCTGTCGATTCCTGTAAAAAAAAACTAGTGCTTCCATTTGAAAAAAATGATTTTTTTGCTTTTCTAATTTTAAAAGTTCAACAATTTTTTACGGTCTTTCTAATCATCGATTTGAACTCAGAGGTTACTGAGCTGATAAAATGTACTTTTTTCTATAAAACACAATTTTTTCCTATTTATTCTAAAGAGCGGTTCGGAAACTACGATTTTTTGAAAAACACTCTGCAAGCAGCTATTTTTACCAAAATAATTGAATATCTTGAAAACCATGGCAACTAGATTGGCACAACCTAGATTGGCAATTAAGCAAATTGAATGGTCGATTCGATGATGATAAAAAAAATGTATGGTTCTATTTAAAATAAGAAAGTTGATGGCAACTTCCGGTATAACCGGAAGTAGAATCTTGATGAAAATATTTTAGCAAGATAGATTGTGCAGAGTTATAGACGCATACCAAATTTCGTTCGTCTCACTTTAGTAGATTCTGAGAAACGTCTAACGACCGCTTTAAAAAAATCACCCTGTATACATAGAGTAAAGTCGGGGATTATGGAATACACCGGGTAATATGAAATACCATGTTCTTTTAGAAAACTAGTAGCGCCATCTGTGCTGATTTGTTATAATAACATTTAAATAAGTTCAAGTTTCATTCGCAAGGGTGCTTAACTCATTCGCATAAACCACTTGGCTTTTCAGACAGTGCTAGTGATTTCCCGCCATATAAAACTTTGAGGTAAGTACATTAAGGTTTTATTTTAAACACTTTTCAAAGTAATTTTATTTGATGTTATTAATTTACTAAGTAGATGAATGATGTAAGAAAGCTTTGATTTAGAGATATCGTTCATTTTAGTGATCTTTTATTTTTTATCCGTTCTAACCACCGAATTTATATAGGCGGGAATTATGAAATAGTATTCCATATTACCTGACTCAGTAATTAAAATTAGATTTTTTTCCAGAAATGCCGAAAATGGTTAAAAAAAGGCAAGAAAAGGTCAAAACCACGTCGCCACTACGTAAAAAGTAGAATGAAGAAGACATGAAAAAAGCAATAATAGCAGTTAGAAGAAAAAAGATGGGTTATTTGAAGGCATGTAAAACATTCAATGTGCCACGTGCCACTCTTTTCAGACTTTCTAAGATGAATGGACCTGCTAGTGAGGTATGCCAGACGAAACTCGGGAGGAAACCTATTTTGCCAGACCATTTGGAAACAGAGCTAGTGAAGCATTGCTTGGCAATGGAGAAAACTTTTTATGGATTAACAAGGCGGGATGTCTGTAATCTCGCTTTCCAGTTAGCACGAAGAAACAACATTCCAAATTCTTTCTCATTACTAAAAAATGAGGCCGGAAAGGACTGGCTAAGTCGTTTTAGATTGAGACATAAGGATGTGTTAAGTCTAAGGAAACCAACGGGAACATCGTTTGCACGAGCAGTAGGCTTTAATAAAAAAAATGTTGACGAGTTTTTTGATCTGTTAGAGAAACAAATGGAAGAAAAAAACTTTTCAGCTAATCAGATTTTCAACGTCGATGAAAGTGGTTTTAGCATAGTGCAATCAAACCCAGTGCCCTGAAGTTTTCTCTCAAAGGGGAAAACGGCAAATAGGAGCGCTAACATCTGCAGAGCGAGGCTCTCTGGTGACTTGTATCTTGTGCATGAGTGCCAGTGGCAATTTTGTGCCCCCTTTGCTTATATTCCCTCGCAAGAATGCCAGCGAATTGATAAAGAAGGGAGCTCCACCAGGAAGTATTGTAGCTGCTAGGGAAAACTATGTAACTTTATTGTGCTTACCGCCCCATACAACGCACAAAATGCAACCACTTGATAAATCCGTAATGGGATCTTTGAAAACCTATTACAATGAAGAAATTCGCCAATTTTTAAGGCAAAATACTCGACCAATATCTCACTTTGACATCAATGAACTATTTGGTAAAGCTTATCTCAAAATCCAAACTGGCGAAAGAGCAGTCAATGGATTTCGTCAAACAGGTCTGTTTCCAGTAAACAGGAATATTTTTACCGAAGAAGATTTCCTAGTGGAAGCACACAACAATGAACCAGAGCCTGTTGCATATAACGACCTGCATGTACGACCTGTATAAGGAATTCAATGTAATTATAATAACAAACATATTAAATCTTATATATAACTTCATTGTCGATGCCTAAAACTCGCCTTTATCTGAAGAAAGGTGAAGATCATAAGATGTGCACTTTAGATCATTTTTGCAGCCAAAAGATATCACAAAACTGCATAAATCAAGAAAGATTTTGGTAGGTAAAAAATTTGAAGTCACTGTACTGAATATTAAATATTCAAAAAAATATAAACACTAAAATCAAACCTCTATTTTCTTTTTAATCGCCCTGTATATGCTAGGTTAATTTTAATGGCAGCATTTGAGGTTTTAAGTGAAGCAGAACTTTTTTAAAGAGCGAACTTTTTTTCGAAAAAACCAATAATAAAAACGTTTCCCATCTGACAAGAGAATTTACGAACACATTTATATATAGCCTCGATTTTGGAGTGTTGGGTCCGTAATAAGTTGTAGGGGGGGGGGGTTGCGAACAACATAAAAATTACGTTATAACTAATAAAATTTTTGTTAAATTCTGTTTTTTCGTATTAGAAGTTACTGTAAAGTCTTTATCAAATTAATACAAAACCAATTAATTAAGCTACAATCATATTTAAAAATTATTTTTAGAGTATTTTCACAATTTGAGAGAAGCTATTAAATTTATAGTTTTAAGTGGGTCTACTGATTTCTTTTAATTTCTAGGGACCCTTGAGTTTAAAAGTTTGGGAATCACTGTTCTAGAAACATTAATATGTTTCATGCAAGCAATCGATGGTTGACTGGTGTTAATTATTTTCAAGGATGATTTAGCAAACCCAAACGATTGTAAACAGGAAGATTATCAAAGATTCTTGATACATAATAGTATGTTATGTATTAAGGGCTTAATTGAGTGGTTTGGAGCCCACAGAGTCACTTAGAGCCTGAGGCGAAAGCCGGAGGCGCTAACACGATAAAGGACTGTAAAACACTAATTAATGTATACTTTAGTTTGCCATATATATATATACTAATTACTTAGATCATTTTTATCTCGTAGTCAACACATTCATATTATAGCCTAAATAATACGATTTTTTTTTAATTTCAAGATTTCAAGCAGAGATTTTTTTATAAAGAGTAGGCCGAACGAGTCAATTGTAGGTTTTATTTCTTCCACGATATGTGCACTTGATCTCTGAGAAATATTAGCTGTTTGCATTCAACAGTCGAGACACTGGGAGTCAGTTAACTAATCAGTAAAATACACGTATTTTCAGCACCCTGTTAGTTTGTAGGGGTATTGACTGTGAATTTATATTCTTTGCACAAAAACTACTAGTTTTTAGCTTTGAAATGCCATCTTGAACGTGTAGATATCTTTAATAGCAACATTTTTGCAGCTAAACATATTAAAGCATAAAAATGTCGATTTTTAAATGCTTTAATTAGCTTAAAATAGCGGAGCAGCAAAAAAAAATTTTTTAGGCGATTTCATATGGAATGACTCAATACTATTAAAATGAATTCGTGGAAATTTAAAAAGGGTGAACGAATTCTTAGAACTATTTTCTAGTAGTATCCTAGGAAAGAATTTAACCTACATTTTTTACTTACTAACTACTATAAAAATAAATTCGCGGAAATTTAAAAAGGGTGAACTATTTCTTGGAACTATTTCGTAATAGTATTCTACGAAAGAATTTAAACTACATTTTTACATACTAACTACTGTTAAAATGAATTCGTGGAAATTTAAAAAGGGGGATAAAATTCGAAATTTCTTTGAACGATTTTATAGTAGTGTAAAATCCGCTTAATGTGATCAGTTTGGGCCAAGAACATTTTGATAACATTAACCGACTGATAACAATAAGGGAATTTTAGAAAAGAAACGTCAAAATTTTAGAGAATCTTAATTTACAGTGATTTTATTGCATAGTTAAGTATATTACACATTAGTTGTACATTATTTTTGTTTATTGTTTCCAGCCTTATTTTGTGGAACTCCATAATCATGAAATAAATAAAGATTATTAAAAGTTTCACAGTTTTATTAAAATACAACCTGACAATATTGTTTCGACAGCTATGCTGTCATTATCAAAGGTAATATAATTATAAACAAACACGAAAATGAATCCGTAATGGGATCTTTGAAAACCTATTACAATGAAGAAATTCGCCAATTTTTAAGGCAAAATACTCGACCAATATCTGACTTTGACATCAGTGAACTATTTGGTAAAGCTTATCTCAAAATCCAAACTGGCGAAAGAGCAGTCAATGGATTTCGTCAAACAGGTCTGTTTCCAGTAAACAGGAATATTTTTACCGAAGAAGATTTCCTAGTGGAAGCACCCAACAATGAACCAGAGCCTGTTGCATATGAAAATCAGAGAAACCCACAGCCTGTCCAGGAAGATAATGATGAAAGGGCGGACGAACAACCCGACGAACAACCAGTTTTACCAAAAGACATAGTTCCTATTCCTGTTCTTAAAAAACGACAGGGCACAAGAGGTCGAAAATCGGGAACAGCAAAAATTTTGACTTCAACCCCAAACAAGGATGAACTGGCACAGTCACTGATTTCAAAAAATGAAAAAAATAAACTAAAAAGGAACCTTGGGTTTGAAAAAAACCAAAAGCCAACGGATAATGCAAAACCTGGTACCAGCAAAACGGATGATGACGCCAAAGTAAGTTCGAGCAGTGTTAGAAAAAGACCGAGACAGCAAGTGGTAGAAGACGAATCTTCTGATGATTTAAATGAAGAAATCCCACTCCTAGATGACTCTACTGATGATGAAGAATTCCCGAATAGCAAATGAAAACCACAAGATGATGCAGAATGTCTTTTCTGTTCAGGACGTTTTACGGCTGATTCAAGAGGAGAGATTTGGATACAGTGCCTACGATGCGAGCTTTGGGCACACGAACTGTGCGCCGATTGCGAACGGGATTGCTATATTTGCGACTTTTGTCGTTAGAATTTTTCATATAAAAATTATAATTAGTATTCCATATTACCTCATATATCTATTTCATATTACCCGACCATTTTTTCGGTAGCCAAAAAAGCACTTTTATTTCATTATTAGAAGTATTTTTTTATTTATATATTTTTCTAATTTCGAGATAATGACCCCATATAATAAACCCTTTGGCGCAGTCGTTGGCATTTTTATTTATTTTTTTGTACTCAAAACGTTTCAAAATAATCCCAAAAATGAAAATGGTATTCCATAATCCCCGACTCTACTCTACATGTAACGTCGTACACTATATTTCTTTTCAAAAAATTTTAATGACCTCAAATTTGTTATTCAGTGTAATAAGAGCCAGCGAACACGACCGCTTTACAACTCCGTAATGGATAAAAGCAATAAAAGCCATTTTTTATCTGTATTCATAGTATACGAGTAGGAAGAAAACCCTTGTCTGGCAGGGCGTCCCATCTGATTTATGGACGACGATATCAAATAGTGTGGTAAAAAATGTTACATTTAAACACACATGTAACGGGTTTTTAAATCTTTATATGAATCAAAATACTGAAAAAACAATAGAAAACTTGCCAGACAAGTATTCCTTTGATTAATTAGTGCCAGATCTACGGCGGTCTAATGTAAGCGGGCGGGTCAGATTTAAGCGGTCTTAGCTGGCTCTTAGACTATAATAGATAAATAGAGTCAATAAAGGCAAAACTTCCTCACATCTCTTCCCTAATTGATTGGGTGTTCGGGAGACCTTACGACGTTCGCCCATAAAACTGGCTGTCTTCTACCCTATCCCTATAAAGGGCAACAGATGAAGCTGTCAGATTAAGTGTGTGGTAGAGAAATTCGTGAGAATTCTCGACGGTAACTCATACCGATCAGGGGGAGCCCTGGTAGATGAGACCGGTGTGGGCGGATTCGAATCTCGCCTGGGATAAGGTCATTTATGGTCACCAAGGAACCCCCTGCTTGACCGAGGTCATTTATGGTCACCAATAGAACCCGCTACTTGACCGAGGTCATTTATTGTCACCAACGGAACCCGCTGCTTGACCGAGGTCATTTATGGTCACCAACGGAACCCGCTGCTTGACCGAGGTCATTTATGGTCACCAACGGAACCCGCTGCTTGACCGAGGTGCTTTATGGTCACCAACGGAACCCGCTGCTTGACCGAGGTCATTTATGGTCACCAAAGGAACCCGCTGTTTGACTGAATCTCAAGTGCGGAGAATCGAAGTGAGGTTTACCCTGCTTTTGGGCTAATGGGAAACTGCAGGCCGCCAAGTAAATGTGCTTAGGAGCTATCCCGACCACCCTATGATCCGGACTGCAGCCGGGTACAGTGATTGGGAGAAGCTCTGAAAGCCATTACACTTAAGGAGAGTTGAAGCGAATACATAGCCTCTCACAATCAAGACAACTTCACCAAAAACGGGTACACACCGGGAGTCTATAACGTGTAGACTTAAACGAAGCTCTGTCGAGGGCCCACCAAGCCTAAAATTGGTAGATCGGGGTGGCAAAACCATTAAAAAACCAAGTCCCGCCACAATTGAGGTTGGATTCGATCGGGCAGTGGTCCCACTTTGCAAGAGCGCATAGCTGGGGAATAGTCCTATTGCTGGACGAGGTACTTCACCCCGTATGAAAGAGGACGGGAGGGTGAGCAACGTGTTAAGTCAATTGCTCCGGCACTATGCCTGCGATAGCTAGTAGAAGGTAGATAGGCAACCTCGCTCCGACCAGCGAGCTGATCTGGTAGTAATTGCTGTACTGCAGGTTATGCAACTTGCGCGCCTTTTTGGGCGTATCCCAATCATTTCCTTCTGGAAGGGAACGTGGGGGTATCACACGGGTACCCCACGTAAAACAATCATGACAATCTCTTCCCTAAAAAAGAAGAGCAAAGTTTCCGAATAATAATTATGCTCTTGGTAGTAGAAATAGGGATACAGGAGCTGTACTCGAATATACATTGACATTTTGAAAAAGCAAGATTTCAGGTTATAGGTAATAATTGATGTGGGAGTTTTTGCAAAATATTCGCATTAAATATTAATGCATTTTGCTAGTTCTGCATATATGCACTTGACATAAATGATATTTTCAGTAAAGTTCATATCTGTAAAAGATAAAAACACGCTGGTTGAGGAGATGTGCACTATATGTAGGTCCTATAATCCACAATAGAATATATTCGACCATATACTACCTAGTAGTAACATAGACATGTACAATGTGAGCCAGAAATACTATCGTCTTTTTGGATTTTCCGCGAATTCGATAAAATACCAATGTTGGGCCATTTAGTTACTCTCAAATTGTACATATGAAAATGACAACAGAGACGAACGGTAATGTCAAGGTTACCGTTACATTGTCAAATAAAACTGATAAAAACCACCAATTTTGCGGCACGCTAAGTTTAAAGAGGTCACAGTACTTTCGGCTTACATGGTACATGGTTGTACGCCAGTACATATAGTTATTTTAATACCAAAACATCATGAATGAAATTTATAAATCAATTTATACCAGTATCAGCTAAATGGCATTCTAACGTGACATTTAGAAGTCTGTTTGATATGTCTTTCTCTCTTTTACATGCTTCATATGATTAATGGTTTACGGATGGTTCACAAATGCGCACAAATCTTGCCCTATGCCACTTTTAAAAATTTGCGGTAGATCTCGATTGTAGACTTTTGTGCATCGATGCACAAAATGGTGCTGTTTTCAAGAGAAAACATGAAATCTAGTCCTACAAAAACACCTGAGAGAAAAAATCTGTATTTGGTAGATATAAAGTAATAAATCTTTAGCTGCGCAGTTATTCTATAATAGTTTTTGAATTTGTTCATATTCAATTGATATTCAATTGATAATGATTAGGTAGCTGTTTCTTGCCCACACTGAGAAAAAAGAATTGGTGACCCGAACTAAAATCTTATATTATTATCTGTAGACAAACTTATAGAGTCAGCTAGATATCTTTTAAGTTCAACTAGTTCAATAGCTAGTCCAAAAATAACACGTGGTTGTTCCAACGTAGTTTAGTTAATTGTCGTGATCTGGTAGCAATAACCAGATTTGTGTTGAGCTAACTAACGTTCGTTGATGTCTCAGTTCTGTTTAGCACCAGATTTCATAGTTGTCCCAACAGATAAATAGATGGGCCAAATCTTACTACGCAATCTGGTTAGAGCAAACAGATCTATGGTACTCTAAGATTTATTTTTTTCTCAGTGCAGTCTTGGTTTAGTGAAACGGATGTTTTAAAAAAGGTGTACATAAATGGTATGAGAGCAATGCAGATGTAAGGTAATTATTAGTCAAAAGACACTTTGCATATTTTACTCAACTTTAACATCGATTTCATCATGTTTGGAGCGTAGAGCACCATTCCTCCGATCCGTGTAAATCTTTTCCATTGCCTGTTTAGCCGATCTGTTTCTATATTGCATTTCAATTAATCACTTCTTATTATCAGGTAAGTAGCAGTTTTCGTACTTCACAACTCCTACAAATAACATTAAAGAATTAACAATATTCTTTCCTTCTTTAAAATGTGTTAGTAGTTCTTCCGTTTTCATTTAAATGTTGCTGGAAGTCCTTGTATTATTCGAATTATTGCTAATTTAGTATAATTGCTCCCGAAGAGTTATTATTCTATTTTATAACGTTTATCTATACGTTTTTTTGACAACCTTGTTACTTGTCACTTTCAATGTCCATTTTTATCTGAATTGGTATATTGTTCCAAATCCATTGCAATCTTATCTTATCTTTATCAAGCTACTATATCTGTGAACTTATCTTTTATCTAGTAAAGTAGGTTTGGACTGCTAATGATGTACTATTAATTCAAATATTGAATTTGAAGAACATGGAGATGGAATTGGATGAGAAGGCCATGTTCTCCATAGTATCTGGATGATTTCCATGCATCATCATCATCATCATCAGATGACGTATTTCCTATAGATCTATTGAATAATTTTTCAGATAGTATTAATACTTTTGCACAAAGGTGTACATCAAATAACTAGATAACTCTAGAAACAAACCGTTAATCTGTTTGAACTAAATGTATGATTATTTTCTTTTCGATTCAATTCCTATGAGTCAACACCCATAACAATTAAGAGAACAACGGTATTTTTTCTTTCAAATATTTATAAACAACCTCGTTTAGAACTCATCTTTTACATGAAGAAGTGTTGTTTACCATTTCCTTTTCTTGTTTTACCGTAGAACAATATAATAAGCCCCAATATGCATACCCAAGCGCTTATATTATGCATAGGTGTTGAATTATTCAAATTCACTTTTGCATAGGAAAATGATTACCACCATCCAGTTTTCTCACGGGATTATTAACCATGCATATCGAATAGACGAAACACTGATGATTGATAGTAATTGATCAGACGCGAAGAGATTATCAAAGCAAACATTTTAAAATGATTGTTTCAGTTTATAAAAGCACGTTATTATTCGTGTAGAACCCATCTAGTTAAACAAATAACTTTTTAAAAAACCGTAACCTAAATCAAGACATCATCCGTTACAAAACGATATTGATGGAGCCCCAAAGGAAGCAAGCAAGCAAAGCGTTTTCTAAACGATCGAGCGGACCATTTATTGGAGGCGAGGTCAGAGTTCGCTTCTTTTAGCGAAAGCTTTCACAACCGTAGGCACGCTTTTTGAGGACGAACGTAAAAATTTACGTTCAAAAAATTTTTAAAAGTCGAGTAGAACAATTATTCGATTCACGAGACAGCGGTAATAACATCGAATGACAACGACAAGCATGGTCGTATATTTAAAAGTGCAGTTTTGCGAGGCTTTAAGTTCACTAATCTCTCTCGGGTAATGACCGAGACGAGAGAGTGGTGCGGTTGTTTTTGTGAGGTTAGGCACGGGATGATTTATTTTGGGTTAGTTTTTTTGGGAGGCTTCTGTATAAGGTGTCGTTCATTTTGAAATTTATAACCGGGAAGTGTTAAAAAGTTCGCGAATTAAATACTTAATGGTTTGGGCACGTTTTTATTTATAAAACGTCTACGTCTATTTTTAGTAAGGAAGTTACGCTCTGTTTATTATCAGCTACGAGTTTCCTATTCTGCCTTATTAAAAATCTAAAAGTAACGGAATTGTTATGTCTAATAATAAAATTGTTGACATAGAACAGTTAACGTTTTTCTTCTTCTTTTAAGTATCTCATTTACATAAATCGGTTAGATAATATATAATATATTTTTTTCTTTCTTGTTGTCTTTTTTACGGAGGTAACTCTGAAAGTTTTTTGAATGAAATAGTTCAGCATGTAATAATATATTGTATAAAAACTTCATGTTTATTAAAAGTTTAGAGTTTCATTAAAAAGGTTTGATCGATTCTATTCTAATATAGTATCAAATTGGAAATCGATCTATACCCAATACAACGAGTAGATGCGAATGTATTAGAAAACAGAAGCATTATCATACACAGTTAAGTACTGATACTGATAAAGTTTTGCCAGTGCTATCCCTTTATAAAATAATGTTGTTCTTTGGTTGATTGTATCGGAACACCCTTTAGGTGGATTATCTCGTAATTTTGTGATGTATTGATCCAGTTTCTTTTGGACTCCATTGTCGATTTTATATTAATATTTTTTGGAGGATATGAATCACATTCTCTATCCTCGCAAGGTTTGTAGAACCATTATATCTACCACATTTAAGTTGCTTTTATGTATTATTTAATATGTCTATTGATTACTTGCCGGACGGGTGCAATTGCCCCAAGAAATTGTAGACCGTTTTTGGTTTTGCTTGTTTCTTCTGTAAACCTTAAGCAAAAATGATTACAACATGTCAGAGAACCCCATGTGTATTACTTTTGTTTACGGTTCAATTAATAATTAATCGGTGCATCAATTAATTACTCCTAGGACGAGGCAGTCATTATTGCACCAGATTAAATAAATAATGATGATAGTGATTTGATGTTAGGTGATATTTCCTTTTTAAATGGTGTTTCTTCATTATGGCGTTATTACTTATTAGAATACATTTACTGTTAGAATTGTTAGAATTACCAAGTGAGTTAGCACGTTTATTTTGTAATCGTACAGAGTACATAAAGGGTGTGCACGAAAAAATCTGGCCCCAGAAACATTAACAAAGTAGGGTCTTCTAAAATTATTTATGACTTAAAACTATTATTAACTTTTAACATATATGTTCCTTTTGAAACATATTTACATATATTATACATTATTACTGTCTATAACTAAAATTTTTAACTTTTCGTCCCACACGTCCAGACAACATCAAAGTTTGTACAGCCGTAGTAGTAATTTTTTTGTCGCGTTATTCCACTTTTTCTGAAAGTCAACAATATCTTTAGCAGTTTCTTTTGTTTTTCTGAGTGTTTGCTTTACGATAGCCCAGTATTGCTCGATCGGCCGCAATTTGGGCCCGTTCGGTGGATTGCTATTTTTAGGTACAAAAATCATCCCATTCTTTGCATGCTAGTCAGTGAATTGTTGTGCATAGTGACATGTGGCCAGATCTAGCCAAAATAGAATAGAAACATTAAGACTTCTTATAAATGGTAGCAGGCACTTTTTTAAACCTTCTAAATATATTTCAGTGTTGATGGGCCTTTCGTTACAAAACTTGAACTTCTTTCTCGCCTGTAAGTGCAAGTCGCTTGCCAGACCAAATATTTTATAGAAGATTCAAAATTTTCTTTTGTTTGTATTGGTCTTCAACTGCGCAAAGTTGTTTGTAAGTAAGAAATTATTGACCGGGAAGCTGTTGAAAGTCATTTTTGACGTACCTCTCGTCGATCATTGTTACACAATCTGCTTTCGTTAAAAAAATTAGTTTACAGTTTTTTTGCGAGGGCTTTCACCTTGAAATTTTGTTTTGCATCCCGATCCGGAGCGTTCTGCATCTTGAATGCTTCAGTTGTTTTCAGTCCACCCCTGTTTTTTACTTTTTGAACGTGTAATGAAGATGATGCAACCTTTTAGATCACATCCCCCACTGACAAGTTCGGATTCTGCGTGAAAGCTTGCATCACCTTCCTTTCTGTCTTTTTATATACTGCATCCGACTTCCTACAGGAATCTGTCTCTGAATCCATTGTTAAGCGTTCAGAGAAACTTTTTTAAATATTTTCTTCGGCCGATTTTGATATTTTTACAGACAAAGTTGGCGTTGGATTCAAGTGCTATTGAAGCCGACTCTCGGTGACTATTGGAAAGTATACCTCGTAAAGACGCCGAACTCACAGTTAGTTGGCAGTAAGCGCTATGAATTATTTTCCAATTAAACATCTACACAAACTGAACTGAGCCTTTTAATGTTAGTCCAGTTACTTTAGACATAAATATAGCTTCTGTTCCAAAAAAATCGGAACTAACTTTTTTTTTATTTTAATCGCTTGACTTTATCGTTTTAAATATATAAGTGGCTATACATCTCGATTGGGATTGCAGCCGCTCATTTAGCTCGAAAAACTCCTTTAGTGCGGTGAGTTACTCCACGTTCTTTACTTCTTTGTCTAGTCTAATTTATTGCTTGTCTTGGCATCTTCTGTTATCTTCCTCCATGTGTTCCGGCCCCGTATCTTCTCCCTCCATTTTTGAATTCTCAGGCTTATTATGTCTTTGGTCACCTGATCCTCCGACATACTTTTTGGTCTTCCTCTTGGTCTCGTAGTATTAGGCCTCCACATAGTAACTTTTTCACGTCTTTGTCGTTTCCCATTTTTTTACATGTTTATACCAGCGCATTCTTTGCACCTTTACTATTTTAACAATGACTTCTTCTCTCAGTATTGTTCTTATTTCCGAATTCATTAGTCTTCGAAATATTCCTTCTGCTATTTTCTTCCCGCCATAGATTCTTCTTGTTATTTTCCTTTCAAAAACTCTCCTGTTCCGCATTTGTTACCGTCATCGCTTCCATATAATACCACTGGTCTGATAGCTGCTTTGTTCCTTCGTTTTGGTGCCTCTGCTTATGTTTTTGACTTTCATTATAGCTTTATATTTATAGTAGGCTCTATACCCCGCTTGTATTCTTTGTTCTATTTCTTGTTTTCTTTGGTTTTTGTTATTAATTGTGATTCCCAAATATTTAAAGTTCTCATCACTTCAAACTGAAAGCTTTCTATATTTACCTTCCTGTGTGTATTTTGTGTGCAGTCTCTGATTATCTCCATGTATTTCGTTTTTTCCTGATTAATTAGCAATCCTCTCTTGCTTGCTCCCTTTTCAACTTTTTGCATGGTCTCCTCTAAGCTTTCCCTACTCCTTGCTATAACCGCCAGATCATCCGCATATGCCACAATTTGTTGTGACTTTGTAATGACCGTTCCCTTTGAGTTTGCAGTCTCTAATTATTGACTCTAACGTTAGAATGAACAGCGTTTTAAATAATATATTAAAAATCGAGGGTGAGATCGCGCCGGCGTTAGAAGATATTAAAGGCCAAAGGTCAAAAAAATCTATTGTTTTGCAAATATCTCCCTTCCTATGGCTCGGAGGTCAATCAAGACTATAAAAATGAAAGATAATTTAGATTTCCGGCAAAAGAAGTTATATTCATTTTTTACGTACAGCGAACGGTTTGCGAGATATACAGCAAATAAGGTGTATAATATACTTCCGCGCCACCTTCGAGGTAGAATTAATACAAGACGCGTTTTTTTACTTGGTTTTACCAGAAGGGCTAATCCACGTTTAGTGTTAAAAAATTACGTCTCGTCTTCGTCTTTGTCAATTGCATGTATCTGTATTTTGTCGTTATTTTCTTTTAGTTCTTCATCTTCAATTATACTTGCCACCAACAGATCAATGGGACTGGCCTCGTCATGCTCAGTGGAATAATTATATTATCGGAAGAACTACTGACAGAAGCCTCAGGCGCGGCATTAAAACATGACTGTCCATGGCAATTGTAGCAAATAATGGAACAAGATAAACCGATTTTTCTTCATCCGCGGTTTCCACCACAACCTTTTGTACAATTACAAAAAATTGTATTAAAAATACTGCCCGGCGCAGGTGGTAATAATTTTAGCTATTTAAAAATTAACAAACTTAAAGTTTCGTAGCATCAGTACCAGTGAGTCAAAATCTCAGAGATAATAGACTTTTGATTTGCTTATACGAGTATAATGCATCGTCTTAGCTTCTTTTAGGTAATTCCGAGAGAGATGGCCATACGGAAGAGATGCCTATGAAATTATTTCATACTAAGACTCCTAAATAGCCTTGAGTTTTATCTGGTTCGCTTCGTTTGAGCAAAGTTTTGCGAAAAGAAATGAAAAGGTGACTAATTTGCAAAGTGCTAATGTTCTTCAGTGGTTTTATATGTCCTACTATCGTGAAGCCATTTTTAAAAATAAAGTGATTTTTTCTTTATCATGAATGAATCTGATCATGATCTTTATCATGAATGATGAATCTTTATCATGATGTTTGTGGCTAACGCTTGGTTCTCACCTCAAAATGGTAAACTGTTTTACTTCATTTTAATTTTCCATATGGCCGTCGCTCCTTATTATTAGAAGAGACGGGGCGGGATGGCCATACCACGACTAATTTTTAAATGTAATTTAAGCTGTGTAATTACTATTGGTAGGACCTCAGAAAGTAGTATGCAAAAGAAAAAAACAACTGCGCTGGATGTGGTGAAAATAATTATAAAACCCAGTTTATTTGAAGATTGGTTGAATTGCATAATTTGTGTGTTTTGGGTTCACGGAAGTTGTACGGAATTAGACGACATGTGTTCTAAATGTGAACAAAAGAAAAAGAAAGAGCTTAAAAAAGCAAAAACTAAGGGGAAAGGTTAAGGAAAGTCCAGCGCTGGCCATATTTCCTCTAGTACTACTAAAAGGACATCACTCCCGGACATTATCGGGAAAGATGGCCAATCGTAATTTTAAAAGTTATTTTAGAAGATGTATTATTTTGATAATATTATTTACAGTAACTAACAAAACTCGATGTTGAGTCATTCTATAAACAACAATAATTTGGAAAAACCTTAGCTTATATAATAGTAGACCCTTACATTTACATGAGACGTAAAATCCCTCTAGAATTCCAATAACGACAATTTTACGTCTAATGTAAATTTAAGGACCACTTTTTATAAAAGCTAAGGTTTTTCAGAGTTATTCACATTTATACAATGGCGCCACATCGAATTTGCTAGTAATAATTTACTTTACGTTATATTGTTTGAATATAGTTAGCCTCAAGGAATCACTGAAATTTGCACAAAATGTTCGATTCAATCTATCAAAACTAACATTAATTTATGAGCAAGCTAATAATCCTAATCACTAATAAGAAACTTAAAGCTCAATAAACCGTTACTTATCAAAACCAATTTATCTTCTTCCTTATCACTACTACATAATTAAAGATATCGATGCGGTCGTGTATAAGCATAGATAAACCATTAAAGTTTTGCATTGTTTTGAACATTTTATAGTACTGGTTATAAAATACTAGTAGAAATTAGTGTAGGAAGCAACAAAGAACGCTGAACCATTAATCTTTAACTAATTCAACTAGTTTCCAAGACGCTCACATACATAGATACACTCACACAGCCGCAAAACTAAAAGCAAGATCGAAACAGACAGGTTTATCACAACCTTGTTAAGGTTATGTTCTTTTTTAGGATATCAACAAGAGATGCGCGAATCTATTTTAACTTTTATGACGAGACTCGTTGGATGTTAAACTTATTACAATCAGATACGATCGCCTCTTTTGTGGGTGTGTGGGAAAAATGAAAAGAAGTATTTTGGAGTTAGCTTTAATAAGGCTTCGATTTCATGCTCGCGTGTTTGATACTCGTATTTTTAGGTTTATAACACGGAAGTACTCTTAATATGATATTTAGACTCAAAACGGTAGTAAATAAAAAGGAATTAAAAATAAATTTAACATTGTCTAATTTAGCCAAAATTACTGCAATGCGACAAGTTCTCTTTGTTAGTCGTTTATTAATGTATGAATAAGATACGACCATTATCTGCTGTTGTTTTACTAACTAAAGCCAAAAAGCAAGGGATTTTATAATTCAGGTGTAACTCACACTTTTTGGCAAGACTTTCCTGAACATTCGCAATGCAAACTTGAATCTTTGCCAAATCTTGTTCTGATAGGTGCAGTTGTATATGTTACATACGTTTATTGTTTATTGCCGGCACTTATTTACTTTGTACTTGTAATAAACTTGTTTATACCTTTCGTATTTTCCAATGAAGAAAGAGGATTTTAAAAACGCGTTGGTAGAACACCTCGTAATCACGACACATTTCAAACTGGACATTTTTAGGCATAAAGTGTGACAAAAGTGCAAGAACACCATCATATTTATGTAATTATGATTGTAACTATAATATGCCTATAACATTTACAGACCTATAGGTTAGGAGATGATTTAACATCTCTAAACAACTCCACAGTAAACCAAAGAAATCTATGGATATGTCAATAGGACCACACTATTACATTGTAATGGATCAGGAAACATTGTGTATATCGAACAATATAGATTTCGGCGTTTATATAAGCGGTAACCGCACTAGGAGAATAGTGGACCATGAGAAGCAGCGTAATATAAAATAAATAGACTTCAGTGAAAATAAATAATAAATATTTGTTAATTTAGTGATTAGTCTTCTTGTGTGTTAATTAGTTTTAGACGTTAATTATTGTAAATATTCTTACAATTTTTACAACTTCTTTACAATATTAATACAAAGCAAAATTAAAACAAACAAGCAACAGGTGGACATACTTATACAAAAAGTGTTTGTACACTTTTCCTTCACTTCCTCAATGGTAGATTTATGTTGTTGACAGATTAATAACGTAGGTTAGGTATACTTTAAAGCAGCGGTTCCCAACCTTTTTCGGTCGTGGACCGACAAACGACGTAGCATTTGCTTGCGGAGCGGTAGTCCGCAACAACGGACTTTTATTAAAAATTAAAAACATTTCACAAAATAAATCTTATAATAATGAATTTACTTTTACACTGTACTAAAACAATCTTAAATAAATAAAGATCCATTCTTTATAATAGCAAAAGTCGGTTTTCGTTCCTCATCCGCTTCCCGCATACCAAACGGCCCGAAATCGGCAGGTACAGTGGCGATCATTCGCTAAGGAACGATCGAAAAATCATAACCGCCGATTTTCCAGTCTTTTGTACAATGTAAATGTAAGTTTATTATATGGTGCTCAAGAACATTTTATTTTTGAATATTATAATTGCCCAGTTCATAAATTAGGTCGAATTAGAGCGCACATTGTACAAAAAACTGAAAAACCGGCGATCACAGTTTTTTCATCGTTCCTTAGCGAATGATCGCAACTGTACCTAGAGGCCGGGGTTTTACTCTTTTCGCCAAACAAAGAAACGATCGCAGGTCGGGATGCGGTGCCGAAAACCATAACCGAAGACACATAGAGCGGTCCATTGTTCAAAACCAGAACAGAATATCTGGACAGAGAGTGGAGATATATCCGAAAACGCGTGGGTTTCGGGAGCGGCGATCAAAAATGGGATTGAGCTCGAACGACGCAGGAGGCAATCATATAAGACCTTCAGAAGTGGTTTCCACCTAGGAGCCCGATTAGGCTGGTGGCGACGATATTACTTTAGCACAATTCTCGTATGAAAACAAATACAAAATTTTCGAGTTTTTTGGCTGTAACTTTTTTTCTTATGTTTTTGCACGGCACTTGAAAGAGAAACATTTTGAGATTGTCCGTCGTTTGATGCCAAGATAGTCGTTTTGGCTCCTATAGTTTTCGAGATACCGCTTCTCAAAACAGGGTGGAGCCTCCTTGAGTGGCGAGGGCTAGAGATATGGAAAAACCAATAGATGCACCGCTCGTAGCAGGCCACGCGGCATCGAATGCCGCCAACACATGTTCGATCGTCCCCCAAAAACCCCATGTCATCAGTAGCTCCCGCCCCAGGAAGTGTGTCGGCAAAAAAATTGTCCCGTAAAAACTATTGTGGTATTGTGGTACTCTGATGGCAATGATTCCGCGGTCAGTATTTCGCTCCGACCTACCATAAGGCGGAGGCACTTTTCGCCGCCTCCGCCTAAACGGTTTACCGGAGACGGTCGAGACTTTAAATCTGAGACGGGAACTAACCAACACATCGGCACACAAAAAACGGTCCGGAGCAAAGCAAGGTTTGCAGTCCCTCGAAACCTCAAAACCCGAATTTTGGTAGTTTGTGTTAATCCGGGACGAAAAACGAAAATTCTTTCGGTTCCGTTATACCTAAAATGGGAGAATCTTCCTTATTACCTATTACTGGATACTACCCCACCAGATACGTAGGAAACCGGTGTGTTATATATCAGGTATGTATGTATGTACATAGCACCGGCTCCGTATAAATTTACTCTTGTTTAGTTTAGTCTTGGTCAACTCCGATAAACCATTTGACCCTACGTTAGCTCGAGGATAACACGAATTAAAAACAATCTTTTAGTAAAATTTTGAAATATACTATTATTTCTTTGCGTACCGGCAACGATTTCTGACGGACCGGTACCGGCCCGCGGACCGGTGGTTGGGAAACGCTGCTTTAATACTTTAAAGCACCGTTCACAATGAATGTTTTACAGAAAAGTTAGAAAAAGACATTTGCATTGTTTGTAAAAGATGACACAAACAATTAGCATTATTTTGCAATTTTCCTTTCTAGATAGGGAAAATAAATTTTCCTTGCTATTTTGCAATACGAAAATGGAGTGGAAAAAAGAATATAATTACTGTAGAAGGTATGACTCCTACTACTGAAGTTTAAGCATCGCCAAGTTAGTATTAGTGTCAAAGTTCTGTAACAGTCAATTAGAACTTGCAATTTAACTTAAGTCTTATAAGTCATACCTACTAACCAAATAGACTTGAAAAATATCATAAATGGAATAAACAAAAATTACAATGATCTACTGCTGAAAACATAGTAAGAAAAATACAAAAAAGCATATTTGGCAATTTTCTCAATGGCAACAGGGCAAAAATTTGTTACTGAAGTAACAAGAATGTGTTTGGTAGTTAAATAATAGAAGATTTAGTAAGTCACACCCAGCAATACCTGTCGAATACTTGGATAACTTTCGAACAATCTGATAACTTTCGGATAATCGGATGACTTTCGGATCCCATCCAAATCAGAATCGACTCAGGTCAGATCAGATACGCATTTCGAGCATCCAAGTCGCACTTCAAGAATGTAGTATATCTACTCATTAGAATATATTTGAATCAATTGTTTGGGAAACTGATATCAGTCAATTTTTTCCGAAGTCAAATTTTACCAGATTCAGAACCAGTGGAAATAGATACACAGTTTCCTTCAAAAACTGCATTTGTGAATCATTTCTTCCTCGATATCGCCATGGCGTTCAATTCTTCCGTAGAAAATATAACCAAAGAAAGAATACTGAGTTAGAAAGAGCAGAGATAACAATAATTTTAATTATGACATGAGTAGCAACTCCGAGGAAGTTGAGTAATATTGGAACTACAATACATTAGATGTAAAATAATCCAGAGAACTTCATCAAATTGTTGTGCAGAAAATATCAACAGAGGTAAGAAGCAGAAGCTCGGTTAACAAATGGACCATCCATACAACTAAAATTTGGAAGATACCGCCTTCAGTCAATCTTTATGGTAGGTTGGCATTTGTTTCCAAAGCAATACGAATGTCATGAGGTAGCTTTGGAAATACAGTAACGTCAAAAGCCAAGTATGAATAAACTTTCTAGGTAGAAAAGGTACGTCATAATGACGTCGACATCTGCTGATAACTCGTCATAAGACGTCAGTGGACCAAAAGTCGACGACATAATGACGTCCAGTAGATGACATTAAAATGACGTGACACATATCACATCATATTGTCGTCTTCTTTAGATAATAGATTTATTTTTACCGATTTATTTATAAATTATTATTTTACCGGATTCCAAAGCCAAAAACTAAATGTTGCGATACGGCAGTTTATATCGTAAGTAATTAGCATTATTTCGAAGATAATATTTTCAGTTTGTATTATATTATCCATAGCGGCATATGTTTCAGTAAGGCATTGTAAAGGCTCGTTGTGTACTCAAATACAAACATTTATCTATATTATTTTCGTACAAATATTATTATTTTTAAGACATTCTTAATATTTGTTAATTCGAACAGTGCTTTCTACCAATGGTGGAGGCGTCCCTTACGCGAGAAGCGCGCGCAGTCCGTCTTGGTTGTCAGTATCAGTCTTTGTTCTGTCGTTTATGCGAAGTTTGCCTCCTCCTTTTGCGTTGAAACTTCAAGAACTGAACATTTTTGTGATAAAAAACTTGCCAGAACTTAACAGTATGGTCTATTACAGAAATATTTGACAAATGCGTAGGTTTGGCTTATACGGAAAGTTTAGTGGCGATATATATTGTTCATATTATTTGATTTATCGTTGTTTGCAAGTCTTCAAAGGAAACATTGAAACTTTAGGTGTCATTCATTATTAGAAATAATGAGACAATGACCAACGCAACTAGACTGTGACTTATGTTATCTTTAATTTTAATGAGCAAATTCTTCTTTTTAACTTTTAGTATTTTTTTAGTATATAACCTTTCAATATATGTTATATTTTTATGTATTTTTTACTAGTAGCTTCATATGTATTCCTTAAAATCTGTGAAAAGAAGAGTCGAGTACCAAATATAACTTGAAAAAACGTCAAATTAAAGTGTTTGTAAGACGTCAAATTAACGTCTAGCATATGACGTCATTGGTCTGAGACATTAGGAAGTCATTACCACGTCAAGTTTACGTCATGAAATTTACGTCACTCAGTGACCAGTTTGCACGTCATTTTCACGTGCATTTGCTACCAGGTTATTTCTTTGCGTTGCATCCTACTAGTTGAAGATAATTAAGATTGATAAGATATCTAAGGCATTCATAGATGCAGCAAATCCTGCAAATTGTGAGTACTATATATGGCAACGATTTAAAACTTTTGAGAACAGCCAAGTCCAAAGCTGTTAAGGTGTTGGATTGCACCCATCGATATCAGGTGGATCTGCAAATAGATGTTGGCAAAGAATAAAGTTCATCACATTTCCTTTCCTTAGTCGTTTATATGACTACTGATTTCATTTCATACTATCTAGGAACCGTAGAACACTTAACGTGTTTTCCACTCACATGCCATTTAACAAAATTTATTAACCATTACAACCACTTAATACACTCAATACAACTAATGATAAAATCAATTTAATGAAAGTATAATTTATGTAATTTCATACGTGTACGTACTTTCAAGCCAGTATAAACGATTCGTTCTTTTCCAAATGTATATGTACATAAAATGAATAATATATTTTCAAAGAGAAATTTAGTTCCGTATTTGCAACTGATACTGCCTATTACCCGTCTCTCCTCGTTCGTTCTCGCGCGAAACTGAATTAAAAGGTGTAATACTTGAAAAACTTGGAAGTATGGATATTAAATCTCTCGTATAGTAAGCGTGTTTAAAAAGGATTTGTGTAACACATTTAACGGGAGTTTCGAATATCGCCAAGCCCAAAGAGATGTGAAAGCGCTCACACGCGACCGATCGGTCGGTAACAGCCACTTTCTTAATCCTCTCACGGTGTTAAAAATATTGAGGGAACACTTCGGTAGCGATAGTAAAGCAATATTATATTCTTTGCGGCACAGCAGAATGTGGTAACTCATATTAATAAGGAAATTGTTGAATATAGGCATGATAAAAGCGCAGAGATTTGTTTAGTATGAAAGTGATGGATCACCATACATGTTAAACAATACATTTTTCTGATCTTGGAGAATGTTTATCTCGTTTCAAAATTTATAGATATCCTAAGAACTAAGCTAGAAAATTTAAAATAAACATTCACAATTACTAAGGTTACATATTTATGAAGAAAGCTGCACTTGTAACTCTTTATTTTCCTTGGCAAAACTTGGGCTTCTAGGCTACAATGATGACTTCCATAGATTGGATTGGATTGGATTCGAGATTAGGGCTATTCATAATTATAATTTCAGAAGTATTCACATCTGACAAATCAATAGCTGTACCGATATAGAACGCCATGTATGGTATATGAAGTCTTAATTTCTCCTGAATTCGCAGAGTAAACTATTAGAGAAACAAAAAACTTGGGAGTTTTTGAATATTTTCTTCTAAAAGAACTACCCCATTATATGTTCAAGTTATGGTACAACAAGTAAAAGCAACTTCTATTACGTTCATAGAGTTTTCGTACGAACGGACTACACAAACTCCCAATTTCAATTAGTTGGCATTAGAAACACTTCTGCATCATCCTAGCGCTTCTTCCCTCATTATAAAAAGAAAATCCTGGTAAATCAGATTCCAAAATCTTGAGACTAAATATACTAATGTAGTCTTTGGATTTGCACTGCAATCATGGAAGAAGACTGAGGGATACAGTGAACACTTAGAACTTAACAACCGGAACTAATCGAGATGACAATTTTGGCAACTGTCACTTCAAAATTCATAAGCCCAGATATGTGCCAATTCCTCGATACTTAATATAGATGCCAAAAAGTGAACAGTTCGGAAATACTTCTTTTTTGCATTCGTAGGTCGAATATTTAAGTACAGATCGATCAACACGGATTAAAAGGTAGAATGTAAAAATTTTATTAATTAACCTAATTCTTACGTTAATAATCTATAACAAACACAAAAGAAACTGTCAAAGACTTATTAGAATTTTTTTGTTACTAAAGTTCAGGAAATAAAAAAGCGCCAAGATTACGCAAAAAAAAGAAATAAATAAAAACAATTACTATAGTTCAAAGAAGGACAACTAAAAATCAGAGTAAACGTTGGAACATTTCTTAATCACAGTGGCATTCTTAAGTAATCATCTTTGCAGACGTTTCCTTTCCCTGGAGAAGACTATAAGCTCATTACCAGTAATTATTGGAAATATTCGATATTGTTACTTCAATGTGTCCCCATGCGCAATTTCACGTGAATTATGTTTTAAGTTATTTCTCTAAATCTCTCTCGTTTACCTAAAATAGCAAAATAGGAACTTGTTACATTGCTAACAATTACTTCGCGGAAAAAATCTTTTCCTATATGTGGAACGTAGCAACGATTGAAGCATTAGGAGGTCTAAAGCAATCGAATCCAACAAAATAGATTATCTCGATTTTTTCGAAGTTTACCGAATATTGTTGAGGGAGTAGAAAAATTGTTCAAAAACTGGATTTCAAAGAAAGAAATTGGGTGGAATCTGGGTCGTTTAAAAAAATATGATGAATTATGATTTTCAAGAAGATTACAACGTTACCCAGAAGCAGAAAAAGTACCCTGGTATAAGCAATCACGCGCTTGGAATACGATATTAGAAATAGTTCAATATGCTCTATTAGCAGTGTAGGAAGCTGCATATCAGCACATACAAATATAAAAAATAGCTTAGTCAACACCCTATCATAAAGCTTTTCAGAATTTGAACCAAGCTGTTACAAGCATACAGTTAGTTACCAAGTGAAGCTTAAATAATCCTCTTCGGCGACTCGCGTAAGTATTTGCTCATTACTAAGTTCATTTAGATTTATGTTTATTTTTTAACTTTAGTGCCGTTACTTCTTTTTTGTGGATTGTTTTACTTTGTGTAGTGTTTGTGTAGTTTCGAAGTGTAGTCCCAGATACTACTAGATTATACGAGAAGTAACAAGATGCATCTCTCTCCCTTAATGGTTACGGCCCTTTAAAGTTCCGGGATCTTGATGTTTTTCTTTCATTTTGTCCACTTAAAAATTATGTAATAAGTTATAAAACCTTGATATTGATAGTTTTAAATGTAATAATAGTAACCAAAATCAATAATAATTGGTGTTGTTCATCCCTTTGGATGTACAGCATTGATTGATTATCGTCAAGTATATTTAATAACTTTGCTACCTTCTAGTCGTGTTAATCATCACGCGACATTTTGGTGGAGGCGCCGGGTATCCATCCCGGTAGCTCTGCCACGCTAAACGAGAAGCATATTTTTATAGTATATATAAAAAAAGTTCAGATAAAATATCGTCGAATTCGAGCACTGATGCGAGAAAAACCAGTCTTATTTGCTTTCAATTCAATCCATTCTATACGAAATATGAAAAACTTCTTGCCGCATCAATATTACGAGGCGTATTTCAACAGCACTAATCTCCAGTAAGTGGCTGCAGAAGCTTAATTGACAAACGCTTTCGATTAGGTTTATATATGGGTAGGGCTTTTTATGTATTTTATTTTGATGTACTGTGCTCGTTGTAGAAAATGAACGGTAAACTTCGCGATTATCCCCAGAATTGCTTGTGGGTCCCATTTTCACTATTTATACCACCAAGTGTATAAAAAACAAGCTTGAGTAGTTCATAACTTTTAACATCATGGTACTCATGATAGAAACAGTCTTTAAAATGCAACTTGGAGAGTTATTCAAGATTTTAACAGGCTATAAAGTCAGTATCAGTATTTTACTACAGGAATGAACTTTTTAGCGTAACTAAGAGTAATGTAATTGTGTCGTTTATGCAGTTCAAGGTCAAAGGTAATCTCAGTCATATGACTTGTACTCATTAGTGTTTTCTTGGGGCGGGGGGTGTTATGTGTAAAAACCGTAACTCCTGCAATTGAATTGGAATCTAAACTATCGCCTATAAATTATAGCAAATCTTGTCAATGCTATGACCTAGGTGGCCATGTTAAACAAAACTTTGGCAATGCTATAAATTAATACAAATGCAATATAAAAAGTGATCGGAAAATTTAAAAGCATAGGCAGATGAAAAAAGTGCACACTAACGTAAACAGTCAGGTAAATGTACTTAGGACAGTCTATTTCTTACTAGACAAAACACTGGAACTTAGTTTAAGACAAAAGACATTAGTAAGTAAGCCAGCCTTTGTTCTCCCTTCTCCTTTTCTGCATTGACCCCAATTTTCGCCATGTTTAGTTGTGCCAATAACATGTAATTTAAAAAATCCTTGATTCAATGGAAGATACTTCCACCACTGCATTCATTAAAATCTGAATAAATAATAATTTTCCTTCAGGTGCATTTAATGGGTTGTTTTTAGCTGATGTGGAACTAAATCTATTAAATTAATTTATAATTTATAAATTAATTTACGATAAAGATTAATTAAATTTTTAAATAACGTTTTACATTAAAACATATTCTGAATGTAAATCTATATAAAGAAAAATTATCATCCCGACTGGGAATCGAACCCGGACCTTTTGCTTGTTACTCTACCTAAGGTGATTAAGATAATCATCAGAATGACATTATTTTTCTATACGAACTAGATAATTGCAAACATACAGTTCATGGATTGACAATTCGCCGACGACACATTAACTATCGATTTATCGAAGCTAATCTAGATTTGTTTGAATAATCCTATAAGGAAATGAATATTATAATTTAAGATAAAGTTAATTAATTTTTTAATTAATACAATGTTTTACATTGAATCATATTCTGAATTATCGATCCATGATATGATATCCAAAGTATACCTAGTACGCCTTATGGAGTCGCTTATTTCTATCGCTTAACATAGTTAAGTCGAGTTTGTGGCGGTCAGTAGTTGGATGGGTAAACCACGAGCGCAGTGTACTTGCCTATATGGCTCCGCTGCCTCGTCTTGCATACACATATCCACTCTGCGGCTCGGTGTGTCCGGCACTTCGACACCGAAAGGTATAAGAAGTTAAAGATTATGTATGTATGTATGTAGTTCATATGGAAAAAATGTAATTCTGGAGGTAATCACCTTGGATAGAGTTCAGATGGTAGAGTACCTGCTCGGACAGCGGAAGGTCCTGGTTCAATTCCCAAATCGGAGTAATAATTTCTGTATATGAATTTGCATTCAGAAAATGATTTAATGTAAAACAATTCCCTTGTAGGATCATTCAAACGAATCTAGATTAGCTTTGATAGTTCATGTGTCGGTCCATGAACTGAATGAAGCAAAATATATCTAGTGCACTTTGTATGTTTGCAATTATTTAATTCGAAAACATTGTCATTCTAACGGTAATGACCTGAGGTAGCTCACATGGTACTAACAGTATAAAGGAATCTGGTATAAGCTCAAATAGAAACTTTCTTGAGTAATGCTATATATTTCTTTTCTTGTGACGCCCGCAGCCTTTCGAATAAGTCGAGTAGTTAGAACGAAATTCGAGTTAACTCGATGCATCGTTAGTTAAAGGACGAAAAACGTTAAAGGACAAAAACAATATCTTCCGAGATGTTTTATTTGAAAAGCTATGAACAAAATTTAAAGGGCATTTTTGTGTTAACAGTTTACGTAGGTAGATAATAAATATAATAATAATAACTACTACAACCCATAACCTAAACCAAGGCCCCAAAAGCTTTAAGCTTGTGCGGGAGGGAGGGGGCGATTATTATTATTATGTAGGCCCAATGAGCGGCTGCAGCCGACTTACAGATGGGACAGCGCAAATCCCACATTTGTGTCACAGTTAAGGAAAACTGCAGAAAACCTTAACCAGATCTGCCGGCGCCGGGAGTCGATCGCGGGCCGCTTGGGTGAAAGTTCGGCACGCCAGATATTACACTACCAAGGTTGTGATATAATGTATTTGATTCTATAATAGATCTTCAGATTACTGAAATGCTGTAATATTTTTTGTAATGAATACGACTTCACTTGAATGGACATTCAACATGTTTTACTTCTTTCTCTCGTATAGTTAAAACTCTCAAAATGTGAAAACTCAATAGTAATTAAACGGTAAGATGCGACTGATTATTTTCAATATACGATTTGCTGTCAAGAACTAGCGTTGAACCATAAAACTTTTTCCTATCTTTAAATGCGAATGAGTTAACCTCGCAATTCAAAGGTTCGAACCCCGGCCAAGTAAATAAGGAAGTAAAACCGTAGATGCAATGTATAGCACTAAAAACCGCCACTGGGGGTGGAATTCTCTCATAATCGGTTAAATTCTAGTCACGTGGGCCGTATCATCAATCAAACGCTACTTCGATTCCTCGCCCAAAAACAAAAAAGCAAGTTATCCAATACCAGATTTGATCCAGTCTGTACATTCAAGTTATTTGCGGCTACCCATGTAGGAACTGCCAGTCTTGACAATAGGCCCCAGCTTGGCTGAATATTGGATAACCATATGTGGTTATTTCAACATTGGTCGAAGCCTAGGCCAACCTTCACATCCCACGCCTCGGCTGCTTTGTCGTGGCCCAAGGGTCAACCAACGCCTATGTACCAATGCTGGGCTCTCTGATCTCTGCCCAAGTCAGAGCCAACATTCAGCGCCCTAGTCTCGGTTTCTTACTGTTTGCCCAAGCCCCAACCAATGCTAGTGTTTTTAGACTTGGTTTCTTACCCTTGAACCAAGTTTGGGCCAATACCAAAATCAACTACCAATCATCTACCAAATCAAGCTTGTGAAGTTTTCTGTCATTATTATATCAGCTAGTAATTAATTAAGAGAAAAATATGAGAAAAGTTAAACTAAAATACCTACATAGATTATAATTATTATTACTAAATATAAATTCAGCTTTCAAATTTTTGCGCGCTTCGTTTCTTCGAAACAAGCACAGACATGAAAAGTCAGTAACGCGGCAGCTACAAGGGGAAGCCTTTACCGACGTCGACGTATTAGTCAGTGTTCATCCGCCTACCATGAGTGATGTTACGTTTAACCGTTTTGTAATATTATTTAAAAGAGTTTATTTAAAAACAAAGCTACGCTAATAAGAATAAATACAATTTTTAGTAGTAAAAATTAAACTTGTATGCTTGAAAACAATTTTTTAAGTCACTTTTTTTAAGTTTATTTGTTAAACACCTAAAATATTATTAATTTCGTATAAAATCAGTCTCAGCCTTGTTCTTGTGTAACAATTTTTTTAAGTTACGTTGTTATGTTACTAATAATTGAACGAATTAAAATAATTGGTAATAATTTAGAATGTTTGTGTTACTTTGTTTTCTTCATCAAAGTTATTTAATACAAGTCTTAATAGGCTATAGTACAATATTAAATATTAGGTTGGTCTCATACTCAAAGGTCAGTAATAACCCGCAGCTACCGTTGGATTCCGAACCTACACTATCAATGATTGTCAGCCATGATACCACATTAATATTAAGAGTGGCCCAATATTGGTTATATACCTTGGGCCAAGACTCAGTATTAGCGTCGCCACTATATTGGTTTTCACTATTGGGCCAAGATGTATCACCAATCTAGGGCCATGACTGATTAACAAGCTTGGCACGAAGTTATCATCCCAATTTTAGACCAGTCATGGGCCAGTCTTGGATTTCAGGCTTGTACCAGAGTTGATCGTAAAGCATCGTCCCAAGCCTGAGCCAAGCGCGGGCCCTTTGTTATTTCCTACATGGGTAGACATTATCAGTATAGCATTTAACACTTTAATACTGAATTGGCGAATTGATTTTATATGTAAAGCATTAGTGAAATAAAGCTTTCACGACATATCATGCTAATATGAAACGATGTAGTCCAATATGAAATTTTAAAAGAAAAGGTACAAGTGTGCTTCTCCAACTGCACACTCGCTTGCGAGAACCTCCTATAGTAAAAAATTAGTTATCTAATCTCAATGTCATTTTCTCTTCCAAATCGAAATCTCTACGTAAAAAATGTATTTTTTGGATAGAATTCATAAAAACAGTTTGTGCAAACACGTAAAATTCATAATTACTGTACAGTACTTTTCTGAATTATTAGAACACATATAAAACCAACCAACACTTTGTATTTATAGCTTATTTTATTGAAAGTATAGAAAACATAAATACAAATTGGTTCAATTTAATCAAAGGGGGTTGTAGAGTTTATAAATATTTAAGTATTATATAAAAGCAGGATTTAAGGGATAATCATCTCAACATTCAAACACCAATCATAGCTTTTTGTACAACAGTGCTACTATTACAAAACGATTATCATCAATTCAATTGTGTAAACATCAAAGCAATCCGCATTCTCATTTCAATCTCGATAATAATAGCCAGTAGTTGGTTGTAACGTTATGAATATTTTAACTATTAGCAGCAATGATAGAGTAGCTGCGGATGTAATTTATTAAACATTTAAAACAGTGATTTACTTAAGCTAATAGACCTTACCGCAAATGAATGATATTTATACACACCACACGGTTATTATATCCTCATACAGCTACGTTTACAGTAGTAACACCAGTAGCAACGTGGTCCTTTCTGATCTCTGAACTTACCTGAAAATAAAAAAGATAAATTAGTTTATTTGATAGAGTTACTACATATTTAATAAAACTTTATTAGTAATTATTAAGTTACAAAACTTTTTAACATAGGATTACGCTGTGAATGAAGAAACCAAATAAGGCCAAAACAGCCGTCTATAGTTATTTTTTAATTCAGCACACTGCTTAAAAGAAAACTTAAAAAATAAACTATAACTAACTAAAATAAACTAACTTTAAGTATAAAAAAGTTTGCATTAATTACATAAAATTAATCAGAATCACTTTATAAAACAAATTTAAATCTTAAATACACTTTAAAAGATTAGAACTCCGATAGAAGTGGAAAAACAAAAATAATTAGAAGTTCGTTTTCGAGCACTTAGATACCTCAATTAACCAAATTAAGACTTGGAAAACGTTAAGAATTGAAAGACACTTTCGTTTCTGAAACTTCTAACGTTGAAGGGAACAGCATTAAAATTCCAGTAAGGAGTGCATCGTTAAAAGAGCGGCAACAGGTGAATTAGAATTTTCCAACCATTTTTTCCCTGATCGCTGTTATTATTACGTAATGAATGGACAGAATGAAAAGAAGAATCATTAAGAGATTGAGAAAAGATTATGTTACACACAGCAATTAATAGCGGTAGACTGTTAGAACAATATTGGGAAATAGAAATACTTTGAGGTTATGTTTAAGAATCTAAAGTTGAATAAATTATACAGGAAAACACGAACAGGCTTCTTGTAATTTGAGAAGCAATTAAATAAGTAAATGATTATCTTTGTAAAAACTACCTACTATTATAAAATCCTGCGCTAACGGGAAAGGTATAAATTCATAGTTTCAGAAATTTCTTATTTTCAGATTCAACAAAAGTATGGCAAAATAATTCTAGTTGAATATGAGACACTCCAGTTTTATTAGATTAATATTTGGGTCAAGTCTTTGGAACATTACAATAAAAAATTGAGGCTTTAAGCATTTTTTTTAAGACTTTTGGTATGTTAACGAGTTTCTGTGTATTCATCTACGTCCAGAATCAACCATCCTCTACTACTTCCTCTTCGATTATTAATAGTGAAAGCGATACACCACAAAGTTCCGGAAAAAGCAGCTCATTGGGTATAAAGCAAACTACTTCGCGCAGTTATTCTATATAGGATACCTAGAAAGGATTTGGCAGGCAGCACTTCAAATTTCGTCCCTTAGAGTTAGGGCTTTAAACTAATTTTCCAAAATGGCGTCTAAAACTTTGAAAAATGTTATAAATTTGAGAAAAAATGCAGTATAGACGTCGTTTCAAGATTTGCCGGGGGGTTGTAGGTCTCATCGTTTAGCAAAAAATTAAAAAGCACCGTTATAGCAGTTGACATCCATTTTAAAAAATGACACACGTTCTTAAGGCCCCTAATGGTATATGAACAGCGCCCACCGTCATATCGAGTATCAAAACCAGATAATATTTGAGCGCTGAAGACGTATACATACACAACATGCGCTTGTGTATAAATATAATAGTATTTGAAACAACGTGTAAACCAGTTAAGATATTTAAGGTCCATTTAGTCGTTTTCAAAACGCTTTGCGATTTATTTATCTCATATTCTTTCACTCTCCTCTACATTTTTTGCATGCAAGTGTACGGGCAGCGAGTGCCTTCAGTGTAAGTGTAACGCATGGACTCCACTACGAGCCTCAACCGCATCTTGTTACGTGCTAATTTCGTAGCATCCTGTATAGCTATGCTTTTGTGTTATGTTGTGCAGCGTTAGGGATTTTCGTATTCTCTTTCCTTTTAGTTGCCATTTTGGTTCGGAAAATTTAATTTCCTGTTGATAAGTCGACTGACATTTCGTTCAACTTCTTTCAACGAATGTTTTAGTGGCACTGTCGTTAAAATGATTTTCCCTTTAAGTTGTGAAATGGGAATTGCATTTGTACAGATATACAATTAATTTTTGGTGGCGATTTCCAATGTATATTGGTACCATAAGGGATTTACCACTAGTTCTTTTTGAGGCTAGGGGCACGTTCTTGAAGGTTCGTAGTTTTTAACTTTTCTTTACGTTCAGTCGCTTATACTGTAATACTTTTTGACAGGATTCGTTATTTAATCACCGTTAAGCCGTATTTGGAAGTATAACTTTATCACAAGGTCGCCTTCCATCTAAGGTACTTATTCAATGTTTGATAGGTGCATTCTTTTCTGATCTTGTTTGTTACAGACCTTTTTTATTTAATCTTAACTTCATACACTCTCAGTTGTATATTTGGGTTGTTAAAAAACCACTATGTTGAGCTTCTTGCTCACGTACAGTTACTTGGTTGCTGGCTGTCTCCTTTGGATCACGCTATGTTCAACCTGGTTTACATTTATATTGTAGCAACTATTTATAACAACGATAACGTTTGGCAATCCTTTATTGTAAATAAAACATTACTGTATATTTGTTATTTGTACATTATAATTTTCTGTTTTAAATGGTTTTTCGCCTGTGTGCGTGTAGTACTTAGATCGAGGTATTCATTTCTTATATACTTATAAACTACTATTACATATATGGTACATAATCAGTTTACATTGTTAGGCGCCCGAAATGGGGTAGAATTTTCTGGACATTATCCTAATAAATACTTTTTGAACTCTCCGCTTTCAAAATCATGTTTTGCGAACATAACAGTTCAACGCAAACGTAGTGTTCGCGCACTCGAGCTTCACAAAACATACAAAAAGCACTAGCCGCTTTAGGCTCTCTAAAAATAATTTGACTTGATAATGAAATTTAGTTTAAAAGACATTTGGTTATTACAAATCACATAAGGGAGATTAGTACCTAAACGCTAATAATTACTTGGTTTTATGTTTACTTTGTATTCGCAACGGTATTAAACATTTTGGTTAATTTTACATTTTTTTAAATAAACAAATACAGAAATACAATCATAGTACAGATTGGTAGTGTAATGCCTGGCGTGCCGGACTTTCACCCAAGCGGCCCGCGATCGACTCCCGGCGCCGGCAGATCTGGTTAAGGTTTTCTGCAGTTTTCCTTAACTGTGACACAAATGTGGGATTTGCGCTGTTACATCTGTAAGTCGGCTGCAGCCGCACATTGGGCCTACATAATAATAATAATCGCCCCCTCCCTCCCGCACAAGCTTATAGCTTCTGGGGCCTTGGTTTAGGTTATGGGTTGTAGTTATTATTATTATTATTATTGGTTTCTATTTTTAGTGGTACTAAAAGGGTGAGTTTCCCTTATTTTCTGGTGAACGAAATTGAAATGAGCATAATATAGTCATAAAAAGGTAGAGGCCTCATGAATGACAACAATAGTTCGTAGGCTGTCACTTTGTATGGAAAGGATGAAAGAGTCCCGAATACCGCCGTGGTATCACCAGTTCACGATTTACACGTCGAGTGTTTACCCTTATTTTTACACTTTTTTTAGGGAAATAAAAGTATTTTATTATAATTATTCTCACAGGAAACTCCCATAGCAACTCTGTTGAGCTGCCACACAGTTGCAAAGTAGGACCTGCGCAGCATCGCGCAATATTATTAGCAAAATAGTATGCTGTATGTTTTGTCACATGAAGTGTTTGACTATGCATTCCTATTTCATTTAATTTGGTCTATTTTGAAAAATATATTAAATATTTCGGCCAAATGATCATAGCAATCGGTGCCATGAGGTACGAAGGATGCTCCGCCATCCTGATTCCTCGCCCAAAAACAAACAAAAAAACAAACAATATTAAATATTTTAACTTAATATTAGAATTGTATTTGAACATAAACACATTTTGAACGTGTGTACATCTTCAGCATTACCCACAACAGTGGGTGTTGTGTATTTACCACTAAGGGAGTGCGACATTTTACAAAACGTCTGTCAACTACAACTACATACAAACAATAACGGTGCCAAGTAGGACATTGTTAAGGTCGCTACATTGTTTGGGCGTAAAATAGCCGTATAAGCAGAATGCGCAGCCTTCTTCATTAAGCCCAGTAATTTAAATATGCCAGCATTAAGACCTAAACGACGAGGCCTATGACCCTTACATGAGTTACATCCATCTCCTCACTCTCGAATTATGTAGAAACGACCTCTGCACTGAATGTGTGTTCAAATTTCGAATTTTTCAAATTTTAAGCGCCAATTTGGAAAATAATCTCAAAACCTTAATTGTAAGGGACGAGATTTGAGGCGTTGCGGGCCAAATCTCTTCAATGTGGTATGTGTTAAATCCAAAACAGAGCTACAGTTAACACTCCTTCCAATTGTAGTGTTGCTTTCGCTTTTACTTCAAGGAGCAAAAACCCAATAATTGAAGACATTGTTGTTCTATCATGTTGTTGTTCATTCCCTAATGAATATAAGTTATCAAAGTCGAAGATCGTGCTGAGCTCTTGGGCACCTCGTGGGTAATGTTATTAGTGATTTGTAACTCAAATTAACTTATTTAGTGAATCGTTAACCTTTTGGGTTTGTTGCGACTATGTAATAAAGCGTTAGCTGAATCTATTAGTGATCGAGCTACCAGTTAAATTAAACCAACAAGAGTAATGGTAACATATAAGCTCATACATTTCTCCTATAACATAAAATAGTCTACAACAACAGGTAACTCGCAATCAGTAACACCGAGATACACATCAATGACGAAAGTTATCGCTCAAAGTATCGCACAAAGTAAGTTTTAGGTATTTTGGGCTATAACGAACTGAAGAATCTCAAGTCACCTAGAAACCACGAGAGAGATATGTTTAGAACTATTCACTAACGTACATTCCATTTTTGAAATCAACCCCTTAAATAGAAAACTACTCCATATGAATAATCCATTTTTGGAATCATTCCCTAATTTGATAGTTCAGCCTCCCTGAATGTTAAGACCACCTTGTATATTGATAAAAATGCTATTGGGTTATCTTTTAGAAGACACCCTGTATACTATAAAAAGTCGACTTTTAATGTTTTTTTGCAACACCATCTAGGTCTAGTTATTATTCACTGCAAAATTCTCGATTTTTTCTTAGCGATAAGTGCACTTTTAATCAAAAATAAATCTTTTGTTGTGCGACATGACGACTGAATTCAATCAATTACAAAGCAGCTTGTTGGTCACGAGACCCACGCTTCTTTGTTCGTTGCAAGGAAGCTTCTTGTTTTCCTCCCTTCTTATGAAAGCCTTGGTGAAGTGAACGCTTAATTATGGGGTACTGTATAACTTTTCAAATTTTCCTTGAAAATTCCCTTTTGATGGGACATTTATTAATTAGTGTATGAATTGGTTTTGTGACTTATTGTCCATCTTGAAAATACACCCCTTGAGAATTTGAAATGGTAATAAAATATATTTATTTTAATTAAAGTTTCTTCTTGTTTTACTGATGTAATCAATAAACTCTTCTTTACAATATCCATCATTATTTATAGGGAAAGCCGATACAGACTTTAGTTCGAGAAAATAGATCCATCAGACTTAAATTCAACTTGGCGTTTTAAGCTTTGTGTCTATTTTGGATAACAACATATTTTCGTGTTAATCTTTATGGTGGAAACTGCCAGCTTTACCTTTGTTTGTTTGATGTTATTGGCGAATAATGGTTTTGCTGCCATTAGTATTTTGAATCCCCACAAGTGATTAACTGGAAGCCTTCTACAAAAAGTTCATAATAACCTGGTGATCATCTGCAACGTGTCAATGCAAACCACGTTAGTAAACAAATTTAGTTTATAGAAACAAACAAGTGGGTTTTTTATCCAATTGTTAAGCGGAAGCGATACTTGATGCATAGTCTCGAAATTTAAGATTTAATCAATAGAATCTGTTAGAATGTTTACACATTAGTCTTATAAGCTTTTGAACTTAATTTTTCAAGTAATTAATAAATTTAAATAACGATCAGGGTTGAACTTAGCATTATTTTTAAATTAGTTATGAATCGTTTGAGCGATTATTTATTTTTACGTAACAACATTATTATTTATAGTAATACATTAGTTAATTAATGACTGAAGACCTTCTAGTTCAATATTAATCCAATAAATGGATAAGAAATTTTTATGTGAATAAAATATGATATTATTGGAGTTAGTTCTTGTCTTTTATTAGTTGATATTCTTGTGTTTTAACGGAGTGAAGGAAATCTGTTCTTGCACGATTTGAAACTGATTCGTGTTACGATCTAAGACTCTGTTATTGGGAGCTTTAATGCTAATATTTTGTTGTTTAAATCAATCATGCTGGCGCCCGTATCCATAGCTCCTACAATTTGATGATGTTCTAATTCGACCACAACCTGCTTTAATTTGACAAGAGACGAGTCATGTTTATTGTTCAGGCTAAACCGAGGCCTAAGTAAGTATTATAATGTTTAGTAGATTTGTTCTTTCTAATTAATGTTACAAATTGACGCCCATTTTGCGGCGCTGGCTTTTTGTTAGTTACAAATTGGCGTTCAAGTGTATGGCTTTTGTTTTTGTAAAATAACTCTTGTTATTGTAATAACTCTTGCTGACTATTTTATGTTTATCAAAATGTTTTTGTTACACAATCAGGAAAGAGTTCTTATATGTATGTATTTTAGAGGAACTTTAACTACTAAAAAGTCTACATGATTCTCTACTATTGATAACATCAGTAGGAGTCGTTATTAAATGTTTTCTTCTGATTAATTTTCTTTTAAAGAGGAATTGTGCAGTTAAAAGCCTAATTATTGAGTTTTACAGTACCAGCATGATTTTTCAGATAGATGTAGGCAAATTCTTATGTTTATTAGAATTATGATTTAATACTAAGTTCTTTATGACTTTAAAAGTTTGAATAACATTTCATTTCAAATTGTAGGGTTTTATAATAACACTCATGATTACTCATGAGTCAAATCATTTGACTGAGTCGTAGTACAAAGTTTCCCTTCAGTTGTCTAATAATATAATAAAAGCAGATAAACGAAAAACTCCATAAAGGATGTCTCATTTAGCTTCAGTTTAGCCATAACCTCAAATTGCCCAAGATTTATGTACTATTAAATACTAATATGAGTCTGCCCGACAAAAACAAGTTAATTTACTTCAAAATACTTAAAAAACACAAAAACAAAAAGGACAAAGCTTAAACATTCATATAATTATGTCGTTAATTTGCAGCGCATATACACGTGACGAAACATTTTACTCGACAAGTTTTATACGTAATTAAACACTTCGCACGCACTCGCATATATAAAACTCATTTTAAAAATTCGGCCTGGCTTTTACGATTTGTTTTATTACATACAGTTTATATTTATTTAAAAATTCTCAACGCCTTTTATCATTCATTAACGTTATTATTTTATTATACAGTATATAGTTTAATTTAATAAAGTTGGGACAGTTTAGCTTTAGAAGTTTATTAATTTTTAATTAGAAACAAATGCTAAAAGACTCAATATAATTTCGCAGGGCAATAAAATTTTATTTCGAGCAATCAATAACCCAAAAAGACATTTATGTGTGTGTTTCGTTTGTTTTCATCAATAAGATTTTAAAATAAGAGTTGTGGTTTTTTGGCGTTTCCGTTAATAGAAACCTCCCAACACAAAAAAGTGGTGGGCCTGGATGGCATGCACATTAATCTAATTTCAATTTAAAAAAGTATATTTTTTCTTCGGTTGAAGATTAAAAATGTTGGGAATGTTGTAACCTAAAATCATGCAACTGCCGTCAAATGTAGCTATTTAGAAAATTATTGCTCTGCATACGTAAACAGTAAACACAATTAATTCGATGCTGTAGGAAGAGTTTCGACGTAGGTATGTACTATATAACACCTATTAAGTCAACTACTATTTATGACACGTTATTACGTTACGTCTTGTATGACTTCCGCTAGGTTTATTTATTCCCTTTTATAACTGCCGCGAGATGATTAATTGATTCTGGACAACAATACAATTACATTTGTACTGATTGTTTTAGTCAATAAAAGTAAGATTGACGGAAGAAATAAATTTACTAGATTAGTTGCAATAGTATGATTTCGTTGTACAATATATATGTATATATACATTTATATTGTATGCTTCAGGAAAGAAAAAATAAAAAATACCAAGGGAAGAAATTCCGTAAAGAAAAATTAGAACTAATTTTTATTATCTATTAATCTGCAATGGCATATGCTATTTGCACAGGTTTGGCATATACTATTATGCATACCATAATAGTATTTAATTGTAACACATAATTTATTTTTATAAACATTATAATTATAAAAAATTATTTATTTGCGAAATATATTAAACATTCTATTGAAAAAAATTACCCGAACCGGGAATAGAACAGGCGTTTTGAAATATTGGTGGGGGCCTAGCTCAAGAGGTTCCTCAGCTGATGGTTCAGGACTGTTAGAATATAGGCTTAATGGTCAATCAGTCTCATAATGTAAAACTTCAACTGCGGCTTGACCATTAATAATTAACTAAATTAATAAGCCGTAGATTAGTTGTTGGATTATGTGTTAATTGAAGTTTATTAGATATTTAGTAAAAATGCTTCAATGCAATTTTCGTGATTGACTGGTCATTGATGACATTGGCCACATCATACTATACACATATACGTTTTCTTTATTTTCTGAGCTTTTAATCACATTTTCTTCATCGTCCTGATTCTCGAAAGCTAATTTCAGTGATTAAAATAAAATTTAAAATTTTAATTAAAATATTGAATCATTTTCGTTGATCTTTTAAATAAGGACAAAACCCGTCCTTTCCTATAAAAAAAGAACGAAGAACACACTCTTAGAAAAAAGGACTGTTCTTCCGAAAAAGGATCATCTATAATAATGTACATGAAATCAGAGTACCATGGTCAGATTTTTTTGAACTCCATCCAACGCAGCATCTAACACATGTGCCCAATTTTACGTCCTATGTTGTACCCTCATTTATATGTTCCAGTTCCCCCTCCACAATTACAATCTTTAAAAAGAACTTAGTCCATTGTCCATTTACTCCATCCAACTAATTGATTTTTTGCTTATCGATACATAAACAGTTAACTACAGCAAAAATTAAAAAAATTGCGAAGTTAGTACTCACGAATGTGAAATTTTTTATTTTTTCTTATCGAATACTGATTGATACGTACATATGTATGACAAAAGTGAAGTAGTCTTGGGAAATCTCACACGCCAGTATCCCAATTGCACTACTACTACAATTTTTACACCCACACTGTTATTTGTTTACCTTTAATCGTTTGCCCACTGATATGTAAAAAAGTTCAACAAAAGTTAAACAAAAAAGGTCCTATTTCGGTCCAGTAGTTTGGTTTTATTCTGTAAATTAAGCCCGCGTAGAAGTCAAGAATAGATATCACACATCAGCCAACATATTTGTAAGCAATATATTCGTGTAGTTTGCTTAATTTTATATATTATTTAAATAGAAGATTTTTTACCAAGAAGTACGATGAGTAGTCAGCAATGCCTCAAAACCGGATCCGGTTCTGCCCATCACGTGACCCGACATCTGTCGTTATTACGCGTACAGCCGCATCCCTCCACATCAGTTAGTTTGATTTTGTGAATGTATCGGCAAGTTTTTTAATATATCTAAAATCGATTATCGCAAAGCAAATTGAGTACCAAAACGTTCGTATACTCCACGACAGCGAATACATGTCTATGAAGATGGCCATTGAAGTATACTTCATACTATCTCAAAATTTTGCACGAGGCTAGTTTTGGCACAGTGGTGGCATTTGCTATGTGCCTCCTGTGCCCTGGCACAGAGTCTCGAACATTCCCCATAGAAACTCCATATCAGATAAATCATGCAAACATGCTTTTAGAGAAGTCACAACGGCTCAAAAATCTGAGAAGATGTCAGGAATTCACATATTCATCGTTATTATTCAACGGTAAGTACGCCCTAGGATGTATTTATTGAGTGTCTAACATGAATAAATTCAGTTTATCAAGTACAATATTTTTTTCGAAGAAACAGTCGGACATGTAGTTAAACTAAATAATACATTTGCCGACATTTTGGGACCACCCAAAATTCTGTAACATCACCGCATAAATGCCCTTATGACGTCATCAACATTTCTTAAAGGACGACCCCCATTTTTATGGGTTATTTTTACAAGACGTTTAAAGTAGTATACCACTACCATATATTAAAATTTTTAAAAATCTGTAAGCATTCTTAAGATATGATACATTAAGACTTAAAAAACAAGAACATTTAATGAGAATTATGACTGTTTCTTACAAATATTCAAAGTGTTACCGATTTACTTGCTGGCAGTACCCTAAACAGTAACAAAACTCATCCACTACCTCGGCTGCAATAAGTCTACGCTCACGTCTTATTTGTTCTTTCAAGGTCTCCACATTTGCCGGTTTCTCCTTGAAAATTTTGTTTTTCAAATAACCTCATAAAACCTATTTGTAACCCTGACAATTATTGCCATGATACCAGTGACTGCCGCATGTGTGCAGAGAGATCATTTCCATGACTAAGAATCATAAAAACGTACCTTAAGAATACAATGACACATGAAAACTGTCATTAGTTTCCATTCTTTCAATCGAAAATGGCGTCGCGTCCTAACTATTCCATGGTGCCTAAACACCTTAAGTGACCTAAAGTAAGTTCCTGTGACATATTTTTGTTTACATTTGTATATTGTAGGATTTAACTTTCACCTGAGCTTTTATGTCTATTTCCCCCCCTTCCCCCTACCCTGTTATTCGCAAAATCTTTTCAAGGGGGCCTCACGCCAAGACCTCGCAGATAGCCCCGCAACCGCAAAGGCCGCCTCTGTATTTGGCACAATGCAGAGCATGCGCAGATTAGATAAGGACGTGAGGGTAACGGAACAGGAATTATTTGAAAGTGGCGTGCAGTTTCGAAAAAATTAAATTTTCAAAAATATGCAGCAGTGCAGCTGTTATAGTAAGGTTAAGTACGACTACGTATCGTGCGATTTTACACAAACAACGAATTTACTTATTATATAGTGTAACGAATGGGGAAACCCCGCCGAATCACGGGTGGCAAAACATTCCAGGGCGACAGCGTCATACACCCGCGAGAACGTTCTAGTATGTTCTCTACACTTCCGTATCCATATACATATATGGGCCTCTATGCGAGGAAGGGAATTCAGTTAGTGTTCGACCGGCGTATTGAAATGTGCTTTGTGTAATTAGTAATCAAATATATTAGTGAATAAATAAATGTTTGGTAGTTGTTGTAATAATAAATAAATAGTCCTTTTATAATCTACGTTAAGTTTCTAAATATCTAGCATTTAAGTTCATTAAACAGTTTGTAATTATAGTGTTAAATAATTAGTTAAGATTAAATTGGTGTATGTAAATAATATCTCTCTTGTTAATATACGATTCAACAGCATTTTTGTTATTATTTTAAAAAGAAATTACGTTAAAATAGCAATCATTATAGGAAAAACCTTTCACAAATGGTTAATAATAATCTAATAAGTAATTGTAATACTAATATGACAAACAGTAGTACAATAACAAGTCATAAATGTTGGTAAACAATAAGGGTAAATACGACTGGGGACAGCTGTACATAACCTCATTTTACGACATGAGGGTTTACGAATTATACCCTTATATCCTAACCATACCACCTTTTATGGTCTATTACTGTTAATACCTATGTAGTAGCCTAACAATAAAATTGTGTCAACTCTTAACTGTAAAACTTTTTCTAAAAAATTAATAATACTGTTAACAATGTTGCAACAACAAAGTCAATCCAATTTTCTTTGCCCGTTCTTTCAATTTCTGCAACAATAACCTGACATGTTTTCAACAGGAAGCTCGGCCGAATAAATAAAATTGTTGCTCGGCGTATTGATTTAATACTTGCGACTTTGATGCGGTTATTGTAACAATTTCCATAATAAAGTCATTGAAAAAGCGGAACGCAGCTATATTCCTTTAAAGCCGCTAAAAGACACGAAGGACATCTCATTCCTTTCTTGTCGAAAATACAGACGCCATTTCCTTGGTACAATCAATCAATCTCAGAGATTATTATAAAATCTGACGTGTACATCAGAAGTTATCGAGTATAATGATAATAAGGGTCGAAAAACATCAACTGTTTTGATCTCACTAAATCTTATACCATTTATCCTTCAATTACTTTGGTACAAGAAAATATAAACAGAATCAAATCACAAGGGAACCGGAGCTATTTTTTCCATTAGAGGAAAATGGAAAAAGCGAACACCTGCTGCTATTATAGCCAGGCGAAAAGAAATGAAGGTTTTTCCTTTAAAAATTCAGAGCTGTTAAGCTAAAAACCAGAATTAGCATGAAAATAAACCTGAAACGTTGATTTAATGTAAAGAGAGCGCAATCGAGTGGTGTACGTTGAAAGTGAATTAAAACTGCTAATTCCGAGGAAACCGCGAAGTGAAGTTGAAAAGAAATATATACGCCACGAGTATTACGTTCATTTTTTGCTAAAGAGTTACATGCAGTGAATAATGAATGTGTATTAGAAAACTTAACCTAACAATTTTGGAGGTTATGGTCAAATTCAGTATGACAGATAACAAAATACCGAGAGTACTTTTGACTCGTGCTAAACTTGCTAGCAACATTGAAGTGCTCTCCATTTTCTTACAAACAGAATAGTTCTTGGTTTGATGTTTTCGAGCAATTTCTGCTAGAACTAGATAGAAAGTGGGAAGGTAGCACATTTTTCTGGAATTCTGTCTTTTAGTTTATCGATTGTGTGAAGAGGTTGTCTAAGTTTCACATCATTAAGTTTTTGACATGTTACTTTATAAGTATTCACTCCATGCCGAAGTCTGTTACGTAAAATTATACCACATCTTATTAGGAAATTATTTTACGTGCATCTTTCTTGATATAATCGACCATTATCAATTTATACTCAATTTTCCATTTAGTTGCTATAAAATCTGTAGTTTTATAATGGAGGAAAAACGTTTGGAGAAAAGGAAAAAGTGCTACAAAAAGTAGTTGCAATCTGTACAGCATTTTAAACGCATTTTATAATCATTGAATTGCTGCGGTAGAAGACATAATAATCGAGTTCCAGCTGCAGGTAATCATAATCACAGGATACGAAGAACTTATCTTGATGATAGTTCATAAAATCGTTTTCGTGCCGATTCACGTGCTAAAACTGTGCCAACTACTGCACCTGTGGATTCTGATAATCAAAATCTAATTTGCAATTCATCGTTATTGAATATCTCTCTAGTTTGACTTGAAACTGGTTAAATCCGTGTTGGATTAAACGTGAGTGATGTCAGTCAGATTTTACATGATTTCCATTTGTCATTTTGCAGCGCAAGCCATAGCCGCTTTAAATTGGCTACATTTTAAATTAGTGGTAGCACTGGCAGTATGACAAATTTGACACGTTGTAGTACACAAGCTTTAAATTACGACGAGCAAGAACTGAATGAAAATGTTAAAATCCTGTCCTAATTAGTTCCTCTATAATTAATTAATTGCAAAGGAACTTGTTTGCCCATTAGTTTTAACTCTTGTAAAAAAGATTCGTGCACTTTTTTTGTTCTATTTTAGTTGTTCGTCGTCAACAAAATTGCCTTACTTAATTTATTAATTTATAAATTTAAAACCTTTGTACTTATGTATATAAGGTGGTCTATAAAAAAAAGTAAGCAGTCAATCGAATTTTTGCAAATGGGACACCGTGTATAATCTACTCGCCTAAAAGATTTCTCTTTATATTCATTCTAAAAATATCATATCAATAACATTTTTTCGTATGATCAATCGTTTGCGTGTAAATTCGGATTCTTTTTACATTTAAAAATTCATTTTACTCAATTAAAAACCGTGTCAACCCTGGAACGTATTGAATACAATATGGAGTCCTAAACAGTTTATACCTGCGTAGGCAACTTTTAAAGGACGATTGCTTATCTGTACTTCGGTCATTGTTGATTAGTTATTTTTAAGTGTTCAAGATGGCAGATTTTAGCATTCGTTAAAATTACGACATATTTACATGATTTATGGAGAAACTGGTAATGCAGTGACAATTGCTAGAAGGGCAGAAATTCATAAGAAAAATAACAATAAGTTTATAAAAGGGGTAATTCTCAGGTGGTGCAGTTTCTAATATTATTTTCCAATTATTTTATACTTCGAAAGTATTAGAAATACAATGGGTAATTCCGACTAAAATTACAGACAGAGCTTCTACCGTTTGTAATAAAAAGGAATAAGACGTGCTTCACTTCGCTTGTACAGAAAAACAAATCATTCAGCAAATCTGCTACAAAATAAACAAAGCTGATCGGTTTGTTTAGGCTAAACGATTTGAATTCAGAAACAAAGTTAGGAGCTTAAGCTGTAATATGTGGTCCATTTTAAGCAAGGTATATACCAAAATTTCGCACAGTTTTTGACTCAATCTAATTTCTTTAATTTGTTTTAAGAATGCAACATTTAAAAAAATAAGATTTACCTACTGCAACGTATATGCAACCAATTATTATAATACATGATGCTTATAGATACCTACAGTAATGTTTTACAGTAAATTTATTTGATTGAATACTAATTACGGCTTTTCTTCGCCAAGTCTTGAAAATAGCTGAAATGGTGCTGCTGTTAAGAAGGCGCTATGAAAAAGTGGTACGGCTAGCTCTGGGAGTGAATACGATTACGATTACGTCTACGACAGAGAACGCAAAGGCCTTGACGGAACGCTATCAATATTTCCCAGTAACTTACGTTATTACATCCGAATTAAAAAAATATGTTTGCTAATCATAATCTAACCAAATGAATAAATAAATACCAACATAGGTGCCCGCAGAGATTTGTCCAGGGGGGGGGGCAAGCCTTGAATGAACGGCATGCTAGGGGGGCAAGCCTAGAATGAACGACATGCTAGGCATAGGTTCCGAACCTTTTATGGACTACCGCCCCCTTTACAAGAAAAAGAATTCTAACGCCCCCCTTTACATAATAGTTAATTATACCAATTTTATATGTCTGTCTATTATCTATTAATAATCACAAATTAAAAATTAATTCTCTCTCTCTGTAATCGTGCTACTCGTGGTCGTGGCTGAGGGTCGTGATTATTAATTATTTAAAAATACAATAACATGTTATAATAAAAACATTTAATTCAGACAAAGACCATACAAAGTGTTATTAACAAAATTATAACTTAACCAACAAATGCAAGACAATACACAAAGCTGGAGCACACCGCACTGGCGCACTACACAAAGGCAAAGACAAGACGATTAATCAAAATTAGTAAAAAAATATAATAAAAAAACAAAATTCAATAAGAAAAAAAATATATATCAATGAGACGGTTGAGGCTGATAGAGTTTTAACAATTTGTTAATGTCGGGTTTCAATTTAGTTAACATCAGTCGCAAATCGCAAAGTCTCTCAGTGATCTGCCTTTTCTTAAATAGCACATACACGGTGACTCCCCGACGACGTCGGCGAAAACGTCGTCGACGACGTCGGGGACAAGGTCGAAATAATGAGGTAATGTTTACATTTACTGTAATTTAATGCATGACTGTGTATAATAAAATTATGAATATCGTATTTCTTTTAAGACATCAAAATGAAAGAAAGTAGTTTTGAGCATAATAAAATGCGTACTGAATTTCTTTAAAGTATTTCGAAATAGCTTATGCAATTAACAAAACTTTTCATAAGCGGAATAATATTGATATCCATCGATAGAATTACAAGTAACCCTTTATTATAAAACGAAAACTCTTTGTTTTTTTTATTAATCTCATTCTTAATTTAGTTTAAAAATGGATATAATTAACGCAGGATTTAGGATTCTGAGTTCTGGCGCGCAAATAAGGATTTCCTATAAAGGACTTTTGATAAAATTTGGTAGTGATAATCGTCGGAAAAATATCATGTTTAAAAATGTAATGGTTTCACCGTCGCTTCCTTTTCCGTGTAGTTTTAAAATTTTATGCTGATGGTACATAACCCTGATGGTACAAAAATCCTTCGGCTCATTTTGTCGCAATTCTTTTAACAAGGACATGTGTGAATATTGTTTGCGATCTAAAAACCAATTCTTTGCCTATTTTCTTTTTTTTCGTGGTGTTTCAGTTTCTTCTTCTTCGAAGCACAAGGCAACTGCCACACCAACTGCAATTTTTTTTCTCAAAGATAATTTATAAAAATCCATCTTATCACTTGAAAGTGTCACAGCATATTGAATTCATAATGTTTTCTTAAAAAGTATAATAAAGAAAGCATATATTTTTTAGTAATCCCAGATGTATATGTTTATTTTGCCTAATAATAATTTACAGTTGACAAGGGTTTTATTTTCACAGTTGTAAACAGTTGTTTGTAAACAAATGTAATAAAAATGAAATAATTCAAGTAAACCCGAAAAAGATAGATATAGTATAAGGTTATGTACCATCAGCATAAAATTTTAAAACTACACAGAAAAGGAAGCGACGGTGAAACCATTACATTTTTAAACATGATATTTTTCCGACGATTATCACTACCAAATTTTATCAAAAGTCCTTTATAGGAAATCCTTATTTGCGCACCAGAACTCCTAAATCCTAAATCCTGCGTTAATTATATCCATTTTTAAACTAAATTAAGAATGAGATTAATAAAAAAAACAAAGAGTTTTCGTTTTATAATAAAGGGTTACTTGTAATTCTATCGATGGATATCAATATTATTCCGCTTATGAAAAGTTTTGTTAATTGCATAAGCTATTTCGAAATACTTTAAAGAAATTCAGTACGCATTTTATTATGCTCAAAACTACTTTCTTTCATTTTGATGTCTTAAAAGAAATACGATATTCATAATTTTATTATACACAGTCATGCATTAAATTACAGTAAATGTAAACATTACCTCATTATTTCGACCTTGTCCCCGACGTCGTCGACGACGTTTTCGCCGACGTCGTCGGGGAGACACCGTGAGTGGTGCCCATTAGACAGTAAATTAGCTACTGCACTAAACGATCACGATCAGCCAAATATGACGAAGGAAACGCAATTAAAAATTTCTGTACTATTTCCCACAATCCAGGGTGGAGAGCTGATATTGATTTTTGGAGCCAGAACTCTTGGTATCCATTTCTGAATTTTACTTTTAATTCTTCATTAGTTGCGAGTTCTACGAGTTCTTCTTCTAAATTTGATGATTCTGCTGTATCCGCATTTGCGAAAGGGTCTAAAACCCAGCTTGGTATATTCATAATTAAAATATCCTGGAATCGCTCTGTAAAATCAGCATGAAGAGCGTCCAGGTGTTGGCAGTAAGTAAGTAAATCTTCCTGTTTTCCTTCCTGAAAAGTGGTCGTATTTCATGAAAATGGCTGTATTTTCAAAGGATTTTATTATATTAAATTTCTTATTAGGTAGGTACGCCGTGACCGCCCCTTGACTGTCATAACGCCCCCCATTTGCCTTTGAACCCGCTACCGCCCCCGTTGGGAACCTATGAGCTAGAGGGGCAAGCCTAGAAAAAAACGGCATATTATACAAAATTTTCAATAAAATTCAAATTGTTCATCTTCCAGGGAGGCGGGCAAGTGCCCCTCCTTGCCCGCTTCCGGGCGCCTATGAATACCAATCAGTTATATAATAGTATTATCATTATATATAAATATATTGCATTATATTATATTAAATATATTGCATTCAATATATTTAAAAATGATAAATTGCAGTAACCCAACGAAGTAGGCAAATCTTAATCCATTTAATCCAGGTAAGGGGCCGACGATCAATCTTTTCCTACACTTGCTTTGATTGTAGATCACCACCGACGTAAATTGGATCTATTATATCTGGTACTATTATAGTTGACGATTTGGTACTATTTAGTGTCTGTAGTTAATGATGGTAATTAATCGTGACCATTAATAGTGGTCAGTGTAGGTCTGAAAATTCACATAACGAAAGTCACACAGAGGTGAAAAAAACGAAATACAGTCTTGCCTGACGATGACATGCGGTCAAAAAGAGAAGATGTTTTAGGATTAAATATATTAAATGCTGGTACTTCCAGACAATAGAAACTAATACCACAGTATATACAACAATCAGTAGGTTTACTTGTGTGCGGCACCATTGATGTTTTTAATCCATCTTCGAATATCATGCCTATAAACGAAGCAGTGCACCGATGTTTATCGGTCGGCATCGCCTACGAATGTTGGCAGATAATATCCATCCAGTAACGTATTCAATAAAATACGAAATAGAATTGTTTGAATCAACAAAATTAATTGACGCCTTTGAACAATTAGTTTGTTATTAGCTGAACTTAAATTAACGTACATAATTGAATATTCATTTACAAAACGAAAGCATTATTAATTATGGTTCAATATAATTATCTTTTTACTACTTTTGGATGATTTAAAATTTCTGTTAACGTCTTTTAAAGTGTAATACACTCGCAGTCGAGCGTGTAAATGATATACTATATTATTATTACACTTAAAATAATTGCATGAATGTAGAAATATTAATGATTTGAAGATGGATAAAAGCGTTTGACCACATTTTCATTTACACAAATATCTTGGAAGTGTTTCCAATTATATGAAAAAGCATTTCCATAGATAAAATAAATTAAATAAAACTCATGTTTCGCATGTATGTACCGATAAACATTTTTTATCAAATAACCGCATAAATATCGAATAAAGTTTTTTCTAATTTAACAGAAGTTTAATCTTTGTCAATTAAAACAATCTCCAAACCGTTTCCTGTTTCTGTGTTTATTAATTCCGTAATAGGGACACTCGCACTGCACAATTCGAGTTATACGGGACTGGCTAATTTGATGTGCTCGGTCGAGTGTATGAAGTATAACTACTTTCTATGTACTGCCGGCACATGCCAGCTAGTTGTGTGGTGGATGGTAACGATTTGTGAGAGCCACGTTATTGTATGTTATTTATACTGTGCTAATACTAAGGCCTACACTTCAGTCAATTTTTCATTAATTATCACAATTTTTAAAGTTTTATTAATGCCAAGAGAGCAAAACTCACACCTTATACAAATAGGCGTGTCACCTCCAAGAAGCAGTAGAGAAGTGTGTTTTTATCAAAAGGAACATACCAGACCAATAGATAACATACCAACCAATAATTACAAAAATGATCACTACAAAAGTCCTTCAAAAAGGGAGCCAGGTCATAGAGGGAACCAACCCATTGTGCCTGAGAACTAATTTGAAAATTTCAACCGTAACAATAAATTTATGGAAAATCGTTAACTTAGGTATTTAAATAAGTATAAAAATAAGTTGCAGCAAATTTTTAATTTATATTTGCTGTTGTGCCAAGCATTGCCGACATAGCTACATACAGATTTTACCTGCTTTTGCTTGCGCGATGATATTAGAAATATTTTTTTCTACAAGAACCCATTGTCATCCCACTCTAAAATTTTGCATAGAAGTAGTCAATCAGTGTATAAACAACATATATTTTTTTCAAAAAAATTAAAGGGGACGTATTTTGGGTTTCTAAAAAAACTTTTTTGGATTCTGCAAAATAACATGAAATATTTCTAATAGTACTCATGGTGCATATCAAATGAAAACCCATTAAACACTGAAGACAATGACACGAATTTCATCTTTCTAGGACAAATAGTTTTCAATCTACGGCCGTTTAAAGCTTTAAAAACGCGGTCACAATTGGACGTTTTCTGAATCTTTGGAAGGCTATAACTCATAAACCATAAGTAAAAAAAAAACTGAAATTTTATATTTTTTGTCTTCTTGATGGGTACTTATAAGTGTACCAAAAATTATAAAAATCTGATATGTCAAGGTCCAAATTAAGTAATTTTTTGGTTGAATTGATATGGAATGATCCTGAACCACCCTGTACAACACGTGTTAGTACTTTGCTGACTTAAACAAGTCTTCAGGACACTTTCTAGCTTATGAACTCAAATTGTCAGTCTCAGCGGAATGAACATAATTGGCTCTTCTGAAAAGTCTTTCCTTATTTAGAATTTATTTGGTTATTGAAATTACGCCACTTTTTTATATAAAGCGTAAGAGCAAGGTAGCGCCGTTCGGAAAACTTAATACAGAGTTAATTCACAAGAGTTCGTATATAGTCTATATGTGAGTACGCAGCGCAACGCTTACTATTGATAAAATTAAACTTCATATTAATTAATGTAAACAATGTATACTTGCCACTGCTTACTTTTACCGGAAGTATTAATAAATTTATTGTTTTAATTAAATGTTGCTTTATTTGAATTGAGTCAATCAACATTACTTTTGAACAACATAAATTGATAATCGTTAGAAGGGGAAATAAACCAACCAAAAGCAATGCGTAAGCAGTTCGGCGTTCGACGGGGGATCCATACTTAGTAAGTGTCAGCTGTCAAGGGTTGCAACTATCTAAACTAGTAATTGCAAAATACGTATATTTGTATATGTCGTCGTAGACACGAATCCGATTCGTTATAAGGACCACCACGACGTAACTTTTGGCGGCAGTGCGTGGAGTGAATGACTGCAATTGCACAATTGGCATCTTCTGGTAACACTTGTCACTATTCCTTCTGTAGACGTCTTAACAATACACTATTTATTGAAATACGAACATTTTCTTTCAGTTGCTTTATCTTCTCAGATAGTCTTTAAATAAGCTTCGTTCTTCACATAGTCCCAGAGAAAAAAGTCCAAAGAATTTATTTATAGGACTATTGATTTGAGCATTATGAGGGCATGCCACGTCATGTTAAAATGTACGATAAAAGTATGTATGTAGTTCCAATGATAAAGAGCAATAGAATCAAAACATATACAGACCAAACACTGCATTAATTTCTTTTATTTGGAAGAAAATTTGGACAGCTTATTCCTTATGAAGGACTGATATTACCACTTACTAATTCTAACCTCGTAAGGTTTATTTTTTAAGCCTTTTTTGCCCGTTAATTTGATAATCTAATAAAAATATATTTCGGGAGCACCATTTAAACCATAACAAGTTAATGTGCTAAGTGTTAAAACCAAATATTGTTACAATTAATTAGAGTGAAAGCATATTTTCCACGCTTATTCATTAAATCTGAGCGAGTAAGCTAACAGAATAGCTGAGAAGAAAAAAAGGCCTAAAGCACATTATTATTTTTTAAATTTACACTGTTCTGGTTTTCCAGCAACTCTCTGATAAACCAACTGAGGATAAATGTGTACAAACATTTTGATATGCTGCACACGACAAAGCTCGCAACATCGAGGGAATAAAAGTCCAAAACAGAGCACATCATAAATAAAAAGAGTAAATAAAGGCCCGTCTGCAATATTATGAGAGTTAATATACAATAATTACAAGTAAATCATTGAAACAAAAACAGGTTGGGTTTTTGCTTCTCCCTTAAAGCTGTTTTTTCTTATTTTTTCCTTTTTCTTCTAGAACTCACAATAATAGTGAATTCAGTAAACATTAAGTTGTATTTCAGTTGAAGTACAGGATGATTCCGCAATAAAGGCGGTTGTAAAAGCTAAGTCTTCTCTCGTCTTTTGTTTTTAAGAGAATAGCAAAAATCTGAAAGACTGTTTTCTAAAATAATGGATATCCGACTTTTATTATAGGTACTATATAAAAAGAGTTACAGTAACATGGTTCTACTGAATGGTTACATTTACAGAATTACATTTACAATTACAATATAGAAAACAGTAATTCTATTAAAATGACCAAAATGACGCTATATATAACAACATTGTTCCATAAGCAAATCGGGTCCAACTTTAGTATATTCCATTTAATTTTATGCAGATCGTCTCGATTTTTTTTTAAACTGTAATAAGTGCAACACGGACACGCTATAAGAGACAAATAAGAATTTTAAGACGAAAGGTGGGGAGTTTAAAAATCTATAGTCGATATAAAATTTAATTAAACGTCAAAAGTCAAAAATATGATATTCTAATACTCAGTTGACATGGTAAATGTCCGTCTTTTTTTACGTTTATCAGCAGCAGCAGATAAAGTACTTTATCGACCGCTACGAGCGGCGGATAATAGTATATTATTTCATAAGAAGGTGAAGTGAAGTTTTTTTTACTGAAGCTGTTAGTAAAACAACCGAAGCACAAAAAGCAAAATACAGGGTGATTCAGACATACATGATATCCTTTAAATGGTAGGTAGAGGGGAGGCAGTAGGGTTAATTTACCTTGACAAGTACAGGTGCAGTACAAAAAATAAATTTTAGTTCAAAAAATTGAAGTTTCGTTGAATTAAGGATCCGGTTCTGACATTCGTAACTGACCTAGTTACGGAAAGCAGTCTTGTTTTAAAAAACAGAAATGTGTTGTTTTGTCTACAACTTAAAAGATCGGAGTTTGTTATTATTATGTTAAGGTTGAATGACACTAAAGCAGATTTGTGTTTGTACTTGTTGTTCTTTAAGTTCACGGTCACTATTTTATAACGGAATATTATGTAGAATTTTTGTTAATTAATCACTATTTTTATATTGTTTTAAAGAATTTGAATATTAGCAAATATGTTCTTATTGCAATTGAAATGGAGGTAAGTAATTTACGATTACGATAATATTATTACAATAGTGGGATGGCCAATAATTACAAAATAAAATACAACATGATGAATAGATGTAGATGACTAGATGACTTAATACGTTTTTAAACTTAATTAACTATTTATTAATGAGTAATAATAGAATCAAAACTATCCTAAACAAGAAAATGAATTTTAAATGTCATAGGCTATTGAAAACATTTAAAGAAAAGTAATTGTAAAAAGGCAAAGAATAGGGATAATTATTATTGAGAAATAATAGAATCAAAACTATCCGAAACAAGAAAATGGAGAATCTAGATCAACGCGTGCTCAACACATAAGATAATAAGATAAGAGTGTAAGCAGCATTTTATGTTACTACGGCTGTTAAAACGAGTGAGCAGCATACGTAATGATTGTACTTTTTAACAATTCATTTGTCATCGTTGAATACATATACACCCTAATAACGAATTATAACTAAAAACTTCATTACGTTTTAAATGTCATAGGCTATTGAAAACATTTAAAGAAAAGTAGTTGCAAAAATTTTAGTTATAACCCCTTAAAGACAAAAAAATAGGGAAGATAAAATTTTGTGACGCTGCTACATCATTCCTGTTTCTCTTGTCAGTTAAATTACTCGAATCGAGCACGTAATCGCCGGTGTCAACGTTTGTATTTGTAAGATTTTGCGCAGTTTGACAAACATCTATTAGCGTGTTATTTTACCTTGACAATTAAGTACGACAGTACGTGTTTCGTGACAGAACGAAACCTATCAACCAGACTGATAGAGCCGGCTTAGTTCGGTGAATTATTGAGGGGCTCCAAAATTTTTAATGCGAACATTTTTTTAATAGAATTTTTTGCATTTTTGTGATCTATCAGCCTTCATGTTTCGCCGCAGAAACAGGCATGCATTTTAAATGAATCACCCTGTATACTATTTTATCTTCAAACGTAAAGAATGAATTGAAATGTAAATTGTCTCAAAATATCATGTTTTGACGTTTGAACAACAATAAAATTTTGACAAAATGAATTTTTTGTTTTTATATAACTTGGCCCTGACGCACCACCAGCGGCACGTAAAATTGTTTATCTGCCGCTCGTAGCGGTAGATAAAGTATATTATTACTTTATCTGCCGCTGCTGAATAACGTCAAAAAAGACCAGAGAAATTTTGCATTTTAATTCATTCTTTATGTTTGATGATAAAATAACATATTTTATGTCGGGCTAAAGTAGCTTTTTGTGCTTCGTCTGTTTTACCTGCTTCACTAACGTTTGGCAGTCACACTAACAGTCTCAGCATAAAAAAACTTCACTTTAGCTCGTTAAGACATAATACAGTATACTATTAACATATTTAAAATGATAAATTTAATTCTTTGTGACATATATGTCAGCTGTATATAACACCCCTTCCCTCATTTTCATATGTTTCCAAAAAACTGAGACAATCTGTATATTGCCTTGTGCAGGAATTAGGTTAGGTTAGAGGTTGAGTTAGCGGTTAAGTTAAGACATGATTAATAGATATTAGAATAAGTCAAATGATAATTGAAATTAAATTCTATAGACATAATGTTAGTAGTTATTGTTTTTAGATAATCTTAGTCACCTTGGTCACTAGTTGAATGGTAGTTTGCTATATTTAAGTGGTACTGAAAATCCTCAGAAAAAAAAAACACTAACTGTTTTCAAATTCTTCAAACCTAACCAAAAACATCACCTACGCTTTGCAGGAGATCTTCATCTTATCAAACGATATGAAAACATGATGAAACATCTCGCAATTAAGTACTTACTCTCTGGTTTTTGTAAAGGATTTATTGGGCACACTCGACTTGTACTACAGTCATTACTCTCATAATGCATTTAAAAGATCTTTTCCAGGCATAGCACAGTAGAATACACATAATCAAGCTCTAGCTATTAAGACTATTAATGTGCAGTTAGATGCATTTGCATGGCCGCAAAATGCAAGAATACCTTAACCACCACTCAAAATAAATTCTACCATGTTTGCAATCTACCTTATAAAACCTCCCAGAAAGATTAAGCATTAATTGAATATCCCGAAATATCACTAGCATCTGCTCATTAAAGTAATTCTATCTTACTTATCGGAACCGAAAGATGGTTGATATCACCGCCATCTAAATAATAATTTCCATATAAGTCATCCGAAGTAATCAAAGTTTTGCAATTTGGTCAAATCAATTATTTGAAGTCAATAGCCTTCCCGAATGTTTATGTTTATTGGCCTTTGGCAAAAAGTGGTTCTGATTAGTTAAATTCAACATTTAACTGACGAATCTGATGCAATACAAATATCTTGTACTTCTTTGCGATGTCCCATAACTACAACAAAATATTTGTTGAACTTATTTAAAGCTTCCAAAGGTGGCAATGCTTTTCGAAAAGTTTCAAGATAAGTCGGGTTCAAGTAAAGGCGGATAAAAGAATAAAGAGAAAAAGTTTAGGCCTCGCAATTCTGAAAAGCTACCGAAATCATACACGTTTTGATACACGTAATGGGTGACCAGTATCAGTATATTGATTTTTAAATATTCTTCTACACCCGTGTATCTGTTGCAATCAAGGAAGACCTAATCGTCGCAATCGTTCCTTCATGTTTCGTAAGAAACAATTTAAAATTCGACTTCTCCGTTGTTAACAGTTGTGAGATAATGTAAGAATACAAAAAACTTTAGTTGTTACACAGCAGACTATTAGAAGCGCATCTCGTGTAGTTACCACGCCCTCAGTAGCTCATACCATAAACTCGCCAATGTTTACACCCAAAGTCTATGCTACTTTGCTGAGGATAAACTGTTTGATGGTCATTAAAAACATCAGCTTTACTTAAACTTTTCTTCTTGTTGCATGTAATTTCAAATGATGTATATTCAAAGACTCAAAAATGAACGCCCAAGCATGCTTCTGGCTTGATTTTGATAATATTATCAACTAATACTGTCGGTGGTCAGTATTCCCCGGCATACTTTTTCCCTCCTTATTACTTCCCCTTCAGGTAAAGATTTTTGTTGTTAAGGTTAAAATAATGATTGTACGTGGAGGACTCACGGCATAAACATGTGGCGGGGTAAAACTGAACCCTCCAAAAACATACTCTAGTACCTTTTTTTCATTTAAACCCTCTGTATAAGAGATATGAGATAGAAACTGGCATTCTAGATCACTGCTTTATTACTGGACTGGTCTTAAGGTTAGCTTGGGTGTGGCCATAAGAAGGCTGGACTCCAGCACAAGAGAGAAACTAGCAAGGTTTATCCCGGCAGCAATCTCCTGATTGCTGTTCTTGTGGAGACCGTTTCGTCAGGTACTTCATCCAGTGTAGTCACGAATGTACTGTGGATTTATGACTAATACCAGGAAAACTATTCCTGGGGGGCTTATAAGGGGAGTTGATGCGAATACAGAGCGAATACGACTATTAACCTCACATTTCTAAGACAATCCATACCCATTAGGACTCGCCAAGCCTTAATTATACTCGGGAAGGTGGCTAAAGTCCGGGCAGTGAAAATCCGCAAGCTAGGGACTAGGACCACAGGTGATAGCACTCCGTCGGAGACGAGCCCCGTCGGGCAAGTACGTCAATAGCTCCGGCACTATCTTGGAGAGCTAGTAGAGGGTGAATAGGCAATCTCCCACCTATGCGTACTGGTAGCTCTTACAAAAGTACGTGACGCGCTAATTGAGTGTAACTCAATTCGTTGACCCCTAAGGGGGCTTTGGCCATAAAGCTTAACGCAGGTGGGCCACAAACAAATCTTGGCATTAATGTACAAGAGATTCTACGGCAATTATATTGTGAGTTTTTTATACATGCCAATATTACGACACGGATATGGGGAGGATATGGACAACCACCCAATCCGTTTTGTCTAGGTTCAGTGAAAGCTTAATCTGGCCCTAGATCCAAGCCCTAAACCTTGATTAGCTGAATCTATGATTTTTCTAGACTGACTAATCTTAATTTAATACTTTTTATGTAATTATTCGAATTTTCTTTTTGAGATCTTATGAAGATACTGAGTTGAAGATACGCAGACCTCGTAGGTTTAAATAGCAGACATCATTAGCTAAGCCTTTTCTTTCTTTCTTTCTAACGAATAGGTATAAAACAAATCATGGAATCTTAACTTTTATAACTGTTTATATAATCCAGAAATTCCATATTTTAGCATCTATTTGTACTAATATCCAATTTTCATTCCAATTCAGAACACACCGTACATATTTCAACTAATCCTTCTTTGCTTGACACATTGCAATTATACTTTTACTATTCGTTAGAATGGGAAGCGCCGACGTGATTTATAATTCGATCTGTTCGTTAACACAATAATTTCCAGCAACTCTTCTTCTTATTTTCAAGGTTGCTTGTTTCTTCTCATTTCTTTTTCCAATCTCACTTTATAGTGTGTACTGAATAATAAATACGAGAAGGTAGTTAGGTTAACACATACGTTTACACTCGATGGTAAGAAATTTGGCGGCACATAAAAAAGGACGTGTTATTTTGGTAACCGTGTGCCTACACACATTCAGTCTTCGTCAGGTATAATAAAAATGTTAATGAGATAACGACGTACAAAATTTACTAACGTTTTTGATAACTTCATTTTAAGGAAAAACTAGTTAAATTAACATCAGATTAGCGTGACATATCCCGTTCTCTCCTATGTAGAAACCATAAAAATTTGTTCCACAAGTGAGGAATTACCATAATACTAGACGTCTAGCATTAATGAGTTTTTATCATGAAAGCTAACAGAGCGTTCTTTATCGTTAATTAACTAGAAAGAAATAAATTTCAAAACCAACTTGTTGTTATTGGCCTCCAATTATATTAATCTCCAAGCATTGCCGCTATCAGAGTTACAACTAGTGCAGAATAAATAAGAAAATCGGAAAATTTAATTAGGAAATGTAATACTAGAAGGAATAAAATAGAAAACGAACTAATGTTAAAAAAGTAAGGTAATAAAAAGGAGATTGGATTTCAATATAAAGTCAATAACTTCAGGATAAAAAATTTACGAACTTTAACTGGAAAAGGTACTTTTCCTTGTTGAAATCTCATAAATTTCAAACTTGTGGAAACTTTCGCCGAATTTATTTCTGATTTTTACGACAAATCGTTGTCGGCTAAAGACTGCACAAGAATGTAATAACCGATAATGAGCATTCCAAAACTTGAAGTTTTAAGATATTTAAATTGCATGTATGAATGAACACACTGTTACAGAAAATTGCATCATAATATAGACTTTCTTGGAAACATTTTGATACTGTAGGAACAATGATTATCATTTTCAAATTTATTGAGCAGTCAGTCAGTCACTTTGAACGTCCACGGAAAAAGGACTGAGGTAAACCATTTCATCATATATAACGCAAGATTTTATGAGAACAGGTGCTATAGTTTTTGAAGTATTAAGTCATAATAAAAAATGTAGGTACCTAATATTATAATAGTGTTGTTGTATTGTCCTTACTACGAAGATACTAGAAATAAAATTATTGTTGTATCAAAAATGAATGAACTACATATGAAAATAAATACAGAAATAATACCTAATTATTGTAAACGAAACTAAAATATACAGTGATGCCACAAAATATTTTTTCTGGGAAAAAAGGCCTATAGTGAATATTTCGGACCTCACGAAAATTAACAGATAATTTTAAAAAATAACAAAATACTCCTAAAAAATACATTTTTAGACCGGCACGGTTCACAATTAATAAATCGCGTAAATCGCCAAACTATTTAGTTACACTTGGTAACAATTTGCATATTAGTCACTTACATCAGTCACCACCAAAGCCATTTTCTTTCTCTCTGCTTCGTAATAGAACTAGCTAGCTCATTTAGAGTCGATTGATCGGACGATTGCGAATCACTTTAATGGTAAAGTGCATTACAGCAGACAGTAAAAGTACATTCACTATTATAACTTCCGTCCAATACTACAATACTTACTACAATGTTAAAATGTGCTTATATCCGTGGGATATCCCAATCAGATTCAAAATCTCCTAACTTCCAAACAGAGCGAAAGAAATAAACAAATACATACTAATTTTTAGTTTCGCTTCACGAAGATTAAGTAATTTTTGGTTCGTATAGAAAATAAATATGGGATCAAAAATCTTTAGTTGGAACAGATTCTTTTTATTGGGACAAGTTACAGTTTAAAGTCTCAGACGTTCTAAGATTTTAGAATTTCACATTTTTTAAGTTCGAGTTTCAAATTTCATATTCTAAGATTTTAACTTTTAAATTTCTATACTGTGCTTCTAAGTTCCGGAAGCCTAAAATTTTCAAAGTTCAAAAACTTAAAAGATTCAGAAATGTTTTAGTTCCAAACACCAAAAAATTTCAATAATTAAATATAGTCTAAAAAATCTTTACATATTTCGAGATATTCCAGATTCATTAGAGAACGTTTTAGAAGTAAAGAATGAATTTTTTGAGATAAGTAGTAAGAGTAAGAGTAAAGATGAGTACATCGATTCAAGCAGGAAGGTTCAGTAGAAAATCCAAGAAGAATTCGAAGAGCTCACGTGAGAAACCTGGACAAAATTGCAGAAATTAGGGATATAGTCCTAAATGATTGCTCTGTTTCAACTCGACGCATAAGCAGGCAAGTCGGAATTTTCCAAAGTAGTGCAAGACTTATTCTTAGCAAGGCACAGCGTATTTTACCTGGAGACCCTTTCAACGCGTAAGATTTTGTGGGTTCTGCTTGATTATTGGGGTTTTATCTTTTACAAGAGAATGCTGGAATGTTTCCTAATCATGTGACAGCACAAAATGAGGATATTCCATATCCTGACGTTCACCGTACTTGTCAGTCATGGATTACTGTCTTTAACAGACTCCTTCGTGATTTAGACCATCCCAAGGAAAAAAATCGACAGGTGATTCGGGAAACTCCAGTAGAAATGTACGGATCTGCAATGGACAACATGCTTCAACGGGCAGAGGTTTGCCTTCGCTGTTGGGAGAACATTTACAAGTTTTTCATTTTCAAAATCTGGGTGTTACGGGCTTCTATTCATGCTTTAAATCAGTACACTTAAAAAAATTAACCCTTTATTAATAAATTCTACAAATTTAATTTTGTTACTTACATTTACTTTAAAAATCCAAAATTCTCATGTACTATGTTGTACTAGTTCTAAATTTCGGTAAATAGAAAGTATAAAATGTGTTATTATAAAACTGAAGTTCCCAAAATTTCAAGGATCCAGGATTGACAGTTTTATGATTTATATGTTTGATGTTTTACTCGCTCTTTCTTAGATTTCTTTAGTATATGTTAATTAAACTTAAGATTTGAAATTTTATGAGACCAGAGTTTCAGACTTTACAAGCTTTTCATCAAATATCAAATTAGAAGCTTTCTATCACTTCGTGGCAGTTACCGCTATCAAATTGTTAATGTAATGCGACGGTTAGGCTACAGCAAAGACCATCAATTTCAAAGTTTCCGAACAGTAAGATTTTGGGATATGCAGTTAATGTTTGTAGTCTTTAAAGTTTTAAGGATTTGGATTGTCATTTTTTCCAACGGTATAGCTTGTATTCCTTCCAATTCACTTCCGTGCGCTCTTTAATGAATCAGACGCATCAGTCGATTTAGAATCGGTGCAAGAGGCAATCGCAGACCACTACTAGCCAGCCTATATCTGGTTTTATCCTTTATGTTCTTAAAGAATGTAAAGACGAGAAGGCAATCGTCATAGTAATGCTCGCACAATGACAGTTTATTTAAATACACGTTATCGGCTCCTTCGTCGCCTTGTCCGTAACATCTTACTCGACTGTAACATTCCATTTCCAGGACTTATAACGTAAATAACTATTCCGATCAAATGCCTCATACTTGACAGAGCGCAAAGTGGCTTGGGTACGCAAAATATGTGCATTTTAATTGAGAATTTATTTTTCGAAATAAGTTTTAATGAACAATTTTTCACCAGCAAATCTAGAATGAATCGTAATAAGAAATTTGGACAACCCCAAATAAGTTCAACTACTTATATTAGTGATAGGCACAGTAAAACTGGATCTTTAAATGGCTGCATCAGAAAAAAATATTAAAATCAAATTATGTATGTTGAAAAGAGTTGCACATTTACTGCCTTTGCTGGAACCACACACTAATTATGGTAGTATATCTGCTAGTTTTTGTCAATAGTAATCCACAGGTGATATAATCTTAATATCGAAATTTATTGTAAACTTTCAAACGCTAAAACTAGAGAGCTTATTAATTATTTATTCACTAATCGTAGAACCTAGAGTTACGAGAATACTTACAGATCAGAGAGGCAGAACTTCTGCTTATCAAATTTTTCTTATGGGGCCTGGTTACTAGTTAGCCAGGTAATGGGTTGTAGCAATTATTATTATTATTATTGATGTTTCAGATTTTGAGCATTTCAGTTCAAAGAACTGGGGGATTGAGAATCTCAGAAAATTCAAAGTTTAAGAATTTTAAAGTATGAAAGCCCAACTTCTAGAGTTTGAGATATTCAGTTTCAAGGCAAAGCATAAAGGTTCGTAATTGAAAAGTTTCGGAGTTTTAAATGTGGCATTCTAAAGCCCACGAGAGTTGGCTTCTTTCTATCTTAAATATTTAATTATTCTAGAATTCAGTCTCTGAAATGACCTCTCATGAACTTGTTCAAAAATAAAGTATGACTGAATTCGAGTACTGCCTAATAAGAGCTGAAGTATAGTCGTTCGTTGTCAGTGTTCGACGAATGAAATCACAGTAGCATAACATTTTGGACATGAAGGTATAATAGTTAATAATTCTGTATCCATCACACTAAATGGAGTTAAATTTTAATCAAAAATTTTTTTATTAAAAACACATAGTCTTCTCCATAAAAATTTAACCATAAATTTTTATGGAGAAGACTATGTGTTTTTAATAAAAATTTTTTTGATGAAGGTCTAATAGATTCTGAATGTTCTTCTATTAGTGTAAGATATGATACATTTGGAAAATTATTTTAAAAAATGTTATTCTATAAGTTTTTTCTTTTGTTACTGAGGAACAAAAAGCCAGATTATCAACAACATATAATACTATAACAGCCTGTGTTACATAATTTTATGCGCTAAGCTATTATTGCCGTTTTATTGCGCTTTTATAACAACTATTTTTTCTCCATAATCTGAAATAAAGCTTGTAATTGACATTTATTATAAATTTATAACAATCGAACAATGAATTTACGATCTGATAACTGTTCCGTAAGCTAAAAAAGCAGTATTGATAAACACGGTTTATTGCTTACGCAATTTCAAAGGTTTATCACCATTGTTTGAAATTTCTCAATATTATTTACCATTGATATTTTTAACTAGAAACTGATTTTCCTGAGTAGGTTTTCCAAATAATCCAGCAGATCGCACGATGTTTTTATGGTATAAAAAGTCTTTTTTACTTCAATATGTTGGAACGAATACATTTAATAGTTGTTTACATACGATATTACTGTTCCAAGGTCATGATGTTCGGTTTGACATAAACAAGGTGACTGATTTCACACGTCTTTTGTAAAAAAATACACATATATATATATATATATAGTACAAACATTTTACATCATTAATTTAAAAATATTTATAAAAACTCATTTTTGGGTAACAAACTTTATTTTTAATAAAAATTAAATTAATCCGCACTTCCCCCTTACTGTACCTCTTTAATTTACATGATCCATAATCTGTATTTCATGCATCTAGACGGCCAATTACTTTTTTGTTTTTTCTTTACTTAAAGTGTCCTTTATTTAGAGGAAGCATATTTTCTGCTATGCATACATAATAATACTACAATAAATAATTTAGTTAAAAATAAACTCCACGCGATAACTGCCAAATTGTAGACTACTTTTACATACATACATACATAATCCATTCCCCTTTTACCGCATTTCGCAGAGTCGGGGTTCCACACAAACTCTTATGGGAGTGCAACGGAGGTAATGGAGCTATTGTAGCAAGTACATTACGCACCCCCATACGTTATCACTCATATAACTTTCATACCTTATCCTAAGGAGCTCAAACACGATTAAACTAAATTTTTAAAATTCAGTCGCAACCGAGGTTTGAACCCCTGTCACTCTGAACGAGAGGTAGGTTCTCTACCACTCGATCAAGGAGGGCGGGCTACTTTTATTAAATGAATATTACCAAAACATATCATGACACATTTGTATTGTGCTTGCAAGAACTTAGCTGCCAGAGAAAGATGAGATTTTTGAAGACCAACAGTAAACACTCCCAAAAACGAAGAAGAAGTGTTGATCAGTGGAATTCCACGAAAGCTTAAAAAACGTAGACCAAAGATTTAATGTTGGCACAAAATCTGACAGCAAAGGCAAGACTGGGTTGTCATTAACAATTCAAAAATATGCACCAAATCGCAATCAAATGCAAAGAGGATTACAAAATACCATGAATATTTGTTATTGATTGTGAGATAAGTTGGCTAAATGTAAAACTTGTTATGTGCCAAAAAAACCTTCAACGGAAAATTCACTATAAAGGTAAGAAGACTTCGAGTTATGAAGAATAAAAAAAAAATAACTAATAACTCTAAACTCACCTTCAAAAATGCAATTTGCAAGTCAAGTCAATCACACAAAGATGTTCAAAGTGCATTTATGAGTTTCCATAACAAAATACAAAAGCTATTTAATGGAAGTCGAATGAGGTAGTAAGAAAGAAGAACGTACTAGATGCTGTAGAAACCGTAATGAGGGTAAGAAAGGAAGATTATGAAGCTTACAAGTTATTATAAAAAGAATACTTGATTTAATAAACAAAACCATAAAACAAAAAATTGAATAATTTATAAATACAGCCAAGAACTAACAGAAAGCAATCTGGTCAGTTATAAATGAAGAGTCTGGTAAGAAGAATAAGAACATCTATACATCTGATTCACATCTAACAGCTAACGTATTAAATGACATTTTCAGCGAAGTGGGCCAAAAAACAACAGCAGAGATAACCACAACAAATGTATACTCTTTGCAATTATTAAAATCGAGTGATGCAAGAAATTATGCCAAATCTATGTACTTGGTAACCGAAGAAGAAATAGTAAAAATAATTCATAAATTAAATTCAATATTCTAGAGATATTTGAATTGGCATGAACATGGCTCTCTTGAACGCAGTAATGGAGGCGATAATCACACCATTAACCTATCTGCTAAATAGACTACAAGAGGGAGTCGTGTTCCCAATAGAACTAAAAGTAGCAGGAGTGGCTCCCATTCATAAGAAAGGAGATGAAAAATTGAAAACTAATGTAATAATTATAGACCAATAAGTATCGATTGCAATCATCATCATCATGCGATTGGCAATAAAGAAATGGTACAAATGACACTATGCGAGTTCAGCAAAGCTTTCGACACTGTCCCTCATAAACAGCTGTTACAAAAATTGTACCATTATGGAGTTAGAGTTACAACATACGAACTAATAAAATTTTACCTGTAGAATAGAGAGCAGATTGCTGATTGGAATGGAAACTGGCCATAATCAAAAAATGTTTCTTGTGGTGTCCCGCAAGGCTCAGTGGTAGGACGTACCTTCTTTATAGTGTACGTAAACGACTTTACGCAGACGATCTTTTCTCACAAAAGGTAAAACTGAAGACGAATTGAAAGGGAAAACAGACAGACACATGACAATAGCCAAGACATGGTTTGACAGTAATGAATTGAAACTTAATGAAAATTAAACGCAATCTATAATATTTACAAGAAAACAAATTGAAAAACAGGTTGTAACTTTCCTGGGACTAAAATTGGACAAGTTAAATTGGGCTGAGCACATATCAGAACTGTGCAAAGTTCAACAATTCCCAGTACGTTTCTATTTACTTCTGTAGAATATGTTCATATAAACAAAGAACGTTTCCTAAAACATTGTAATACCTACAAGCACAATACAAGAAACAAAACCAACTACAAGTAGCATACAACAATTAGGAGTTACCCAACCAAGCATGGCCTATAGGGGGCCGAAGCTCTAGAATCATCTCCCTATGGAGGCGAAAGACTTATCACCAATCAAATTTACAAAAGAAATAAAAAAAACTGTTATTAAAATTGAGTATCTACTCTGTAACAGAATATATTAATTATGATATTAATTGTGATATTGTACTATGCTCTACTAAGTGTAGAAACTGTATTTTGTGCTGGATAGTATTTCTCAATTGTATGTATTATTATTAGACATGTAATTTTACTGATGACAAAAATAATTACAGCAAGTGTTACTTGCCCAAGACATGGGTCGTATGTGGTATCATTGAAGAGCCCATTTAAAGGGCAATTCAATGATACATGTCGACATTGTTGCAACCGTGTGAACTTATATTACACATTGCGACAAATTTCAATGCTTGGTTCTGGACATGGGATTTCTCTTCTGGAATGGAGAGTTTAGTTGCCAAATAGGAATTCCTCAGCGGCATTTCTATAGGGAGTTAAAATAATAGCCTTTTTTAATTCTCAAGTTTGAGACCTGTCAAGGTATTGAATTGGCTTTAAAAATTTGGAAACTACCTAAAAATATAGTTTTCGAGGTGTTTTTGGGCTTGTTTGAAAGAAAATTGAAAGTACATCGATACAAAAACAAATTACAAGTAAAATTTTTGCACCTCTAGGGGTCGCTTTAAACTAGTGGACTAATTTGAAAGGGGTTTGGAGTATAGAGGGGTCAGAGGGCGGGCGTTTCTATTTTATAAAAACGTTTCTCCGAATGTGCCCTATTATACTACAAGATTCCAGCCTTGGACATTTGGAAAAAAATTCTATGAACTAAAACGCCATCTGCCCCCTCTATCCCATCCCCAATCAATTTATCGCTTTAAATGCATTTTAAAGCGACCCCTGGATGTGTAAATAAGGACAGGCAATGGCTTTTAATAGGTCACTCTGAAGAAAACAAAGAATATATTTGGACTGTACGACTAACTGTTCTGGCGAATGAATTTCACCGCCCTGCTCCGTTGCATATGGAGTCCTAACAACTTCAGGATTCAACAACTTTAGGCGCATAAACTCACTCTAATAGTAAGTTAAAGCCTATCGCCTTAATATTTTATAATAGGCCGTATTTGATACTTAGATGTTTGATTTTGGTTTATTAGGAACGTTCGGGAGTTCTTTCCCGTCGGTTAGACATGAATTGAGTTACGCTCAATTAGCGCGCACTGTCTAGGACAGTGCTACCAGTCACTCACTTGTAGGAGCGAGGTTACTATCCATCCTCTACTAGCTCTCCAGGCTAGTACCGGAGCGATAAACGTGCTCACCGAGCACAATAGAATAATAGCTTCCAGAGCGCAGTATCTGGTGGCATGCGGCTTCCCATATGACCTAGGTATACTCCCCTAGGCCGAGATAAACCTCACGTCAATTCTCCGCCTTAGAATTCAGTCAAGCAGCGGGTTCCTAACGCTGACAATAATTGACCTAGTTCCAGGTAAGAAACAAATCCACCCACACCGGTTCTCATGTTAGCAGAGTTTCCTCCGCAACGTTAATGAGTAATCGTCGAGATTACTTGCGTGTTTCTCTCCCACACATTTGATCCTGGGAGGCCTAGGCGGGGAACCTAGAAGCCTTTTTTACTAAATAACCGTTACCCAGACAAGCCTGGAATAGGAGAGGTCGGACCAGTTCTATGGGCAGGCGCCGTGTGGTCTGCACCGCCTACCCAGGGACTTATAAATTGTTACCAAGAGTAAAAATAAAATTCTGGAAATTTGTCATAACACTTTTAGTTTGCAAAGATCACATCCCTAAGATAGCCACCGTCTTCTTCTATGTATTGCTGCAATCTGTTCCTGATATTAAACATAACGTTTCTGAGTAAATCTTCATTTATAGAATTTATCTCTCTTTGAATTAAAAAAGTTTAGGGACGGGTAGAGTACACTTTAGACTTTAAGAATTCCAACAGAAAAAATCCGAGACCGTTAGGTCCAGCGATCTTGCCAGCCATGTAATGTCGCCAAACCTTGAAATTGCTGTCCGTTCTGTTGGAACCAGACTCGATCCATTCTTTGAAGCTCCGCAGTCACAAATGTTTCCAGTATCTCAACATATCGAACTTAATTGACTGTAAGGCTGTTTTCTTCAAACAAGTATGATTTTCATCCGTTTCTCTTGCGTTGTGTTCTGCCCAGTAGCGAAAGTTCTGTTTATTAAGGTACCCACTAAGCTGGAAGTGAGCTTCGTCAGACATGGTCAGTTTATTATCAAGAATTTCTGCATTGTGGTTGAATGTTTCAAAAAATTGCAGAAATTGATGCGATTAACGTTATCACTAGGATTCAGCCTCTGGACTATTTGTATCTTATACGGGCGGAATTTCAAATACAGATGTAAAATTCATCGCAAACTTCGCTCTGAAACTCGAGGTGCAGTCGAGTGCCGTATTGCAGAACGTTATAGACTCTGTTCAACGATTACTCTGACTGTTTCGGAAGTTCCCTTGTGTCCGAACTGCACGGGTACTATCGAAACTTCTGAGCTTACACTGCACCTTTCGTTAAAATCTTTTACCCATCACAAAATAGAATTTCTTGTTGGGACGTCAGCGCGCACTTGCAAATTAAATTCATGAAGAAACGTGACTGGGTCGGATAAACGAATTTACAACTAAGACCCGTTGATTGACCAGCCAATTTGTTATTGTAACACAAAACAATAAAATACAATTTTATCATTATTCGACGTTCGTCCAATAAATAGTATTTTCATAGCAACTTTTTCAAAACCGTACAATCCTATTGCCGGGCCCAGTATTTGTGTTTGTATCTACTTTCAATTTCCTTTCAAACAAGACCAAAAACACCCCGAAAACTATATTTTTAGGAAATTTTTCAAGCCAATCCAATACCCTGATAGTTTTCAAACTTTAAAATTAAAAACTCTCTTATTTTAATTATCTAGAGAAATACCATTGGGGAATTGATATTTGGCAACCAATCTTTCCATTCCAGAAGAGGAAACACTATGACAAGAAAAGTGTCTTGCATTGTGTTATGAATTCTGCACGTTACAGATTTTTTATAAAGGTTCTTTTAAGGATTAATTGATCAATTGCCAATTCTTGAAGACTTTCCACAGCTGCTCAGGATATTTGACATTCGTATTTCCAAGATGCTGTTTGAATATAAACCAGACAGCCAGATTTACCGGAAAAATCAATATTTCTCTTGCCTAAATTTAACTATTGTGAAAATTATCTTAAACTTGACAATATTGACAATAATTTTACTAATTTGCAATAAATCAAGGTATTTCCATTTTGCTTCCGCTACTTAGTTACACGGTTAACCTGGTTTATTAATTTCTGAATTGCAGTTTACCTAAAATCAATACCAAGGAATTTAGTTATTAATTAATTAATTAATTAGAATTATTTTTCAAAATTTGTCCAAACTTTTTGTCCCCACCCCTTAACTTAGAATATTGTGATTGGTCTGAAAAGTACGCGTTCATTGCAAATGTCAACACGCCAGTCATGCAATTTGAAACAACAATAATATTAATGGAACAGGATGACAATTCCACGAAAAAGTAAAGATATCATCTCTTTTAAAAGCTTTTTATTCCTTTGAAGCTGTGAAAAGTTTATCTGAGAAGTGATGGAAAATACCGCAATTCCACCAATAAAGTTACCAACCAGGCAGAGGCAGACGTTTTGTAATTCTCTCTTTACAGCGAAAAGATTTAATTACACTCTCTGCCCAAAATAAACTTACTGACAGACAAATTACTGAGATAATAAATTGATGTTGTAAATTATATTATTTTACATTTTCCACCATATGCATTTTTTTTTAATTTTCAGAAATGTGTCAAATTAATATTTGAAGGCCGATAAGAAAAGGGATATACACCTTTCCTTCTTTTTATACACAACTGACAGATGGTCTTATATTATCATCGTAATTATCATACAGATCCAACTGTCGTAGAAAGAGCAGGTGCGAACGTCTAACAAAACTTTTTTCGTTTTTGAGCCTCATATACCAAGTTTTAATCAGACAACAATTTTGTAACAAACCCTATGATTAGGAAGTTTGTAAACACGAAATGACAGCAGTGGTTGTTTGAAACGCGACATCTGCCACCAAGATGGTTTTAATTCTAAAACAGAAAATTATAATTATTGGGTGCTGCGCGGGACAGCACGTGCTTCTGTAACGACCTTGAAGCAACAAATTCCAGTGGCGCTACTATATTTTAATCAATCTGCACGACTGCGGTACGTCATTGAAACTGCACGACCTTGTTTTTTAGCCAACGCGATGCATTATTAACAACAGTCGATTGAACATCGACATTAACAACATCGATCAGAAATGTCTTCCATAATGATCAACTTTTGTGTATTTTTGCTTTTTGATGATAATTTCTGAACGTCTGTTCTAAATTCTAATAACTCAAAAAACAATATTTTGATATAAAATATGATCAAAGTTCATTTTTATCTAGTGTGGATATGAAAGAACAAATTGATGCCTTTAAAAATTGGCTCACATATCGAGGTAAGCGCCGTAAATTCTCGGCGTGCTATAGAAAAAATAAACTTGATAAAATATAATAATTTTTATTTTTCAATATAATCTCCCCTAATGTCAATACACTTATTACAACGTGGAATTAATAATTCAATGCCCTTGTAAAAATAATAATAATAAGTTTTTCCTTCAAAATGTTCAATTACAGCTGTTTGCAACTCGTTCTCGTCCTTAAAACGACGTCCCCAAGGTCTTTCTTTAAATTGGAAAATAAATAATAGTCACTAGGAGCCATATCTGGACTGAATATAATTTAACTTTAAAACAAAATTTATTAAAACGACCACTTTTCTTTACTTGTAGAATAATCTACTATTCTTTTACTTTCCTATAATCGGCCATCCATTGGCTACATGATATTCATTTCAACTTGAACTGGTACATTTAAATGCTTGTAGTTCGTTTATTTGTATGTTTAGGGTATTTTTGTATTAATAAATTTTGTTTAAAATTAAATTATCGTTTAAAATGTGGAAAAATATATAGGGTATTCCATTAAAAAAATGTTGTTTTTTTAATATCTCAAAAACGTTCAATTGTTTTTAAAATTTTACCATCGTAATCGGAAGAAAAAACGCTACTACTTTGGTAATTTAATCAACATCGTATCTTTAGTAGTAAGAAAGTTGTGCCGACTTCAATTTGAACACCCTGTATACACGGTGATTCAGTACTCAATGATCGGACTTTGAGGATAAGCTTCTCTGGTTATTAGAAACATAAAACCTTAGTAACTTTTTTTGATTAAATGAACTTGGAAATTTCAAAAATTTTGACCGACGTTTTCAGAAAAGTACGTATAATTGATGCAGGTCAGTGTTGTTAAGTCGAATAGAAATAAATGCAAGATCTTTAGAAATTGACACCATCAGCAAAAACGTGACATCTGTTTAAACAAGCACAACAAGAATGCAAACGACGCACATTCCATTTTAGATGTTAAAACAAAACGATCTATTAATTCGGGGGATTCCCCTCTATTCTAATAGTAAACGCAGACAGAAATGACATCATTTTAATACAGACCCATTCAATGATATCATTAAATTCGATGTGTTATGCGTTAATAAACAGATATTAGTTTTAATTAAGTAAAGACATGTTTAGCTAATTTGATCTTTCCATCAATAGGTATTGTTTTTTTTATTGGAATTCTAGAATGTTTCATTATTAAAACCTTATTATTCTTTTTGATGTTTTAATTCAACGACCCTGAATGCTTGATGGATTTGTTTACATAGTCAAGTACAAGTACTGTTACGTTTTATTACTAAAAGCTGCAGTGTAAGGGGTTTGCAATTTGTGATCATTTGAGAAACCAAATATGTGTCACTATCACAGTACTATAATTTTTTATTCACAAACCTGCAGTATTGTATTACACATAGGGGTTAATGTGCCTATTAAAAGAAATGTGAATTTGTCTTAGTAATCAGAAACAAAACAAAAATACCATTTTTGAAACAATATCCATCGAGAGGTCGTTCTCAACATGCTTTGTTAATTTAATTCTGTTTATCTGTTGTTATTCTACGAAACACTTGGCCAAGATAAAGACGTTTTTATTACTTTAATACGCTATCCTTGCACATTCTAGTAGTATTGAATATCTGCTTGAACTTTTAAATAATGTGTCATGTGCATTCATACTATTAAACTTGAAAACATTAGGCTGAACTTCGATGCCGTTTTTCTCCAAAAGTATAGAAATACGAGAAAAATGATACATAGGAATTTTCTTTCTTTAATGGTTATCTAACCACTGACAAAGTCCGATTACTCCGTAATGACTCACCGTGTATAGTGTATGCCTCTTACATGTTCAACTATGACGCAACCGCGTTTGAACATGTTGGCACCTGTAAAAGCCTGCCGGGCCGAGAATTTATGGCGCTTACCTCGTAAATATTTACTTCAAAATTGTTGACAACTGTCACATTTTGTATTTAGTGATGGATTTATTTTTTTTTATTTTACTGGTAATAATTTTTAGTTGAAATCGCGCATATCTGCCAAGAAAAGATACGGTTTAGCCACTACATACATTATTATTAAGTTACTCTCGAAAAATTCAAATTTTCATGGCGGTATTACGTAAACGGATGCTTAATTATTAATTTATAATTACTGTATAAACCGACAAGATTATCTTAGTTGTTACTTATCTTAATTGTTAGCTATTAATTCTTAGCTGTTAATTACTGTATAAACCAGGCATTTACTACATTTACTCTTTACGTGTTAATTCGTTTGTTTCAGAGAGTTTGAAGTAAATATATGCAATGTAAGCCAATTTTACAGACGTTAGTTTGCACAACCAAACTAGATGAAAGAAAACTCTTCATCTCGAATTAATTTTCTCGACTTCGTAGATTTTATCACAAGATTATAGTATAGAAAATGATGTTGATACCACTTTCTAAATAATAATAAACTCAATTATTTATAACGTATCCAGACTAGTTTGTAGAAGACGGAACAAACATAAAAAAGAATATAAATCTAAGTTCTAATAGTTCTAAGATGAATAGATATATTAGTTAACACCATTATAATTTGCGTCCCTAAAATTAGCGGAGCCCTAACAGCAGAAAAACAGGAAAGCATATGGAAATTAAAGGCTAATTAAATGTCCTATTTTCAAATTTAAGGCTCTTAAGGTTTTTTAAACTTCAAGTTCCGCTAGCTCTAGAAAAAGTTAGCGGAACTAGTATCAAACGTCAAATGCACAATTAAATAACAACCTATGGAGAATTAACCGCTGAGTAAATATCATATTTACAAATTTAAGGCTCAGATTTTTTTTGAATCACGGCTAGTTTTAAAAAAAGTTAGCGGAACCCGTGTCAAAAATTCAATGTAGCATCCACAATTGAAAAAGATAACTTATAGAGAATTCAAGGCTGATAAAATGCGGTATTTTCAAACTTAAGGCTCAGTTAATTTCTTAAATCACTGGTTTCGCTAGCTTTAGAAAAAAAGTTAGCGGAATGCGTGTCAGAAATTTAATGTAGCATGCACAATTGAAAAAGATAATCTATGGAGAATTAAAGGCTATTTAAATGCGCTATTTTTAAACTTAAGGTTCAGTTCTTTTTTTAAAACACGGGTTGCGCTAGCTTTACAGAAAAGTTAGCAGAACTCGTGTTAGCATAACCTATGGAGAATTAAATACTAACTAAATCCCCTGTTTTCAACTTAAGGCTCAGTTAATTTCTTAAATCACTGGTTTCGCTAGCTTTAGAAAAAAATTACCGGAACCCGTGTCAGAAATTCAATGTAGCATGCACAATTGAAAAAGATAACCTAAGGAGAATTAAAGGCTGATTAAATACCCTATTTTCAAACCTAAGGCTCAGTTCTTTTTTTTAAATGACGGGTTTCGCTAGCTTTAGAAAAAAGTTAGCGGAATCCGTGTCAGAAATTCAATGTAGCATGCACAATTGAAAAAGATAACCTAAGGAGAATTAAAAGCTGATTAAATACCCTATTTTCAAACCTAAGGCTCAGTTCTTTTTTTTAAATGACGGGTTTCGCTAGCTTTAGAAAAAAGTTAGCGGAATCCGTGTCAGAAATTTAATGTAACATGCACAATTGAAGAAGATAACCTATGGAGAAATTAAATGCTTATTAAATGCGCTGTTTTCAAACTTAAGGCTCCGTTCTTGTTTTAAATCACGGATTTCCCTTAGCCAGAAATTCAATGTAGCATGCACAATTGAAAAAGATAACCTATGGAGGATTAAAGGCACCAGAATAGAATCCTTATAGAATACTCCATAATAGAAGCAGAATCCAGGTGCAATTTGGGTTTCCTAATTTTTCAGATAATTTATTCTCAAGCTGAATATGCATTTATACTTGCGTTATACTTACATAAATTAACCTGAAAGCTAACTATAGGTCGTTATCAAGGATTCTATTCTGGGGCCTTTAATTAGCCTTTAATTCTTCATAGGTTATTTTATTTAGTTCTGCATGCTAACTACATTGCATTACTGACACGAGTTCCGCTAACGTTTTTCTAAAGCTAGCCAAACCCGTAATTTAAAAAATAGAACTGAGCCTTAAATCTCAAAATAAGGCATTTATTTAGCGTTTAATTAGTCTTTAATTCCGTAGATTATTTGTTTTAATTGTGCATTCTACATTCGTTACATGATACGAGTTTAATAAAGTTTTCTAAAGCTAGTGAAACCCGTTATTTTAAAAAAGCTTATCAGCTAGATAAGCCGTAATTTTGAAAACAGACCGTTTAAATTAAGCGAAATTAAAAATGAGCAATTTTAAATCTGAAACCAGGACATTTAACTTGCCTTTAATTAGGCTTCTTTAATTTTCCATATCATTTTCTGTTATCCTGGTATAAGAACTCCGCTAACTTTAACGAAGTAGAATTTTACCAAACTTGAGGTTATTTTATATTCTGCACGAATATTTAACTAGTTATACGATAGAACTTACCATATTACTAAAATGCGAATGCTATAGTTCACTAAAAGTATGTTGGCTTACCTGAAAAGAAAATAATATATTAGTGAGGATTAAGTATAGTCATTAATAAATATAAAATAAATCAATATATTTAAATAAATAAATCTCTGTATATTGACAGTGTGAAATCAATATGTCGCAAGTTGTTTAATATAACGACTTGAGTTACGACATATTGATTTTATGCAATTCAGGTTTATTAATTAATTAAAATTTTTTTTATTAAAACACATAGTCTTCTCCATAAAATTTTAACGATAATTAAAGTAAAATTTTATGGAGAAGACTATGTGGTTAAATAAAAAAATTTTTTTAATTAAAATTGAACTTCATTTAGAGACATGGACACTGAATTATCAGGTTTATTAATTTTAAAAGCAGTTATTTTAACAAATAACAACGTAAAGGACGAAACGGTAACTTTATTTCATAGTGTGTCGCATTCTTTGCGTTTGTAATTACAAAAGTGTAGCAATTCGATGTTATTTTGGGGTGTCATTGTGTGATTCTGTCCGAAAAAGTGTTTGGCGTAATTTAACTTTTCTATTTCTGTAACAGCGCGTGTTCTTTATACCTTATGTTGAAATTTCGAAGGGTTTGTCCAATATATACCAAACTACAAAAACAACAATTCAAACGGCAAATGCCCGATTTCATGATCGATATTGTGTGTTCTGTGTATAAAAATAAAAAAGTGTTAGTGTTAGTTTTAAAAGGTTATTTTGTAAGTGTTGGTTTTTTGTAGTATATGTGGCAACTTTTTCCAAAATATGATATAGATATGTAACTTGTCTTTTGTTTGATTCTGAATGGGGTATATTCTTTTGAAGGCTAACCTATAATCTTTTTGTTCCATTAAAGTATCGAATATGTTTGAATTTATTATTATTATTATTATTATTGCTATTTATTTATTTCTAGCGTAAAATAACCCTGGTGAAGGAATTAAAAATTTTAAGGCGGGTATAATCAATAATCACGATGTATTACGTACACAAATTGTAAACACTTCTTAGCCTTTTACAGAAATAATCTGCAAATTATACATACTTAAATGAAGCAAAAGAGAGAAAGTCTTAGAGCATTTTCTTTCTTTCTTCAATAATATAAAAACGGAAAACTTATTACTTATTTCAAGAGCATCCTAATCATAGTAATAAGAGTAACAAGAATATTCGTAAAAATTTTCATAATAAACGTTTCAAATGGTTTTGCTCCTAGGCAAAATTAAAAAAAGAACAAAAATTAAATATAAAATGAAAACCGTTTCAGGTTGTATAACAAGTCAAGTCTTATTAAAACTGAAAATAAGCGTGTCTCGAGAGAAAATATCTGGGACGTACTTTCTTTTCCTGCTTGTACAGTCTACCTTTCCTAATTTCTTAATCCTGAAATATAAATACACAACTGCGGTGTTTGAAAAACGCGCTTGACATTTACTGGCCACGATTAATTTTTTAATTTATATGCCAATTTTAAAATTTTGTTCTGCGGAGACTTTTTAACTTTTAAATATCTGAAAACATCCGAAATGCCATTGATATGATGTAATAGAGTAATATATTAACGAGTTGTTTTTATAATACAACAAAATAAATCTATTTTAATTAAATAAATCTTTTTGAATTGTGTTTGACATTCTTGAGATTTTTAAAAGTGTTTAAGACAGATTTTAAAGTGATATACTATAAATTTCTAAACTGATCTTTTACGAATTATCGTTTGATTTGAGTAGTATTTACTTATTTATATTTGCAAAAGTAATATTACGAAATATTTATATTAAGATTTAAGCACACTTACGAAAAAAATTTTTTTTTAATTAATAACACTACAATCTGTCAAATTGCGACATTCAGCAGTAGGTTTGACTTACAGTATATAATAAATGAAAAGCATGAAGTTAGAGCATCCAATGATGACTCTCCTATGGTAAATAAATCTAGTTTAACATACACTAAAGGCACAGAAAGTTATACGGCACAATGTTATTGAAACCTGTTGATTAAATCTGACGGTTCAAAACGTTTTAACCGTGGTTGGTCCACGTCATTCTCAGTTAAGCACTCCACTAGGGGATTGGGGTGAACACAACTCGGTCACAGTAGCGCGCACTATACTTTTCTATTTCTTGATTAATGGTTGGTATGTTAAGATCACGTCTGATGGTTTCGTTCGAGACCTACCAGGGTACGTTTACAATGAAACGAAGCACTTTTGACTGGAATCTTCGCAGTATTTCGATGTTAGATGTTTTGGCTGTTCCCCATAACTGTATGCCATAGGTCCAAATTGGCTTAATCATGGTTTTGTACAGTAGTAATTTGCTTTCTAAGGATAATTGTGACTTTCGCCCAATCAACCAATACATTTTTTGTAGCTTGAGTCCTAATTGTTTCCGCTTGGTCCATATATGCATCCTCCACGTCAGTTTCTTGTCTAGGTGCATTCCAAGATATTTAGCACTATCGGCTTGAGGAAGTTCTTGATTGTTTAGCATCACTGGTGGGCAGGTGCCTTTTCGTAGTGTAAATGATACATTCACCGATTTGCTATCATTTATTTTTATGCGCCACTTAGTACTCCAACGCTGTATTTTATTTAGGTGAGTTTGTAATTGTTGAGATGCTAAATTAGGATCATTATGCGATGCAAGGATTGCCGTGTCGTCGGCAAATGTAGCGACCATGTTACCTGGTTGTGTCGGGAGGTCAGCTGTGTAGAGCAGATATAGAATTGGACCCAGGACGCTCCCCTGTGGAACACCCGAAGCGATGGGGTGTGGAGGTGTTAGTTCGCTGCCATATCTGATTTGGAATTGTCTGTTGGATAGGTACGACTTTAAAATTTCGTAAAAATCAGGGAGTAAAGTATTCTTGAGTTTACAGAGAAGCCCCACGTGTCATACTTTGTCAAAGGCTTGTGTAATATCTAAAAATGCAGCTGCACAGTATTTCAGCTCTTCAAAATCTTTAGTGATTTTATCAATTACTCTATGAACCTGTTCAATTGCTGCATGGTTGGTTCGAAAACCGAACTGGTGATCGGGTACTAAAAGATTGTCCAAGAGTGTTGGGTGTAGTAATTCTAGTAACATTTCTTCGAACACCTTCGACAGCACTGGTAACAGACTAATGGGACGGTATGATGCAGGTTGTTCTTGGGGTTTACCTGGCTTTAGAATTAGAATAATTATTGCTTTTTTCTACAAGTTGGGAAATTGTCAGAGTCGTAGAATTGCATTGAATAAATGCGTTATGAAATGATAGCTTTCTGCGGGAGTTCTTGAACGATTACGAAAATTTAGAAAAGAAATTAAAAAAAGATATTTTTAGTTTTCACTATATACTAACTATATAGTCCATCCATCCGCAAACCATGTGAAGTGATAAATTAAACTGACAGACAGGTAAGTGGGTTACTTACAACGGTTTTCTATTGTCATGTGCTACTTAAAACCATACATTCTGCTGTTACTATAAGCAGCCGCAAAATGTTAGTAAAATGACAATAGCAAACCCTTGTAGTAATCCGCTTACCTGGCTGTCAGTTTAATTTATTACTTCGCATGGTTTGCGGACGCACTATAGTTATGTACAGTAAGGTCAAAATTAGCAAATTGCACTCTTTTGCTGTTTAGTTAATAATTAAATATTTTTTAGTCGCGTAATAGAAATTTAATATAATTTTTGAATTTTTATAATTTTTTTTATAGTAAACTTTTTTTTGTTAAACACATATTCAAATTTTCACTCATTTTTACAATAAAAAAAGGTTTCTAATCGTACGAAGCTACCAACCAATAAAAAATATCGACTAAAAATGTATTATTACATTTTATTTTATTATTTATACTGATCAAAAATTTAAATTTTATTGGCAAAAACAAAATTATATTTAAAGAATTTATATTGAATTTAGGTAATACTACAACGATAAAAAACTGCGTGCTATTATATCGGCAGCCTTGTTTCAACCTAACTATGAATGCTTTCCACTATAATCGGGTATTTGTTCGGCACTTTGTTCGGTAATTCAAATTGGGGCTAAAATGTAATAAAATGGTAGGTATAAAATGTAATTTTAATTGTGCGGTGTATTTTCGGAAGCTATTTAATTCATGTCTAAGTTGAGAATATGATGTACCAGCCGTCACCGGTCCTATAATATAGGCTACGCCAACAGTTTAACCACAAATACAAGATTGGAGCAATTTACGGTCTGGAAGAACTGTCATCACAGTAAAAATGAAGTCAGGAAAAATGAAGTAAAATATTTGGGAATTACCATGGATACAAAATTGACATGGAAACCCCACATAATGGCCAAGAAAACTCAAATCAACGTCAAGTTAAAGCAAATGAACCCTGGCTAATTGGACGGAAATCCAAACTTACTACATGCAACAAACTGCTTTTGTTCAAATGTATAATTAAACCAATCTGGACATATGGTGTCCAACTTTGGGGTTGTTCGAAGCCATCTAGCACAAAAATAATTCAAAGAATCCAGTCCAAAATATTAAGAACAATACATGACGCTCCGTGGTATGTGAGCAATAACTCTTCACAAAGATTCCAATATACCATTTGTAAATGACGAAATTTGTCGATTAGCCACCAACTATCTAAGTCGCCTCCCAGGACATCTTAATGCTTTAGTCAACCGCTTAAGTACCTCTCCCGAAAGGCAAAGGAGATTAAAAAACAATGACCTACTAATCTGGAACGGTAATAAGAAGACCAAGAAAACACATTTAAATTTATACCTATATTTTATTTACACTTAGTCTATATCTTCCCTAAATCTATTAGTAATCAATAAATTATTTTTCGGAGTCTTGTCAATGTCCAATTTCTTCACTCATGTCACAATCTATGTCTATGTCTCTAAGAGGGCAGATTGTAAATATGCATAAATAAAAAAAAATTGTCGGGAAATTGGGATTACTATTAGTTAATTACTTTTGATAAAAGCATAAGGGATGTTATTAGGGTTTTGAACAAACACCGAGTTACTACCTAGGTGTATTTCTATTGTTTTTCTTAAAACTATGAAATAATGACAGTTTGCTATTAAATAAAGTATGAGCAAAAAGTAACTCAGTTAAAGGTGCCTTGAAATTTTGAACTCATGTGTATATAACAACGGTCACTGTCAAATGGCTCAGATTATTTTGTATAATTTTCTGATGTTATACTACACATGCGTTCAAATTCCAAAGGCACCTTTGATGGAGTTACTTTTTGCTCATACTATAGATAAATAGATAGAACGATCACAGCTGCACGCGCTTGGAGGTCGGTTTTTGGGAAGGATTCAATCATCTACGCAAAAGAAAAAGAGATCAGTTAATGATTTTTCACTACCAACCAATATTGAAGAAATCTAAGTGCATCTAGAACTGTATCTGGATAGAAATATTCTGACTATGAAATTCCATATATTTATAATGGTGAAACATAAATGCTGGCAAAAATTGCAAAATACTTAAAACTATGTTTTTCTGTGCTTTGTAAACTTCAAAGCTGAGTCTTTGAAACTTCTTCAATAAATTCCTCGATCTTTAATACGCTGAGACTTTACAATCGAAGCTTTGAGAATCGGAATACTTTAGTAAACTTCCCATTTTCTGAAATGAAAATTTTTGATCGTGGAATTCTTAAAACTCTTGAGCCTACAAAATTTTGATACTTTAACAGTATGTACATGCTACATATAGTGAAAAACAATTGCATAGCGTATACCAAGTACAGTTTCTGTCTTAGAGTTCTGAATCCTCAAAACAAAAAAATATAATCTAATAAAATATAAAATAAGAATCTTTGTAAGATTTTGAAAGCAAGCTGTGAAGCTTTAAAACTTACGGAAACCAATGAAATAATGTGTATTAGGTTTAATTTATAGTGTAAAACTGTAAAACTATGATCTTGAAACTTCGAAAATCGTAACAGATTTTTTCTTTAATTTTATATAAAGCATACTGTAATGAATAATAATACTACATATATTCACAAATAATATTGTTGAGATATTCTCAACTCCATGGTTTGGGCAATCTATTTCAATTACGAGGTTTCCCATAATATTATAGTTACAATAGATTACACCAATGAAGTATATTGTTATGCATTTTAAAACTTTTTGTTGCTTCATGAGCAAAAATGGCTGTTATTAGTTGATGAAGTGTCCTGAATATGTATTCAGATTTTCGTAGCACGTCAAGTTTTTCTGAAAACTTCGAAAATGACAAAACTGGCGAAGTTCATATTTAATTTAAAAAAATAAAAACTGATGAATCCCTCTTTATGCACTAGCAATAATCAATCTGCCAGCAACCATCGCACCAAGACTTTCGGGGTAATCAATATGGCTGTGTAAAAAAAGTTTCACATTTATGTTGCAACCTAGAGTTCTGAAGTTGGCTAACATGTCTTTTGTAATTTCCTTGTAATTCTCTGCGTTCTGATTTCCTAGGAAGTTTTCAGTCAAGCTCTGTTTTCATCTTTTCGTGAAACTGAACTTTTTTCTCAAAAATCAGACATGATGAAACAAAACTACATTTGGATTTTGTGACTATCTATACTAGGGAACTAAAAATATAAAACGTTTCTCTGTAGCAAAATGGTTACGTACCAGTAAAAAAGATATTCTAATGACTGAAATTTGAGATTATGAAGGCGCTTGAGATTTTGGGCATCTACATTTTGGAAGAATCGTCGCCTACTTTAAACAGTGTACAACAGTTTACATAAGATTAAGCCCTTAATGTTCTTATAGAAACCGAAGTTTTCCTATCCCAGTTCTTCCATTATCAACAAATTTCGAAATATTGGGTGTTTACAAAAATTGACGCGGGTTTATCCGCTTACTAATTTTGGCACTGTTATTGACATTACTAGGTAAAACAGAAAATAGTGATCTGACTGACCAATTTTCGTAAATATTTTAAATTTTCTTTAAGACCGACGATGTCACCGACGTAAACCGATTGTTTAAATAATACAATTATTGTAAGGTCGATATAAATGACCACCTACAAAATTATTCATCATTGCATTATGTTGAGAACAAAGACTTTTTATAATGTGATTAGCAAAACAGTGTTGTTTCGAAACCTTTTCGTTGCTTTCAATAGATACAAAAAAGTCATTTTGTTAAATATTGCAATTGTGTGTAACGTCAACAGACTAAGGCCAATATCGGAAATATTACATTTCAAAAATTAGCTCAATTTGAATCAAAACTCCATTATTTACTAATCAAAAACGACACGGGTTACACACGTTTCAAAAACAAAAAGTAATTTACAATCTAAATTTACAAGTAACACCCGCATACAAATGCATCATTAATTTTCTAACAAAATTTTACTACTTTGGATGCAAATCCAGGTTTATTTTTGAGCCCCATCACTGACTGCGTAGTTTCTTCTAAATAGCAACCTCGCAATAAATCTAGATTTATTCGGTAATAAACTCCTTGTGATAAATCTGTGGATAATAATAATATGTAACTACTAGAAGGAGCTCAAGACTATATTTTGATTGCTTTCTCACCACCATCTAATCTTTTCTAGATAAAAACCTTTGAAACACGCTCGCAAGAACGTAATCAATTAGAAGTTGTTACCAAACATTAGTCTTCACTAAAAGATATACTTCTAATGTTTTGTTGGCATGTTCTCACGCACTTGGAAGTATATATTAAAGTTAGGACTACAAAAGTAAAGGACATACAAATTAACTTTAGGGTCTCACGGTACGTGCGTTAGTCCCAACAGCTTCAAACAAGCAGCTATGAATTTACTTTCAAAACAAAGTAACCTTCATTTGAAATTGCGTGCTTAAATCAGAATTGTTTATATGAAAGCTTTAGAGAAGGAGGAGCTGCTGGAAAGAGAATTACGTACGTATACATAACATACATATACACGGCAACAACGTAAATTCTGACTTTGCGCGCCACTATTTTTAACATGTGAGTTAGTTGCTTGTTTGCCATTCCAGAAATGTTATTTCAGTATTTGTATGAGGAGACATCGGAAAGTAACGACAATGATGTTGTAGATTTATGACAAAAATATATGTATTCAACCCTTCAAAGTAGTTTTTTAGTGTTTGCTACCCTTCGCATCTATTGCGTATTCGAGTACGTCACAAAATGCATGTTTTGATAGCCTCTCGATGATGAGTTCCATTAACTACAATTTGTGGATGGACTCAGAATTTAGATTTTGTGCAAGCTACGGGTCAGTACATGCTGAAACTTCAAATAAATATTGTTTCGAAACCAAGCGATCTAAAACCTACTAATTGATACTCCCTTTCGGGAGTTCAAATCTGGGTTGTCACTGTCGATTTAATGAAAATCTTAGAAAAAGGAGGAACTTTTAAGTGGAAGAGATTTGAATATAACGAGAAGTAAATTGTTGGATTTACGTAACAAGCAGCAGTAACTTTAAAGCATTGCGAGTTAATCCGAATATCAGCTCCATTCACCCTATATCTTAGTCTAAAAAATTACAATTTCGTCTAAAAACTCCATACAAGCAAAGGACTTACTTTTATAACTAGTATTTGGCCACTCAACTAACATACTAGAAGCCCCAAAAATATAAACTAACGGCCGCCATGTTGGAAAACGGTGACCGAAAACACATTATTCAGAATTACCTCGGAAACTATTCATGTAATCTGATGTTTTAATTCGTGTGTTTCATTTTGGTTGTCTTACTTTTTTACGTCTGCGTTCTCCTTTTATGGTGTGGGTGCATAGTGTTGGCATATTTTTCAACAGCAAAACTGAGACTTTTTGAGGTTAATTCTCATATTTTTTACACATCTTTTGTTTGTAGTAAACATCCTTTGTTTGAAACATTTGTTTGATAACATATTTAGTTTCCGAGATTTTCAGCTTCAGCCGTAGCAACGAGTTAAACGGTATATATCTTTAGACTTCAAAGTCAACATATACACAAAATCTGACAAATCGAATTCGACGAAACGTGTCGATATACAATACGGAAGAATGGAGGAAGCATAATGGGAAATAAGCAGGAAAGCAACTACGAGAAACTAGTAGCACTTATTTATCCCCACCCACTTTCTGGTGTTGCTTTTTGGGACTTCTTTGAACTTGACATAGTTTGATTTGAAGTTGCGACAAATAAGAATATGAACAAAAATGTAATTACTACAAACACAGCTGGTAGGAGGCATCGTACTTTTAATGCAATAGATCAGACAAACACGAATGCAAAATTATCGCGAAAGGAATCTTCGTCATTGGATTCGGTTAAAAAAAAACCCTAATTTTAGTAATTCTATATAAGTTACCATTTCGTAGTGAGCAATCTTTACCCGACTGGGTAAATGTTTACCCAATGCTCCCGTGGAGCATCAGACTTCGAAGATGAGGAAAGAAGGCAAATATGGCAGCAAATTCCAAATGTATTCTAAATTCTAAAAAATAGACTACGTGATATTTTTCTATGCACACATAGATATAATATGGTAATGTAAATTGTATTAATATTCATATGTTTGGAATCTCTTCGTAAAGGAGTTCCAAGTCCAAGCATGTTGAATTGCTATCAAGAGATTCAATATAACCCAGCTGGGTTGTGCACTTTCGAGATTCTAAGCTTTATATACCATACATCTATTAGACAGGGAGCCACCGGCTGCAAAAAAAACTACATCATCGGGTTTCGAGATGAATTAATTATGTAGGAATAGGTCATCTATACTACGTTAGAGAAATGGTCGTCCGCTGCGGACCTTGGTAGGTTATTACGATGACGTCATCATGATCTGATGATTTACGCTGATTTAGTAAATACATAATTTCCGGTGCCAGAACATAGAGAACTTTATGCAATTTAATAATATATGTACGGCGGTTTATACCATTTCTGACCGAAAATAAAGTTGCTACAATTAATTACCCCCCGAGGATATGCAATATGTTTGATTCGCCCCGTTTTGTAGCTACTTTATTTTCGGTCTGAAATGGTATAAACCGCCGCATATATTATTAAATGGCATAAAGTTCTCTATGTTCTGGCACCGGGAATTTTGTATTTATTACATCGGCGTGAAAGTGATGACGTCATCGTCATAACCTACAAGATACGCTGCGGCCGACCATTGTTTCACTAACATAGTATAGATGACCTATTCCTACATAATTAGTTCACCTCGAAACCCGATGACGTAGTCTTTTTGCAGCCGACTCCCGCTTTATACAGGTTTCCTAGTTTTCAGCGGCACAATGGTGCCATAGTGTTTAAGATCTTTTTATAAAAGAGGAAATTGTGATGGGAATTTAATATACTTATGTTATACTTTATCAGTTATCACTTAAATTACATCTGCTATGTACAGCTAACTGCAAATAAATATATGACTTGTTTGCTCTTGCATCTTGAGAGTTATTTTTGCGTTTTTAACAACGTGTGGACCAGGCTGTAAATTATAATTTCATAGACAACTGCATAAAATTTCTATACGTTCAGTTTCTGTTAAATGAACCATTTTTATTTTTCCATGTACCAACAACTTAATTAAATAAACAAACTTCTGTCACAATAAAAGCCTACAATCAATTGTTAAGACAAATGAAAGAGATCTCGGATATCTAGATTCATGTTATTGGTGAAATTAACTTAATAAACATTTTTTACGTTTTTTTCAAAAATTTTCTGATATAAGGGTACTAAGATTTTAGGTCATCGAAAAGAGAAAAAAAAATCTCTATCAAATGAGCCTAAGGAAAGGGTACATTGCTATTTAAAAAAATTAAAGTGTTATTCATTACTCATTTGTTTTCTGAAATAAAACAATTGAATGCTATCTTATTATGGAAAATAAAATGTTAAACAACTTTTATATAACAAATTTTTTTATAAAGTCGATATTTACCGAGATATATACTATATTCCATACATAATGGGCACTCTGTATATCGTTTTTAAAGTATTCGTCAGTAAATTACATTCTCGCTCGCGAACACACAGTAAGTCCGATGTTCCGTTTATAATTGGAAGATCTGTATATGGACCAATATTATCTTGGCTTCGGCCTCTGAACTTCAGTAAAGTTAGTTCACTTCAAATGAGTCTATAGAGGGGTACCGGCCTTCAGTTTGGCTTTGAAGCTATTAAAAACAACGACTTCTTAATACCACTTCACCAAAGATAAAGGCTGATACGTACGGTGACATATTTAGTAATACGTTACCGAAGGCCCAAACTTGAGATGGTCATGTATTACAATCATTTAACTAAGGACTTGACATGTTTATATACAACTATGCTATGGAAGCCAAAAAGCCAAGGTAAATATTTATATAAAAATGCCCCAAATGTGTCTCGAGATGAAGTTTCTTATGATTTCCATGAACATAGTAGAACTAGCAATGTTTCTACGGCCTTTCTTTTCATTTCTCACTTTAATAATTGAAATTTATAAAGTTCGATGGTAGATTCTGCTTCAAAATAATCAATCAACTTCTGACCAAAGAAGGGACGCTTTTATTAACAAAATTATAGTATACAATGCCATCTAGTTCAATCTGCCTAATTTCATTTGCTTAAAATTTCTAAAATGACATTTGAAACACCTAAAAAGCATCTTGTGCTTCTATGCTTCTTATCGATGCTTCGGATATTAACGAAATATTCTACTAGTTTAAAATAAACTAATTAAACAATTTTGTTTCATATTTCTAGCCCTATTTGTTGAAACTCATAATCATAAGCAAGCTGTTATTATCAAAGTATGCACTGTTTGCTGGAGGGTGCAGGTGCGGCATGGACTGGCGTCAGACCTGCCGAAACAGTTGTCAGATAGATTAAAATAAATTTGTAAAACTATTTACTAATCAGTTTTATTTATTTCATAATTAAACAATAATGGAGTTTTATACTACGATAAATTAATTTGTAGGTAGAATGATTGCAATTTGTGTTGGAATCAAATCAGGAAGTACTGAAACATTCACGTTATCCTAGTCGATACAATAAGAAGTTGACAGCTTCAATACGTATCACTAAATCAAACCGATCAAAAATGTGATCGAGGAGATTCAGTTTAAAATATCCAAGATATAATTCTTTAACGGTACGTATCATAATATAGGACTTTGAAAACAAAACTTTGAACTTTGTTAAAAACTTCTTCCGACATTTTTACATTTAAACATTTTTAACTTGTACAAATAAAATTAGCAATCAAGTATTATAATGCTAGGTCCTCAGAGTCAATGTGGTTGTTTGTACCTTTGAAAGCCGCGGACACGTGCCATTGACGAGCATTTATAATCATGCGGTGAGATGCAAAAGCGTAAAATGTGACAGTGTCGAATGTAGGGAGACATAAAAAGACAATTGCACTTGAGTCGCGTACCAATCACATGAAAAGTATTTAGGGGGGATTGAGAATCCCTCGTGTCATCCTACGTTGCGTATAGCCGATTGAACATTTAAGTCTGCTGATATTCAGTGCACTACCCCCATCAAGGGGATCCAAGACGTGCTTGCCACAACGGCGACCATCAGCGGAGCAACCAGGATTGACTTACTGCATCTAGAATGGAATAAGCACCCACATGTTGCCGGTGATATCGACGAAGGTCACTGGTGTGACTTATATTTATGTAACACAGGTTAAAGTCGTGGTCAGATGTCAAGTCATTCCGCACTTACACCTCCAAGTAAACAGTGCACTTTGCAGCTAATCTCATTACAAAATTCTCATAACTCTAAACAATAATAACAAGATCACACTTTGCTAGTCGATAATAATAGTGATAAAAAAGTCTCGCGTAAATGAATTGCCACAAATTCTGTATTCTGTAGATTTGTGTTAATTGCTGTAGAAGTGCGAAATAACACATTATGACTTAATATCCAAGCAACATAACAGCAAGTATAGCTAAAAAAATTAAATATATTTTTTTAACTCCTCTATGCTTACTATATGTCCAATTTGGACAATGAAGTACTTAAGTAATTTCTTCCTTAATCGAAGGTATAGTAAATATGGTGATGGCAACATACCAGACGCCGTTAATTATACTTTGTTCTGAAAGTGGTAAAAACCGAGAATACCGGGTGTTGCATAGAGAAGGCTTTCGTGAAAGACCTGATTAATATTCAGAAATAATTATAATAATGAATACTACCAATTGCCTGGCGATCCTGGCCCCCAGAAGCTATGAAATGCCTATATTGCTTGATTATCTGGAATAAGTTGTTTATTATCTAGGATCAGTTTTAATCGTTTCAAAAAAATTGCTTCGAAGAGTTGTGAAAGAACTGAAGATAGGTTTATTAGGCGACAAGATGTTTCGTGTGGATCCTTTTCAGGTTTTACCAATCGAAGCGCAATCTTTGACGCACATCGCTCGTCTTTTTTCCTCCACTCTAATAAATCTATCACAGTGTGTAATGTCTTTATCCGTATCCCGCTAGAGATGTGTCATTTCAGTTTAAATTTTATACTATTTGCATGGTGTTTGTGACAGCTGACATAACCTAAAAGTAACTATTATTACTATCTTACGTCCGGTTTGCCAATTATTCACCAATTCAAGTAAAAATCACATCATTCATGACCTCTTAGTTTATTTTAAAACCTTAAAAGCTTAACCTACCAGAATAGAAAAAAAAACGTAAAAATGTGAAGAAATTTTAAATTTTTCCAATAAACAGCATGAATAATTCATAAACTTCAAGAATATATCACTATTTTTCCCTTTTTAAGTAAATCGGTGTCAAATAGGAGTACAGTGAAGCCGAGATGATCCGAATCTACGTTAATCCGAAAACCACTATAATCCGGACCAGCAATTTATTTACATTGGGTTTATTGTAATCCGGATTTAAAGGTTTTGATAATCCGAACTTTAGAATTAATTGTTTTTAATCCTCAAGTTTTGTTTATAGTAACGAATGCAATGGGTATTCAGATGTGTAATTTGATACAAAACTACCGTTGTAGATAAAATAAATGATTTTATTTTATTTATGAAATAAATAATGATTATTAAAAGTTTCACAGTTTTATTAAAATACAACCTGACAATATTGTTTCGACAGCTATGCTGTCATTATCAAAGGTAATATAATTATAAACAAACACGTCGCTAAGGTAGATACAAAATAGGTAACTAGATAAAATAATAATAATAATCAGAATTAAATATCTAATACTTCCAGTAACGGAGAATTACTGAGCTCAAGTTGTTCATTCATTAAAGGTACCCTGAGTTTGTGTTTGTATATCTCAAAGGCTTCTAAAATGTCTAATTTGCGTTTGTTATTACAAAAATGTAGGAATTTAATATTATTTTGAGGAGTCATAAAACTGTGAAACTTTTAATAATCTTTATTTATTTCATGATTATGGAGTTCCACAAAGTAAGGCTGGAAACAATAAACAAGATTATTTTATTTATGTTTACGTTATATTTGTCTGGCAAATTCTTATTATAAAAAGTAACGTATTTTTAGAAGTGGATACATTGCTTCACAATTCGTATTAGTTACAAAGGATTATAAGCCAAAAAAGAATTGATACTTCTTTTACGAATTATGGCTTTACGTACCTATCTCCGCCATACATAGAAAGATTTTCTGGTAAGTTTAAAAACTATTAAAAAGACCGCATTGTAACTTTAAATATACATTTCCAGATTTGTTACAAAATCTGAAGGATCATATAACAACGTTAAAAAAACTTTAAAACCTGCGGAATATCCGGATATGGAAGAAAAGTTAACTGCATGGTTTTTGATATGTCACCGATATCCTCCGAAATTTTGGACGAAAAGTCAAAGCATCATTATCCAGCAGCGTGCGGTGCATACGAAACAGTGGAAGCATTCGCGATACAACGTATGCGCTATCACGCTCGTACACTCTGGTTCCACTGATTCGTATACTCTGCACGCTACTGTGACTTTATTAAAGATGGTTTCAAAACGATGACGTCAGGGCAAGTAAAGATTGGATAATTAATTTTAAAAAGACAATTTGCGTGTTAAAAATCGCGGGAGAAAAGCTATTCAATGATTCGCACGCAGTGAAGCCCTTTAAGAAACAGTTGCAAAGCGGTGGCTTTGCAATGGGCGGTAGAAAATTTGAAACAATTGTGATTCCGGAAGGTTTAATCTATCTTACGTATTCAGTTCAAAAAACAGGAAACAATTAAAAAACCACCGCCTTTTTTTGGTGAACGACATATATTAATGCGGAATATTATTTCCTGTGTTTTTAAAACAGTTTTTGCGTAAATATTTTTGTAGTTTTTTTTAAATAAATGTGTTACTGTACAGAATGTTTTAAATGCATTTATCTAGAAATGAAACATTATAACTCTACAGACACGGTAATCCGAAAACCGCGATGATTCGGATTGCCCTTGTTTTAATTAGTCCGAATTAGCGAGAATTCACTGTATTTGTATTCATTTGTTTTAAAGACACATTCAATTGTTTCACACTCAAAATCAACACTAGCTGCCAGCCATCTACTCTTCTACAATAACAATCTTTCTGTGGAATTTTTCTCTTTGTGTTCTTTGCCAGCTGTGGCACGTGGCACGTGCATTTTCACCTGTTTGAACAAATCTGTTTCATTTAACAAGTCTCCTCTCATTACACATTTCTGTTTGTTAACCTACAACTAGGTCAAAAGAAAAGTTGAACAAAACAAAAGAATTTTATAGGTCAATTGGTATAATAAATTGCACGTTGTAAATTTAGAAATGCTTTTCCTCGATGCATCTCACACATATCACGTTTTAACGACGTATATAAAGTAGTTAATTTCCTGTTCCAACCAATCCTTTTCGCTATAGATTTTTCTCCATTTAGAAAAAGCGATAATTTACTGCGCTCCATAAGTAAACGAGTTCCTATCGGAACTAATTTAATAGCAGTCAAAACAAAAGATCCCCGATCTCTCTAACATAAAATTATCTTACCTGCGGGGCACCTGATTTTCATTGGTCCTTGTAGAATTCGGGCACGTGCCCGTATCCCTTCAGCGGCACCAAAACATAAATACGTGACGTTCCGTTAGCCGAGGAATTTCTTATGTTTCAGACAACCGATTTCACGTTAGTCACGTCAACTATTTTGAACGCTCGTCGAAAGGTATAAATAGTACAAATGGAAAAGGAGCTAAGAAGTCCATATATCACGGTCTATGAATCAATTTGTAAAAAGGTTTTTTCTTTTTTTTATGTCATCACTGGATTAAAGAGGCGTTCGTGCGGTGCGGGTTGAGTGTTTTTTTTCCTGTGGTTTTGTTGGCTCACCTGTCGACTGACCACTGTTGTGTGCACGGATGCCGCATAGGTAGGTGATGGTTAAATAACCATTATATAAAACTTAAAAAAGTTCAGTTTTTGTGTAAATAACGAGATTGGGATAGAAAAATGAGATATAGAAATTTTTTTAATTGAAGTCGTACATACAAAAAAACAGCTGTTCCCTATGAACTTTTTTTTCTGAAAAACATTGCCAAAGCAGTCTTTTAATAAGTTAATTATATGAAATTAATTATATAAATAATTATATTAAATTATATGAAGTCAAGTATTTCATAGGTATGACCATCAGAGATGAAAATAAGTTAATTCTTCTATTTTGTCTATCAGTTTCCTCCAATCTTTTCTATTTCTTGCTATATTCTTCGCCTCATTCCATATTGTCGTGGCCAATTTTGTGCCGTTCTCCTCCACAAATTTGCTTGTCTTTTTTTTCCTTGCTATAGTGTAATTTAGTAATTGTCTTATATTATTATTCTATTTTCTAAGTCAATGTCCAATTCATTGCCATTTTAGTTTTTTCATTGTTTTTCTATTTTTTCCTCATTTGCAATTCTGTGTAATTTCTCATTAGTTATTGTATTCGGCCAAAATATCCCACATACTATAATAAACGTTTGTATTTTTTCCAAGGGTTTTTTACGCACTTCCCATGCTCCATGCTTTGACTCCAATAGTAAATAAGACACTCTCTACATTTGTTCCAAATATCTTTATCTTTTTTTTTTGATACATCTTGGATACAATTTAAACTCAATTAAATTTTTCTGTTTATATGCCCCCTCTGTATTTACTATTCTATTTAAATAACAAATCTATCCCACTTCTATTTCTTTCTCTCCCACGCGAACCTTTGCTATTTTATTTGTACCTTTTTTCAATAGTCTGTACCATTTTTGCGTTTATTTGAAGACCTACTTTCTTTCCACTGATCAATAGTATTGTCGTTTTTTTCTGTATTTGTTGTTTCTGTTATAGGCTTATTTTTTCTGCTACCATCCTTGTCAAGATTTTGTTAGCTACACATAATAAGGTTATTGACTTCCAGTTTTCACACATACTTAAGTTTCCTTTTTTGATCGTTTAATTAGTATAACCTGTCGCTAATCTTCCGGGATTTCGCCTTCTACCCCGCCGTATCTTGTTAACAAGCATATAAAACACTTCCACTGTTAACTCTAGATGAGATTTTGTTGGTTCAGCATTAATTTCAACTATCCCTGCAGCCTTATCGTTATTTATTGCATTATTGCCGCCCTTATCTCTTCTTTTAAAAGGAATTCTCAATAATATTAATATCAGTTATTTCCTGCTTGTTTCTGGATTTATTAATTCCTCCTAATAAATTCCTGTAAAATATTCCACCAATTTTTTTATATTATCTCCTCTTGTGTTTAGTCATTGTTCCCTACTAGTTTCCGTGACTGCGTATTTTTTCCATTTAATGTTTGTGTTATATCATATAGTATTTTCATAACCTATCTCCTTGATGTTAACTGTTCAATGTATATTTAATCTTCTCTTAGCTACCTTAATTCTCAAGATATATTATTCTTTTAGTTACCGCCTACGCTACTGGTTTACCGTGTTAATTAGTCTATATTCTATATCTTTTCTTTCTTCTATCTGTTCCTTTGTATTCCTGGTTGTCCACTCTACGTCTGTACCCGATTATTGTTAATTCAGTTTGCTCTTTTAAGTGTTCTCTTGTATTTATTCCGAATCTCATCGATGGTATGGCTTTTAAGATCTTCGAAATGTTACCAATGTTACTTTCGAAACTGGATCATGGTCTGATTCTGCGTCAGTGTCTCCCATTATTGTCACATCATGGAAAGAAATCTACCGTTTCCTTTCAATTAGTATTTGATCGACCTGACTAATCTAATTCCACCACCAGAAGCAGTTCAGTTGTTTTGTGTGTATATTTAGGTGAAGGTTTGTAAAATGTACATTGATTATGATAATGTTTCCAAATCTAGCTTTGAGACTTCCGTATATAAACCTTTCAGATACCCCTTCCAGTGCTTGTTCTAGGCATTGTTCTAGAAATTGAACGTGGGTTGGTAGGAAGGAGTATGCAAAGTGATTAATAAAGCCACGGTCGGTGGCGAGCTGTTGTTCTAACACTGTCTCAGGGGTGGTAGAGTCAGAAAATACGGACATAGGCACATAGAATCGTGAAAACTGATATCAAGTAACAGCATTAGAGGTATCAACATAGATTGTCGGCAGCGGATTGCGTATAATATCTGATAGATCAACAGGAAGATAATGAACTGTTGCCAAAGATTTTATTAACACGTCAAGACTTTGCTTCTGTCTCAGTTTCTAACTTAATTCTGCCAAAATGATGATTAGCTCTGTTTTGAATAATTCTTATAGCCTTAAAATCGATTTGCGTCCATAACTACTGGAATATACAAACTGTTTAGAATATCTAACTTTTACGCGTTACTTTAAACCGCAATTCGATATCTTTATCCTCTTCCGAAATGGGTAGGGTAGCTCGTAGATAGCATTTTTCCTTTTTAATTTAGTGGCTCGTTTAAAGAAGGTTTTTCGATATCGGCAAATGATCAGAACATTATATCTACGTTATCTATGAACAGACTAGCGTATCTTTCGCTCGACTTGGTTTATTATCAGTCGTACGAGAAGGATATGAGTTATTAGAAAATCAATGGTGGGGGTAACTGTATCTACCATCCAGTCGCTACTATTTTATCTAGTTATTTGCGGGCTGATTTTGAAGTGCTTTCAATTATTTGTTCGACTAAACTTGTTACTGTGAATTATTGCGGGTGCTGGGTACTGGGGTGTATATCAATCATAGTTGTGGGCACATGGCGTTAGTAATGGCTGTTTACATATTAAACTGTATCTGTTATTTCCTACACCACATTTGCTATGTACGCTTTACTCTTTCCTTTATTTGCTTATCTAATCATTTTGATTTGTGCAAATGATATAGTAAGGATAAACGATTGCGCCATCTAACGTGGCTCTTTTTATCGTCTATTTTGATACGGGGGAGGCAGCAGAGATTACTTCTTATACTTCAACCGTGAATACAAGGAATAAGTCACATTCGTAATCACACCGGAATAAACAAATACGACCCGGTGTGAGATAAGATAAGACTGCAAGTTTCACATTGGTAAAAATTCAGTGACGTGCGTTAGAACCAACATATTTTTATTACTGATTTTACATTTATTTTTAGTTCAAAAGAGTTTGTTCCGCTACTGAATCTTTCTAGCACAATTATTGTTTATATTATGATTTAGATTATAGCGTGGCCTTCGCGTAATTCTAGAAGCATTTTATATTTTCGCCCAGGTGATTGGGATGACTCATTTTTTGCATTTATGGTGGAACCATAGCTCAGTATGCTGTAGTGTGTGACATTGGTTTTGTAATTGATAATTGGCTGCGACATGCTGAAAGGTTTTAACCATCTTTTTTGCGCACATGATGTCCTACAAACACACGGCAGCAAAACAGCTGAAAAAATAAAACGACCGAAAATCTAAGTAACGCAAGGTCTCTCCATTATGGCTTCAATTTCATTTGCGATAGTTTAACTAAAATTTAAAATAATTTCATGGACTTCCTTGAGATGAGCCAATAACTGAGAAAATCTAACCTGTTAATTGATTTAAAAAATAGATTATGTTGGCTTTCCTATTATAATGTTACCGTAAGGCATTCATTATGACTGGAAACTGATGTGCCCGAATCGGTGGCCGGACACTTCGCCGTCCGCAGACATTACGCCAGCAGCGGACTCTACACCGACTGATGTTTTTGGACACTTTGCAAACCGTGAATACTATTCCGACCCTAAAAATAAATTTTGCTGTTGAACGCATCACCGTGGACACTACGTCGACCGCAAGCGGTGACCACTTTGACGACCGTAGATACTACGCCGACCGTGACCGGTAGACGGCGACCTTTAGGGACCGTCAAAGTTACAATTCTTATGGGGATGTTAACATAAAGTTCAGAAGCTAAAACTAATTAACCTGTTGATCGATTTTGATATGGTTTTCGCAAATACAATCTCTGAGATTTTTTCTACAGTAAGTTAGGTAAGTGTCCACCGCTTGCGGTCGGCATAATGTCCGTACTTGGCAAAATTTATTTTAAGGGTCGGCGTAGTGTCCGCAGTCGGCGTTGTGTCCAGTCGGCGAAGTGTACAGCCACCGCAAAATTTATTACTTGTTACTTACAGTTAATTACATCAGATGTTATTGGATTTGTACTACACTCATCAAGTAAGTTCTTTCCATTAGAAAGTTTTTCATTTTCAGAAAACTACCTGATGCCTGGATCACAAGGGTATGATCACATCAGAGCAGTACGTACTACACGTATAGGGTTAATTTTGACAGAGACAAGAGAAATCAGTAGAGATTGTTATGAATGCTATTAAACACAAGCATCTCGAGCTCCTTACAAGCAATAATATATGAGAAAGATAGGAATTCACAAGGTAACGCGTTAGCAATATGAATCAATAACAATAATGTAAGTTACTTATGTTTCAAACGTACTTAAAACATTTCTGAAGTGATTAAATCCATTTATTGCCCTTTCGTCACCGATACTAATAAACTACGAATGAATGATCAACACCTACATACAGTTAATGTTTATGTTTATACTACCTGTGCTGGTAAACTATTATGCTTACGCTGAATCGATAAATCTAGCTTAAAGGCGCGTTAATTCATACAGTTACAAGTACTTCTACTTCACTCATAATTACTTTTATCAACTCGATTGTGTTGACGTAGATTATCGTTGTGTTAGTAGCGTTTACTTATAGGTAACAAATTCTTTTAAAATCACTTCCACTTGAAAAACTTACGGGCGTCAACAGCTAACGGTTATTATATGGGAGTTAAATCTCTAATAAGTACGACACCAGGGTGATGAAACTGAAAAATTATTTTTCTGATTAATTGAGAACCTTAGTAAGATATATATTTTGCCGTTAATGTGCAAAATAGAACTATTTGACGATATTATATAGTCGAATCAAATTTAGCCGCCGCCGCCGCCTTTAGCTGTCACACATAATAGCATGAACATTCTAGAATCTATAAGTTCATTATGTAAATATTTCCTAGGGTGTGTAGAAGAATAATAGCATAAGAAACATACAAGAATGATTGACGATTTCGTATAAAAAATTTGTCAAGCGACAAGATAAATATCGTTTTTAGTGGACACCCGTCTCATGTAATGGTAGCGCAGAAAACAAAATAGTTGTAGCAGTAGTGGTTTGACTGTTTCTGTTCAAGCTTTCCTATTACAATCGCATTATGCATACAATGGCCATATTTGTTAGACTAGATCACAGTGAATCCGTAATATCATACACAACACGTTTCTCTCTACCGATATTTCTCCTGTTCTCAACTCGGAGGCATTTGCATAACACGTGGCAATTTACGCGATGACTGCTTTGTCTCTTCTGTTAAAATATGCGCGATTCTGAAGCGTAGATTTATTTGTTTTTCTGAAACTGGAATCACTTAAAACTGGTTTCGCTTTTGGGATAGATTATGATTATGGTTAATTATATATACTTAATGCAATGTAAATAAATGAAAATTGTTTTATTATCGAAATTATTATCTTTGGGTACACTAAATTCTGAATTCAATGATATAATCACTCAAGTTCAGATTTTCTATGTCTTCACATTGATGACCTCTGCATACAAATAATAATTACACTGTATTTGTTTACACAGTGCATTTGCATACACTGCATACTGTTTAATGCTGTCTTTCTAAGCACGTTTCATGCACGGAGGTCTGCTTTATTAGGTAGCAATTACACATTCTTTACGTTATTATTACGCCTTATGTCGTTCATCCTTTATCCACATTGTAAATACATAACGAACTGCGGGTCAGGTGGTGTAACTGGTAAGTATAGACACCGTTGACCATAGTTAGGTGAAGGTAGGTGTATACAGATTTACGGTTACATTTCTACTGAATTACTGATATTTCCGTTATTGCCATGCACCTTCAATAAAACGCAGAAAATATACCTCCTTGGAAATAATTTCCGTTTTAGATTTTATTTATTAACTTAAAGCTGCTTTCTCAGAAGCAGTTAAATGCTTCATGAAATGACTATACACATAATTGAATACACTATTACTCTTTATCAATACGTTTGTTGCACGAGATTTCCAGTCCTGCCAGCTACTAAAGACTATATAACCTCCTATTCGAAGGATCATGAATTTATTCAATCTTTGCACGGTACATAATCTACTGTAATCCTACCTCTGCAGAACAACGAGAAAAATTGATCTAAACACAGGGCAAGTAAATTTTAATAATGTTAAAATTACAATTAAATACATTTCCCTATAGGGTAATGGTAAGTGAAAAGAGCTACGCTGTTATTAAAAAGCCGAGGGTGGGTAATACACGTGTTATAAAATACCAATATTGACACAATCCTTTATCCTCATATTAAATCCGTAAGGATGAATGAGATTTAATAATTGAGAGAAATCTACATTGATTAACACAAATGAACTGGTTTTTGAAGAAAGGACTTAAGTCAATATTTAAGTAGGTCAGAATCTTCCTTTCTTCTGTTGTATGCGTGTTTGCACAGTACTTTATGCAGAAAAACACTACTTCAATTACCTTACCTTTAGTTATGGCGAATTCCATGCCAAATCGCTTCCATATCTCAGATTTTATTCAAGTTTTTTCCTTGCCTAGATACTGGTGATTCAGTTGATAAAAAAATTCGAAGGACCAGTTATTATATAATACATTTATTATAATTAATAACACAAACTAACATTAAATAACACAAAATAAAAATAAGCAAAAATTTGCTTGTTAAACGACAAATTGCCGTTGGCGAGTTCAAATGAGTGCTTTCAATTCACATCTTAAAACTGAACTGGTGAACTACTAATGAGGGCTACTAGTCTTGAACCCTACACTACCCTAATCTTCAGGAAGGCCTTAACAGATACATATGGAAAACATTTTGAAAATATTCGATTTTGATGCCAATTCTGCTACCCGACACTCTACATCATCTAACTAAAATTGTCATAACTCCCTTACTTCTTGAGTAATCTGGCTCATTTAGGTGTCAGATTAAAGCTAGTTTTACAAATTCCGACTTTGTTTTTGTGCTTCAATTATTACCCCTTTGAAACTTTTTTTTATAGAATCATCTCAGCATATACTTGGTATGGTTAAAAAATGAAGAGTGTTTTTTGCAGTTTTAGAAAAAAATTATTTTTGAAAAAACTCAACTTCGAAACCTACTACTCTTCTTATGTGCAATGTTTGATATACTCTGAAAAATCCGAGAACTAGCTTTAATCTGACATCTGGATGAACCAGATAACACAACAAGTCTCTTTCGCAACAAGAGAAAATCGTCATTTTAGAAAAACTAAGTCAAAATCTAACCTATCCTAACCCAACCCAACACAACCCAACCTAACCTAATTTACACGGTTGCACATATGGTTTTTTCAAACATCTTTTTAATTATTCCCTTGAAAAACTCCCGAATTTGATCACTAATTCAAGGTTTTTTCCCGTTTTTTAGCGATTGTGCAAATTCCCCTTTTTCCCGGATTTCGAGGTTTCCAGGTTTGCTGGCAGCCCTGTAATATCAATATATCTCCATGCCGAAGTTTCAATTGCTGCCTGAAAATGACTCAATTGTTATCTTTCAGGATTTAGTATTAAAAAATCAAACACTTTAGAGCTTGAGAATTTCACTGTCGCCTATAAGTCTTAAATTGTTTTAATAGTAAAGCAGTAAAATCAGTAAAAACAAAGTAAGTACTCAAAAAAAAAACAAAATGCATTGAAGTTATCATCATCGGTTCGCTAATATTTCACCTCCACTACAAGCAACACCATACGGTTACCATGACTTTGTGTCACTCTTTTTATATACGAATGAATTTCTTTGGGCTTTAATTGCGAACAAAATAGGTCCATAAGCAATATACATATGTCAAAGAATGGCATTTCAAAATTCAGTGCTTTAGTAGCCAACATATGTTTTAGATAATCCATGAATCTTGGAATTCTGAGCCTTCTTCACAAATTGTAGTTCTGATTTTTAATGCATTATACACTGTCCCTTCACTGAAATTGTCTCATCTAAATAGAGCAAAAAAGATATCAATGTGCACTTTTGTATAAATTGTTGCAAAGGATTTACGCATCAATGACTAGCATGTGAAGTTCATCTATCTTCAATCCTATCAGATGTGTGGTTATCTAATTCCAGGTTTGTTAAATATTAAGCACTGCTGTAAGTGTGCTGAAGAGAGGTAGGTATAATTCGTATTATTTTATGATTATGTGTGCATTACATGCCTTTAAGGCACCAAAGACAACATTTGAAACTATCTGAAGCAGATAAAGGCACATAGCTGTTGGCGACAATATTTACACTTATGATTTTCAACCAGGGGTGGTTCTGATGCTGGTACAGAGTTACATTGGGACGTATTGATCGTCGAATAAGTCGTATAGCTCTAGCAAACTATTTATAGAGACATTTACATGAAGTTGGTCTTTGTGAGGATTGTCTATGAACCGTTTGCCGTTAACTAGGTTTCATAGTGGCGCTCGTCATCAGTAGTGCATAGAAGTAAGAAATTAGAAGGGAGAAAGGCAACTTTTTGTCTTCAGTGACGAATCACGCTTCTGTCTAGGTTTTTATGACGGACCGTGCATTTCTTCGGAGGGCTAACCCATCCATTCAGAGCAAACGCTGGTACTATGGTTGGAAGGCATCAGTTATGCCGAACATGATTAATAATAATCCTTGAAAGAAGTATGACAGTTGAACGTGACGTTTTAGGATCTGTGGTTATATCGCATCGTCACACTCCAAAAATTTTCAGTCGCACACTGTACGAATTTCTTTAGATTGCCTCCATAGTGTAGAAGTGGTTCCCTTGGGCTGCACATTCTCTCTTAGATAAAGACCATCTGGAATACAACATGGGATACATATGTGAAGAGTCATTTCTCATAAAATATCAAAAAATCATAAAATCTCGTACTGTTAAATGTGTAGATTCTAGTGCGTGAAAAAAATGTCTTAATGATTCCCTACCTCGATGAATTAAGATGAAACATATTACCTGTATCATATTAATTAATTTTTGTTCTTAATAAAAATTATCTGAAGTTTCAAACTCTTATCACATAGAGTATAGAAATCATAAACATTTCAAAGAAAATAGATGAATATGAGAAATCTATGTTCTATTTAAATGATATTGTGTGGTCATACTGTCTTAGATCTTGGATGCATACTTTGGTACAACCACTAGGAAGAGACCTGATTCTGCAAAGCAGTGTTATTGGCCAGTCTCCTATTCTCTTTTGCCCTGTAGAGTACTATGTCTACGTGCAATATGTCCATGTGTTGTGAGTAGCTGTGTTGTGCATAGAAATCTAATATGAATGAGTTCAAGAACTAATTTCGAACCTGATGAATTTAAATAAATATTAATAGGAACATCTAAATATGAAATGAGTCTTCAGTATCTAAAATAGTCTTTGGTAGAACTAATAGTACATCTGGATGTACTTGTATTGTGTACAGTATGCATTGTGTTAACTATGTTATAATAGATACACAGTAGAAAATCAGCCCCGCGAATAATTTTTAGAGTACTGGGTAAAGATTTTAAAAGGTTAAGGTTAAAATTTAGAGTAGGAAAACATTTTTTTCACTCTATTCTTATAACAAAAATAATTCGTCGCTGCTGAAATCTATTGAATATTCAATCTAATAGTATTCTACTTTAAAAGTTTAACAAAATCCACACTAATTTGTGAGCAATAACAACACTAACAAAAAATGGCGACAATCAGCTGTATTTGACCTCGACTATTTATAACGGTTGAAACTTTGCTACTTCAAAAGTTACTACAATTGGAGGGAATTTCAAAATTTTACAAATCTTTAAATAACTTAAAGTAGCTGTACAAATTAAAACGTAATGAATAACTAAAGTAAAGTTTAGAGATTAAAATTATATTGACTGGATCAAAAACAGGTATCTGTACATAAATAATAGTACCTTTATTAAGTTTAGATTTGCAAAATGTTCAAATTCCCGCTAATTGTAGTAACTTTTTCAAATTGCAAAGCTTTAACAGTTATAACTATATACTACCTGTTCAAATATGTTCACATCTTTCTACTGCGTGTGAATGTGAAACATCGCAGTTTGTTTTATTAATTAATATAAGGTAACTTGAAACACTTTTACATTTTAAACATTTTATTAATACGTGTATTATTTTATAATTTTAGTAATTAGTGTTACTAATGATGAATGAGTAAGACGGGAGCACTTGGAAACTTATAAGACATGTAAGACACAAATAAATCATATACTTTATTATTAACCTTAACCTTGGAAAACTACACTACTTTCACTCTAAATTTTAATCGAAATAGAAAACAAATTTTACAAAAGTTTTATAACATACTCTAAATAGGAAATATTTTTCTCATGTAGAGTAAAAGATTCAAAAGTCAAGAGTAAAATCTTACCCCGAAACGATTAGAAATTTAACTGTTTTAGTGTAATGAAGTTACACTAACATTGTATTGAAGTTAACACTATGGTCTACACAAAGCTACAGATTAGATATTTTACTCTAAACGTATTGGACCTAAACACCCACTTTTTAGCGTGGTCTAGTGTTCGAATTTTACACTAATTTTTTTACTGTGTGCCATAGATTTTATTTTATATAGGCATCCATCCGATGTATCCAAAGGTTATTGTGTCTATTGAACTTTGAGTACTCTAGGTACTTTGAACATTAGAAAGATAACTTTAAAACATGGAAATATAAAATGAAGCGTGCTAATCGTATCAATAGATCTTAGTTCATGGAAAGAATTCTTAAATTATCTTTTGCCAATCTCAGTCAGTATATTACCACCATGAGTACAAAGTCTGTTGCTTAATAACGGTTTCCACATACTCTTACTTTTAAAGAGTACTTTTTTATTACAAACACTTATCGTTTATCAATTATTGTTGTCATCATACTGTAAGAAGCATTTTGTTTTTGTCGTTCTGCTTACGTATCCGCATTAATAAGAAGTGTTGATAATAGTAATACATTATTACGTATGTATAATACATCATTCCAATAAAAACAGATGTATTACTGGTGTGTCATATGAATGACACTTCTTCTATATTATGATGTCCTTCAATAGCTCATTAGAAAACCATCGTATGTTTATCTCGCATTACATGATAAATGGTTATAAAATTTATAAATACACAATTGTTACAAGATCGGCTAATTAATTGTTTAATTTAATTTTCTAGTATAAGAACGTAGACTTTTATAAATACTCTAGAGGCTTCATTGAAAGCTCCGCACAAAAAACTCAAATAGCTTTTATGCTAGTCATTGTTCAAAACAAGTCATCGAACTGCAGCCAACATTTTAAATACTAGGGATTGGTGTTAATAATATGACACAGACAAGACTGATAAAATAATCGATAGGGGAACCTCTACGAACTCCTGCAGTTTATTTCTAAGGCGCTTTAGCAATTATTATAAAAGTCCTATTTATTCCCTTAGACTGGTTTGCAAAAGTTTTCTACTTCAATAAATTACCGAAGATCATTTAAGTGCCTATGTTTCAAAATAATACTTTGAATCGTTTCAAATGGCAATTCTGAAATGTTGAAAAACAATGATTTATTCTTATTTTAAATTTTCAAATTGATGAAAATGAGGAAGAGTTGATTATAAGACATTTCCAACAAAACGGTACAAAGTAACATTTCGATTTACATGTTTTATTTTTCTAATTCAACTACTCCGAAAACTCAGGGTTCAAACAACTAATTGGGCGAGATCGAAAAACCAGGCCATCGCAAGCATACGTACATTTCAAGATACTTCGGCCGGTTGCATAAACCATTGTGCTAACCACACTACTAAATTGATCACGCTGTTAAGTAACCTGATTGGATAAAACTTAGCAATGTGTTTTAAAGAACCAATCACACTAGAACACTTGTTTTGAATTAACCAATCACATGTGTTAACAACGCGTCTAAATATACTCATGTAGTTAACTATGCTTTATGCAACCGGACCGTAGCATACAAAACCACTCCTCAATTTCTAAGCTTACAATGTTTTTATTTCTATTACTGTATTATTGTATTTTTAATTCGAATGACTCCTTTGGTTACTTTTTTGGGCGTCCTATTACTAAAGAAACGCCTATAACACTGTGTGCCCGTATGTCCGCATTTAAAACTCTTGACCGGGACAAGTGGATAAGCACCTGCGGCTTGATCTTTGTTCTGTGAGATAGTGCCTTAGTATGTACTATATTTGAGAATGGACCTAAAGGTAATCGACCATGAAGGGTTCAATTTTGGACTCAGAGTTGACTTTCGACTTCAACTATTTTTTCAGTTTTTACTGGGTATTTACTGGGCAATTTAGGACGCTATACAGTAATTTGTCACTGTCAGACAGTAGTAAGTGAAATCGTTTTTTACTATGGTCTTAAACATAACTAGATCGGGTTGCTAGCAGTATCAAAGGAGGATATGGCAGGTGGCACAAGTTCAATACCATGCAGAATTTTCGCCTTGATAAGAAACACAAACCTCTATTGACTCTTAATTTGATTCTCAGAGACTATTGGCGTGTTATTTTGGAAATCATCAGAAATTTAGGACACCCGATGGTTTCGCTGAATATATACCAATAACAACTAAGTAAATAACTAAAAAGTCGATATAAATCCGAAATAAGTTAAATGTTGAAAATCTTTAAGATTTTACATCTAAAACTGTAAAGTGGATACAGTTTTAAATCTGGTCCTTTTTTGACGTGATTATCCCTAGTTTCAGTGACAGTCTTGTTTCTACATTTCTTATTTTTTCTCAGCATATTCTGTTATATCAGTTTAGTTCTGCTAGAGCATACCCTTACGTAGTAAAGAAATTTAAACGCCGAACAGTTTTGTTATTATTTAAACCTTTCGGTATAATTACAGCAACTCAAGCAGTCTTTTTGTACTTCATATTTTCTGAGAGAAGTACATTGCCAGTACAGCCGCTTGTGTGAATTTAGGACTACAGTAAAACCTGTTAATGATCAATGTTTGTTTGCATGTAGACAAGCTGACATTTTGCTTAAAAAACAAGATGGAACGTTCCTATGGGTAGAATACCCACCATTTCATTTAATTTAAGCGTACAAAAAAGTGTGCGATCTGATACGTGAATTGAAATCCGAAACCGGCCGCAAGGGATTTTTAAGCTTCCGGCGACAACTTTTCAGATAAAAGTTATCTTATAAGTAACACCAACCTATGAATGTTGAGCGTGGTGTAACGGATCAGTCACTCAACCGATCAGTCAGTCATGTCGCCGTTTGACAAGCACTGACACAGCACGCAGCGAGCTTACGTTTTCATTTGTCCAAAGAAAACTTAAGAAAACACTTAATTAACACTGAATTAAAAGGGCCGAAATCTTGATTCAGTTCCCGGATTTCAGCCAAAATGAGGAAAACTTTTTGTGCAGCAGATGTGTTGCAGTTTCTTCTCTGGAACTTGTACAGTTACGTTTTGGTTACTGTGGGGCTACGTAGCGAGAACCTAGCGGCATAGTAATTGTTACTTTCGTGGAACTATTTTTTTTCTCTTTGACACATCGTGTCTCTGTTCTCTGTGTCTTTGCAACTTAAAAAATATTTCACCATCATGTTGTATGCAAATGCTGTGATCATGTCACAAAATGGATTACTATTTTATTTGTAATAAGTAGGTGTATAATAATACACAGAGAGATAAAATATTATTAGATTATTTTTTCATTCCAATATACCAAAATTATAAACTTTTCTGTTAAATGTGATAATAGACCGAAAAATAACAAAGCGCCCTTCTTTAAATATTTTTTTAAATAAAATATGACAAAAATATTTATAGGTTGATACACATGATAGAAACCATTTTTATTTGTTCCTAAGGCACAATTTGGCATCTATTTGTTATTTTTATTAATAGCTTCCAACATTTTACTATAAAAGTATTCACTATAAAATGCATGCATGTCTAAGGTTTGTGTCACTTAATTACCAGTAACGGAAGATTGGAACTTTTAAGTAATTCTTACTAGAAAACAACATCAACGTTTCCGTAGCCACTTTCTAGTTCCTAATGTCACTGCAAAGTTCCCATGAGAACTTTAAAAACGTTTAAGTTTAACCTCACCTTTAACCAACATTATATTTTTATACTGCTACATAATAATTAAATATGGCATATGTTAAGATTGTGGCAACCAAAGAAAAAAGTTAGAATATACTTCACCATTGTTTCCTATAAATGAGAACAAAGTAATATATTGTATTGGTCTCAACATAATTTTCAGACCGAAAAATTTTGCAGTCGAATTCAAATAGTTGTCCTGATGTACAAACATAAGAAACATTTTGAATAGAAGTTAGTCACTGCATGGTAATGTTTTAATAGTAAATGGAACTTTGTAGTAATTGTGATACAAAACAAATAGTAAAAATCACTTTCAAGTGATTCTTGTCGGTAGCAAAAACGTAAGTTTTACTTTCAATACTACTGTAAGGCTCCGTTACTTTAAAGGTTAAGCAATGGTTTCAGGCAGGCGGAAGGATCTTTCAATACTACTTTAAAGTTTTAAAACTTTGAAGTAGCTTCGGACAAGTTATTGCTACAATCATAATACCACTTTGAAGTTGCAACAACTTTAAAGTAATTATACTAAGTGGCAACCGTAACACATACTTTAAAAGATACTTAGAAGTAATGGAACTACATAGTTCCAATAAATAATAGAAAAAATTACATAATTACTGAAATATTCCAAACTAAAGTAAAGTAATTAAACCTATAAAGTCTCTACTCTAGTGACAACTACTCAATCAAAGTTCCGATCTCAGTTACTACTACTTAGATGCTGCTTCTTCTTTCGTAGTTTCTCTTATAAAGGAACTTTAACCTAGTAACTTTCCTTTAATATGCATGTTTATTTTATGTAATACATGTACTGTATCTCTTGAAAGCATACTTAGGGCAAGAACTACAGTTTCCTAGCAACGCGACGAAAAGGCCTGTATGTGAGGTTTCTCTGCAAAAAAATGGTGTATACTTTTAAGAGGTATTCAGTATATATATTTTAAGTATTTGCATCCCTTCGGTTAATAAAAATGATGCAAAATATAAATATTAATTCGGGGAACATAACCATAAAGTACAGCCAATTTGTGACATCTGAAATCCTCCATTAAAGACTTTTTCACATCATGAACTAGTCAACTAAATTTTAGCTTAGAGCTTTAGTTTTTCTTTCTAAGACATTCTGCTTCAATATTTAACATCTAAATTCCATCATGTGATGCAAATCTAATGATTGGTTAAGGCTACCGCTCACAAATTGCGATAATATCTTTATACACCTATCGAGTCAAGGTTCGTTGGTTTATCTGGAAGCTTAGCTATACAAACGGTGAAGATAGTTGGCGCCATCCATAACTGAAAATTTTCCGAATCGAATTTTTCAGTTACTTTCATATTCAATGTTTTTTACCTACCTCTTAAATCTAGTAATGCTGGGATAGGAATTCTTATTGCTGGAGATTTTCTCTACAGATGTCATGACTAATAGATTATTTCTTATGGAAACTAAAATATTACTGTCATTTTGCTAGCATAGACGAGAATTTCTTGTCCTTTTAGAGTAATGCCTTGACGCTTTAACAAACTAGCAACTGATGTTAAGACATTTACATGTTTTGCCTTTTTTGATCAGACATCTCTAATTAAATAATAAAATAATGTTTTACAATAAATATATTAACTGTGTCTTGAACTACTTTATAAAAAAAGAAAACAGGATTTTATGTACTTTTTACCCATAACTTTTCAAAGTTTGGCACTTGCAGCCGGTATACTTTGCACGCTATATGCACACATCACACAAGTTCCGAGTTTTCGTATCCTTTATCCCTTTTATACAAAATAAATAATTTCCTGAACATTCCTTCCGTGCATTCGGGATATAAATCTCATGCCGTTGTTGCCGTCTTATAAGTTTATATTTTGCTTTTATATTACATCTAATTATCAGATTTATGGCTTTGGCGTTTTGTACAACGTAAAGAAGGCAGGTGTGTAACTTTTTTAAATATATTAATTCAACAAACATATGGGAGGGGCTTTTAAGAAACAGTGTAATTAGTAACTTTTAGACTTAATTAAATTGTAACTGGTACTACTTTCGTTAATCTCAAAAGCAAGTTGTTGCTAATTAGGTGTTAACTTTTATGTAAACTAAGCCTTTATCATACTTGTAAACATATAAAAATAAAACTCGAGCCTAACTATAATTTAATTATGTGGAATGAGATTTATTATTCATAATTTTATTCACATCAAGAGAGGAACACTTTTCTTTCTTTTCTTTATTGTGTATATACTGACACTTATTATTAGGAGATAATGATGTTCATGGAAGTTTTATGTATGTAACGTATGTAATTATAATTAAATATGATCTTATTGTTAAGTTAATATTATGTCATATTTTTATATAATAAATTAATGAGAATTAATGTGTGATTTTCCTGGAATAATACACAACAGAAAATGTTTAAGAATAATATTTAAAACAAAAAGATAAAGTATAAACAGTTTCTAGATCGATCGTGGAGGCTTGCCGGATAACTCGGGGGATGATCAAATTAAAAAGCACAGCAGTTACAAATAAATGAAGCAAGCATAGAGTGATTTAAATGGGCATATTTAAAGTCTTTATTAACATACTGTAACGTTCTTTTTAAAATAATAACAAAAATGCTGTTTAAAATCGTATATTAATAAAGAAAAGATTATTTACAATGCACTTAATTAAAAACACTATTTATATAAAAACTATTTATGTATTACAATAATTATTAACATTTATTTATTCAGAGTACATTTCACTATGCAGGTCAAACATTAACTGAACTGCTTCTACCCGCGAACTCAATTTATATCTTTCATACGATGACTCATACACCTAGAATGTTTGATGACGTCATATGTGGGTTTACTATTCGTTACAATACATACACACTGCTTTGACTTCTTATTTAATTGATTCATTACACAAAAATATACTCTGTAATTATGAATTCACAGAAAATAATTGAGAAATTAGCAATAAATTAATAATTTTATGTTTCTAGGAGAGTTTCCTATTATTAGTTACGTTAGTTACGTAGAACCGCAATTAACACATACGTGCTAGTATAGTAAATGCGTTATAAAACTGAACGTTTAAATAAAGATAAAATATAAACGTTTTCTTTTTGAGATACTTTACCGCGTAGTGTGAGGTAAAGCCCTGTTTTGCGCTCTAAATTTAACGCACAAAGCCTACTTTTGCAAACGGTAATATAAAAATTATTTCATAAATTATGATTCTTAAAAGAAAGTGTGTAAACAATTACGATTAATACAAAGTAATAAGTATAAAGACTATTGTGGCACTCGAGTATTTTGTAATTTAAATATAAATAGTGGTATCATAAAAGTATTATATTAATATTGATGTTAAATGTAACTAGTTAAAACGTGTTTGATAAACACTGTGTTGTTCCAACAGGTATTGACTTCGCATTTATTACACCGCACGTATTTCAGTCTCAGAACGCCCGCTCTTTCTAACTCGTCCTGATAGATCACAAAACACATCGATTATTTGTCTCAGGTAATAATAATTGCTACAACTTATAGCCTGGAGGACACAACCAATGTATAGTAATCCAATGAGTTGTAACTTACCTTGTTTGATTTTTTTCAAATTTGGCACAACTGTTGTACTCCTAAAGACAAGTAAACATCTAAAATATTATATTTTTTACACAAATGGTTCTTGAGTTACGCCCTTCTAAAGTATACAAAATATTGACCATGTTGCCAGTTATATTTTCCTTTATAAATAAGATAAGAGAATGAAGCTGTTTTAAAGTGCATCTTTTGGGCTGTAAAATGATGGGTCGTATGGCATACTTTAAGCTGAAAATGTTTTTTATTTAGACCCATGAATTCTTTGAAATTTAATATGTCAAAAAACATAAATGATTAAATATTTTGAAAAAAATTAGACATCGAGTTGCATATATTTTAAATATGTGTGCCAAATTTCAACTTGGGATCTTAATAGAACCATTATTACTAATAATTTTTTAAACAATTTAAGGATGTCCCTTATCCTTTAAGAATGTACGATATATCTCAATATATGTTGCTCCTTTATTAATTGGCCGATTGCCTTCAAACTAGTTCCAAAGTATTTCTTATTTTTCGAGCTTCCCCCGTCTATGTCACATTTTCGATATTACCCTGTCGGCAGCTACAGTAACCGGTTTTGTCTGGTTTTTCTTGGCTTTTTTGTCTTTTGATCTCAATCTGGAGATCCTATTTTAATACAACAACAATGTTGATCATTTTAACATAAATATTTTCATATTTTTAATATTGGGAAAATTAAAGTTTTGTTTTATGAATCGTCCCATCTGACTTGACTCCTCTCGCCTTACTGCTACTTGACTCACCCCACTCTTTGAATGACTGAATTTATCCTACCTTCGCCTTACCCCCCCCCCGACTTATCAGTCCTCCTATTCATCCCTTACTCGATTTGCCCTCAACTGCCGAATGTACGCGCCAGATTTATCTATCCATCCACTCGCTCCGCATACCTATCCTCTCGGAGTCTAGGACAACTCGGCGCAGACAACTCGGCGCGGAAAATTCGGCGCAGACAATTCGGCGCGGCCGATTCGGAGCCGAGATAATTCGGCGCCAAACATTACTACTAATATTAAATTTAAACTTACTGCAAATTTATTATCAACAAACAAAAATAACTAATATAAAAACCTACTCTATTAGTAAAACCTAGAGCATACGTTCTTCTTAAAGAATTTTACCAACCGTCTTAATATGATGATTATCTTATGCATTAGTAAAAGATTAGATAGGGCGAGTAATTAATATACAGGATTAATATTCAGGTGATGACTACCAAGAAAAACTCAACCAGATGTAAATGGAATTTGAAAAAAGCAATTAAGCTATAAAGTAAAATTTAACAGAAATACTAACCTTACTAAGAATTTAAATTAGAAATTACAAATGTCATTTTAGTATGGTTATATTTTTTTGTCGCCGAATTGGCACGGCGCCGAATTAGCTCCCGCCGAGTTGGCCAGACGCTGAATTGTCCGCGCCGAATTGTCGGAGCCGAGTTGTCCCATACCGTCCTCTCGATCGAAAAACCGGGCTTCGCTGTCAAACCGATGACCCTAGCTTAAAAGGTCACTTTTTTGGTCATCTTGGCTTGCTGTATTTTTTTGTTAAAGATCCAAAGGCGATCTGGCAAACAGAAAAAGATGTAGGTCAAAAAACCCAAAAAAATCCGGAGAAAACCGATTATTGTAGCCCCCAACTGGGTAATACCGTAAATGTGAGATAGATAGAGGAAGCCCGAAAAATTAAAATTATTTTAATTAAAAACCAGTTAGAAGTCAATCAGTCAATTAATAAAAGAGTATGTACACAAAACGTACATACATACAAGGATGAGCCACATCCTTAAAATGTTTAAAAATTTTATTACTAATGATCACATTGAGATCCCAAGTTGGAATTTGGCACACATACTTATTTAAAAGATATGCAACTCTTATGTCTATTTTGTTTCAAAATTGTTAATCAAATTGTTTTCTGAAAAACTCAAGGTCAGAAACTTCAGGAGTCGCAATAAAAAACTTTTTCATATCAAAGTATAACATGCGTCAGATCACCTTAAAGCCCAAAAGATGTACTTTAAAATAGTTTTTGTTTCATTCCTTTATCTTATTTTTATCCAAAGTTATAAAGAAAAACGTAAACACCAACATGGTCAAAATCCCCTCATTTTTGTACAGTTTAGAAGGGCATAACTCAAGAACTGCTTTCATAAAAAATAATATTTTAGATTATTATTTATATTTATATAATATTTTATAATATTAACAGTTGTGTAAAATTTGAATAAAGTTAAAGAGGGTCATGTTCAAAACTCATCAAAATTGAATCACTTGAGATCGAATTACCCCTCACTATCTTGCCTAAAAAGAAGACAGCGTTAGAAGTGGTAGCTTGTTAGCCTCAATAGTCATTCTAAGACGTAAACTATACACGTAATACATTCCTATAGCACAGAAAATTATAATATCGACGTTGTCGAAAGGTTCCGGCTTGGTCTTATATTTTATTGCGAACAAATTCATCTGTTCATCAATAGTATAGAATCATGTACAGTATATCTCAGAAATTGATTTCGTAATGGTTCTAAGTAGAGATGCACCGAAGATTCGATTTTGCTTCGGTATTCGGCTGATTTTTAACAGATTCGGTTTTGGCCGAAGCACCGTGAAAGATTCGGTATTCGGTAGGCCGAAACGGATTTTTTTTATCTCGCAATCTGATTTATTTGAGTGCATTTTAACTAAAATATTTAATTATTTAGCGTTTAACCAGTTTGACCAAAAAAAATCTAATTCTTAAAATATGTACCAGCATTTATTTAATTGTTAGCTGTCAAGCATTTATTTTCAAGTTCTGCCTAAACGATGACGCAAAGGGAGCGTACATATATTGTTCTGACTAGAAGTTCAACAATAAATTGAAGAATCGGGGTCAAAGAAATCACGAAGGCGAAAATGTAAAATGCATTACGAATCACGCGGCGATCACGTGCTCGACTTAGACTGATTTCGGAAAATGCCTAAAACCTACTTTTTAGCGACAACAATCTTCTTAAATTAAATTTTAAATACTGAAGTATTTTTTTAATGCTGCTATATTACGGTGTAGTTTTTTAATTAAGTTCTCGACATCTTGTTTTTTATAATCCGATACTGTTTATTTTTTTTATTAATTTTGTATTATTTTATTATAGCAAAATGCGTAGTAAGAAACTTATTTTTCGGACACCAATGTTTTCTTTTTGTGACATAATTTTGTATTCAATAAAACTAATCAAAACTCAAATTTCTATTATGTTTTGGCCGAATATTCGGTATTCGGTGATTCGGCCAAAAGCCGCTTCGGTGCATCGCTAGTTCTAAGCAAATTCATATTTCGAATTGTTTATATAAGAATTATTTATATTGTTCTGAAAACTAAGGGCGTTAGAAAAATATGTATATAAATAATTCTTTGGTTTGTGGTCTCAATAAACAAGTAGGAGAAATTAATGTTGATGTGGTTAATCTAAAACAAAGAAATTGTCACTACTTGCAAAAGTCCAAGTCATCTTCACAGCCGAAGCTGTTCTACTAATAATTAAATAAATTTTCTCGTTTCTCTTTATTGCTAGATTTATTGTTGTCCTTGAAAGATAAGCAAACACAATGAAAATGAGTCACTCTTTTTCTAGTTTGAAACTACAAGAAATAATAATTAAAATTATAGTCTTAATTTAAATTGATAAGTTGAACAAATAAGAATATAATCAAAAGGAATTCGCTTACTAAATCTCACATCTCACTTGAAACTAAAAATCCTTACACATAACACACTCTACTAATGTCTATTATGCTAAATGTATTTCGGGTAAGGACACTTCAAACAAAACATTGTTCTATGAAAACCCTTACAAGTGGAGATCTCAAAGAAAAATACAAACTTCAACTGAATGGATTTGTTCAAGTTGATGAAAATAAATGCTTGTTCTACGTAAAAATGTGCTTCAGGTTAAATTTATTTGAAAACATACTTTTACACTCAACATAAGAAGTACTTTTGATTTTATCATTTGTGGATGAATTTTTTTAACACATTTTAACACAGCTTCTGATGTTAATGAAAGGAGACTCTTCGCGACTTCGCTTTGGATGGCCGAAAAAACAATTCAAATTACATACTTTTCATTACGATTACTATTAAGTATAGACTGTGACCTCTAAAGAGTTGACTATTAAAAGTCAAAACTACAACTACAACAAGGGGTTTTGGGTAACGAAAGTGATCTCCTTCCTAATGCCTTCTCTTCTTTTGAGAAATGTGTCTACGGACCTCGCACCTCGATCCTGAGGTTTTCCGCTGACTGATCCAGGTACGAGACTCATAGACACATTTATCTGATCTAATCCATAGAGCTTCCCGCTGACTCCGTGAGGGAAACGAGAGATTGATTATGACTTTTGTTATTGCCGGAGCTGAACTCGTGCGAGTGTCAGTTATACGGTAGCAGTTTCTTGTGAGTAGGGTGAATAATTAAGTTCAACCCGTTCGATGCCTCTCAGCTTGGGTGTACCCATGGAAAAACGTGTCAGCAGCTAGGTTTTGTACGTAGTGTACCAAAATGTCTTTAGCGTCGCTTGGGACTTTAGTCACGACTAAAGCAATTTACGCTTATAAGTAAATTCTTTACTTTGAGGACATCCTACATCAGATATTTCTTTTTTCTAAAGTTGGCATAGGAATCCTATTTATGTAGGTACATAATTCTCTTAAAGTTCCTATATCGAATGAATGATTTTCCTCGTACAACTATTTATGTATTTCACATCTTAACGCTTTTACATAATTTCACCATCATTAGACAAACCCATTGATTCTAACATATCCAAAACTTTACAAGCTGCATTATGCTTTGCAACTTGCTTTGACCGACCAATTCCTATACCACATGTATGTGCTACAATAACTCGATAGTGAGATTCATGGTCATGTGTCCCTTTCTTCCATGAATTATACGATATTCTCGTATTTGCATACTTCTCTTTACCGTCAGTTTATTACAATACCATTACAGGTGTCTTTACGTTATTTACAATTTTGTATTTTGATGGTGTGTTAACAAAAAAAGCAAAAACAGGAAAATACTAGTAGCAAAAGAAATACTGGAGAAAATTATTCATTGGTGAATTGGTTACAGAATGTAACAAAAGCTTTTGTTGAAAAATATACAGAATTAAGAAAAACTAAAGACCAAAGCCAAATCTAGCAGTGAAAATAGAAGATTATGAATGTAATTTTAAGAATCTCGTGCAAACTAAAATATTATTTAACCAAACGAAGCCTATATTGGCTGATACCCTAAAATGGGCGGTTGATACGACTCTCACGTCCAATGCAACTTTACCTCCACATGGAACAAGGTGCTGGCAAAGGCACAACAGGCTTGTAGCTCAGGCATCGGGTGGGCAATTGCCCAAGTTCAACCCTGGATGTGGTAATGAAAAGTCCGTATGAGCACCAGAAGTGCAGGGACTCCCCAAGGGAGCAGGACCCAACGAGTGAGCAAGTAGTAGCTCCGGTACTAGCCTCAATCGCAGATTAGGTCTCCAGGACGATCCAGGATGCAGTACGAATAGCTTATCTTGGTTTATCCCGTTCACTGACACTCTCGTCCATTGAACTCAAGCTAGACCGTGTTACTAGGTGACTACGATAGTCGGTATAGGCAAAATTATGGATCTGCTACTCTGGGTTTTACTAGGGGTCCTAATATGTACCCGTGCGTAATTCGGATTTCCAATTAGAAAAATTCCGACTCCCCAAGTGGGACTAGAACCCACGACCATTGGAACACGTGTGATGCACTGACACCACTCGTCCACCGCTGACTCCTTTGTCTATTAATTCTATTATAAATTCAACATATACTCTTTTAACCTTTATTAAATACCTATATTAATTTGTAGTACAAATTGTGAGAAATTAGTAGATTCAAATTGAAACCTATCACGGCTCGATAAATTCACGTTTGGTAATTAAATTATCGATAATGTAAACATTATAACCGCATACTATGCCGCTAATATAGGTATATACCAACATCCTTTTTTCACACATAGCTTCAATCTAAATCGTTCTTATTTTCCAGGTTTAACTTTTAGAAGTCAGTATACCAAATCTGTTTACGTGAACTAAAATTCCTTCAAATTAAAAAAAAATAAAAATAAACCTAAAGAGAAATAAACAAAATAATAAGATGATTTCAATTACGTAGTTATTTCTTGACTTTTCAAGGGGAAAAAATTGGAAGATAAGCGATCTGATTTAAGTGGCTCGTTAGTAACAGCTTTTGCTCAATTTCGCTAAACAGTATGACAAAGCCTTTTGTCGGAAATAAAAGTTTTTCTTTAGTGTAGTTAATAAAGTTTCCCAGAAATTTACAGCTTTGAATATATCTCTATAGTATATTCGAAACTGCTTTTGTGATATAGTACTTCCTTAGATACATATATCAATTAATTTGAATGATTTTGAGTTCATGAGCTACTTATTTTTTCTATAAAAACGTTACCATCGAATTAAGTTATTAAAAATAACTGTTGAATTTTAGTGGTAGCAATGAATGTCGTGTAAATCACTTACCATGTATTATTACGGCTGTACCAAATGCGCAACTGTAGTTGGAAGTTCCAGTAGTTATAATCCTCCTAGCAATTATGCTCAAAAATGGACTTACAGAAGGGGACGGGACAAAAGTTTTAATACCCTTTGAATTCCGATGAAGAAAAGTGATTAGATATGAAATATGAAAAAATCATGTATATTACTAGCGTGGTTAACTTTAGATAAAGACAAAAAAATGCGCAACTGTAGACGGTAGGTGTTAAAACTCGGTCTCTTGGCGAATTCAGTAATTTTTTTTTCTATTTCGACAAACTGTAATTTCAAGCAGTGCAAAACTATTTTGTACTAATTGGGTTTGAAAGCAAGTAATGTTTAGTGAACGCAGCAATTCAATATGGTGTATTCTCTAAACCGACCAATACAAGCAATATCAATACCCTTCAGGGTATACGGCTCATAATTCCGATTGGTAGTTAGAAAATTTTAAAAAAATTAATGCAATTGCATATTTTAAATACTGCAGTGTATTTAGTGTAAAATTTCTTCAATTTTTAAAATTGGATTTAGAAAGTGACGTCTTTTTACTGCGTGTGAGTGTGAAACTTGGCAGTTTGTTTTAAAAAAGGTAACTTAAAACAAGTTTACATTTTAAACATTTTACTAATGCCTGTTTTATTTTATAATTTTGGTAATTAGTGTTACTTATGATGAGTAAGACGGGAGCCTTTAGAAACTTATAAGACATGTTCAACAGTAAACTATTTAATATTGACATCCAACGTAGTTGTACTTTTTTCAATAATTCATATTCAGTGTTTTATTTCCAAACAATAAACAGATTTATTAAGAAATTATGTAAGTAAAAGCAATAATTATAATTACATCTAATTCGCAGAACAAAACAGTTAATTACATCATAATTGAAGTAATTTTGAACTTTGGCGGAGTTCACGGAGTGCTACACGCAAATCTCCTAATAGAAATATCGTGAGAGTTGGCATGCAGCATGAGCAGTAGTTCACTCTAGGAACAATTAACAACCATACCATGGACCAAGAAAAACAATTTCGAAGTAAAAGGTCCGGTATCCTTTAACCAAGATAGAAGTGTCCCAACTGGGCTCGAATACATTTTTTTCAATACTAAACCACCGGCTAGATCTAAAAGTTGGCGTAACTTAGAAAAGCCTGCGGGAGTTCATTTTAAAGCTTGAAACCTCCACTTTCGAATGTCGCATGGCTCCTATATAAAAAAATTTATATTTGACCCCTAAAATAGGGTAAACAGGTATCCAGTTCAAATTTTTTTTAAAGTTGAAAAGATTAGAAAGAGAAACATTTATTAAATTTTTTTAACGGCATCGCATTCTTCGTCAAAAAATACATAAATTTTATCTACTGCGTTTTTTTCCTAAAGTGCTTCAATTTTGAGCAAAATTGAAAACAACAATTTGCCATTTTTAAAAGTTTATAATTTTTTTATCGAAAATGGCGTCAGATAGAAAAAAATAATAAGAGTAAGAAAATGCTTATTTTTACTTAATGAATACGAAAAAAATACAGATCGATGTAAAGCGATTTTGAAAATTACGGTTATAGGCGTCACGTATCTATGAGTATGAATAATATAATTAAACTTGCTAGAGCTATCTGTGTATGTATGTTTGCATTGCAATAAATAAATAAACCACTTATTTTATTATTGTCCTTGACCTTCGAAAACTACACTATTTTCACTCTAAATTTTAATCTAAATAGAAAACAAATTATACAAAAGTTTTATAACAAGTAAAAAGATTCAAAGTCAAAAGATTCAAAAGTCAAGAATAAAAAATCTTACTCCGAAACGATTAGAAATTTGACTGTTTTAGTGTAAAAAAGTTACCATAAATGATTGAAAGTATAATTGTTTTAGAATTTAATAAATTTACACTAACATTGTATTAAAGTTAACTCTGTGGTCTACACGAAGGCACACATTAGATATTGCACTCTAAATGTATTGGTCCTAAACACACATTTTTTTAGAGTGGTCTAGTGTTCGAATTTTACATTAAACCTGTTACTGTGTACGACAGTCCAAATTCAACTCAAGATTCAAAATAGCAATCAAAAGCCCTGTAGGTATCGAAGCAATCGCCAGTTGCATACATTTTAAAAGAAGTCCTTCTCAATAAACTCTCCATATATCCGAAGAATTCTTTTAAGGTATCAGTGAATATTTCTATCAAATAATCTTCTAACAAAAAGTGTTTATGATGTTGGATGCGGCTATTGTTTTGATGGCGCAGAATTCTTCAATAAATTCCCAATAATAAGCAGGCTCGATTAACCTTCAAACCTGATTTGTCAATGTTACTGACTGTATGACTTGTTTTTCGCAAGCCTAGCAATCAATAACGCAGTTAATTAGCTTAAAGAAGTAGCAAAAGGGTTCTTACCTATGCCAAATTTCGTTTTTATTGTCTGCTATTGTTTTTACTGCGGTTGCCAGGGGTTTAGCGCCCACTGCCAAAGACCAAGCTCTTACAAAAAGTACTCTTTATGAGTGTCGTGTATGTATTTTAATATTTATAGTTCCGCATTAAGCTCTCTTAATTTTAACAGTGGGACACGTTTACAATATAATTATAAATGCAGGAATTGGTTTGTAACTGCCACATTTTAATTCTAACATACATCAGCAAGATACCCCAAAAAAACTTAAACATGCAATAAAAAACAGTAAAATGTTTCAAAGTTAATTTTTTAAACGCAAAACAATAAACTTTGGTATACATCTCAACTATAAGTATTAGACATATACACAGGGTGGCTCGCGTAAGATGAACCTAGCTTTCAGTATTAGTCCATTAGCATAGAAAGTTTTTACCATGTAGCGAGAGGTTGCTATTGGGTTGATCGAGATTATTTATACAATGCCACATAACACTATATCAGATACCCGATATCGGGTATCAGCAGGTTGCCAAAGCAAGTTTTTCTTGATAAACTCTGTTTACTGAAAGCTGATATTAATTTGAGTGTGGTTATCAGACCTGTTACCGAAAATCTCTCTTGTTGGGAAAAGCTTAACATGGCGTGCCTTTGGTCGATTCACTTTCGCTACGTATTTTGAACATAGCATTAAGGCGCAATTCCTTTGGTACAACACTCGACGACATGTAACGTGTCGTCTAGCGTTGCTGAGGCGTGTGACGGGCAAAGACAAGCAACGTGTGGCATGCGGCAAAGACGCATACTTTATGTCGCTTCATGTTGCTTCGGTTGAAAGACTCAGTATAGCATGCGTCATTGGCGCATGCCACATGTTGCTTAAATGTGGCCTCAGTGGAATTGCGCCTTTAGACTATTGTGAATCTGTAATGGCGGCTGGTAGAGGTATATTGGGATCTGTAATATTTAGAAATAGTCTGGCACGTTTTCTATTATTTCTAGATTCTATAGACGGGGCTGGATTCCAGGACGCGAGTCAATGCTAGTAAAGTCTATCCCGGCAGCGACCCCCAGATCGCAGTCTAAGTGGAGACTGTATTGCAATGTGCTTGTTTCTGAGTAGTCGGATTGCACTGTGGATTGGATAAGGAGCTCAGCAAGCCTTAGTAGTGTAACGAATAGTAAACCCACTTATGACGTCATCAAACATTCTAGATGTATGAGTCATCAACTGTACGACTCATCAATCAACACGTGCAAGTATGACTCATCGACACGCCTCATTGACGTCACCGACAGCTGCGTGTATGACTCATCAACACGTCATCGAATATTCTAGATGTATCAGTCTTCGTATGAATATAAATTCAGTTCGCTGGTAGAAGGAGGCAGTTAATGTTTAACCAGCGTCGTGTTGAAATGTACTCTGAATAAATAAATTGTGAATAATTAGTTAATACATAAATAGTTTTTATATAAATAAGTCCTCAAATCAATTTGTAAATACCTAGCATTTTTAATAGTTTGTTAAATAGTCCAATACTACTAAAGTTGATTTGTATGTGTGTCCGAGCCCCATTCTCGCGTTCTATAAGGCTGGAGAGATGGGCTTGGGCTCATTCGACGCGTAATTTGCCGAGGATAATGCACGACCGATTTAAATTTTTTAAATTAGGTTGTTTTAAAATTTTTTAAATTAGGTTATGTTTTAAAAAATCGATAAATGCTGATTCTATCGTACTATTTAGTGCTATTGAGTGTTATTTGGTACTAATATGTGCTTTATCGATAGAGAATCGATTGGAGATTTATGTAGGTCATGTAAATACTGACCTACTTTAAAAAAAATCGATAAATGCTATTTCTATCATACTTAAGTGCTTAGGCCCGTAGGGCCCATTATCCTAGTTTATAGTTATAGTGTTTTTAATTAAGTGCATTGTAAATAAGCTTTTCTTTATTAATAGACGATTTTAAACGGCATTTTTGATTATTATTTTAAAAAGAACGTAACAATATGGTACGGCGGGTTGGCTAAATTCTGAGTTATTCTAGCCAGACCCAGTTTCCAAGTCCCAGTGCCTGAGGTTGGACTAATCCGGGCAGTGAAGGTGCGCATGCTGCACCAGGGGGTGATGGGACTCCTTCGGAGACGGACCCCGACGGGTGAGCACGTTAAAAGCTCCGGCACTAGCCTGGAGAGATAGTAGAGGGTGGATAGGCAACGTCGCTCCCAACAATGAGCTACTGGTAGCTCTTACAAATGTAACTGACGCGCTAATTGAGCGTAACTCAATCTTGCATGAAGATTATTTATGAGCATTTCTATACTGGAAGAAATTATATACTATATATCTTTCAATTTAGGATATACATGAAGGTATAACAAAGTCGGTTCAAAGTAAGTCTGAAGTGTCTTATGAGATTGTATAAAGCTCTCAGAGAAGCGCTTAAATAGCAATTATATGGAATGACCTAACATAAATAGTAATGCTAGAGTAGACGTGAACCTTGCTGATCCGTGGAAGCTGAGCCAAAATGCTTTGGCAACACAACTTAGATAATGATATATAATTCTGGCCTAATGTCTTAATATGAACTGATTAATGACTCCATAGTCATGTATTTACCATTTATATGTAGATTAATTTCGGCACATTTTAATAACATTTCCAACATGTAAATGCGGCAAGATGCAGTTATTGGAGACTGATTTCCTTAGCTGATAAGGTAGGACCTGAGCAATGCTACTGTGATTTCACTAGTTTAACAAATGCAGCTTAACAATTTCATAAGACAATTCTGCTTTTTACGTTAAAATTTCTTGCTAAAAACAGCTTTAAATCTCATTCCTCGAGTGTATTGATTTTATAAGTTTATTTGGAAAAATCGCAAAAAGTCCAGGAGAGATAAACCTAAAAGTTTACTATTTATTATAAATAGAAATAATGCAATCAAGTTAACAAAATACTAAAGTGGTTGGGCACAAAAAGACGATAATTATAACTTCGTAAACTACTGCAATTTATTTCTACATTTTGTAGAACTGTTCAAAACTTGCTCCGAGCAAAATTAAGATAAAATTTTACAATTCAACCGCCGTTTTCGTAATATCCGGAAAACAAACACGAGATTGTTAATCCACATAATTTTCGCAACTTACTGTTCATCCTATTATTAATCGTCATCTCTCACATTTCAATACTAGTTCAATTTCACAAATCGAAACTGATAAACCCTATCTAGATGAAAGACAAAGAAGTTCAATACAGACTTGATTTCGCATTCCAGTCGGTATTAATTAATTTTCCTTGTTTGTTTTACACTCGTGATTAATTTAATTATGTATGAAATGTAAATGTGTTTGTTGTTATATACATACCATCCAACAATATAACCCTGACTTGTAAAAAAGAAATCGGTGTCTGAGTGTATTAAGTGTAATGTAGGCTGGCGCATTATCGGCGCGGTTGTGTATAAATAGCGCGTGACCCTGTTCAACGTGCTGCTGCTGGGATATATGATTCGAAAGCAAGTCCTACCACCACACACATTTTAACGAAAGGAGTACAAATTCTTTTATTATACAAGAATTAAGTATTGCATCGTTATACCCGAGTAAAAATGCTTGTTTTCTTTTTCTCTTGACTTTTGTAGACGATGTTGCTTAAAAAAAAGCTATAAAAAAGGAACATTAGAATGGAAATTTATATTTTAGCATGTTTATGGATGTAAAAGAAAAAGATCATTCGAAGTCATTATAAACGAAGACAAGACAAATAATGACGGTTTGATTCAGTAGAACATTTGAACTATTAGGGTTTATTCCACTGCTACATTATAGATAACATATTATGACGTCAAATAGACGTGATTATAGAAAAGGGCTTGCTAAGATTTCAGGCATGGATCGAATGCAAATTATTAAATTATTTATCAATTATTTACCAAGGTAGGATCCAATACATTTTGCATTAGCATTAGCATTTTCTAAGGAATTTAGCACAACCAAAAATTACCCTGAATCACTTACAATTTCTTGATTATTATGAATAGATTTTAATAAAATCTGGAGAATCGAAATACAGCATAAAAAGTAAATTTGAGTAGGCATATAAACGTTGGTGCACTTCCAGTTTCACCAGACGTGACATTAACTTTTCTTTTATCTTAAATGGAACATCCTGTATATTTTTGCATATTTCGAATCTGCGGATCACTCTTAAGTACGAATATGTGTCATTTGTCAATTTTTGCTGTCTAACAATAAACTTTTTTACTAGAAGAGTCTAGAGTCTAGGAAGTTATGAATCAGATACGATAATTGATCAGTTTAGCAGCGAATCAACCGGTTCATAACCTTCTAGGTGCAATACGTAAGAATAGTTTTTGCATAGGTAACTATGGTAATAAAGATTGACAAACGACGACACATATTCGTACTCAGAATAATCCGCTGATTCAAAATATGTAAAAATGTACAAGGTGTTCCATTTAAAATAAAAAAAAGATTGACGTCACCTCGATTGAAACCGGAAATGTCTCTGAAAATGTCTGTGAAATGCGTCTCCACTATGACCAGCTCATGGAATCGCTGCATTAAAATAGTACTTCTATAATTCCATTTTCGAATAATATAATTGAAATAAAGAATATATTTATATATCCAATTTACGCTCGAATGCTCGATCATGGACTTAAAAAATACCCATGTGGCGTAATTTTCTCGTTATATACATACAACTTAGTTACAGCAAAACAATAACTGCAGAAATCATTCATAATGTTATGCATTTGCTAATTGTTAAATACAAACAGAACTGCATAAAACACGGTAATGTATACAGAGTGATCCAAAATGATTGAGGACGGTTTAAATTTACCGCCACGTTAAACTATTGTCACGTTGGCAACAAAAATACTTTTCAGACATTTTTATTCTTCTTTTGCTTTACAGTGGCGTCTCAAAAATAATAACCTAGCTGATAAACTTCATTAATTGTAAATAATAAACTTACTAACCGTCGTGTAGGTGCTTGCACGTTTGCTTTTTTGGGTGGTGGAGATCCTTTGTGCAACCATTGCATTAATTCTTTTTTTTTGTTGGGGGTCCCAGTGGAACACTTCCGTTTCATCGCCAGTTACAATTTTGGAAAAAAGTATTCAAGTGTCTTGATTACGAGTTAGAGCCGCCAAGTTTTCTCCGCAAATTTTCAGGATTCTCTAAATCTAGCGCGTATGCAATTTACTCATTCCCAAATCTTCATGCAAAATTGTCAACAACAGATTCGCAGATTCCTATTTCATAAACGATAATCGAAACTTTGATTCGTCGATCCTCTTAACACCATGTCGTCCACTTTCTTGATGTTGTCTTCGGTCCTTGCCTCCACAGGCCGTCCACTTTTAGGGCCATCTCGAATGGATTCCTTGCCCCATTTGAACTGTTTTGACCGGAATTTTATTTGAAAATATAGACAATTTTCGCCATATATAGCAGTCATACGTTCGTGTATAATTTTGGGCTGACGATGTCTTTTGTCAAAAACTTTACCACGCTTCTATGCTTTAGTTTTAAATCACTCATTTTTGCGCGTTCACAACTTCAAATCACAAAACTGAATTTATTTACACATTGATTGACAGATACTCGTTCAAAAGTTGCAGTCACCTTTCACCCAGTTTCATGGCTAGATATTAGATTTCATTTTAATTTTCTTTTGTAGCGCACATACTATATTAATTATCATATACATATAAAGGTTGCAAAACTTTAACCTCCTTTAATTCTCAACCCCACTTCTGTCCATTGATACTCATATACAGGGTGATGCATTTGAAATACATGCGGGTTTATGGGGCGAAACATGAAGAATATGGATAGATCACAAAAATGCAAGCCAAAAATTTATCATTAAAAATCAAAAATTCACCGAAATTAAGCCGCACCTGGCAGTGTGGTTGCCCAAATATTACGATAGATTTTGTACTAGATTGTTAAGGTAAGATAACACGCAACAGATGTTTGTATAACTGCAACAAAAAAACGCACTTTAAAAAACTGTAATAGGAGTACTTATTGAAAGCCATCACGTTGTATGTCTGAATGGGTTGATTTTTAACATATCTATTAATATTTTAGATGAGATTCGTTACGTACCCAAATTATGTAATATTTATCCTAGAATAAAATCAACGTTATTGTTGCATTTTTGCTAATACACGGAATATTTCTTATCCAGGTTGTGTATACTTTATTCGTTAGCCTAAAGAAGTACTACACTTTAATGACTAATATTAGTTTTTTAAATAATGCAGTAAATTCGTAAAAGTACAAACACATAAATTTTCTTGTAATAAACTGTAATTTCTTAAAATAATAAATATCTTAGATAAACTCTAATTTTATTTATCTTTTAGATGCAAAAAAGTCACATCACATTTATGTTTTCAGTGAGAAGGTTACCTGTCATAATTAGATCGGTGAGGAATGACAGGACCAGATCCAAAATTCAATAAACTTTATTCAGAAAAGTTCATTTTGACCTATACTTGTCAATATAAATTTGCTCTACTACCTTCTCTATGCCTACCATTTAACGGATATCGCTTAATCTGACACAACCTGTATAATATGTGAGACCACTCCTTAAGTGTTCCAATGATACCCATCACATTCCTATGGGGCGTGGCCTATATATACTGAACTTGAGTTGCAACTATAAAATCTTGAACTATTTACTTCACTTGATTTTAGGCAAAAAACGCAAAGGCATTACTTAGTTTATACGAAAATTGCTAGAAATTGAGCCTGCTAATGTAAAAATTAAATAAAAAGTTGTACACCACCTCCAATGTAGCACTGCGGCAAGACAGAAGACCTTGTGGCTTATGGAGAAGAAAATACTAGCTCCCAGTAAAGAAATCGATATATGATTGCACGTAGGGCATCGGATATCAATATGTGATGTCGTCTCTTACTCAGTAAATTGATTGAATGCTCCCAAGTAGTTCTTGGATAGTTAGATGTTTTGTGGCTAAATTAAGGTAAATCAGCTATGGAACCGGACATTTGGGCGCTGCCGTTTCGGCGCGAGAACACTTCGGCGCAGGGCCACTTCGGCACGGACCACTTAGGCGCAGGGACACTTCGGCGCGAGAAATTGTCTAGTATTATAGTAATGAAAAAAATCTGCAGGTACTTACAGTATGATGGATTAAATACAGTATTCCATAAATAAGGTATGATGAGAAAAATGGAATAATTTGTAATAAAAATTCAATTTGTTTATTATAAATCCCTTATTGTTTATAAGAATATCAAGTTTGATAATCATGTTAATTAACATTGAATATCGTACCACTGATAATTACGTGTCCCACTTCACGAATTTTATATCAGTAGGTGACACTTATAAATGGATACTGCTTAGTGAAATTTAACCAATTATAGCGAAATTGTAGAATTAAGAAGGTGTATATGTGCACATAAAAATAAAAAAAGGTTATTGTGATAATAGGGTAGCTTGTTCCAAACAATTAGACTAATGATCCAAAACAACGTTTTATTTAAAGATTTCCGAAAGTTTTACCATAAATTACCGCGGAAAAATTTACTTGCCCCGAACTGTTTTTTCGTCGAAGTGTGCTTGCGCCTAAGTGTCCCAGCGCCGAAGTGTCCTTCCGCTGTACTGTCCGGTGCCAAACTGTCCTCTCGCCGAAACGGCCGCGCCGAGATGGCCGCGCCCAAACGGCTGCGCTCAAATGTCCTAGACCGAAATCAGCTGCTACTTTCAAAAAAGTACCAAAGTTTATGAATTGAAAACTCGAATCATCTCCAATAAAGCACAACCTTTTCGGATATTTATGAAACTGATATTTCAAAGCTTCGTATGAAAACATTTTACAACATTCAAACCCACTCTAAAAAGAAGCTACACAAAAATTTAATTGAACACGGAAAGTTTTCCTACTACCTATACGTTATTTCAAAGAAAATCGACCGTGATAGTATCCGTACTAAAAAAGTCGTTTCAAGTTTTTAAGTTTCCATTTCAAGTCTTAGTAACTAGATTTAACAAACATATGAAACGTAAAACTACAGTTTGCGCATTTTAGAAAGCTTTCTAAGTATATGAAAACAAGACGAGCAGTTTATAAGTCTATTTTGGGCTACGTATTTAGAGATAAGATATCTACATCTATTAATTTCTATGAAAAGGAAACTGCTCAAGAAACGCAATCATCTCGAGATTATGATGTAATTCTTATTTAGAAATTTCTGTATGTCAAAAGCTTCCTTGTGCTGTTTTTTATTATCTAAAATGAATTTCATCTCTGAGTTACATAATTTAGTTTCTAAAATATCAATGTTTAATAATGAATACAAAAAATAAAATTCAATAAATGAAAAACTACCTCATGCTTTTACTCCTCGTACGTATTACAGATGTTAGAAAAATTCGATTCGGAAGCGATGATATGCTACTGCTATTACTTACTACTACTGGCAAAAGAGTTTATCTACACGTCTATCTCCAAGCCAACTAACACGTAACTTAATAATAGTTTCAGAAAAGTGGAAACTGCATCACGACTGCTGCATTTGAGCTTTACTGCAGATAAGAAATAAATCTGTCGATATTAATCTCGAACCTCGGGCTCTGAGCTTTTGTTACGGAAGAAACTTAAATTAATGCTAAAACGAGCATTTTCAAGCGTAACATTATGCTACTGGGGTTTCACGATCTAAATTACTACTAATAATATACATAAGCAGAGCAGCTACTCTATGAAAAATATTAAATACAAATTATATGCATTAAGGTTTATTATTATTTAAAGGAATAAAACTACAAAATGCTTCTTTAAAGTAATAGGTATAAAATGATGGGCAGCACACGTTTCACATGTCGTGGGTATAGGGTATGTGTACTTATTTTTCGATGAAACGAAGAGATAGAACTTGTTATTATAAGACACCAGCTGAGAAGACAAAAACGACGTTTATACTATACAATATGAGATGACATTAAAATACTCATAAATAATTATTTTCCTAACAATTTCCGCATAACCATATCGAGTACAGTTGCAAATCCACTGTGAAGTAGAAAACAGAAGTTGATGTTAAGAGTTAGTAGCAAAACTGGAATTGTATGAATAAGACATGAATTTATATATTTCATATTACACAGTTGTAAGCACTAGTCATGTTTTAATGAGATTTTACATATGTAGGGATTATGTTTGAGGTAAAAAGGTAATACGGCCCAATAATAATAATCAGTGTTTATTTAGCTATAAACAGTATTCTATTTTCTGTTCAATTTCGAAGACATTCTTACAGCTAAGATTGCTAATTAAAGCTATTTCTTAGCACTTATCAGTTAATAGGTAATACACTGAGAAAAATATTAACAATATATGACAAGTTTATTATAGTAGACCGATTTTTTTGTTGTACTAACCTGATTTTAGCAGCGTTAACTAAAAATCAATGTCAGAATAAACAAGCGATTTGTTAAGTGAACTATCTATTTATAGTTAACCCGTCTTTGGTAGATTTTACCCGGATTCTAGAAAAATCAGCCACTAGAATGGGTAATGTCAGCTTAACGAGGATTTTACCTTACTTGGGTTAAATCTACATGTACAGTTGGCTATTTTAACTTACAAGTCAAACTAAAATAGCTTAACTTATTGATTCACGCTACTATATAAAGAGATAAAGTGAACCAAACGTTATGGTTAGAACTTTTACACTTCGAAAGGGTGGTATTTACTTTGTGATAAATTTCATTTACCATATGTAAGGCTGAAACAATCTAAAACGAATTGTGTCAAACCAGGGAGTAAGGTTGAAATAACCCAACTGGTATGGTAAATTCAATTATTTTTCAGTTGCTTCTACTATACGGAAGTATGATTGATTTAACCTTATTGCGTCAATTTAAATCAAAAATTGCGTCAATTTTAAATCAAAAACATTTTACTAAAATTATAGAGTTCATTATACACACAGGTATTGTTGTGACTATTTGTGCATATTTTCAGGTTGCTGCAACTTATTTTTGGTTACATTAATCTGACTATTTTTCTCAGTGTAATTAATACAGCGATGCACTTTTAATAATACCAACAAGCAAACAGCAGTCTCAAGCAAAGAAGGCATAGCCAGTCTTAATTCAATAAGTTAATTTGAGTAGATTGGTTTTTCTAAGTCCATCCATCCTCACGCATGCCCCTCTTATTAGTAAAACATAGATTCATAAATTAGTTAATATAAGCTTATTAATCCAATTTATATGACTTTAAATGGATTGCCGTGGATTTGTCGGCCATCGATTCGTGTCAATTGCAACCTATGACTTTAGGAAGCTTTCAATAACTATCTTATGTCACGCCATTCTATAATAGAGTTTATATTTTTATATTTGAATTTTTAAATTTTTGGCGATTCTAACAAACTATGTTATATACAGTCTGTTTGATTTAAAGCGCCTCGCTTTGTAGCAACTTTACTTTCGATTAGAAATGATATAAACCATATATATTATTAAATGGCATCAAATTATCTATGCTCTGCTTCAGAAAATTTTGTATTTACTAATCAGCGTGAACGTGATGACGTCATCGAACTTTTTAAACGACATGATAGGTATTTCTTTATTGAAATCGGTAGAGTATTGTATTCTCTTTTCGATCATAATAAATATTCATACCCTTACATAAGAAAATTTTCAAGAAAACCGTGAAAATAATTTACGAGAGACATTGATTCCTGGTTCTCCAATTAATAAAACAGAATTATCTAGCAAGCTTAGGTAAATAACGAAACTTTAGTTCTTCCAGTGGCGAATTTAAAATTATTTTTCGGTGAGGGGGGTAATCTATAAAAATTTCGAATCAAAATACTTCAATTTTTACATAACATAGATATTGACATAAATGACCTGGACTATTGAAAAAAAACTCGGGGGTGGCTTTATTCCGTTATCCCCCCCCCCCACCCTGATATATAGGATACTAATCAAATAATAATCAATAAAATAAATTGGAAATTATTGATGTATATTTTACCATGCCAGAAAGTATTAATCATATCATATCGAACACGAGGAACAAGAATATGACTATAAGAAATTTTCATTTCAGTCGCTCTGCAGAGGGCGCTCGTTTAAAGTCTTACGGGCGGTCTGCCACGCACGCGCGGCTTTCCAATGTGTCTGGCAATAATGGTTTGGTATCCCTTATGATGCAAAAATTATTAGATAAAAAAAATCAAGTGGTAAAAAGTATAATTCCAATAATGCAATGTTAAGGGCCGTTTGGCACCCACACCCGACTGTCTAATGATCATGGCAGTGGTATCTTGGTATTCCTTATGATGGAAAAGATACCAAAATATAATTGCCAGAAACATTACAAAGTCGCGCGTGGGTGCCTGACCGTCCGAAAGATTTCAAATCGAGCGCCCTCTGCAGGACGACTGAGATGCAAATTTCTCATGGCCATATTCTTTTTCTTCGTGTTCGATACGATAAGATTAATACTTCCTGTAAGTCACTCCTAATATACTAAATATACTAATTATGTATGTTATGTGAACTTAAATATCACCTGTATCTCTTCGTTTCAAGAATTTTATCACTACATAGTATCTTCTAATGAAGACTTACGTACTGCAAGGAATTCTTACATTTTTTGAATTACTTAAGATGTACATATTATTAATGACGTATGATAGTAATTAAAACTAAGCCAGTATGTTATAGTACATAACAGATTAATAACCAACTACTGCATATAAAGAAAACTAAAATTAATCAATGGACTTACCATATACTAACTAAAAGCTACTGCAATTGATAGAAAAGATTGTTGGCTTACCTGAAAAGAAAATAAAAAAATTAATTAGTAAGAATGTACATACCATTCGTTAAATAAATGTTAAAGCTTATTATATTAATCTGTATAACAGTGGGTAAGCTGCATTTTACGCATTCAAAACAGTGCGTAAAGTAAAGTTTTACGCACTAGATACAAAATATGTACTGAAAGATGAACAACTGATCGATGGTCATAATTGAAAGGCTATGGATTTCAACGTTTGATGATTCAATCACCAAGGTACTTCTTTAGGCATTGACGCAAGAGTTTAAAAGTTCACGTTTTTAAAACCGCAATGCACATATACTTTTGTGACCAAGTTGCCTTTTACAATAATGTTTATGTCTTTACAAGATAAATCTGCATTAGAAAGGTTACCATGCAAACATCAAGTGTATGATAAAGCGTGTTTTTAAATCGTAATACTAATATTAGTATGCTAGCACGTGTACAAAATCACATAGCTCATAGGTGGTAGTTGTCCAGATGGTCGCTTCAGCATGTGGCATTCAGTAACACAGTTTTTTGCGACCATCTTGTCTTCTTTAAGTCAGATCTACTAGCTGTTAATAACGACTTCAGTTTCTAGCATTTGCTGAGGGAGCAATTAGTGGTTGCATCAATATCTGCTTAGGTTACAAACCTTATTAAAACTCACTTTCCTAATTCAACCTATACAAAAAGGCCGATGGCCGAAATGGTGCTCATCTAACCACCTTACAAAAAGCTGGAGGCTCAATGGATTGACGACCGAGCTGTTCATAGAGCAATTTCTCGTCCAAAGACCAAGCTGCTTATACTTATAATAGAACTGCTATATGGAAACTAGGAGGCCAAGATGATTATACAGTGCGTGAGTAAAATTTGGTTTTGAACAAGTCAATTTAATATTTTATGCACAGATGCATTATAATTAGACTATTATTGCTAGATTTATCTAAACATAACTGTCTCTTTATGCCCCAAGGGCCTCTTTATGATCCGACGGGCAATAATGAAACGTCAAATAAAAGTCAGAGCTGTATTTGTAGAACTTGATTGGTTCTTAATATAATTTGTAAACTTATCACCAATGAAAATAAGCTGCAATTAAGTATTTTAGATAGTAACTATAGTAACGTACTTCGTATATAAGCACATAAGTATACGTACAGTGGTTTGATGTAACCTACGTACTCATTTAATTATATTTTTTACACAATAATAGATTTGAGATAAAAACAATCTGTGCATCAAATAGTGTATGCATTTCGGGCATAACTTGCTTTTATGGCCCTACAGCTTTTTCCTAGCCCTCGGCTAACGCCTCGGGCTAGAAATAACGCTTCTGGCCATAAAAGCTTCTTTATGCCCTTAATACATAAATAACTATTATTTCATACTGTGTCACATTTGTCAGTTTTACGTCAAACTTTTTAGTCCAGAACATGAGATTTTACGGTCTAGTATACCTGTAAAAAATTTTACAGTCACTTGTCCTGTAAAAAATTTTACCGGACGCAAATACAATCAATCACCTAGACAACGTTTTAGTACGTAATCAGTTACCATGGAAACTCGTTCTTCATAGATGTCCATATTTTGCATTCGGAAATTTATTTTATATAATTTTTTTTAAATTAAACCAATATTCTAATAATTGCAGTATGAAATAAAACGCATTACGTCATACGTCCTGGAAATGGTCTTACAGTCTCGTTTCGATGTTCCGGACTCGGCTCCTTCGTCGCCTTGTCCGTAACATCTTACTCGACTGTAAAATTCCATTTCCAGGACTTATAACGTAAATTACTATTACAAAGACACTTTCTTCGACAAATTAATTTTTTTCATCTCCTCTCGTTTTCGAACAATGACGTCATAGTCATTTTCTTAAATAAAACCCCCACTATTTCTTCACAGTTTCGAGTAGGCCCTTGAAAGACTATTTCAAAACTAGTGCCTACATTACAAGTGGGATTAATGCAGCAGGTAACTTGGTGCCCAGATTACATCCGCTCGTTTCTAAGAATTTGAAAAAAAGGTTTTTCCTCTTTGTCTCCATAACTTAGCAGTTACTCAAAAGGGGCATTTTTTATTTTTAATTCTTAATTCCGTTTAAAGTTCTGATAATAGCATCTCTGCTTTTTAGATTTTGGAAACTTACGAGTTCTACACACTCACACAGAAATGTTTGTAAAAGCTCTCTTTACTCTGAACAGATTATACCGATTAATTAATTGTATCGTCAACATTTAGCACTTCTAAATCAAAAGTTCTAAACAACATACTCAAGAACACCTTTCGATCTGGTTTTATCTTCAAGCGAATTCTTCCGGAAATATTTCAATGCGTCTCAGCGAGCAATCGCCATTGTCAGCGGTTATTAAATGATCCAAGGCTTCTTTCAATGTTAATATGTGACAAATATTCGCTGAAACAAACAAGTTTTTATCTTCAGTCTTCGTTCGACTATCAAGTTTAATCAAACTGAGATTTCTATAAATAAGCGTAATAATTAGATTAATTGAAAGTCTTTAAGGCTGCTAATTTACTCTAAAATACGCATGAAATTAACGAATTTTTTAGACTGAAAACCCACACCAAGAAAAATTGATTTTTAAATAATTAATTTTATGAATTAATTTAATTGATTTTTAAAGTTACAAGACATTTATTTTCCATTTTTTGATGATCTATATTCATCTTGATTAACAACTTTTTAAGGTCCTCATGACGATTTCACTGCGTTCTTGGAAACCGAGTCTGACATATACATATTTAGATCAAATATAAAAAATTGTGAAAAGGTTAACCGTCCAAATGAAGATTTATATTTTTAGATCAAACATCAAAAGCGTCGTAGAAATCGTCACGTCACTGTAGAAATGGCAATACTTGGTAAAACGTCAACAGTGCCTTAAACTGCTTGGAAGTACGTTGGTTATACTTGGTAATACTTCCTAAAATATTCCCAAATTGCAACACGTCCAAACTTTTGTTGTATGTAGCAAACAATATAGGGAGACTGTATTAAAACCATTTTTATTTCGAGATTTATCAACAAACAAACCCACGAAGCATTAAAACTTTCACACATTTGAAATATGGTTTAACACCGAGAAGTGTTATGTATTCATACACGCATATCACCTGAGAAAGGCAGTGTACAAGAAGCGGCATTGTTTTATTTTTAATTAGTTCTTGAAAAGCATCTTGACATGCAAAATTCTTTTAAAAATGCATGGCTACTCACTTTTCTTTCTTATCCTAATTCTCATTGATTTTTGCAAAAATCTAAGCTCATCTGAACGGTTTTTTGAACAAGCATAAATATTTCGGTAATAGAAAGTAAATAGCGACTCATCCTTCATTCAATCAATCTTGAGACACTCCTTTACACCTTATGGCACCTCAACATAATAACTTAATCAGATTAGACAGCTTAAGGTTTACCAGAAGAAGTGTTCTGGATCGATAACGGTGTTAACTAAAATTAAGCAATTCGTGTTTGTTTCTACAGTAAAACTAACCTTGAATATTAACCAACCAACAAAAAAGGAAAACCGATTCAATTAAACGAAAATAAAAAAGAAAGTTCTTCAACAAGAGAAACAAAAAAGGTGTCAGTGTAATTAAACATTAACAAACAAACATCATTGCGTAAAATTTGGAACTCACATTGACTAAACAAGAGGCTTTTTTGAAGCTTTAAATATCCATTTCTGATTTTTGCCGCAAGTAAGTAGTGAGTAAATAATTAATTATTAATTATTGTATAATAAACGAGGCATAATCCAATGTTTGTCCTCATTTACTTGTCAGGTACAATCGACCACCTTTCCAATTTGTACTTTTAAGTTATTTTTTATTCGCTTGTATAAATGTCGAATGAAACGAGATATCGGTCAGAGATAGTTGTATCTCGGCGTTTACATCAATCTTCCCCACTCTTTCTACCTGTTAAAGCACACCTGAGTTTTGCTTCTGGATTCCGGTTGTTCGACTCGACTTCGTATCATATGACCTCGTTAACAAGACTGAAAATTCATACCTTTTAATGTATTTATGTGTATGTAAAACCTGCTGATTATATACGAAGCGAGTATCAAGTAACGCAAAAAATAATTATTAACATAATTGTTGTAATGACAAACTCTGAACATGAAACTTAAATAATAGCTTCCTGCTTTTGACACAATCAAGACACCCCCCTTTTTATCCACCCCAGCCCATATATACTTAAAATTCCAATTGACTTGTACTCTACCACCGGTGTTCGTAGTTTAAAGGGGATACCAATTGAAATCATTTGAGACAAAAATGAAATAAAAATTCGAATATTGACATTTGACAATCTCTCAACTATCCTATCAATAATACAAATGATAAAAATGATTATCCGACAATATCCGGAATCGTCATAGACACTTGACGAGTAACCTTTGCAGATCGTTTCAGAATTATTTCCAATATGAATCGGTACATATAGATCCTGCAAGAAAGTTACCTTTTCAGGATATGAATGAAATTTTGACTGAAACTTAGACTTATTTATCTAAGAGATTTCTTTAACCAATGGAATTTTTATGGATGTTTTCGGATTGTAAGGAACGTAGGATCTGTCCATACATTGTAATATCTGGTTTTCAAATTTCAAAAAAGAATAAAATAAATCTTTTTTACCTTGATTTCACACCTCCATAAAATTGGTTAAACGATTCTGAAATATGATGTATTCCGTAATACCATCTTATACGACTTAATCACTGGACTATACTGAAGGAACTGCCGTCTAAAGCCATCTATGTACTGCATTTTCAACTGGATTTTCCCGATACAATGGGAAGTTGCTCAAATTATACTCATGCCCAAGCCCGGAAAGCCTATCAACGACCCCTCATCATACAGACCTATTAGTCTGCTGCCACTACTTTCCAAGCTGTTTGAAAATTGTTCCTGACTAAGCTTACCTACATTCTTGAGAACCAAGAACTGATACCAAATCACCAGTTTGGATTTAGGAATCTCTATTCCACCATACATCAGGTGCATAGGGTAGTAGAACACATTAATAATGCATTCGAAAACAAGAACTACTGTGCGGCCGTCTTTCTAGAATCAGCCAGGCCTTTGATAAGGTCTGGCATGAAGGTCTCTACTTCAAGCTTAAGCTGATTTTACCCCACGCTTACTTCCAAATCATAAAATCATACCTTGGAGAAAGGCACTTCCAAGTTCAAGTGAAATTCGGAGAAGCTCTATCAAATTTCTACCCCATCACATCAGGTGTTCCGCAAGGAAGCGTCCTGGGTCCGGTTCTATATGTTTTATACACAGCTGATCTTCCTACGAATGCAAATACTTTGATTGCAACCTATGCTGACGACACAGCACTTCTCTCCACTCATACTGACATTCTTGTAGCCGCAAACAATCTACAACTAAACCTAGACGCACGCTTCAAAATCAATACTTTAAAATCACAACAAACCACCTTTACTAAACGTAGAGTTATCGTGCCCGATGTGACCATGGATGTGACCATGGATTCTACCCCGTACAGACTATGTGAACTACCTCGGGCGCAAATCAAAACTCTCCTTGGCCAACGAATTATTAGTTTACAAATGTGTACTGAAATCAGAGAGCTACGGCATTCAGCTGTGGGGTACTGCCTCACACTCCAATATCGAAATTCTGGAACGCTTCCAATCGAAAACTCTCCGTCTGATCACCGGCGCTCCCTATTACGTACCTAATGCAGAAATACTTAACGACCTAAAAATAAAGGCAATGAAAGAAGAAATTGCTAAGTTTAGTGAAAAATATCTCGTGCGATTAGAAACACATCCTAACTCTCTAGTGTCAGAAGTGATTGATGAAAGTGAACAAGTGCGTAGACTTAAACGTTTCAAACTGTCAGATCTTCCTCATCGTTGTTAGATAGTCCTAACAACCTCTACTTACTATTTATAGATCTGTTGTAAAGTTCACCTGAGGAACGTCAAAGGGCGTTACCTCACATGTAATTCACACTGTAATGTACCTCCTAGCATAGTTATCTGATTTGCTTATTGCTCTGTAGCAGATTGGTTCTTAGTACAAGCACCTATAAATTTAAATGATGTGCCAAAAACAACCCAAAAGTCATTTCCTTATATCTTTAGACAAGTTCTATATACGTATAAACGATTGCAGACCCTATAACGCATGCGAAAATAGCTTCTCGATTTTAATTAATTGTAAAATCCACAAGATAAAATACTGATAAAGGTCATCCAGTAGAGGTAAACCAAATCATTATAGGACCATCCCTATAATGATTTGGTTTATACCTCCGCTGGAAACCAACTAAATTATAGTTAGTTAATGAATAAATCGGAAAAATAAATCGAATCAGTGAGGAAAAGCTCGCGATATGATAATTCAGAATTTCGGAGAGGAGCTTAGTACCTGGGTCCAGTTGAAATCTCCTACAGGAGCAACTATGTATATTTAATAACTAGACGGTTCTTAGTGTTGCTCAGGAATTCCCATCATTGATTCGATTTATTTTTCCGATATATGCATTAACTACATAGTCATAATAATAGACCAGATCCCTATAGAGTCACCCTTGCCAAAAATCTGATCATTAATTATCAGAAATTGGTTAAACGACCAATATATCTTTTCTATTTCAAAATGTTAGCTAAGCTATAAATGCCATTTAATTATAGTTAGTGATGAAATAACTTAAGGCGGGGGTAGTTCTTCAAAAAAATCCATGTATTGCTCACGTATTTCTAATTCTGCGGCAACGATATGAACTACCCATGTAGGAAATAAGTGCCCGACAGGTCAGGCTTAGGACAATGCTTACCATCTGCGGTACAAGCCTGAAATCTGAAAATGACCCACACGAGCTAAAATCGAAATAACTGATGTTATGTCTTGGCTCATCGGAGAATAGTAATAAACCTTGATTCAAAAGTGAAACCAATATAGTACAGAGGCTAGTATTGAATCTCGGCACAAGGTTGCCACTCGAGCTTGCCTTGGTATCTTGTGCGAAAATATATCTAAAATACCTACAGGCATTCATTTTGGAAACTTTTTGTTTTACATTTCACTAGCTGACGGTGGACAAAACTGCGCAAGCTGGTTTTATTTGACAGCATATGTGAAGAGTGTCCCAAATTTGACTAAAAGCTGGGAAACCAAATCTTGGAATTTGGAGATTGGTTTACAATTGGGCAAAGATTATCCGAGGCGTAGTTGAAGCTTGAGCGACGGACAAGCGGCCTCTACATGGTACTCAAAAATTGGTTGGAGCTTGGGAAGAGACTATCTGGTAGCTGAGGCTTGGCTCAAGCTCGAGCGATGGGTAACTGGTCTCAAGTTGGAACCTGAAAATTGGCTGAACCTTGAGCAAGCAGTGAAAAACCGAGACTCGGTCGCTGAAGGTCGATTCTGACTAGAGCAAAGATTAGAGAATCAAGAATCAAAACTAAAATTCAGGCTGACCTTGGACGACGAGATTCGAGATTTGAAAGTTAGTTAAAACTTGGATGAAGAGTGGAGAGTCGGCGAATGGTATATGACCGTCGGCTTCATCTTGGGCAAAAATTAGAATGCCAAAACTCAACATCTAAAAGTTGGCCTAGACTTGGACGAAGGTCGAAAAAACGACATCTGGTTTCCATTATTAAGCTGGAGCATGCTCGAAGAAGAAACATTTGATTTTAATGTGTTACCATTGGCGCAATATTGTAATAAAAGTTTATTCATGCATTTCAGACCCAGCTCGTAGCTATGTTGGAATAGTTATGTGACATCGTCAACTATTACGCCAGATTCATTAAGCCTTGCAGTGACTAAAGCAACGATTAATTTCAATCTCATGATGGACCTTGTATCAGTATGTGGTAGCGATACAAGACAAAGGGGTGAGCGAGTAGAGCAGGACTAGATAGTGCTGTTAGTCCCTGAATATGATGACACCACAATAAAATGTATAGTGTTACTATTCCAATTTTAAGGCAATTTTAAGGCATAGGAACAGTTATTTAATCTCTCGTAATTTCTCGATATAAGAATTTCCGAGTAACTTTGACCTATAATTTATCGGACGGCTCGTATAAGAAGCGACAGCGATTTTCGCGATTACATTACCTATTTTCTAAAGACTTGTTTTCCGACTCGTAAAGTATCTTGATTCCCAACCCTCAAGAATATTCATCGACAGCTGCGTTTATTAGAATAGTCATTGTGTTTTACATTATGTGTTAAATAAAATTTGGAACATAGAAAAACTCCTACGCCAGACAAGGCTGTATCTCAAAATCTAAATAGTAAACGGCTCGAACAAAGAACTCCATGTCAAAATTACACAAAAAAAAGATATGAAAAGTGAAAAAAAAAACCAAACAGATATTTTTACTATAAGTCACAAATAGGGCGTTTTATACTCTGCGGCAAATACTATTTAAGTATTTGCTCTATACGACTTGTACGCCAAAAATTAAAAAGGATAATGTATTTAGTATGATATCTATGATAAACCTATATACGAAAATGAAAGTAATGGAAATACGGGTATCTCGGGGTATCTATTTCTAGACAACTACAAGCTTAGATGTTATGTTTTGTTGAAGCCAATATACAGTTGTCTTACACGAATAATGAACTCGAAGATTAATGAAGAACTTGGAATGGACATGTGATGAAAAGCCGCAAAAAATGAATAATTTCCAAATAATGCGATTTGTTTGGTGGTTTTTGCTCACTTCGTACATGCATGTAATAATGTAGTGGTATACACGTTATAATTAAACGAGTTTGCCCTGGACATTTTAAAATACCCGTAAAAATAGGATTGGATTTCATAATGTGCTGTCATATCAAATATCATAAACCACACATTATTATTATTAATTTATATTAATTTATTCGTCCTACTTTTTTAAGGTCATTAAATTCTTGATTACAATTTTGTTTGCATGCACTTGCTAAGTATGTAACTAAATGACTGTGTATGTCTGAATCATAATAAATATATGGACGGTAAAATGGGTTAATGCAAAGTAATAAATGGAATTATAAGATTAATCTTCCAATAACATTTCTTAAAAAATATATTCATATTCCTCAGCATATTAATAAAATTATAAAACAGTAAAATTTATACATAAATTACCTAAGTTATATACAGGTAGATAGATTAACGTATTCATGTATAAAATTACACATCCGGTATTAATAAAAATCCTTTCAAGTTAATAATCCGGTAAATTGTAGCCGTTCAAGCTTCACATCTGTATCAAAAAACAATAAAACAAGTTATGGGTATCCATCTATTAAGCACTGAAACTTGCAGTTAATAAAGCAAAACCAAATCTCATTTTTTGTTACATACGGTAGAGTTTACGAGAGTCTCGCAAATATCGTCTCATTTGCGAGACGAGATACGAGACGAGAGTGTACTTTTTGCTTGCGCGAGGAATCTCGCAATCTCGCAAAAGTCTCGCGTTATGGAAATTATTTCAAATTTAACAAGCTAAAAATCATTTTATGTTTTATTAGTAATCCGGGTACCTATACAATATAATAATTTACCGCTTAGCCATAAACTTTATAATTTACTTTGTTGTGTTCTACGTTGCAGTTCTATTATATAAAATCAAAGACAAAATAATAAAGTATAAAATATAATAATTCATAATAATCAGATAATCACTTATATTTCGTTATGGAGAAAACATTTTGTATATGCGATTATGGATTTTGTTTTTAGCTGTTTCTGTATCATGTAATAAAATAAAGGATTAATGAATGTTTACATGTATAAGCAGCCAAAAATTGACACCGAATGGTTTTTTCTGAGGTCTGTTATTTAAAGATATGTTTGATACTAAAAGAAGAGTTATGAGATATTAAGAAAGGAAACTAAATACCTAGATTAAATGAGCTAAATAAAAAATCATTAAATTATGATTTAAAGTTTTCTTTGTGGTTTGTGGTTTTAGTGTAATATAAAGTTTTGTCTTTGTACATATATTCCCGTTGTGTTGTTCGCTCACGGTAAACATTTGATTTTTAAGATTCATACTTAAATACTGGCAGTTTTTAACCTAATAAATTTAAAATTAGTTTTGCTCTGATTTTGAAATGTTAAGGTTAATACTAATTTCTTAGATTTAAAACAGTTTATAAATGTTGAGTTTAATGTAGGTTTTAAGTGATTATTTAAATTATGCTTATTTAAAATGAATCATAATTTTTCAAAACGAAAACGAAAAACATTGAAGAACAAGAGAAAATCTCAACATCTAGTGGTGATTATTCTATTGGAAGTGACAAATTATTTATTCCTGAATATGAAAATGATAGTGAAGTTTCAACTGAGAGCTCTGCAACAACTATCAAGACACGTTTATCAAAGAGAAAGAGTAAATTTGAAGACTTTTATTTAATTAATAATTAGGCATTACATTCCTTTTTGATTTTTTGTTTAAATTCTGATATATCTGCCAAAGAAGAAGTGCGAGACTTGCGAGACTCGCGAGATTTCTCGCGCGAGATTTTTTGGTGCGAGACAAGATTTTTTGGTGCGAGACGAGATTCGAGACGAGATTAGTTTTATTTTGTGCGAGACGAGACGAGAATTAACAAAAGTTTCGTCTTGCGAGTCTCGTGGGCATCACTAGTTTTCAGGAACCATATCCTAGCCGATACCGAAACAGAAGAATCGTAGAACTCTTGCATAATATTCTGGCGGTAGTTGACTCAGAAAGTCAGTTAAGTATGTAAAAAATCTTGAAATAAATAAAAATTAATAAGAAGTAACGTAAATACAAAAAATAGATAACTAGATAAAAGATAAAAATAATAAAAATTAAATATCTAACACTTCCAATAACGGAGAATTACTGAGCTCAATCTGTTCATTTATTAAAGTACCCTGGGTTTATGTTGTATATCTTGAAAACTTCACAAACTCGCGGTAAATATTGTGAAACTTTTTATTAATCTTTATTTGTTTCATGATTATAGAGTTCCACAAAGTAAGGCTCGAGACAGTAAACGCTATGTAAAAAATCTACTTTTGTTTATACTATTTATTGGAACTATGTAGTTTCATTACATTTAAGTAACCTTTAAAGTATCTGGAACGGTATTGTTACTTAGTATAATTACTTTAAAGTCGTTGCAACTTCAAAGTGGTATTATAATTGTAGCAGTAACTAAACTGCTTTTAAGATATAAATGAATTTCATTCTAATTAAGGTCGACAAAATTGCATCAATCAATAAACGATACTTATTGGAATATTTTTCTACATACACTTCAACGGTTTACATTATTGCTAGTTGGTTTGGTCCATGGTGGTCAGGTGCGTTAAAGGCTTTTTTGCACTCGTTTTGTAAGATATGAAGATATCCATAAAGTACTTAATTTGATATCTGTTAATCTTAAAATTTGGAATAAATTAATGTCTTATATTGTTCGGTACGCGTGCTCTGTGACTCTCTAAGACGTTGTGTTTAAATCTCAGCCTCGAGCCTAAAAACGACGTGGTAGCGCACTTGTAAGTAATAAAGTATTATAAGTTATAAACGAAAATAAAACTATTATTATTTTAAATTGCTTATTTAGATAGAAGCTCCAAAGTTGAAGAACAAAAGAAATTACTTGACTTATCAAAAAGTGACAATTGGGGCATGTTGGTCTTCCAGTGAAACCGGAAATGATTAAATAGTTATTTCCTATATCCAAAAAAATGGAAACAAATTTGGCGCTTCTGTCTGAAAAGACAAAGATTTGGCAAGAGGGAGGGATTTTCAAAAAACAGTTGGTATAGTGTACTATCCTTTATAGCAATAAGCAGAAGAACAAAAAAGGATGTTGTAGTAAACTTGAATGTTTTACCAACTCATTTAAGACACAATCACTAAAGTACGGAAATAAAGTATCTTGCACTTCTAAATTTGGAACTAACAGTGAACAATCAGTGAAACAGAAATTCTGACAAGGTATATATTGAAAAGTTTGCAAATGCTTTTCAAATAAGCGAAACATTCGACGTATATCAGAAATCACAGAACTTTTGCAATTATCTCGAAAACAAGAATTCGTAGCAAACCTTTGTTTTACTTTTGTACAGGGTGACAACTATGTTTCGATGCAAACTTTTAATTGTTCTAGCAACCTTGCTGTTTACCATGGTTTTGCAATTGTATGTTTGTTTAGTAGTTTGACTCTGTACTTTATGTCTTAGCGCGAATTATACTCGCTTCAAATTTTGTTAAGATGTATGAGAAAAGAACAGCGATGACAGAGTTATTTAAATCTGGTATGAGTAATTTTCAAATATCAAAACAGGTAGATGTTGGCAGTAGCACTATATCCAAAACAATTAGACGTTATCTGGAAGTTGGAACAATATGGGATCGTTCAAAACCAGGTTGTCCACGTTATGTAAGAACAGCTCCCTTGCGACACAGACTCAAACAGCGTCTTAATCGCAATCCTCGGCAATCATTAAGAAAACTGGATGAAACCAACAGGGAAACGGTACGTAAAACCGTAAAAATCACTTTTCATTTAACTCCCTACAAGCTTCAGAAGGCACACATCCTTACGTACAATATGAAAAGAGTAAGGTTCCAAAGTGCATTTTGGAGAGCAAGAATGGATCTTCCAACAAGATTCTCGCAAGCTCATCGTAGGGCTCAAACTGAGCAACAGTGAAACAATTTGCCAGCATACATTAGCACAAGAATGGCCGGCTTACTCGCCGAATCTTTACAAAGAGCAAAGCTTGTGCTACACCCAATCCACATATTGAATCGCTGAAGCAATCCTCGATTGCTGCATGGGAAGATATAGACGATAGCACAGTGCGGAAAACAATTTCCAAAACGTCAAGAGCTATAATTAGAGAGAGAGGTGGTTACATTGAACTTTAGTCTTGTTGTTTGTTCGATACATAACAATTATTGTAAATATATATTTTGATTACAGTTTCTTGATTTATTTAATAAAAGAGTTAAAAATATAACTGCGTCCAAACATAATTGTCATCCTGTAATTACTTATGGAAATTGGAAAATGGAAAACTTCCAATTTCCCATCGAATTCAGACTGGTAGTTTAAAAATTTTTGGCTAGATTAAATATTAGCACAAAAGAATAAAGTGTTTTGGAAACATAATTCATGTTTGCTAGACAGTTCTATAGCGTTATAAGGTGGTTGGTGGTTGATAAATCTGTTCTTGTTTTTGATTTTTATGGCTTTTCCGCACCTTTAATAAAATTTAAAAAATAATTTCGTCTTATTTTATTATTGGCGATGCATATTGTCATACTTAAGTTTGATGGGTTAAATTCTTACAGCCCCTCTTAAAATTAAAAAAAAAACAAATTTAGAGTATACCTTTTCGAAGTGCGGAGGATCTACTCACCGTAAGTAAGCCATCGAGGAGGGTGTTATTTAGTAAAGAGGTTACCGACCACTGTTCTAAAGAGCAGTTGATATCTGATCGCTATGTAGCTAGTATGTAGACAAAATCAATCAATAAAAGTAATTAAATATATTCGGTTACTGTATCCGAAAAGTTACGTATTATATAAATCTGCTCGTAGTAATCAAAATTAAAACAACACTTACTATGAAATCTCCCTTTCAGTATACTTGTCAAAGGACAATCACAAATTGTAAAGTACAAAACTGTGCCCAGAAGAGATGCACCGAAGCTTTCGTTTTGCTTCGGTATTCGGTAGATTCGGCCAATTTGTAATTTTGTATTCAATAATCAAAACTCAAATTTCTATTTTGCTTTAAATTTTAATGGCCGAATATTACGTATTCGGTGATTTGGCCAAACGCCGCTTCGGTGCATCACTAGTGCTCAACATTTTCTCCAAATGGGGAAGGTTTTATTTCAAAAGAACGGTTTTCGATGATTAGGTTACTCTCAGGATTATTAACGATAAGACCGGTATTTTTTGATTTATCAAGAAGCTAAACACCATTTTCCCAGTATATTTTCTCAATGTTTTGCCATTGGTCGTACAGCAACTCCTTAGCCAAATTGTTGTCGCATCAAACAGCCAGAGAACAACGAGAACAGTTAAGTTACTCTAATTACAAACATTTAAGTCTCAGCATTTATACAATAACAATATGAAACGTCAACTATAATAATCTTTGATACTATTATTGCTGTTTTGAGATCTTACAAATCCGAAGCTCCTGGCGAGCGCTTTTGCTTGTTGAAGTGTATCTACTATCTGTTGCTGAAAGACAAAATCTGTTATAAGCTTTAGAAAAGCGCAAATATTAAGTAATTTTTATTCAACATATCTTCAGAGATTATTTGGAGCAGAAACTTCTTTTGAAGCAAAAATTAAAATTGACTGAAAAATCAATTCTCCTTCATAAAGCAAAATAGAATTCTCTTTAACTTCATTTTATAGCCGAGTGATTTTAAAAAGTGATATTATAATCAAATTACCTTAAACTCAATTAAATCCAGTAGCTAAAAATATATTATAAAATGCGAAACATCTAAAGAAGCGAGACTGGAAATAAAATGAAAATACCTGCCAAGTAGCCTAAGTAGTCTTTAAAGTTACTTCAATTAAAACTTTCTGGAATGTATTGTGGAATTTATTATTTAGTCTTTAGATTAGAAACATTGCTAGCGTTGATAATGTGGTTTAATAATATGCAAAATGATTTTAGTCTATTCAAGTATTGTATGTATTACTTCATTAATATAAAATAGTTAATGTAACTTATTAATAAAAAAGAACGTTTTAATTTCTAAAGCATAAATAAATAAATATAAACGAGATTAACCCAGGCATAAATATATTATCATGAACTTAAAGGATTTGTCAATTTATATACATCAATTAAGTATTACGATGATTAATGAATGAAAGCGAATGGAAGGAGTGTGATGTATTTAAAATTTCCGATGAGGAACTTATTATAACAGGCGATGTCATTAATAATCGATCTTTGATGTGTATAACGGAGATACGTAAACGTGGGGATTAAAAGAGAAATTCTAAAAGAAATTATAGAGCAAAGTACACCTGAGAACTTGTCTTCCAATACTACCACACAATCCATTAAAATACTGTGAAATAATTTACTTTAATAAACAATTAATTAACGGCTATTAAAATCGTTTGTAATTTATGTATACTGAAATGCAATAGTTAATAAACCAATGCGTTCTCTAGATTCCATTTGAAGTTTTATTTAATTAACGGCCAACATCAAAGCGCTTTTTGCTGTTGTGATGTACGCATCGAAAGCTTCAACAAGTGTTTTATAATGTTTATATAGAAACTAAATCTTTGTAACAGTTTGAGTTATACCTTTTTCTGCTACCGCTTTTCTCATTTAATGAAATTACTAAATTTATGAATCACAAAATTGAAAATGAATTATTTGTACAAAAATGTAATTGATTTGATTAATCAACCGAACACTGAAAGCAAGCCTGCACCTTTCGAATTGTGCAGCTTTGAATAATAGTATGCACCATTTTTAGACACCATTATTGAAAGCTTTAAATTTTCAATAACAATATCCCCAGTGCATGTCAAATTGTCGCGTAAGAGAGAAAAGTAAGTGATAATGAACTCGGCCGTACCTTCGGCAGACTATTTCCTTTACATAATTTACCCAATCAGTGCTTTTTATGAAAAAAATCAAATAGAGCAAAAATTAAAAATTTGTATTTGTCCTCAAGCTTACATCGTATGTGCACTAGTGCAAAATTATCAAATAATTTTACGTTAATCTTAAAAATTTGAGATATCTAATTGGCTTAAAATTCGCGAGGGATACAGTCAATAAAATTGACATGACTAAATTCAACTTTCTCATTCATCCGAATGAGTAATAGCTAGAGACATGCATTTTAGTAAAGCATAAAACCACTATGTCAACGCAGCGAAGCAATTTAAACTGCAATACAACACAAGCGGGCGCTTGTGAAAGAGAAAGATGAGCTAATCAAGGGTTTTTTCAAGAGAGGTCACATAAAATGCACGTCTCTAGTAATAGCCATTAAACGCAAGTAGGATACTATACTTTTTCTACGACTATTCAATAGGAAATTGCACTTTGCGGTCTAGATAATTAATTATTTATTTCGAGTTATATTTGGTGAAACTCCATAATCATAAAATAAATAAATCAGGTTAATAAAAATTAATTAAGTGTCAAATTAATTGTTAAATTATAATAAATTTGTACAGTATTCAATAATTTTCTATACTGATGTTATTTATGTTTAGTGTGCTTCGCAAAAGCACCTGTAATGATGAAAATTTGTATATCTCTGATAATTCTCCAAAATAAGCTACCAGAACGTTCTCAGAGAATTAATTAGCATGTTTGAAGCTTCACCAATCCATAGAGGTCTTGTACACCACTGCAATTTTTTTTAAATATTTCCGGCAGTAAATTTATAATATGTATGAAATGTACAATTTTCATCGCTTTCATCAGAATTTAGTTTTTAATTCTTTTAACTAATCATCAAATTCTTAATCATTTGACTTTGGCTAATTATAAACTGTTGAAACTTTGCAATTTTAAAAGTTACTATGAGAGGGAATTTCAAGATTTTACTTAAAAAACTTAATGTAGCTGTACAATTTAAAACGTAATGAACAACTAAACAAAAGTTAGAGATCAAAATTATATTGACTATAGTCTCGCCAACAAATGAAGGATTTAAGATTATCGATATCACGAGGGCAGAATTGTAAAAAGGATCTCAAATCACGCAGTGTACACCTCATGATCACGTGGTCGACTCGAGAAATGTATCTGATAACAGAAACAACTGATGAACTGGAATGATTCAGTAGCGTCACAAAATGTCCTTTAAGAAGGCTAACGTTGATGCTTAATGTGTATTCGATTATAATCGAATACACGTATAAAATAGGGAAAATGAAATTAATTTATACTATAAGAACAACTATTATTAACGTCCAAGTTTAATTATTTCATTCCACCTATAAAATACTATTTGACTCACAGTTAGGCATATTTTTGTTTTCCATGTAACATGTATGCAAGTAAACGGCAAAAAATATAAATTAAATTAAACATATGAAAGCAGAAATATTGTTATAAACAAAAATTCTTAAGAACTACTATAATAGTTAAGTAATTCCTTTACAACAGTAACAAATTGTTTATACATTAATTGTTTTATTGAAATTGGTAAATTATTATACAGTACGATTCCTAATATATAAAAAGGATTGCCATCATTTAGTATCAGTTTTATGCACTTAAAAATGTAAATTAACACCAGTTATGATTTGTGTAGTTATGATTATTGATTTGAAACGAGAAACATTCTTTTTCACAAATTGTAAATCTTCAAAATTGGTTATTATTCGAAAATGTTGAAAAGAAGTAAATGTTTTATAAATTGATCTGATCTTCCCTATTTTTTACTTTTAACGGTTTATAGTTAAAATTTTTGCAATTACTTTTTTTTAAATGTATTCATTACCCTATGCCATTTAAAACGTAATGAGATTTTTAATTATAAATCGTTATTAAGGTTGAATAGATACTTCAACGATGATAAATTTACATAATGTTAAAAAGTACTATCCGAACGTACGCTACTGACTTTTTTAAAAAGTCTCTAGTAACACAAATCTTTTCATTTAAATCCGTCATTTGTTGGCGAGACTATAGACCAAAAACAGGTATCTGTACATAAAGTTTAGAATTGTACAATTTTGAAATTCCCGCTAATTTTAGTAACTAGTACTAGACACCTGTTAGTGCAAATATGTTCACGTCTTTTTATTGCGTGTGAATGTGAAACTTCGCAGTTTGTTTAATTAATTAATATAAGGTAACTTAAAACAATTTTACATTTTAAACATTTTATTAATACAATTATTATTTCTGAGTGCCATGAGTACCTAGTGAGTACCATAAGAGCACTTGAAAACTTGTAAGACATGTTCAACTATTTAATATTGATATTCAATGAAGTTGTACTTTTTTCAATAACTCATATTAAATGTTTTATTTCCAAAGAATAAACAGAACCATTAAGAAATTAGGTAAGTAAAAGCAATAATTTTAATTATATCTAATTCACAGAATAAAAGAGTTATTACGTCACAATTGTAGTAATTTTGAACTTGGCGGAGTTCACAGAGTGCTGCAAGGATATCTCCCAATAGAAATTTCATGAGAGTTGGCATGGAGCACGGGTAGTAATTCACTCTAGCAACAATTTTGGTCTATACCACTAACCGAAAAAAACAATTTCGAAGTAAAGGTTCCGGGGTGTCCCTTTAACCAAAATAGAAGTGTCCCGACGGGCTCGTATCCTTTTTTCTCAATACAGTAGAAACTCTTTAATCCGAACCTATATATGCAAGGCTAATTCGTATTAACGAGGAATTCTGATTACTGGATGTACGAATATAAACATTGCTTTAAGCCATGGTACTTTATTATAAAGAACTTAGCTTATGTAATTTACGAATTTTATTGTAAAAATTTTATTTTTAATTAAGAAAATCGGTAATTTTTTGCTTTAAGTTTTCTCTTTCTCCTTTTATAGCGATGTGCTCTCATTTCATGGTGTTAATTTCAGTTTTTTTTTTTCTATTTCCTGCACCTTTCAGCAAACGAGACATATTCTAGGATTTTAATTTTGTTTTTCTCTATATCGCTGACTGTCGATTTACCAACACCATATTTTAAAGCAATCGTTAAACACTAACCCAACATTTAATCGTTGAATAATTTCTCTGATAGTTTTAATAATGTGTTTTTGTTTTGACATTTTTTAATTGAATTTTGAACCACAAATACAAATTGTGTATTAATAAAATTGAAAGAAAAAGGTTTTAAGGTAGATGATGTCATATACAAACAATTGCGGCAAAACTGCAACGTCAAAACATTTAGGGCGCCTTTGTGATGGTATCATTACTATATTTATAGCTTATTTTTACATCTGTAGCCTTCAGGGTTTTTATTACTCTTATATTATATTATTATATTAATAACAAAAGCGTTTGTAATCTTCGTAGAATTTGTTTATACCCGTCGGAAGAGTAACAGTATCGGCCAAAAACTGCATCAACAATCTGCTATAATCTTATTTATAATTAATATTCACCTTTCAACAACGCTACATATCCAATTTTAGTTTGTACAAAGAACTTTCTTGTTCGGATTAAAGAGATTTGTTCGAATTAAAGAGGATTTCGGATTAAAGAGGTTTGTTCGGATTATAGCTTGTAAATGTTGCTGTTCGGATTACTGGATGTTCGGATTACTGGATGTTCGGAATACAGTGTGTTCGGATTATTGAGTTCCTACTGTACATTCTTATGGTTTAATTGTATATACATATATACTTTTTATGTATGTTGGCATTGCAATAAATAAATAAATCACTTAATTTAGTATTGACCTTGTCCTTGGAAAGCTACACTACTGTCACTTTAAATTTTAATCTAAATAGAAAACAAATTATACAAAAGTTTTATACCAATCCATTCTAAATAGGCAATATTTTTCCCATGTAGAGTAAAAGATTCAAAAGGCAAGAGTAAAATCTTACTCCGAAGCGATTAGAAATCTGACTGTTATAGTGTAAAAAAGTTACCATAAATGATTAAAAATATAATCATGTTTTATTTCATACCTTACTTCGTGAAACTCGATATTCATGTAATGTAAACAGTAATTAGTAAATACTTTCAGAACTAGATTTATTAATCGTTTATCTGACACATGATTCCATACAATCTCTGTCATTTCTGAAGGTATAATAAAAAACAAGCACGCTATAACTGGGTAGAGTATAAAGTAATTAAAATAAAGCAATATTATTACATAACTATTACAGTTCACATATTAGTAAACAAATTATTATTACGATAACATAATTAACTGTTGATAACATTTTGATTGTCCGATTGAGGTAATCATCGTGTTCTCCATTGTTATTAATAATCTTAATCAATATTAATCTTATACCAACGAACCTTGTCGGCACAAACTGACAGTTTATAAGTCTTGAGTACATATAGCACTGACTCTTCTATTAACATGAACAAAATGACAATTAATAAGCGAATTTGGATTTCTAATGTTGCAGGATGTGTTTCCATTATTTTATATTTCCTATATTTATTATAAAATATGTATTTAAGTTAATAAAAATAATAAGCCCTTTTTAAAGAGAACATTCAATTGAATGAACATCACGTTTGTATTAACAACCTTGGTTTTAATTACCTAGTTCACATAATCGAGCAACTACTGTAGTTACTTTAATTATGGCGCTAACAAGGTGTTTATATATTCTATTCGAACTTTGATAATGAATGATACAAATTATACCAAAACAGGTTTCAGGGAAATCCCATATCTGTACAAACTTTTACTAACTATAGCGTTTACTGTCTCCAGCCTTACTTTGTGGAACTCCATAATCATAATCCGAAATCCTTAGCAACGGGTTTGTTTATCAATCTTATCTACCTTTGATAACGACACAAAGTGTCGAAACAATATTGTCAGGTTAAGATATTAATAAAACTTGTGAAACTTTAACTAATCTTTGTATTTATATTATATTTAATTTTACTAACTATGTTATTATTATTTGCCCTTGATTCGTGTCGAAAGTTTGAATGCTGTTTATAATAAATAACGTTTACTATACAATTAAATAGAAATAAACTTTACTTAAACATAAGCATTTTCCCGTTGAACGGCTAGTCTGGCGGTGGAAAATAGATTTGATTTGAATAAACCTAGATACGAATAAAGACGCAGTTGAAAAAACGATTTTAAGATAACAAAAGTCTTGAAGGGGTCAGTTTGGAGTAATATTAAGTTTTACATAAAAAAAACCATTGGGCAGTCCTGTTTTTACTTTAGCACAGTGTACAATTTCCTGAAGTCTTCGTTTTATTTTAATGCAATTATTTCACCCTACCAAAATTACATCAACTTAAGTCCGGTCTACACAATTTCGGTCTGATGGAATAATATAACTTAGAAAAGGCCCTGCACACATATGGAAACGCATGACACCGCAGAAGTACTGCACGGTTTCTCAGTAGCATAATTTGTATATTGATCAATGCACACTAGATGTTTCAGGTGATGGTGGTGCGTTATTTCACCGTACTGTATGCATTCATCGCAAGTCCACAGGCACTTGCACCACACGCAACAAAACGTATGCCCACATAAAGAAGAACCGTCTTTCCGAATCCGGTTCAAATGTTCAACCTTGAATTAGAAAAGGTACTAACGCACATTTTACATCGGACGTTCTAAATAAACTACAATTTCTGTTTTTCTGCACAATATCTGAAAAAATCATTTCAGAACTGAAGAGTGTAAACGCAAGAAATTCTTTATTAAGTAAACTAAATTTGAAAACACTATCTTCAAAGTCGCTCTGAAAGCAATCCCGCAGTTATCAAGGAAGACGTAAAGTTAAAATCATGAACACTAATGGAGCTACACCAGCGGCAACTAAAGCTTACGAGCTTACGTCTATCGTGTGGAGTTCCGCTGTGACATAACGATAGTAGCCGAAGATTGACCATAGTTTCTTATGTATTTATTGTTAAGCAGGTCACTTCTTGGTTAAGGTTAACATTTTTAACATAAATCTTTAACATTATATTCCCCATGATAGATGGAAATACACAGCTGTAGTAGATTGATTTTGCATGAATAATTAAAATGTACAAAGCTGTTCATATAACAATCTTTTCTGATTTTTAATGGGAAGTTACCACGATTAGGCATTGTATATTTGTACATGCGTATATAAATGAAAACGAAGAATAAAAGAGGAAAAATGAAAATCAAAAATCAACAATAATAAGAAAATTCTCTACGGAATACTAATAATTTTATTTAAAATAAGTTATAAATTAAATCTGAAAGACAAAATCTTAGTTCTTATTAATTTAAAATCTGTGAATAAAAAGATTTTTACTAAAAGATTTTACTATTTAATGACCTTAAGTTTGATAAAGATTTCAAGATTTACGGCGACTACCATGAGGTCAAAAATTGCAGGCGAAGCCTCATTTAGTTTTAGTTGGCTCTAAGTATGGAGTCAAGCAAAGTTAAGTGATCTCGAACTCAGTAAAATATAACTACTGGTAGTGAAGTCATTTGTATGAACACTCAGGAGGCTAGTGTTATTATTTAGTGTTAAATTAAAAGTGTTAAGAGTAAGCAGTGCAGTGTAAGTATCAATTGAATGAAACAAAAAGTGCTCAGTTTAGATAGGCATAATTATAGGATATTTTTATATTCAGCATTTCTCTTCGATTGCATGAATTACACCATCTGGAAATATACAGGGTGTTTTACTTAGAATAAAAAATTTGTAGGATTTATAGAAAAAAGATGAGACGTAGCAACGTCGCTGATTTGTATTTTCGGTTGATCAAGCATATAGAGGAATAAATACCAAACTTGGTTTTAATTGTGCTAGCCCTTCTTCAAGAAGCATTATCGGCCATTTAGATTAAATTTCTGAAGACCCCAAAACTAATTCTTCATTTACTTTACTTTATAATCGAGTGCTGGTACACTAGCCTCAGACAGAATTTGCGATTCCAAAAACATTATGAACAATGTGAGTATTCAGACTAACATAAGAATATTTTTTGAGAATTGGATATCAAATTCACCAATAAATATCCGATGCTAATACAAATATTATGCAAGGCTATAAATAATACATGGTTATATATTATATAAGTTATTGCAACAGCAGAGCAGGTGTTGATAGACATTTATTTCTAGATCATATCGACGCCACATTAATTTCCAACTTATATTAGACACATATTAGCAAAAATCTATACTTTCATCAAGGCCGAGCCATGTTAATGTTGTTATCTTTAATATTATTATTTTAGTAATTAACTTTTTTTTTTGAAAATTATGTTTGATTAGATCTTTAAAGTCACCACTAGTGGCGATCTTGGTCTATAAATCTTAAATTTATTGGGCAGACAAAATAGGCACTTTTATGATGTTTTTACCTCTTTGGAGTCGTGGAACAACCTTCACTATAAGAATTGCTTCCAAATTTTAAAGTGATACCTCTTATTCATGAAGTATGAGAAAAAAACACGATTTATTTAATTTCAGCGTTTATATTTGATTAATATCACTGCAAAGCTAAGAGAAATTTGCGAGCTTCTACGATTGAAAATTTTAAAGGCCCCCTAATTTTTACGAAATATCCCACATCTTGACAGAATGACTTGAGCAAGTGGGAGAACTCTGCACAAGTACTACGAAATGGCCCAGATTTGAGAAGCAAAAGTCCAATCTAAAATCTAATATGAGCAAAACTAAATCAATTCGCTAATTCGCAATTGATGCGAAAATCATGCACACACCTCTTTTGTGGAGTGAAAGGGATTCATAGGTAGAGTTCGTATTTTGGGGTACTACAATGAACCCAAAATCATGCTCAATTATGAATCGAAATGCTTTCGTATTACACAACGTCAATGTCAAGTGATGGAGTAAATACATGTGGTTATTTATCCGACTGTTTTTGCTGAGCAAGAGCAAGTGTTCGACAAATTAAGAACGACGTGATCAGACAAAGACTCTAAAAATTTAGAAAAAGTTATGATGTTTCCGTATTTTATGAGTTCAGTGTTCTTTCAAAACCCAGTCGCCCGCGGAACAACTATTAAGAAACGCTGATCTAGAATATATTTGAAAAGTAATTTATTGTATCATTACTTTTGATTTTGAATATTATTGAAGACCTTAAAAGACAAGAAATTAATACTTTTTTAATAGTCATTTATATAGGTAATGAACCACTGGAACGTTATTTATTACTTAATAATTATTTTATTCTTAAGTCTTAAAAGTAGTTTCTTTTTTTAAATTATTTGTTTTATTTATTTATAACTAATATAAACAATTAAAACTGCGAATTATTTTATAACCGTTAATTAATACGGCTGGAGACAGTAAACGTTAATTAAGGATTAACTAAAAATTTAATAACAAAATTAGACCCAAAATAAACAATCGTCAATAATTCAACAGGAAATTGAATCAACTTGCCTAAAATAGTAATATCAATAATACTTAATAATCGGAAGTGTTTTGTCTCAATATTAATTCAATTGGTTGAACTCCGTTATTATTTTAATAATAATCAATGAATTCGAGAACATGCTTTTGTAATCCACAAAAGGGAATCTATCCTGTCAGGAAATATTATTTATTTTTATTCTTTTTAGATAAAACCGCTACTGTACATTAGATACTTTTGTGACAACAAAAGTCAACTTATATAAAATATTAATCTATAAAATGACACTTCTATAGTTAAGAAAGAGGTACAATTTCAAGTGGAATGTTGTATAAACTTTCAGATATTTTTATCGAGCTTTTATTTGCATATTTGTATCCCAGATCTGCCAACTAGATTAACAGAAAATACATTTAGTTAATGACAAGGTTGGCCGTAAAACTAAATGTTAATTTGGACATTCTTTCATAATTATAAATTCATAAAGTTGTAACATATTATGCATGCAACGAACGATTCTGGAAATTAAAATTGATTAAACGGTGTTTAATTTTGTGTTTTAATTTTATGAATTTTGATACGACTGCTACGTAAATTAATTCTAACACGATAGCTATTACAGTTTAAATAATGAATGAAGTTGTATTATATTCAATAAACTAATTGTTAATATTTTCATTTATAGAATTAGAATTAGCCAATTACATGCAGGATTAAATTCAAACACATTTTAATTATGAAATATAATATAAATACAAAGATTAGTTAAAGTTTCACAAGTTTTATTAATATCTTAACCTGACAATATTGTTTTGACACTTTGTGTCATTATCAAAGGTAGATAAGATTGATACACAAACACGTTGCTAAGGATAAACACATACAAAAAATAGGTATCTAGATACAATACATACAAAAACTAAATATCTAACACTTCTAATAAAGGAGAATTACTAATCATACTAGTCATCCTATCAATTACACATAAATTGCAGAGTATTTTACTGTATAAGACAAAATAGAATTTTTCCTTTTTTTACTGTGATTATACCGATATTTCAGTACTGAGGGGGGGTTTCTGCAGTAAAGGTTGTTACACAAAAATCAGTGAGTCATCCTATAAATTACACATAAATTGCAGTCTTTTACTGTATAAAGAAATAGAATTTTTCCTTTTTCTACTGTGGTTATACCGATACTTCAGTACTGAGGGTGGGTCTCTGAAGTAAGGATTGTTACACAAAAATCAGCGAATCATCCTATCAATTACACATAAATTGCAGAGTCTTTTACTGTATAAAGAAATAGAATTTTTCCTTTTTCTACTGTGATTATACCGATACTTCAGTACTGAGGGTGGTTTCTGAAGTAAGGATTGTTACACAAAAATCATTGAGTCATCCTATCAATTACACATAAATTGCAGAGTCTCTTACTGTATAAAGAAATATAATTTTTCCTTTTTCTACTGTGATTATACCGATACTTCAGTACTGAGGGTGGTTTCTGAAGTAAGAATTGTTACACAAAAATCAGTGAGTCATCCTATCAATTACACATAAATTGCAGAGTCTTTTACTGTATAAAGAAATAGAAATTTTTCCTTTTTCTACTGTGATTATACCGATACTTCAGTACTGAGGGTGGTTTCTGAAGTAAGGATTGTTACACAAAAATCATTGAGTCATCCTATCAATTACACATAAATTGCAGTCTCTTACTGTATAAAGAAATATAATTTTTCCTTTTTCTACTGTGATTATACCGATACTTCAGTACCGAGGGTGGTTTCTGAAGTAAGGATTGTTACACAAAAATCATTGTGTCATCCTATCAATTACACATAAATTGCAGAGTCTCTTACTGTATAAAGAAATATAATTTTTCCTTTTTCTACTGTGATTATACCGATACTTCAGTACTGAGGGTGGGTTTCTGAAGTAAGGATTGTCACACAAAAATCAGTGAGTCATCCTATCAATTACACATAAATTGCAGAGTCTTTTACTGTATAAAGAAATAGAGTTTTTCCTTTTTCTACTGTGATTATACCGATACTTCAGTACTGAGGGTGGGTTTCTAAAGTAAGGATTGTCACACAAAAATCAGTGAGTCATCCTATCAATTACACATAAATTGCAGTCTTTTACTGTATAAAGAAATAGAATTTTGCCTTTTTCTTCTGTGATTATACCGATACTTCAATACTGAGGGTGGGTTTCTGAAGTAAGGATTGTTACACAAAAATCAGTGAGTCGTCCTATCAATTACACATAAATTGCAGTCTTTTACTGTATAAAGAAATAGAATTTTTTCTTTTTCTACTGTGGTTAACCGATACTTCAGTACTGAGGGTGGGTTTCTGAAGTAAGGATTGTCACACAAAAATCAGTGAGTCATCCTATCAATTACACATAAATTGCAGAGTCTTTTACTGTATAAAGAAATAGAATTTTTCTTTTTTTTTACTGTGATTATACCGATATATCAGTACTGAGGGGGGGTTTCTGAAGTAAAGGTTGTTACACAAAAATCAGTGAGTCATCCTATCAATTACACATAAATTGCAGAGCCTTTTACTGTATAAAGAAATAGAAGTTTTCCTTTTTCTACTGTGATTATACCGATACTTCAGTACTGAGGGTCGTTTCTGAAGTAAGGATTGTTACACAAAAATCAGTGAGTCATCCTATCAATCACACATAAATTGCAGAGGCTTTTACTGTATAAAGAAATAGAAATTTTTCCTTTTTCTCACTGTGATTATACCGATATTTCAGTATTGAAGGTGGGTTTCTGAAGTAAGGGTTGTTACACAAAAATCAGTGTGCTATTCTATCCGTGGTAAGGGTTGCTGCACGAAAACTTTGGAAGCTACACATAAATTACTCATTATTTAGAGATAAGTACCGAGTCAAGAACTTTCTGTAATAATGTGTTTTTAAGTGGGTGGGTTGTAGCTCACTGTGTCTTACAACCCCCACAATGTTTTTTAAAATACTAATTAACCCTTGTTTGTGGAAATTTTTGGTGACTAAATTACATAATATACACATAAATTACACATAATTTATCAATAAATCCTGAATAAATAGATTCTTCTAATGGTGCATTTTTAAGTGGGTGGGTTGTGGTTCGCCGGTGTTCTACAACCCCCACGATGTTTTTTTAAATAAATACGTTATTCTTTTTCGTAGAAGGTTTTGGTGGCTACACATTAATTACACATAATTTACAGATAATGCCTGTATAGTTTTTTCTTTGATAATGTGTTTCTGAGGGGTGGGGGTTGTGGCTCACCGGGGACTCAGAACCCCCACGACGTTTCTTTAAAAATCTAAGTAATTTTTTTACACAAAAATTTTTGAACCTACACATAATTTACACTTAATTCTGGTATAGTTTATTTTCGATTTAGTTACTGTGGGGGTTGTAGCTCGACGGACCCGAGATTTCGTGTAAGACAAAACTGAAAGGTAAAGAGCGCTTCTAAAAATGTTTTAAATCACCTTTCTTTAAAAACAGCTACTAGTTCAAATGCTTGATAGTATTTTAATTAAATAATTAATTATTATCTTGAATAATTAATCATGAATACCTGTAGGCAGTATATATCGCCAAGTAAAGAAAGATGACAGTGAGATGCAAATTATAAGATATTTACCACAATTTGCATCAGAATTATTCTTATCATCAATCAGAGACACTTTGAAGCCTATTTAGCTAAATATACGACGAACAATATTAACGGCAGAGGATAAAACGTATAGAGTTGTCTAAAGCTCACGAACGGTAGGCGTGTGAAAGCTACACAGTACATAGCAACCGTGAAAACTGACTTTAAATAAACAATTGAAAAACATATCATCAAATAAAAAACAAATGTTGATACGCAGGAAGTAATGGACTATGGACTAAATTTGCCTTGAAAAAGCGTCTTCATTAAGCCAAGCCAGTCGGATAGTCTTCTGAAGAGATTCTTTCGTCTCTGAAACTATGATCATAAAAAGCAACCAATCGGGGGATGTGCGGTCTCAGGGGGCTTCAAATCTCAGAAGGACCTAGGTCTGCCACATTCTTGACCTGGTTGTGTCCACAAGGGGAAAATAAGTCAAAACCTAAATAACCAGCCGCACTAAAAAAACTTTTTTTGGATTTTGGACAAGATAACAACAACCCTAGTGGGAACTTTTAAAGATGCCCCCAGCTGTCTAGATAAGTCATTTTCTTCGAACGGAATAAAATGATAAAGTGTCTATCTGAAGAAATGCTTTATCATTCTTGAAATTTGTTTTTGGGCGAGGAATCAAGAAGGCGGAACATATTTCATATCTCATGACACATATTTGTATAATGATATGGCTAGCCCTACTAAAATTCCACCCACAGTAGGGACTTTTAAGGTATCAAACATCACATGTATACGGATCTACGGTTTTACATCCTGTGAAGAAGACTGGGTTTTAATTTTTCTCTATTATGAAAAATTAACCATTCAGCCGCGAGTCACTAGGTTTCCAAGTGAACAAGTAATTCGCCTTTCTTTTTTTACACCTACACTACGGCGAACCAACAGCTAAAGGTCGCATGCCCTCCATCTAACAAGTACCACAATCACACACACCCACAGTTGAGGCGGCCGAACTTTCCAATTTAGAAAAATTCTGTCACCATAACTGGGATTTGAACCTACGAATCTTGCAGCACAAGTAGTGCTGTCACACCACTTTGCAATGATTTCTAGACTTAAAACTGTTTCGGATACAGATCGGCGGTGTGGGTAGGGTGGGCAGGTAAGAAGCGTCTAAGCTTACAAGGTTTATCTGAGATATACTAGATTAAAGCAGCTTAATTTTATGGAATTTGTCAATTTCATGGAATAGTCGAAACAGTATAGTTTAAAAGTCATGGTTTAGCACAACTTATTTAGTTGGAATTTTAAAGTGTTAAAAACTTAAAAACCAAATCTATAACAATTTAGTACCTCCAGACGTTATCTACAGTAGTATCTAAATTGCAAACCTTTAAACGATAAAATGTCTAGTAATTGAAAAATCTTTAAGAACTATTAAATGCTTAAAAGTCTTCACAAACCAAACTACTTGAAACTTGCAAATAAGATAAGCATCCTTGAAATTATTAAACTATTTGAACTGCAATTCTGATTCGAGTATTTTTTAACATGACTCTTTGAAGAATTTTGATTATAAAAGCTTAACTTGTTGTAATTCGCAAATTTTGAATTTTTAGTCAAATATTTAAAAAAAACTTTCGATAAAACAAGCTCAAAGTTTTTGTAAAATCTGAACTAACGAAAAGGAAGAAAATGAATTCTAAATTTTCAAACGTGGTCACTTTGATTACAGAAGCAATAACTCTGAAACTTATAATATAGTGTATCAAGCATGGACTTATTAAACTAACGGACAAGCTATATTAAACCTTGGGGGCAACAGAAGAGTGGGTTTCGGGGCGAGCAGGGGGAAGCATTGAACGTAAGCAAATTAGCGACGTCATGTAAAAATGATCAGATGATGGCTTGTCAGATGTTCAATAAAATACATAAAAAAGCATATTTTACACTTACCAGTGAAACGTAACGTTATTTTTCACTTAATTTACCACTGCACTTTTGTTCTTACATGACCTTTCAACACAAATAACCATTCCTATTAATAATATCAACTGCTGAATTAACACGACCGCGTCACTCGGACACACAAACAAAATGACAGTTTTGGCACGATCCAAATCACTGGGGCACGACGGGAATGCCTTGTCCGTTAGTTTAATAAGTCCATGGTATCAAGCCTTTCGTCGTGAAACTCTATAATCATGAAATAAAATAATTTACATGACCATTATTGCCAATAACACAAACAAAAATAAAGATAGTAAAAGTTTTAATAATTATTTTATTCATTCAACAAACCTAGTAATTTTTAAAATCTGAAACTATTAAATAATTGTATAAATGGGAACGTTGAATCTTGAAAATATGTCCTACTTTAATGCTTTGGATCTTTCATGATTTGGAGCTGTAAATCTTAGAGGCTTTGAATATGCAAAACTTCCAATAAATGAAAATCGGGAACTCGAGATTTTGGAAAACTAAATTATAAATATAAAAATTATGAAGATATAAAACTTGATACATAAAACACTTTGACAAATTGAAATTATAAAACATTCAGTATCAGAAACCACGACCATAAAATTTTTAGGGTAGTAGCAATACACGAGCGCACGGTGCGCTGCATATCGCACGCGATTCTAGTTGAAGGAAGTACACAAGCGATAAACACATTCGAATTCACCAAACCACACGGATCGAACGCCGATGATACGTTTTCCGCGTGTCGTGTAGGAAACTTCGGCACTGCAATACCACATCATAAAAATATACAGCATACCCACTCGATTGTCGGCACTTTGAATAAGACACTTCGCATATCGCACACAACAGTTACAAACCGCAACCAGTTCTCTGAGGCTTGCCGATCGTCATTGTATTGCATGTTGAAAATAACCAGAATCGTATATCACAGCATAACTATTGTTGCGTAAACAGCCCGACTATCAACAAGGCCACACACGACTGTTTCCAATATTTCCAATATTGCACGAGAGTGCACCTAGGGGTTATAACTATACTGTGGTAATACACTGCGTCGGAGACGGGGTATGCAGCAGGCCGCGTTTTGTATGCTGGTCTTCTGAGGTAGCTGAAACTCTGGTACTACATGAGAGCACACCTCGCTGCGTGCCGCTCCGCTTCTACCGTTTTTGAATTTGCGTGTGCGTTTTCTAAACCGCTTTTCAAAAACAAAAATTGATTCTGTGCAACTTAAATGTATTGCAGATTTGTGCTTAATGTTGAGAAAAACGAATGAATCATTGAACAAGTTGGATACATCTCATTATCAATAGGCTCCAGATAGGACATTTTTATTTGAAATCCTCCGATAACAGAGAATATGACTATATGGATATTTCAACCTATAAACAGGAAAAAGTACCTAACCGTTAATTTGAGATCAATAATATGTATGTATATACGAGTAGTAAAATACAACTATGTAAGTGCAATCTCAGCTAAAATGACCGGTTGAAAAACATTTGGAAAATTTAGCTTTCAATAACTGCTTAAACGAACTAAGAAACTACAAAGAAAGGAGTAATATAAATAAGCAAGTGTTGCATAGGTCCTAATGCAAAGGGTTATCTGCAGAATAAGATTACACTCGCTTCTTTTATTGCCAACTTTTCCCACAGTTCTACTCTTAGTTCTTGTAAATGTTTCTCAACACCTTGATACCATCGATTTTGTGGCCGTCCTTTTCGGTTTGTATCTTCTGGCGTTTCTCTGAACATGTTCTTTGGAATTCTGTTAAGTGTCTTAACCACCTCAATCACTGATAGCTCATATACAGCTAGAAAAGCTCATATACATATTTATGTGTACACATTTCCCACTCTTCGCCGTCCCTAATACCTCTAAAGATGCTTCGCAATGTTTTCCTTTCCCAGTCAGATCATTAAATTTGCTCTGTATACTTGGTTTAACTCCCACACCTCACTACTGTATATTACCGCGTGTCTTATGATTGTTTTATAAATTTGTATTTGCATTTTTGCTTTTGGTCACTTCATTTCAAGATGGGCCACATCTCATCATCAATGATAATACGTGATACTAATTGAAAATTAGGCATCTACAGTTTTTGCCACCAATATCGCTCTTTATTTTAAGATTTGTTAAATTTATGGAACGCTTAATGATTTTCGCTATATGTATTTCGCTCTTGAATTTTCTTGAAGATGGTCTTTAACGGTTACTGTGCCCTGGATAGAATGATTAGGTCATCAGCATAAGCTATTCTAATTTACTCATTGTTTGCAACAGCTTTGACCTATTAAGTGTGTCCCGTCATAGGTTTGCTTAAAGCCACCGAAGAGTGTGTGTATACTGTATAATACTACTACGGTTTTTCTGTTTGTTTTCTTGCGCATCTGTTTTAATGTTAACATCTGGACTGTCACAGATCACTTTTTTCTGAAACCGCACTGGTTCGTCTTCTATTTTCGTGTCTGCTAGTTATTCTTAAAAGTCTATTATTTATTAGTGCTATGAAACGTTAAACTATTATATTGGTCTATAGTTACCTACTACAATTTAAATGACCTCTTAATATAACGTGATAACGTGTGTCCTAAAACACGTGTTATCTAGTAACATATGGATTCATATGCGTATATCGTTATTATACCGATTATACGTACATATATACGTGACATTTGCTTTTTCTTATTTTAATAATGTAAGTTATAAATCTATAAATTATAAAAAATCCATATGTTACTTAGATAACTCGTGTTTTACAACACACGTTAATATAGGGTTGATTACTGTACTTAATTTTCTGAACGCATATCTTACAAATTATATTATTGATACTTTCTAATATCTGTTGGTTTCTGAATTTTATTAACTCGCATTGGATGTTATCATGTAAATTATTAAAACTTCTAATTCATTTAGCAATTTGTACCAAAATTCAAAATAATTTTAATATACGACATGGATTACCAAATCCCAGATCGGTTCCTTTTTACCAGTAATCTCTAGTTAATGACATTGGCCGACACAGTGTGTCTTTGTGTTTTCCATATTGCTAACATACATTTTCGAATATTATGATTGAAGTTACAAAATATTTGTCTATGCAGTATTGTGTAAGATAACCTATGTACCTACATTAGAGTTATTAAATGACTGTTTTGTTATTTTTTTAATTATATTATTCCTATTACGTATTACGTTAATAACCAAAGTAATCCATAACATAAATCTTGGGTTCTTTGGTTAAATAGATTGATATAGGTAAAAATCAGATTATTTAAGCTATTACTGTAAAAGTTGAATAAAATTCCGTAAAAAAAGTGTTCTTACAAAATAAAAATAAAGATGTTGTGCTAAAAGTAATCCGGATGACACGTATAGATCTATAGATTTTTCAGTTAATTATACCACCAGAAATATATCTGTTCCTCTTTATTGGGTTGAGATTTTTGTTCCAAGCTTAATTTGAATAGTAAATAAATTTGCAACAAAGGCAAAATTTAGGGAATATGAAATTAAAAAAAATCCAATCGGATAAAATCCCTATTATACGGGTCGAAAACCACAGAGACAGAGAGAGTACGTGATGGAAGCAAGCGAACGACCTTTTCATTTCACGAATATAACCAGGCAACTTTCGCGTCTCAATTTGCGATATCTCCATAAATCACTCGGATAAATTTCAACACTGAATGCAATAATTGCGAAAGCCCAGCACACATTGCCGAGCATTGTATTCAACAGGTTATACCATATTATAATATCTATAACACTCTATATACACACATAGGTATGTTAATTGTTTGTTATAATTTGATCAATTATCATTTGTATACGATTTGTACGCAATATACACACACAAGATTCATAATAATACAAGATCAGCGTGACTCAATAAAATTTAATTTGCGACAGTAAATAATTAACAATTGATAATCAAATTTGTTGATTTCAAAATAAACATGTAGCCAATTTTTTCTCTCTTCATCTTGCTCTCACTCCCTCGTTCAATCGCATAATCAAAATTACCAATCTTGCTTTGAAACCAGTAGCAGTAAACGGATAATCAAAAGTAGTAGCGATGTCAAATTACGTCCTCCTTTGTCGGATGGCGCTTTTTTTATGGATGTCGGCAGTTTTTCCTTGATTAAAAGCGATTTGTGATGTATTCAGCGTTACTCTATAGAATTGAAATTAAGTTTCTTGCTGGACTAGCAAGATGGACATGAAAAGGGTATAAACAAGTTTAATATATAATTTCAATTAATGTAACCCACAGGAAAACCAGAGCTTAACTTCTCACATTTAAATAAAGTAATTTGTATTTATGGGCAGTGCGACTTTCTGCGAAACTCTCAATCAGTGATATTTATTAGTCCTTTGTAAACTTATTAGCGCGTAAAATTAAATGATAACTAATCAACAATAAAGCGTTAAATTCTACCTTGAAACTATTAATGTAAAAAGAGACGAGAAAAACTATTAGTTTGAATAGTTTTTCTTTGAGTAAAGCTGTAAATTCCGTAATTAAAGATCAAATCGCGTTTTCAGTGAGGTATTTTCCCAACAATACCATTAAACGTCAAATGAAGAAATAGTGCTACTACCTGTAATAACAGTTAACGTAACATAATTTGCTGATAAGATGCAATTAAGTATTACGTGTAGGAATTCGATACGTGTAATCAATTGCATACTATAATATGTCTACAAAAACTGTTCAAAGGTATGTGTAAACTTAAAGCAGTTGAATGTATAAACTCTATAAGAACCAGCAAAAACAAAAAAAGTAAATTACATCAAGATTGGCAACTGATATGGTGAATTAATGGACAAAAATATCGCCAATAAATTATTTCGTTTCGATAATGGTTCATTCGATGTCCGATTTGATACTTCCTCTGTAGCATATCAAATTGACTCAAAAAGTGTGGCTGACGGAACCTTCGAACTTTTCCCAGTTTCTAATTTCATAAATCAGAGTTATAAAATTTCACACTTCAGAGATTTCGAAATTTCAAAGTTTTGGCGACACAGACTTTTAAAGTTCAGGGACGCAATAAAATCAAATCAAATAAGGTTATATAACATATATGCATTATAATTAGCCGGACACGTTTCAGAATCATGTAGAAGATTAGTTGAAAAAGATTCAACTTTTTAAAGCTTAAATATACGAGGTCTGCCTATTAAATAACGAGACTGCGCGCACAGAAGACGTCCTAGAGGGGAAGAGGGGAAAACGAATGCAGCGTTGGATAGCTGGAAGTGTCTACTATGCCAGTACGAAAACACGTTTTTGTCGCTGTAGTAGTATTTTTTCTGTAGAGGTTAGAAACGAACGTTTTTTTTCTCGTGCCGATAAAAATGTGTGACGAAAAACACGAGCAACGGATCAATGTAAAATTTCTCGTTAAATTAAAAAAAACTCCGACTGAGTGCTATAAGTTGTTGAAAGAGGCCTATGGTGAGAATTCTCTATCTCGTGCGCGTGTTTTCGAATGGTATAAACGGTTTTCTTAAGGCCGAGAGAGCACCGAAGATGACAAACGTCCAGGTCGACCTGTCTTTGTTTTAACTCCGCAAACAGTGACCAAAATCAATGAAATTGTGCGCGTAGATCGTCGTATGAGCATTCGGATGATTGCTGTGACTGTAAACGCCGATAAAGAAACTGTCAGAAAAATTTTACATGACGAGTTGAACATGAAGAAAGTTTGTGCGAAGTTGGTCCCAAAAAATTTTACCCCTGAACAAAAGCTCCTCCGTCAACAGATCTGCTCAGATTTTTTTGAGAGGTTAGATGAAGATCCTGAATTGATGGAAAACATCATCACTTGCGATGAAACATGGATATTCCAATACGATGTTGAAACTAAGAGGCAATCCATGCACTGGAAAACTCCTACATCGCCAAGAATGAAAAAAGCAAGGATGTCGAAATCAAAATTTAAAGCAATGCTAATCGTTTTTTTCGACATCAACGACATCGTGATGGCTGAATTGGTGCCACATGGTCAAACTGTAAACCAAACTTACTATTTGCAAGTTTTGGCAACACTGCGAGAGCGAGTTCGTAAGAAACGGCCGGAGTTGTGGAAAAACAAGTCGTGGATCTTGCACCAGGACAACGCACCTACCCATAACGCGATGTCTGTGAAGCGTTATTTAGCCGCTAGAGGCACTCCAGTGCTCGAATACGCGCCGTACTCGCCTGATTTAGCACCCTGTGATTTTCTTCCTGTTTCCGAAAATCAAGTCTGCCTTAAAAGGAACCCGGTTCGAGTCGATCGAAGTGGAGAAGCGAAAATCGGCGGAGCTCCTAAATGCTCTTACAAAAGAAGACTTCCAGCATTACTTTGACCAATGGAGAAAACGAACGGTGTGTGGCGAAGGAAGGGGAGTACATTGAAGGGGAGCATTCGATTGTAGAATAATTTTTAAAATAAAACTATTTTCATAAGCAGTCTCGTTATTTAATAGCCAGACCTCGTACACTAGGGAAACCTCGTCAAGACATGACGGCCAAAAGGATTGAAGTGGTTGAAGGATTTCCTTATACACACAACGTTCGTTGTGTGATAACAATCTTTCGGATTTTCATTTGTGATTATTTAAATAAACGCAACCAAACATAACCAGTTGAAAATTCTAAGCCTAGCATTCCCCTCTCCCAGCTTATCCTCTTCTCTTCCGACATATCACCCTCACCGTACATTATGCAATGATCACTTTGAGCTAAAGAGCAAATAATATGAGAAAATGCATTCGATTATAAGCTTTGGAGATTCATTGTTCATTTGAACAATGATTCCAACCAAGTCTGTGGTTCTTGGATATCATTAAATAAAACATAAATAATGTCTTAACGTTATACTAAGATTAGAAAACTCAATATAAAATTGAAATACGATAAATCAAGTTGGAATAGCATATCTTTATTAAAGTATAACAGTTTACAATATTAAATACAAATTAGGATGGTAGGGGGAAGGAGATCTTAGTAAAAGGTCAACCTGAAAAAGAAAATTATGTATATTAGTTAAGGATATTAAAGGATCATATGAAAATCAAATCTGCACCTTCAATAATAATGCAAAATTAAAATTTTTAATAAAGAAATTAGTTTTTCATAACTATAGAAATATGCATTGTTATTGAAAGGGCAGTAAGAATGATCATAGAAAGGTGATATTTCTGGGGAAAATAAATATAACAAATAAAATAAATGAAATAGGGAGGATAAATAGGATAAATAGGGGGGATAAAATAAATGAGGTTTCTCAGAGAGATTAAATAATAAGTTTTTGTTTTGGAAAAAAGATGGTTGTAATTGTAAAAAGCCCTTAAAAAAAGGATTAAATGTTAATAAATATTAAATAAAAGTCTAGTGTTATATTGAGAAAAGAGAGTTACGTGTAAGAATTGAAGGAAGAAATATAAATTATTAAAATACTACTGAAAAGGAGAAAATAGAAGAAAATTTAGTATAAAACATAAAAGGGGGAAAAGGTTAACACAAATAAGAAGTAATAACGAAATATATACAGAAGAGTAGAAGAACAGTATTTTTAAGTGGTTCAGAAATAAGTAAAGAACCATAAGGGTAAGACAATTTAAGAAAATCATCATCAATACTTACTGAGGTGTGGAAGAATAGTAGTCAGCAGCAGTTCCTGTACCGGAGGAGTATCAATAGGGTGAGAGGCCATTTTCAAGTTTCACATAAGTTACTTACCGGAGGTGCTGAAGAAGTGTGGCCATAATAATAGTCCTGTCAAAGAAGATAGTGACGGGTGGCTTATATGAAAGAAGTATAGAGTTGCCTATCCAGCAGGGAAAGATTGAAGAGTTGGAAGGTTTGGTGGTCCATCATCATAGAGTGCAGAGGAGGAAGATTGAAAAGTGTAAGAAGCGTATGTGCTGTGAAAGTGCAGTTATAGAAGGTTTAAAAGGGAGTGGTCTATCAGTTAACATACTTGGAAATCATACATTGCAGATTTAACTAAAGGAAGGAATAACTGTAAGTTGACAGGGTAAGATTTCTTTCTTTTAACATCCTAAACAAAAGAGTGGTAAATAAAGAGATTAAACAAATATTTATTTTATGTTATGCTTACTTGATCTTATATACTTTAATTTGGGAACTGTCATGTATGACATTGCGGGTGTATGTGTCAATGGTTGTCACTAACCCCACTTTATTTAATAAAATTCAATAACCACAGATAGGTAATCAATATTCAAATCTGAAATGAAAATTAAAAAAATTTGAAAACACGGATAGACCGAAGAAGACGCTCGATCGAATTTCGTGAAATGCTCCACATTAAATACTTTAACACTCGGCTGAGAATTTTTTGTGATGATTTCTGAGCAAGCGATCGGTGACGTAAGCAAGCAGAGGATGGATGTTTAGTTCCAAAACATGACGAAGCGAGTGATGTAAGTAAACATTCGGTCTTGAGCGTATAGAAATGCATCGATTACAAATAACGCTTTTAAAAATATAAATAATTAAGAAAACTCAAAACTAAGGACAGCTGGCAAATCTACAGCGTAACACTAATAACACACTGGAACACTAACAATACTCATAATATTTAATTTTAATAGTTTTGGTGTTTTGAACTAAAGTTAAAAACGAAAAGACGATGTACAACGTTTAAAAATGATATTACAAATTTCAAAAACTGAAACGCGTACATTATTTCAAGGTTAAGGCGGAAATTTATTGGATCGGATCACTGTTTCTTTGAAATATTTCCAACGTGGAAATATTTCTATTTGCCAACACTACATAAAAACGACAAAAACTCAAGCTTTGGTGCTTAAATACAGAAATAACTATGTACACATATTTCCTATTTTGAATTAGTTTTTGTCTACTGTTTTATAATTTTTGTACATATTTTTTAAATTTTATAAAATATAACCAATGAATGACTAAAATGTAAAGGTGGGAGATTAAGATAATGAGATAATAGCAACATCACATATCGACGATTTCTTCGATTCTTACCGCTAATAAAAATATAGTGATGGAAGTGGTCTGTTCATAAATGTAATTCCAAAAGTTGACAAGCTGGATTTTAAGATGGCACCTCAAGTAGGCGTCCGATTTCATACATATTAAATAATTAATCATTTTAGATTTAATTTTAAAATTAAAAAATATAAAAATAAAGTAAGGTTGACTAATCTACACAGCGAAAACTTCAATATAAAAAAAAGAATCACGTAAATCGGCCCAGTCGAACTCTCAAACGAACTGGAACAAACATAAGACTTGTGTTTTAAATATATAGATTGTAACAAAATAAAATTGTAGAAGTCAAACTAAAAGTGGACCTTTTTTTTCAATGTGCCTTTGTCTTATTCCTTAATTCCTCCCAATATATCTGGGATTGTTGTCACATCAATTCTTTGGACAATCAGTGCTGCCGCGGACAATTTCGAAGGTGACCAACTAGTTACAAGAAAACGTACTAAATTGTACTAAACTCAAAATTGTACCTACTACGCCTGCCTTAGATTACAATAGCGATAACAAGCTTAGAATTATATTGCCAAATGCAAAAGCTGCAAGTAATGAGCATAACTATAGGGGTATACACCGCTTTCCTTTCCACAGAAAAGCGCCACACATTTAGAGTCGTTCTGTGATTTCTGTAGTATTTACAATGTTGGTAAGCTGTTTAATGGAAATGCCAAGATGTTAAATTGTACAAATTATGATTGTGGCTTACCAAGTAGATTTATGTCTCTTTATTTGTTCTAACGGGTTGTCTGAATGAACATCTTACATTATTTTAATAATATTGCAACTTATTTATATAACAAATGTTGAAAGTGTACTCAGTTGAAGTGGATCAGTGTGAAACACAAACGACTGCAATTTTCGCTGTCATTCGACAAAGATTTCTCAACACGTGTAAAATACGCCGTGCAGGAGTAGAAAAAAATAATGTGTACAGTGTAAAACTGTGCTGCTGCAAGGTGTCCAAAAAAGCACTTTTACTCTTTGTTGCACACCTGCGTAAAACAACGGCTTTCGACATTAAAAACCATGTAGAAAGATGAACTTACCAATGTCGTGCAGAAAAAAAATTATACAAATTATGTATTACAATATTTTACCATTGTAACTATAAATAAAGTGTTCTATTTTTATGCCAAATGATAACTGACATTATTAAAGCTGGTGAAAAGAGACTATAGCTAATTGTAAGACTTTGTAAAAATATATATACTATCTAAAACACTCTAAATAAATGTTTAAAAATTCTGATCTGAATCTTTACTATAGCTCCAAACCATGAAAAATTCTTTTGTCAATAACTGAAGTAATTAGTGTTTTTCTACAGACTTTTCTTGGGCAAATATGCATAATTTCCAAACAATTGTAGCAGCTGCTGACAACGAATTGGTAGATGTCAGTGTAGAATAATACTGGAATAGGGCATAAATAAGCCTAGTGCTGTCATATTCGATAGACGTTTAATTACGCAGAGCGATGACTTGGGAAGAAGTACATACTATGGCAACAAGAAATTTAATGTTATTAAGAACCAGCAACAACAACACACTTTTGTAAGAAAAGAAAGAGTAAGTAGAGTAATGTATGTTAAGGACAAGCCATAGGATCCTAGTAGATGTTCACATGAAAATCTCGGTGGAACGATTTCAAACCATTCAATCCCAGAATCACTAAAAGAGATTCGTTTCGCATACTATTCTACGGTTTAATAGGGTCTTGTCTTAATTCACATACCTACACATCTATATACCTATCAATTAACAAGCATTTTTTAACTTTCAAACTCTTCTTAGTGCTCTTCACTTTATAATTATCATGGATTGCCTTGTCCTTAATGTTAAAATGCAATTAATTAAACAGTAGTACCTATTTTTGCTCTTTTTTATTTCCGCAGAAAACTAAAAAACATCCTGGTAACTCCAAAAAAACAAACATAATATATGCCTGCTATTATACTCATAGTGTTCTAAAGCGTGTACACATTCTCCCAAGCACTACCAATTACAAAAACTACTTTATTGTTACTTTTGGTATTTTTTGTTTTCTTCCTCTTCACCTTTGGTCTAGAAAAGTAATAAAAATCATTTCAGTGTGACATGGTATTTGATAATTCTAACTAGATTAGAATATTCAAGATTAAAATAAGGTAAAAATGTGCCTTAGTGTAGAAATATACAGAGTGTTTCACTTAAATTTCGTATAAACTTAATGTGTGGCAGTACTGATCAATAGAAAAAAAAAATCCTTATGTGAAATTTGATTTTACGTACATCGGAAAAAAAATTGATAAAAAGGTACATTTTTGGCGACTGCTGGAACGGATCACGACCAACCTCACTATTAAATAGCACATACACGGTGACTCCCCGACGACGTCGGCGAAAACGTCGTCGACGACGTCGGGGACAAGGTCGAAATAATGAGGTAATGTTTACATTTACTGTAATTTAATGCATGACTGTGTATAATAAAATTATGGATATCGTATTTCTTTTAAGACATCAAAATGAAAGAAAGTAGTTTTGAGCATAATAAAATGCGTACTGAATTTCTTTAAAGTATTTCGAAATAGCTTATGCAATTAACAAAACTTTTCATAAGCGGAATAATATTGATATCCATCGATAGAATTACAAGTAACCCTTTATTATAAAACGAAAACTCTTTGTTTTTTTTATTAATCTCATTCTTAATTTAGTTTAAAAATGGATATAATTAACGCAGAATTTAGGAGTTCTGGTGCGCAAATAAGGATTTCCTATAAAGGACTAAAAATATCATGTTTAAAAATGTAATGGTTTCACCGTCGCTTCCTTTTCCGTGTAGTTTTAAAATTTTATGCTGATGGTACATAACCTTATAATAAAAATCCTTCGGCTCATTTTGTCGCAATTCTTTTAACAAGGACATGTGTGAATATTGTTTGCGATCTAAAAACCAATTCTTTGCCTATTTTCTTTTTTTTCGTGGTGTTTCAGTTTCTTCTTCTTCGAAGCACAAGGCAACTGCCACACCAACTGCAATTTTTTTTCTCAAAGATAATTTATAAAAATCCATCTTATCACTTGAAAGTGTCACAGCATATTGAATTCATAATGTTTTCTTAAAAAGTATAATAAAGAAAGCATATATTTTTTAGTAATCCCAGATGTAGATGTTTATTTTGCCTAATAATAATTTACAGTTGACAAGGGTTTTATTTTCACAGTTGTAAACAGTTGTTTGTAAACAAATGTAATAAAAATGAAATAATTCAAGTAAACCCGAAAAAGATAGATATAGTATAAGGTTATGTACCATCAGCATAAAATTTTAAAACTACACGGAAAAGGAAGCGACGGTGAAACCATTACATTTTTAAACATGATATTTTTAGTCCTTTATAGGAAATCCTTATTTGCGCACCAGAACTCCTAAATTCTGCGTTAATTATATCCATTTTTAAACTAAATTAAGAATGAGATTAATAAAAAAAACAAAGAGTTTTCGTTTTATAATAAAGGGTTACTTGTAATTCTATCGATGGATATCAATATTATTCCGCTTATGAAAAGTTTTGTTAATTGCATAAGCTATTTCGAAATACTTTAAAGAAATTCAGTACGCATTTTATTATGCTCAAAACTACTTTCTTTCATTTTGATGTCTTAGTTGTCACCTTGTTTAAAAAACTAAAGAGCAGGTTTAAAAACAATATTTGGCCAATTATACGCATTGGCGGCATCACATTTCATTTTGTTTGTGATTTTAGCCTGTATATTAAGATTGAGTAATAAACTGAAAGAAATGGGGTGTTTACATTACTAATCTTTATTACAAGGACAAGTTTTGTTTAGCTATAACGTAACCTTGGCATTCTTCTTGAAAACGAAATATACTTGAAAACGAACAATATACAACACGAATAGGTCAATTTTCTAACAGCCCTGAATAACTGTTAGTTATCCTGTTATAGGTACATTACTTTAAACGCGGAGAATAATTAATTAAAAATAGATTTAATTAAGTTCATAAGATTTTTCTATCATCAAACGAGCAAAACTCAAAATACTTCCTGGAAGAAGTGACGACAACAAGGTATAATATTAAGCTTTTTTTGTTGCATCTTATGTGTATTATTACCTGTTCAGAGGATACGATTCTTCAATGAAACTCCCTGTATGCAGGACCGTAGGGTGCACGTAACGTGACTATAAGAAAGTTCAGTGGGGTAAAACAAACATATTCTAAAACCTTCGTGCTACTAAAAATAACATTTTCAATAATCTTTGCATAAAACTGCAGAAACAGTGGGGATATTGAAGCTTCTCAATTGTAAAATAAAAAAAATTTAGCTTTTCCTTACAAAATATCCTTTCGCTCTTTCACATTGTTCTAGCAGAAAATTTGCGTTGTTAAGCTCCCTTAAGTCATTTATTCCAACACTTTCTATTCAAAGTAATTCAATTATATCAAAACAAGCTGCAAATAATAATTAAGGCCATAAATAGCGCATAAAGTCGTTGCTTAAAGATTGAAACGAAGGAACATTAACGAGGATAATAATTAAAGAGGTGGAGATGCATTCCTTGACTGCTGTTAGTTTTTTCCTTGCGAGTAAATTAGGAATCACAACGAGATGAAGACAAGAATAATATATTAATTCCTCCAGTTAGTAAACAGATTTCAAAATTTACTTCCACATTAATAGGGCAGTTATTCTAAAAATAATTCCAAGATATGTAGTAACAACAAAAACTTCCAAGAGATTTAGAATGGAGCAGTCAAAGAGGATAAATATATACGATTGTATTATTATGGAATGTTCTAAAATTATACCAAGAGAGACGGAGTGAGTAAAACTTTGAAAACCTGTTAATACTTTTTACTGTACAAGTTTTTTCCTAATATGATTCGTCTTGAGAATCATAAATTTATAAAACGAGCTCGCATTTAAATCTAATTTGTTGAAATAAGATAATCTAACTGAAATATGATTAGTATGAAAGAAAGAGAAGTTAAAAATATGTTCTCTAATAGCTTTAATTATATAAACTACCCGACCATAAAAATACAAGCAAAATACAAAATTAAGCTAACAAGAAGGCAAGAACATTATAAGTAACAAAAAAGAAATATTACTAGTCATTAGGAAGTTTTTGTACTGTTTCAAATAATTTTTTTTTGAGATTAGAAACAATTGCCTATTGTGAGGAATTAAGTAGGAATATTTGTAAAAAGCGAACCTTGATCTTTAATGATTTAAAAAACTTAAAAATAATTTAAAGCCGTTTAGATTTTTTTATATTAAATGACCTAATATATATTTTTAAGCACCTTGATGACAACCACGAGTCTTACAGATTACCATTTGTTCAAAATAATATAAAATTTTTTGTCCACAAAAACTGAGTAATCTATCCGCAAAGTCTTACCTACTAGAAATAGTATTTGGATGGCCTTCTTTTTCTGCTTCATCTATCTTCAGAATGACCGTTTCTTCAGACTAATTTAAAAATTCTAATAAGGAAAAAGTCTGTACAGTGTACAGACATGTAATGTTCACAAGTTCAAGTCACTCATCGGCACAATATTTTATCTCTTCATCTTCAATCTTCAAACACTTGGAATTTCACGAGTTTTAATTATGTTCCAAACCATGTTGGACTTCCCATCTCGTTAGGTTTTTAGACCAATTAGTTATTTCAAACTAACTGAGTTTTGTTTCGGTACAAAGCTAAGATGGCGGATTAAAAGCTCAAGCAAGCCTTATTAGACACTTACGACTGAGTGATTCGTTCTATTGCGAATAAAAAAGTACAAAAAGCTATTTCCAGAATTAACAAACACGAGACATATATCGTCAGATCCATTAACAGATATAAGCACAAACAGCAGTCAGAAAGTCCAGGCCTAATACAGAAGCAAAAGATTTTGAGAATTGATGCTAACCGATCCTGAAGTTTCTTCCTGTAACTGTTGTAGAATACTATTATTTAAAACTACGTATAACTCTGAGTACCAGCAATGTCACTGATCACTCATCATCATTTTCCTGCATATTTTGCTATTAAATCACTATTGGTCCCTAAAATAACTATTTCAGGCAAGTAAAAGTTTTATAGTAAACCTAAAGACAATCCGTAGGTGGTGATTGTGGGAGGATTACAAAAGCAAACCACGCCTTCAAACATTGTTTCTTAATTTTTCTGAGAAACTATTAAGTTTATCGAAATGAAAGCGCTTAGGTAAAATATGAAAAGTTCATTTAATTTTTAATTTTCCACTAAAAATATTAAAACTGTACTTATGTAGCTCCCACCATACGCCCTTGTAATCACTTTGGATACGTGTTTCAACAGCTAGGCTCTCATCTTCAGCAGACACTGAAAAACTAAACTAAAATCTAAAAAATCTGACCTTATACTATACCTACAGAACTTCACGGTTCTCTGGTAATCGGTCAAGTCTGACTAACTATCACGCTTGACTGATTACTGGAGTAATTCTAAAAGACTGGAATTAATAGGACGGCAATCAGAGTTCATTCGCGCTTTTCTATCCTTAATAATTTCTAAGTTTTCAAAAAGCTAAGTTATGTTGGGTTGTTTTCATTTCTAATTAATTCTACGCCTTTTACTTTATGGTTTTGTTCAAGCATACGTAGGGCGACGCTAAACTTGTCATGTCTTTTAAATCTTAATTGAGTTAAACGCTCTTTGTATCGAATCTTCGAACATGTCTTAGTTTGCCCAATATATACTTGATTACAGGTATTATATGATATATTATATATTCCCGATTTATCCATGTAATCTACCTTATCTTTTGGGTTTTCTGAAACATTCTTAAGGCTGTTATTTGAAATTATAACTGTTTTTAAACTAACTTTTGAAAAGATAGTCATAAGACTTTTCGTAAGGCATGGGTGAAACGGCAATTTTCCAATTTGCTTCATCCCCTTTACTTATTTCTGTTTTCTAATAGCATTATAGACAATATCCTCAGAGTAACCATTAGAACCAGCAATTTTCTTGAGTTCTATTTAACGATTACCGGCAAACCGTAAAAGTCTGTAGGTATATAAGATCAGATTGTTTAGATTTTAGTTTAGATTTTCAGTGTCAGCCTAGCTGTTGAAACACGTGTCTAGAGTGATTAAAAGTGTGTGTGGTGAGGGTGAAGTACAGTTTTAGTAAGTTTACGCCACAGTTTGAGTTTTTTCTTCTCCCACAAAAAATAAGAATTAGAACTTTTATGCATGTCGTTTTGGTTTAGTGCAATCGAAAATAGATGGCATTTATACACCAGTAATTGGTATCGGTCATTTGCTCAAGAAACTTTCGGATTTAGCTTTTTATAATTTTAAATATAAAGTAACTAATTGTAAGTGTAAATCTTTCAGGTGCTGAACACAATCGTAGATCTTGTAATCAACTTCATCGGGCTGTGCCAAATCGGTGTCAAGAAAAATTGGCAAACAAAAATGACGTCATATTTTACTACTGCTGTCAAGTCATCGAATCAGTCCTATTAGCAAAAACCTTTAAATTCGCATCTTCGTGACAAAAGTAACACTTTTAATAAAACCTAATACAGTCAGCTAAAATTGTAGCAGAGATCAATAAAGATTAAATTTAAAAAAAATAAATAAAATAAAAGTTAGTCGGAATGAGGATTCTAATTGTAAATAAATTGTCAATTTTGTAAGCGAGGCTTCTTAATCAAATGCTGTTAAAGTAATGTGAATAAACTAGAAAATCGTTACAACTGCTTCCGATGCATGGTATAAAGGATATTTATCTTTGCTTTCTTTTCTTATCTAATCTTTATTTTTAAACGTGGGTGACATGAGCATTATGATATTGCTATATTTTAGTAGCAATTCTTATTTACACAGGAAGCTTGTTTGCAATGGTGGATTTAAAAATTTGCCGTTTGCCTCAACAAATTTATTCAGATGGATGTTACTTTTCAACCATCAACAGCTGTGATAAAGTCTATAAATGTTTGTCGCCATTTTTAAGTACTGCAAAGAAAACTCGAAATATATTCAGGTGAAAGATTCCTTAGTGACGTAGCAATAGTTCTGCGGTCTCTGATCGGGACTAATTATACTATTACTACTAAAAGTCATCAGAGAGTTGCACCGAAAAGTTTCGTACGTACGTAGTAATTCTTCATCTTCAATGCATTCTGACAGTATTTGGGTTTTTCTTCTGTTCTATAGTATGACGATCACTCTTCCAAATATTGTACAGTATCAATTATGTCATATAGAATTAAACATTTTTCTTTCAGAGATCTTCTTTTGTATCTACTTCTTACTTCTACGAGTACTTAGCAGCAAGCTATAGGTGACCAATGGTTTTTTAAAGGTAACTAATAAAACGGTACTCATGCAATAATTGCTCAGATCAAATAACAGGCCGTTATCATGCCTGCAACTGCTCGTCTTCGGTTTGTTTAAAGAAGATCGCGTCAAATAAAAATCTTCGAATAACCGTATCACTATAAATTTTGAGATTTCCAATTGGTTTATATTGCTCTAGTTCTATACAGGATGTCATGAATTAGAACGCGTTAATTTTAAAGGGTGATAGAAGACATGAAAACAAAAAAGTCTTAATAATTTTTTTCTATGTTAATAGGCTTTCGAGTAATTTAGAAAAAACCATTGCCATAGCTGGCAACCTTGCTTAAATATAATCGCAGCTAGGCCTTGTTTTAGAAAATCAAACAAACAAACTGATGATGACAGCCGTTGTTTAAAAATAATAAACATCCGACGCAGATTAGTCAGGTGACTAATTCTAAGAAAATTGTAATCCGCACTGTTTTTCCGTAAACAAGATTTGTACGTTCTACGTTAAAAACATGCTGACTCATAACAAACCAACTGTAAAAATAAAACAATAATTGACCTACATTTTATATTTATTAATTTCCTGAATATTTTCAAAAATTTCTTGACGTATTTGTTTTTTATTAAAAAATACTATTTTATGTAAAAAAATGTTGATTAAGGCACCTAATTAGCTACCATAAAATTAAAGATTTTTTAATGTAGCCAAAACAAGGTGTCAAGAAAATCCCTTAACCTAATTTAAATTAGATAAATCTTCTCCTTAAAAAATATTCTCTTATAAAATCATTAAAAACTGTTATTAAATAAACAGCAACTCGTGCGATGTTGATAAATTATTATTTCAAAGTTCAATAAACTCAGTATGATCTCACTCTAAAAAAGGGTATTATTTACAAAGCTGTGATCAGGCGTTGACCCAAATATTCTTAAATTGCAAGGTTGTAAGCAAAAGGTGCTTTATTTCAATGTCAACAAACTACCACATTAGCATTTTGTGCGGATGTGGAGCAAATTTTATTACAAACTTTACAGCGTTGTCACGTTTCTTAATTGAGTAAAATGAATTTTTAATTGTAAAAAGAATTCATACGATACGATAAAATGTCATTAAGGTTTGTTGTTGTGATAGATGAGATGAATCTGTCGACAAAGCGCCATAATTAAAGTACTATTATTAACGCGGCAAAATGATGTTAAAGCTTCCAACTTTATTATTTTTTCTGAAAAAGTAGTACGTTCTAGAACAAAGTTGTACAAGACTTTTTTGTTCCTTTTGATGTCTTTTTATGCGTTGTAACTCCGGACACGCTGTATACATTATCAAATAAAGGCAGAAGATAATTAGAACCATAAACCGGCTTAGATTTAATGTATAGTGCCGGAATGTTGTTTGGAAATTTTCGAATTTTCAGAATATTATAAATAAGGAAAAACATCATACTAGGCCGCTACAAATTAATTATAAATTGTGTAAAACAAAACAAAATAAATTTACAATCATCTTAATAGTGATCAAACTTGCAGCAATTCTGGCAGAAAATAAACAATTGTAGTTAGCTATCTTTGATAATGATTGAATTAATGCTCAAACACGTACCAGGAAAATAAACAAACGTTACCTGTTGAACAGTAATTTAGTGATTTATTGTAGTATAGTTTCATGGTTAGTTTATACACTACTGATGTTTGAAAAAAGACGTGTTTAAACTCTTCAGAAATAAATTCGAATTTATTTGTATTAGCATTCTTATTCTAACTTACCAATACTTTAATTGATAAGAGATTAGAGGACTTGTAGCTTACCTGAAACAAAAAAAAAAGTTTATTAGTAAATTATTCAAGTTGGCGATGGTTTTTGTTTGAACCATTTAAGAAAAATATAAAAGTCAAATTTTTATAAAGACTTCTCGCTGAAGTTGCTAGCCGCCGTATAACTTGCGTAAAAATAATATTAACGTTTTTAAATATAAAAATTTCCTAAAAAGATTTAACTTTACCGCCTTTGTAGGCCCCTAAGTGAAATTTATACACTTTGAATATTTATTTCTTTGAAAGTTACCAAATTAAACTTCTCACAATTTAATTATCTATAATTTCGGGAGAAAACCTTTTAAAACTTTATACACTTTGAGACTGGCAATTTTGCCGGAAATAATTTTACGAAAAAAGGAGACCGACCGACACATTTATAAGATCCCTCTTTCAACTTTTTTTTTTAGATAATAATTACGCAATTTAAAAGGAATAATTTTAGAATGACGAAATAATAAATAAGATTGAATTGATCAAGTTTTAAAAACTACTCGGAGTCTTGAATCTTTTACGAGAGGCAGCTTTGTACATACTAAAAAGTATCGTTCTCATGGCGAATGGTAATACAGGCAGCACTTTTTGTGGAAATACTGGTTGTGCCTTATATATATTAAAGGTGTTTTGTGGAAACAACGTCACATTTAATTGGGTGTAAAGAGTTATTTGCTTGTAACCAAGTATCTTGAGGTTTTTCAGTTTGAATGTATTTGTCGGAGCGTTGCATTGCTTCTCAATCAAGTGCAATTGAATATTTTTTGACCGGTTTTAAACATACAATGACATCGAGTAATCTTCATTCGTGGCTTTAAAAGATCACCGATCGTGAATAGTATGTGCACAAAAACGAAGACCCAAGCAATTATGTACTAGCTTATATAATTCATCTATAGAATTAATTTCTTTTAAAAGTCAAAGGGGTATCGAGGGTTTTCGAAGTTTTCTCTTCATCTTTATTCATCAAATCTTAATTTACCAAGTTTTATACACCATTAAATCCAAGGAGAAAACTACGGATGTGTTTTGATGTACTAGTTTGCGATATATAGTCCTGGAATCAGTGACGTTACTTTTGTATTACATTCGGGTTAGTTAGTTTATAATAATTTAGGGTATAGGGACATTATGCTGACTGGACTCTTTGCCAATCGTGGACACTGCGCCGACTGACCGTTTCGGACACTTTGCCGACCGTGGACACTACGCCGACCGCAGTGTCTAGTGTCTACCATATTATTTGAAGTTAGGTTAGGCACTAGCCTAACCTAACTTCTTATAGACTTATATAACTTATATAATTCTTATATAGCTTATTGTAGAAAACATCACAGAGGTCATATTTGTGAAAACCATATCAAAATCGAATATCAGGATACTTAGTTTTAGTTTTGGAACGTTACGTTAACATCCCCAGAAGAATTGTAACTATTGACGGCTCTTAAGGGTCGGCGTAGTATCCGCGGTCGGCAAAGTGTCCACCGCTTGCGATCCGCGTAGTGTTCACGGTCGGCGAAGTGTCCAGTAGCAAAATTTATTTTAGGAGTCGACGTAGCGACCACTGTCGATAAAGTGTCCACGGACGGTGTAATGTCTACGGTCTGCGTTGTGTCCGGTAGGCGAAGTGTCAAAGTCACCATAATTTATCTCAAGATCATTTGCAATACTGTGATACTAAATAATAATGTATTGTAAGCCTTAACGATTTTGGAGCTATTCTCCATGTCTACCGATCTCCATGTACCGTATCAGATAGGTCGAAGGGTAAGTCAACAACGACAAATCGTATATAAATGATTACATAAATAATGAAAATACATAGAAAAATAACCATGCCAGTGTTACATTTAGTTACTCATATGCTTCGATCTCGCGATATATGAGACTATTCTATTTATAAACGTTCTGACTGCTACTAACTCTTACAAGCTATTTGTAGAAAAGTTAGAGTAATTGCGCATGAGCGGAAACACTTGACTTCCTACAATTCCATGTAAAAAATGCATTCCTAAAAAATTTACCAATTCAAAATCATCTTTTTATTGCAATAGTTCCATTATTATTATTACAAAACTTACAATAGGTGTATATAGGCAGATAAACTCTCAAGTTTATGTTTAAAATTCAATATGTGCGCCATTTGTTGCTCTGTGTACATCTAATTGTGGAGAATAACATTTGGAGTAACATTTACTATAGCTGATAAGCAAATGACTCAAATCTCCGGTATGCACATTGCACTGGACGAGTTCCACCTACAAATCAAGGCCAGTCGATGTAGCTAGGTTAGCCTAGAAAATTAGGTCATTGCATAAGTCGCCATTTTCAAGAACAATATTAGTTATAGTATTATTTATTGCTTGTTTTCGAAATTTTATTCTAGGCACTTTATTTAGAACAAAGAAAACAATACAATTTCCAATTTCCTGGCATTGTCATTCTTTGCTTGCTTCAGCTGTTTGATGTGTTGAGTTTGCCATCCTTTTTTATACACTAAAGAACTGAGTTTACCCAAAAAAGTTTTATAGATTTACATTGGGGAAGGTTTGTTGGATTTTGGACTTTTGGAACAAAGGGGATATTCTTGCTATGGGGGACACCAGTAACTGATTTAGCGTAATTCGAAGACGCTTTGCATAAATTAAATTAGAACCTTAATCAAATATTGGTTTTTATAAACGTTCTGATTGATAGTTAGAGTACTTTCTTTGAAAAAAGCACACCTTTATTAGAAACTACATTATTTCTTTTTTTCTTAAGTTTTGTGCATTTTGAATTTAACCCCTGACAGTGTTTTACGAGTAGAAGAGTTGGTCGTGTATAAATATTATTATTACCAGGCATTTGAGGCTTGCTTAGAGTAATATATATTTCATAGTCCAAAATAAAACTTTTAGCACCAAAAATTCATAGCATCCAGCGACATTTGGACTTCACTCCCGATCGTTAAGTAATCACTTAGCCATCAGGGTTTCATAACCTAGTATTGTCATAATTAAATCAGCAAACACGTCAAATTGCCTTGCAGAAAATAATTGTAAACCTGTCAGTTTCGTTGATCCGGTATTAACCCTGTAAGGTAACCCTTCTTATAAACTGAACAACTCACAATCTAACATGTCGTTTCTTCACCTTTTAGGCTGACTAGCATTTATAACGATGAAGGTTTCTTCAGAAACCTCAAGTTTTTCATTTTTTGTAGAAGGTTCAGGATGTAGCTCATCAGTCATTGAACATATTGTAGCATACGCTAAAGCGTATTGAAGAAGACCATCAACGTCAGGTCAAAAATTAGATAAGTATGTACATCCACAAATCTTCAATGGACAAAGCAAGGGGAGCTTTTATTACTTTTTGATCAAGGACCTTCTTCCAGTGAATGAATTTTACTTTTTTTTAACTGTCAGAAACTTGAATATTTTCAAGGTGTTTCAACAATGACATGCTGTTGTAAGCACCTACTTATGCTATCTTAAGTATTTACTCAACTGTTTTTTTATTCATGCGATGAAAAACGGGACATTGTTACTGCTGGTGTATGCACTTCTTCTAAGGAAATTACAATCGACATATCAGAAATTTCTAAAGGCATTAAAAGGTACGCACTGTTTGAACGAGCTTACCAATTCAAGTATTAGTCTTCATTATAACAGTTTGAAACTGCTTTTATTCAAACCTTTACCCTCGAGTTTCCAAAAACAGAAGTGAAAGACTGCCATTTCCATTTCGCTCATGTCATACGGCAAAAAATCTAAGAATTCCCAAAAATGACTCTGCTCTCCATGTACGGTTGTTGGACGTTATTGATGGTACCTGCTTTCGTACCAAAGACAGACCATTTCGTTCTTCTACGTTTTAATGGCTTTTTGTTTTTATGTAAATAACGAGAAAATCTTGCAACCGTTGACTGACTATCTTAAAGATTCAGAATGCAAACAGTTTTATAAAGGTCATTTAGTTATATCAGATTGACTGGTCAGTGCTTTCTCTGACGAGTTGTTCGGAAGGGAGATAGTCGGGCTTATGATTTAAAAAATATATGATCTTGGAGGAATCGAATTATAGTTTATATTTTTATTAAATTAAAAATAACGCACCATAAAGCAGGGACACAAAAAACATGACAGCTCACTTTTCATGTTTCTTCCGCGGACTTCACCAACAACTAAACTGGCAAACCGTACAACTTCTAGTGGTACATCTTAATAAAAATCGTTGCAAACTCTACCGGATCTGCTTATCGACTACTCCACTTCACCGTTCGTTAACCATTTAATATTTCGACGGGAGCGGGCACCCACAATTTTTTTAACTAGACAGTGGCGAAGAAAATGAAGGTAGCTATGGCTACTTACGGAGCACTCTCAAATAAATTTTGATAAACATCTCATCGAGCACTATATTGAGAATCGATGTCCAACATCAAAGACTCCATCTAAAAGCTCCCAAAACTAATGAAGGTACAAAGCTATTTATGAGGTTTTTCAATTTTCTATTTGTGGACTGAAATGACCTATATTTTATTTAAATCAACCGGATTTTTCGAAACACCGATAAGACACCCCAAACGAATCTAGAAGAGGGTTTGAAATAGTATGACTAGGAGGCATAGTAGGAGGCATTTTGCCATTAGAACATTACAATATTATGTACTCTTGAATCTGAACACGAATCAAAGAACTTTACTATTTTTCCTGACCAATTCAAAATTAACCGAAGTTGGAATTTCCATAAGGGTTGAACAAAGAATCTCTTCTTAAGTTAAGTCTATTCCCATAGACTCTATTTTCTAACGGGTCCAAAAACATGGTAATTAACATGGGACATCAGACCTCCCAATTGCAATATCAACCTCCCCCTTGTATCTTTCTAAAGTAGTAAAGTATTTAATGGCGATTCTACATGGTTTTACGTTACAAACCCATTCACGATCTAAGCAGTTGAACATTACTGCAATAAAGGGATTCGACGATAAATCTCATTGTATGCCAAAGTATTGCATTTTGTTTCCTAGGACAATTGACTCCATCGTATTATATTCATGAAAGACCATATTGCATTGTATCATATTGTAGTTAAGTAGTGTAATTACCCCGTAGCGAATTGGCTGTGGCGCCCCCAGTAATTTAAACGGCGGTAAATGCACTCCGGGGTTGAAATACAGTATTCTACGCAATGTGGATTCTCCAACAAATCCCATATGCTATTATTATTACTATTATTCAAGTAGCCAGTCATATTGGGTAAATCTCCATGGCGGACTACTTTCAGAATGCTGTAAACAAATATTTTTCAATTGCCAATTTATTTATTCTTAAAAAAAGAATCTTTGAAAAAAAAAGATTACACGTCGTAAATAAAGCAAAGAATAAACTTTCTAAGTCTTTTAAAGTACTGCGACATTTTAAAAGCTACACTTTCGTGATTTCATCACACTGCCGGTCGTCGGGCGAGTACATTTTAGTACGTGCATGCTACGTTAGGTGATTGGTGTGTTCAATTTAACCTTTCGATTCACTTTATTCACTTACACCAACAAGAGAAAACTATTTTACTTTAAAATATTCTTAGCACAGTTGAACCCTTTAAAGCAACATTGATCCTTCTACAAATATACATAATTTAACCTAACCTGATTTACAAAGGGATATTAGAATATAGCATTCATGTTTCGTAAACGCCTGTGTGCATTGTGACAGCGCCGTTGGCTGACTGTCATACACACATACACAATATTACTCAAACATGACTTCATTACTCAACGGTGAATCTATATGAGTAAGATTAATAATAACATTAATAACAATAAGAGTAATGACCTCGGCATTAAAGAAGAGCCGAGTTTGTTTTATGTGTTCTTTATTAATGTAATTGTAGATAAAAACAAACGTTTGGGAAATAACACTTCAGATTAGTATATAAACTGCATAGAAGACTTAAAAACTTCAAGATTGCATAATAAAGCAGTCTTCAATTTGTTCTTATATTAATTAGACCTATTCTATTAACTTTCCACATTACGGATGTGTGTATTGTTCAAAATAAACCAAAAAAACTATTGGAATAAGTCGTAATACTTAAATCTAGGTTAGGGCACAGAAGCCTTTGCTACTGACATTGAAAGACGACTGCAGGGGGTACAGGGAATCGCATTAAATACCTTAATGGGAGAAATAACGGAGCCGGTACGATTATGTACCAGGACCAGTATCTATAACAGAGATAAACTTCCCTATTGATGGAACGAAGAAGTCGACAATATGAGACGAGAATGTATAGCAAGGAGAAGAATAGTGATGTGAAACAGAGTAAGGTTTGGAGAGACATCTGAGATTACAATAAGAAGCAAGACAGAATACACGTACGCGAGGAGTAAATACAAAAAGACCATTTTCAGGTCTAAGGCAGAACATTGGAGAGAGCTATGCAGGAATCTGGAGGATGATATATGGGGGGAGGGGTATAAACTAGTTATGAAGAGCATAGGTAAATATAATCCGCCATATATTATTTCACCGGAGGAGAGAGTGGAATGGTGCAAAAAGCTGTTTCCAGGAAAAAGGAAATCTTTTTTCCTGGGAAAAAAAAGAAGATGCAGATAGGAAAGAACAGAGGAAGAAGTAGTGCAAATAAGCGAAGAGGAAGTCAGAGAGGCAGCAAGAACAATAAAACCCAAAAAGGCGGCAGGACCAGATCGTATTCCACCGGAGGTAACAAGAATAGTAGCCGAAGTAGCCAGCTAACTAACACAAGTTTTTAATAGATTAATAAATGACCAGGCATTTCCCAAAATCTGGAAGGACGCGTCAGTGGTGCTCATACGCAAGATGAAAGACGTAAGTAGTGCAATATCGTATAGACCGATATGCCTACTTAGTACAATGGCTAAACTATATGAAAAAATAATTAAGAATAGACTGCAGAAGGAAATACATGAAGCAGGGGGTTTCTCAGCCAACCAATATGGGTTTCGTCAGGACAATCAACAACAATGGTAGTTCAACGAGTAATTGAAGAAGTTAGAACGTCAACGAGGAAATGGGTGGCAATGATATCGATAGACATAAGGAATGCGTTTAACTCAGCGAAATGGGACTGTATACTAGATAAATTGGAAGAGAAGGGAATCGCCAGATATCTTATTAACCTAATAGATAGTTACCTAAACCACAGGGCAATTATAATTGACAGGAAGAACACGATGAACATTAGCGCACGGGTACCACAGGGATCCATATTGGGGCCTATTCTCTGGAACACCCTTTATGACGACTTACTTGAAAGGGAACAGATGGAAGGGACAACGTGCATCGCTTACGCCGACGACCCGGCAATGATAATTGCAGCGGAAGATAAAGAGGAACTCGTGGAGAGGACAAACGAGGGATTAACGCTTATAGGGACATGAATGAATTTGAGATCGCGCCAGAGAAAACGGAGGCAATCATCATGAAAGGATCTAGAAACTGAACCGGAATAATATTTATTTACCTACAGACGCAGATACCGTGTAAAAAAGAAATAAAATACCTAGGCATCGTAATAGACGACCGGGTGATGTTCGGAAAACACGTTAAATATGCGGTGAACAAGGCGGAAACAAGATTAGCAACGCTAGTTAGAATTATGCCCAACGTCGGCGGACCGGGCTATCTTAAACGCAGAGCTCTGTACGGAGTGGTACAGTCCGTCCTTCTATATGGTACACCGGCATGGGGAATAGTAACCAAGTTGAAGAAATACAAAAAACTTTTAATAAGTACACAAAGAAGAGCACTCTTAAGGATAACGAGCGGATATAGAACCATATCGGCGAAAGGAATTCAAGCTATCACCGGGATTCCCCCTATTACCCTTCTAATTGAGGAGAGAACCCGTCTACATAATAAAGGAGCTGGACTGTTAAATATAGACAAGCGGGAGGAAAGAAACAACACACTAACCGCAAGGCAACAAAACTGGGAAGCGCACAATGACCCAGCCGCATGGACCAGACGGATCTTAGAAGATCTTAAAAAATGGAGCTAGTGCCAACATAAAAAGACTGATTATTGGTTGACACAATTCCTATCAGGTCATAGCTGTTTCGGAAGTTACGCCTGTAACATCAAGAAAACCGATAGCGCTACATGCTACTACTGTAAGAACGAGGAAGACACAGTCGAACATACGGCGTTCAAATGCGAAAGATGGGTAATAGAAAGGAACGAGGTGGAAGCCCAGATTGGGGCAACGTTGACACCAGAAAACATATTGGACTACATGATGGAGAAAAAGAACACTGGAACGAAATACATAAATACATCAGGAAAATTATATCACAAAAAGAGAAAGAAGAAAGGAATCGTCAGAATATAGAAGCGCAAGAAGAGATAACATAGATGACACATCTCCTGGCAGCGAAGAAGACTTATGGTGATAACAGTGCCACGAGGCGGAAGAGGCAGTGGTTTTTAGTGGTCGCAAAGAGATTTTCCACTGCCACAAAAAAAAGGTTAGGTTAGGTTACGTTACGTTATGTTAGGTTAGATAGATTTACTTAACCAACTTTTGTCTGACGTCAGCGAGTAACCAGTGAGTCTACATTACACAGTACTGGTGGGTATTCGCCAAAAGAGCGAACATGAGCAAAGATTTGCTCATGCTCGCTGGTGTTTGTTCGTGTTCTCTTGAAAATACCCAGATTGTGTCCATACTGAAGCGAATATGTTCTTGCAGTGATCACTCTACCAGCTTCTGATCTTTTAAATATAATGAATTATCAATGATCAAAATAATGAATTATTATTAGGTGCAAGTGTTTTCTTTATTGTGTTGCATAATTTACTAAAAATATAAGGAAAATAAAAGAAATAAACGTTAGTGGTAAGCAACTACGTTTAAAAACATTCCACTAAACAGTGGAGTAGTTTATTAAATGCTTTAAGAGTAGAAGAGGACTATGGAATGTTCAAAAATGTTTGCAGAATATTGGCAAAGGAATTCAAAAAATTTGTTGCAACTAGTTAAACTGAAAATAATGTACCAACAACCAAGAATAAGTCTTTTCTTTTGTATTGCCAACCATCTTTTTTGAACACGAACGAGCGAACGTTTGCTCGCGAATCCAGATTCGACTCGAACTATTGTTTCTCTACTTGCCAATGCCAATATTGAAATATTTTCAGATCGCAGTCTCTCTCTTTTAAGGATTGTTTCAATGTGCTAGTACTCCAAATATAATTGTGTGATCAGTTTTCAAAATAAACCTGTAGGGTCGAAACCCATGTAGGAACTGCCAGTCTTGACAATAGGCCCCAGCTTGGTTGAATATTGGATAACCAAATGTCGTTATTTCAACATTGGTCGAAGCCTAGGCCAACCTTCACATCCCACGCCTCGGCTGCTTTGTCGTGGCCCAAGGGTCAACCAACGCCTATGTATCAATGCTGGGCTCTCTAATCTCTGCCCAAGTCAGAGCCAACATTCAGCGCCCTAGTCTCAGTTTCTTACTGTTTGCCCAAGCCCCAACCAATGCTAGTGTTTTTAGACTTGGTTTCTTACCCTTGAACCAAGTTTGGGCCAATCTTCACATATTCTACCAAATCAAGCTTGTGAAGTTTTCTGTCTTTATTATATCAGCTAGTAATTAATTAAGAGAAAAATATGAGAAAAGTTAAACTAAAATACCTACATAGATTATAATTATTATTACTAAATATAAATTCAGCTATCAAATTTTTGCGCGCTTCGTTTCTTCGAAACAAGCACAGACATGAAAAGTCAGTAACGAGGCAGCTACAAGGGGAAGCCTTTACCGACGTATTAGTCAGTGTTCATCCGCCTACCACGATTGATGTTACGTTTAACCGTTTTGTAATATTATTAATAAAATAATGTATATGAAATAAAAAGTGTTTATTTAAAAACAAAGCTACGCTAATAAGAATAAATACAATTTTTAGTAGTAAAAATTAAACTTGTATTTTGAAAACAATTTTTTAAGTCACTGTTTTTTTAAATTTATTTGTTAAACACCTAAAATATTATTAATTTCGTATAAAATCAGTCTCAGCCTTGTTCTTGTGTCACAATTTTTTTAAGTTACTTTGTTATGTTACTAATAATTGAACGAATTAAAATAATTAGTAATAATTTAAAATGTTTGTGTTACTTTGTTTTCTTCATCAAAGTTATTTCATACAAGTTTTAATAAGCTATAGTACAATATTAAATATTAGGTTGATCTCATTCTCAAAGGTCAGTAATAACCCGGAGCTACCGTTGCATTCCGAACCTACACTATCAATGATTGTCAGCCATGATACCACATTAATATTGAGAGTGGCCCAATATTGGTTATATTCCTTGGGCCAAGACTCAGTATTAGCGTCGGCACTATATTGGTTTTCACTATTGGGCCAAGATGTATCACCAATCTAGGGCCATGACTGATTAACAAGCTTGGCACGAAGTTATCATCCCGATTTTAGACCAGTCATGGGCCAGTCTTGGATTTCAGGCTTGTACCAGAGTTGATAAGCATCGTCCCAAGCCTGAGCCAAGTGCGGGCCCTTTGTTATTTCCTATATGGGAATTCGCCGAAGTTTTCGTGATTCTGCAATGAATTGGCGCGAATGAGGTGGGGCTCGGAAAATTAGGAAGGAAATGCTGATATATGCTATAGCGATAGAGGAATATTACTTTAGATTTTTATTTATTTAGAATTTTCTGGCATGGTCTCGAAATCCCTGTCAGTCCATTCTGTTTTTACAAGTATGGGTTTGCTGGGTCACTGGAACCTGAAGAAGTTCTCGATGGGGAGTAATTATTATTAATTATCGAAAATAAAAAATTAATTTAGAATCAAAATACAATAAAAAAGATGTATTGTCCTAGGTGAAATGTAATGCAGAGAAATCGCTTGTTGAGTTCAATAATTTGCTCACACGTTTACATGTTCTATATTTAGATTTTCATCTTTTAGTTTTGACAGACCTTTTTATAATTGGCAATTATTTATAAATTAGCAAAACTGTAAAATACTGGTAAAGGTTACCATATAAATATTTGGTCTAATTCTATTGGAATTGACTAATAATTGTTAATTATAACATAAAAATCGAATCAATTGATTAAAATGTCATCAATTAGGGAAACCTAAATTATGTTAACAACAGGAACGAAATAGATAGCTGTGGTTAATAGGTAACAAATACCCTATGGCTCGTGGCCTCATTCAACTGGAGTGGAATAATTGAGGTTATTTAATTACATAAGTCAAAGAAATACATCTTATTAATTGGGGGAAACCATGAATTACGCAACTTTGAAAAATCGAGTATAATACGTTTGAGTTAGATGTTTGATTAGAAGTTGGATTAAATGGTAGGTTACAGATTGGATTACAGTTAGTTAATTAAATGTAAATATTTCTTTGATTTACGTATTATTCAAAATTCCTGGCAGTTCAATTTCACTTCAGTGTTTAACTTATATCTTTTACTTAACATGCTTTTCCCCATTGTATTATTATCAATCTTGTCACTCTTAATTTGGTTTTGATCAGTTTTTTTATTGATAAACTCTGCTTATCATTGGTTTTTAAAACCTTTACAAAAAGATCATTTTTGCTTTTATCAGTTGAAACGTTCTGTATTAAATATAAACTTGCTAATGTTTTGATCTTGGTTGCGTTTACACAGTTGCCAAATTTAATCTAAAACTACCGTTTCTGCAGAAATCCTACGTATATCTATCAGAAACCTTTTTGGGTAATTTATATTTGAATGATTGATACTATTTGATTTTAGTATTTAAGAACTGTATGTTTATTATCATAAACTATTAATTAATTTGATTTCAATTTAATTGACCGTATAAGATTGCTTTTAGAATTTTATTATAAGAACTGACTAATTATCGTTTATATTAAATTACTGTTTATATTGATACCTAGAAGGTTATTTGTGAAACAATTGCAAACTGATTTTTGTGTGAACTAATGTAATTTTAATTTGATTCTTTGATTTTGATATTAATTTTTGTTTTTTTATTTAAATCACCTTCCGTTTTTTGTATCGGGTGTCTTTTATTTCTATTATTACTTATGCTGAGTTCAGACGCCATGTTATCTTGAAGTAGACCTTTGCCAGATCCAAACTTTAGTAAAATTGCAGGTTAATGTTTTGCGTTACAAATCTTAATATAGCGGGACTTACGTCATGTTCCCATAGTAACGGCTACCCTTTCTAATAGTTTCTGACAATTCATTAGATTTATTTTTAATTTAATAACTAATCATAATTAGTCGATTCTCAATAGAATTGAACCAGATCCTTATAAAGTCATTTTTATCTATAATACTGAATACATCAATATTCCTCTATGTACTACTCAAATAGTACATGAAAAACAAGATCTCGAAGTAGATTAACTTATAAAAAATAGGAAACTTTTAATGCTGATTTGAAAAAGGCATACGCGATTTGTAATAGTAATAACATTATAGACAGATTATAAAGCAACGAATACTAAAAAGACCGCTCCAATAAAAGCAGCCTTCCTAGCAATAATCAGTCAGGCAATGTCTGCTAAACTGTATTCCACTCTCCCTGTGATATAAGGAGAAGCCATTTTATATAACTCGTCAAGTGAAGTCGTATAAATTGGTCCATAAATAACGCTTATTAATAACAAAGTTGGCAATTCAGAAATGTGCTTGTATAATTGAAGATTTTACCGCATTTGCATCCAACATACAATGTAGTACCTATTCAACGAAGTGCGCAAAAGGATATTGGAAGGAGTGACCGTCCAAAAATATAAGTACTATACCAACAAATACATCAAATCAAGTACACCAACGAAAGAAACAAAAATAAACACCAAGTTTTGCATTCTGCAATCAGCCACCACATGAATTCAAATAAAACGCGTAGAATTTCTGATCGGTTAACTAAATAAATACCAATCTTCGACTTTAAAGCAGATTAAGAACAATTTATTTATTATTATACTATAGAACGAGTTGATTTTATCCATCAGGTAGGCGTCAAAAAAATCTTTTTAAACGCTGCCAAAAAATAAACCTGGAATTAGAAGTAACTTTTCTTTATTTATCTTTTTGACGAATTTCCAGACACTTTTTTAAATCGAAGTTTCGGTTCGATGATCTTTTGATATGGGAGGGTATCTACTATTGAAGAGCGTTATTATTACAGACTATGTAAACAAATAAGCTTAAGTAAGCTTTTCAAGTATAATAAACACTAATTAATCATATTAATTTAAATACTAATACTAATTCAAAATAAACTACACTTTATTATATAGCCAAGAAGTAACTAAAGTCATAAAGGTTATGTTATGGCTTGTTTGGGACTATTGTATAAAGACCTCGGCAATAACAAAAATAATATAACAATAATTCTTTATACGTACAGTGTTTTTAACAAGGTGTTATTTTATTATAACACACAAACTCATTATTACACATAAAAAATAATTATTATAAAGAGACGAAACCTTATATTTAATAACTAAACGTGTTTTAAGCGCATCTAATTGCGAATAATGATATATACTTATACATTACAAGTTATTATTTTATGTTAATTAACAAAAAAAGATATATTCTATTAAGATTTTTGTTTTATTTAAATTTAATTTCTTTGCTATGTGCATGCCACTGTAAATGAATTACTGCTAAATGCCGTTTTAAATCGCGAGATGCAATGTCACACTCAATTTCTCAACTTCTATGATCTAAAGCAACTTAATTATAATACCGTGAAGGTCACGCTATATAACTTATTGCTTCTACGCATACACACAAGGATACTACACCTTTTAAAGGTCAAATGGAAGATTTTGTAAAATATGAAAAATGGCAACACAACTGTTTTGAATATGTAATATTTTTAACCTTTTTTTAATCATAGCAGCTCAGAGCTGAGACGTTTAATTTTTATGTGAAAACATGCTCAGCAGAGCTCTACTTCCAAAATAGAGGTGTTGAAAATGTGCTTCAGATTTTTTACCATCAGCATGAAACAAACAGTCCTTTTAAAGTACCTAAAGCACTTAGACCGACTAGATGAAAAGGAATTAAAGTTGGGAGTGGATTAAAGAAAATGACAATAAGGTATACTTTGTGTATCTCGCCTTTTGTAGATCATTTAATAATAATAATTTTCATCGAAGGATGATTTCGTCTGCAGCTAAATCATCGAACAATTCAGCAACTTACCCGATACCAATTTTGTGTATAATTACGATTGGAAGTCTTAACTTCGTGATTTTCGCATTGATAGCTACTATATACAAATTCAACTAGTAAAAAGAACTACTACTTCCATTTCTTCTTCTGTAGATCGTTAGAAGGAAAAAGTTGGAAGATCAAAAGGAAATGATTACATTTACAAATATAGTTTACAAGTTTTATGGTGACATGATTAATTAGGAAGAGTGATGTCTGTATGTGTAGGTTATCTGAATATTAAAAATTCTGATTATGTGAGTTAATTCTAATGGTTAAATCTAAAATGTTAATAGTTAGTCATATTTTATTCTGTTTCTGGAGTGAAAGTGGCGTTTAAGTGAAGTCTGTGAATATAAATTAAACATTCATTGATAACCTCAAAAGAATCAAAACGTAGTTACATTATTAGTAGCCTCATCTGTACTGCACTCGTCAGTACATATTATTTATGTACTGACAATCAAGAATGTCAATAAAAATTAATTCCAGAAGATAACTGCCGAATTTTATACTCAGAATGTATATTTCTGAGAGGAACGTCTTTCGATATTTTCATGATAGGGTGTAACAATTTGTTTTATTCTTTACATTCTTTAATTTAATTCGTAATTTACCTACTAGAAGATTATATTTTGGACAACTGGCACTACATTGCCAAAAAGGTGTTAGTTGATGCAATCTACAGAAAGCTAGACCAAAAGTACAAAACCTAGATCAAAGACTTAATAAAAACTCGGATGTCGGATAAAATTTGGGATGTCCAATAAACAAATAGAATAAACATCATATATCGGATAAAAATCAGATATCTCGAATCCGGACATTTCTATTGAGTTTCGAATGCGACTTCGTCAGATATCGAATCAGATTCTGATAAAATTTCTTTACTCAAGCCTAAATCTATCAATCTAATCAAGTCTCTAATATATCGCTTGATTTCTAGTTTTGGTTCTGCTGTTTCAGAAAGTAAAACTGATATGAACTTTAGCTAGCTTATGGCCCTGGTTACTGGTTATTCAGGATTGTAGCAATTATTATTAGTATACATAAACTTATTTGTTTAATATTAATAAAAAATGTTTACTAAATAAATACATCCTTTTAAAGCCGTTCCTTTAAATAATTAAAGTTTTTTTGTCCAAATTGTTAATATTATCGTATTCTTTGAGAAATTGAACCAATGATAAAAAACACAAAGATTTTGTGTTAACGTTCTTCAATACGGTACAAGTAAAAATCTTCTCCGTTTACAAACCAAACAACGTTTCGCCAAGAGAACGCACGTAGGTTGATTTTACTGTTAATGACTTTTGATGTATTTTCAGGTAGATATAACATTGATAATTGTTTTCAGTGTGTATTGCTAGATTCGCGTCTATTTTCTCTTTCAATCGGCAATCTAGCGCATTCCACTTTTAATACACAAATAACTAGCTATTATCATTTAAGTTTTTTTGACGTAATCAATTAAATTGCAACCATGTTTAAGAATTATTTTTAGTTCATTATCCAGATAGGAGCTAATAGGCTAATGATGTTGTGTTCTTCCAGAAAAGGAAACAAGGCACTGATGATGTTAAATGTTTATTTAATTATTGGAAATTGTGACAATGTTTATTAATACTAAAATTGTTACACGTTCCCTTTTTTAACTATAATTAATTTCGTACTTAGTTATATAGTATGATGTTTCTTCGATGAATCTACTTCTTGTACTATCTGAATAACAAACTGCGTTCCATAAGGAAACTTACTATCAATTACTCATTAAAATAAAATGTTCCAAAGGAAAATTAACGACAACAACATGATTCACTTTGAACTTAAATATTTACGTCCAATGTAGCATTTAATTTAATATATTTTTGAAGGGGAAGTTTAGTTTAATGAGTTACTAATATGTAACTAATGATAGTAGTTATTTCTGAATTATGGTAAACAAAGAAAATGAGATATGAATAACGTTGCTTACAATTTTATAATAAAATCTAACGATTAACAAGCTATAATTAAGAATCACCTTAAAATATGATTATAATAAAAAAGGATGTATCAAACAATGATATAAGACTGCGAATTTGTAAGTAATAGTGAGTCTCATTACAACCACACCCACCATTCAATATAATGTTAAGGGGCTCTTAAGGCAAATTTCCTCTAGAGGAATTGAACTAAAGTAAAATGTAGTCTTATTTTGCTGGTACAGAATTCAACCAGAGGTAAAAATAACCGATTGAAGGCGTCTTGCGAAGATTTGCGTTCTCACTAACTTCGTAAACTAACTAAGAAACTAGAAAGAGACAAGCATAAATAAAGAAGAGTTGCAATAGTTCGTACTGCAAAGACCCGCATGCAAAGTAAGACTGCATTCGACTAAATTTGTAATCAAATATAAGAAAGTCATAAAACAATTACAATAACTTAAAAAACGCAGTTGAAATACCAGGTATTTCGCAAGTCTTAAAAAGTAATTAAATTAGAGTAATTCCGTTCCCCAAAAATAATTCAATTATTGTTTCCATTCTTTTAATTGAATTACTTGATAGATCTGTAAGTGATGGGTGGAAATGGATTATGACTTTATCTTTATCTTTTTAAAATAGTGCACGTAACATATTATAAAAATGGAATTACGTGTGTGTGTAATTATTACGATTAAGTTTATCTCCTTACAGTCCGTACAAGTAAGTTGTTTAATTTTAAGGCTGACGTCTTACTGAAAAGTAAAGACTACTAAATAAGAACAGATAAGATAAATAAAGAACAATCTTTATTTCAAGTTTATATAATATTAATATATATTTCGCATGAACTTATTCTTCGATAGTTTTTTTTGACACAAAACAGTTCAATGCAACACGTTATGACCAGATCAATTCAATAAATGTTATGGTGAATGTCCCACAATTCGGGACAACACAATTTTTTTTATTAAAACAATAAAGAGCCTTGTCTCGAACAGACGAATAAAATACCTAAATAAATATTTTCTGTATCACAGAAATCATAATAATATTTAGCCCGTATGTTTTATGTAGAGACTTCAACCTCTTTTTTTATAAAATATGTTAGTTTAACTTTAAATAAACTAAATAAAATATTTATATATTTTCTTTGTTTGTTGTTAAGTCATTTTAAAAAGAAGACGCGGTTCTACTCGTATTTCCTTCCTTAAAAAGTCAATTTTCAAAATCAAGGAAATTTGAAACGATTTATACTACAAAAAGAGTGTTAAACAAGAAACATTATAATGCTGCCAACAAAAAAACATCAAAAACTTCACTTTACTAGGTGAATATTGAATTTTGTATTTGCTTTTTCCTGTTGGTAAAATGAAATTTAACTTTTATTTAAGGAAAACTTTTCATTATTAGTCAGATTTGCAACTTACTTTACAAAACATAAAATTAATTAACTACAAAAGAACTTCCAATAATATAACAGGTAAGTAATATCTGTTCTCCATTTCTGACACTTATTTGCAATAATCATGCTGTATCACTTTGTTTCAGTACGTACTTCAACAACTCCTGCTTTCCAATGTGATAGTATGGAAAAAACTTCCGCTTATTTCCTTTACTTTGAAATCTGCTAATTGTACCTTGCTCATCAAGGCTGTATCAAGCGTTAAGAAAACTGGAGCTTCTTTTCTAAATAGTATCTGGAAGCCCTATATAAAAAATAAAACGATATGCAAATTTTGATATGCTATTAGCAGTCCAATCCATTGAATAATTTGAACACCCTTTGTGGTAAATACTTCTATTTAATAAACTCTTCTTCATATTGGCAGTATTTTTAACATTAAATTAAGCATATTAAATTGGATCTCATAAATTTACTCCTTATAAAAATATACTAGTACCTACTCTTCGCTTAAAACTTATTTCTGTTAATTTTTGTTTTTTAACTCCCCCTGGGAGATATTTATTGTCCAACTTATCTTTTTTAAGACTACCGTAACATTCAATTAGTCGTCTTGAAAGATTGTGAAGAAAAAAGGTGTTCATTTTTTTTGACATGAGATCAAATCTCCATCCAAACCAAAATTCTTTCTTAACGTTATAATTCAAATTGTTTGGCTTTATGTCAAAACTTATATAACAAAAACATAGCATAAAATTTACAAATTCATTTTCCTTTTAGTTCTTCTGTAATCCCTGGATGTGCCAAATTACCAATAAATAAAACTTTTAAATAAACAACAAAACTTCATATTATAAACAAAGTATAAGTGAACAGATTATGTTGTTAATTCTCCTTTTTAGGATGAACGCAATGTAACAAATTAACAAATAACTTTAAAGCATTTTTTATTTTATAGTGGCTAAGTTTGAATAATTTAACCTGCAAAATGATCATTATAAAAAATCCAAAATTCAGAAAAGAAATTGTACTTATCACAATTAATAATCCATATATTTAAAGCACAAGGCTCATTTTTGTCCTACTTCGTTTACCAACCAATTTTATAAGACCGATTTGCATGATTCTTTATTTATATTGTAGCTTTCACTGTTTATAACAAACAACTACTTATTTCTTATTTGTTTTAGATTCTGCAACACTCACGCTTATAGACCACTTACATCACCCATCATGTCTAATGTTTGAATTGTTAGGATATAAAGGCAAACCCCACATACCGTAATAGTTGGTGGGTAAGTCGGGGGTGTTTGTTAAATATCGCGCTCAGGAGTTCGTTTGAGAATGCCTATGGCTTAGAATTTTCAACTGGTTTTGATTGTTGTGTTTATTTAAATAATCACTCAAGGAAACCTGGAGGATTTTATAAAGAATGAATTAGAGTTTTGACTATAACTATAATTATGTTTAATTTCTACAGCTATATATTTAAATTGTTGCAAAATAACCACGCCTTCGTTTTGAGAACATCTGCGTCAGCAACGGATTTACGTAAATCGAACATATGCAAAAGATAAATTATTTAAAAAACTAAAAATTAACTTTCTTGGTCTGCCTTACAGCGATTATCCTAAACACTGCTTATTTTTCCTGCAAAGTAATTGTAATAAAAGATTCAGAACCTTCTTTTACGACGGATTTATTTATAAATTGCCTACAGCTTTTCTCGTTTAATAATCAAACTAAATACCTCTTTTGCCTCTTTATTTTTTCGGGAAGTATTATTTAAGAGTGTTGAAAGTATCACCTGTATACCCTTTGCAGTAAAAGCACTTATTACGTCTAATAAAGGAAAAATAGGTCGATTTATATAGAACTTTCCCTGAAAATGAATTTTTATTCTTTAAGATTTTCTTTCACGGAAATAACGTACTTCAGGGGTATTCAGATTGCCAAATCCATTAAGTAAGTCGTTTCATGCGATGCGATAAAATACGCTCGGCAGTAGATAAACTTGCGATTTTATTAATCGTAAAAAAAGCTTTTTTAGATTTGCATTTTTAAAGCTCATTGTTGCTCGCTTACATTCAGTCAACTCTCAGCTGGAAAAGCAAGCAAGCAAGGTCGTTCGTCAATAACATAATGTATTATTTATAAAACTAGAATTTCCAGTATTCGTAACAGTAATGGAAATATGGGGTGAAAACTGTGAATATTATTACAGCATTTATTTTGCAAACTTCGGATGCATTTGGCGTGTTAATATTTTACAGCTGTTACATAATGAAAACTCCGGGTTAACGCAAACCACACACACCATAAACATAATGGGATTTTTTCCTGTTTGTTTTGCTTTGTCGGGTGATTATTTTTAATACGGATCGTTTGAATAATAAAACGGATTAGGAAGTCACTTCAATGTGGAGAAATGATGTTCAGAGCTCAAAAACGTACAAAAGAAAGAATTCTACAAATTGTAACTAACTGAATAGAATTACGTGTACATACATGTACGCTATTATATTATTAATAATAACGTCTATTCTTTCCTTCTTTCAATCTTTCTTCCTTTTTTTGCTTGAACACCGTATAATTAGTATTCATTATCGCTGACTTGTTGATGTTTTTAATATCCGACTGTTATTAAAAGCATGAACTACCAAAGAGAGCGCAAAATGTGCGAGCTTGTTGAAAAGCTAACTTTTTCTACATCAGCTGAAACGGTAATTTTCCTTTTGCCGTAACGGAATAAATCACGTTTATATTATCCTGCTCTTTGTAGCCGTTCAAAAACTTTTATGGTTTTACATATTTGAACATGAGGAGAAAAGAACACCTAAAAACGTAAAACTACTAACTCTGTACAGGGTGTATTTTAAACTCTTTTTAATAATGAAAAATTTTACAAAAAAATGATAAATGATTTATGTTTAACTAATGAACATTAAACAGCTCTGCAAGTCTTCATTGCTAGAATACCAAGCCTAGCCCAGTCTCCATCGTTGCCCAGTGCGCCAGAAGACCCATTTTTATGGCTGTAATTCAGGTTTTCGTCAATATTTAATAAAATTTAGCGTCTAGAGGCCGCATTACAAATTTTAAAAATTCACCATATTTGAATAGAACTGGGTATCTGGGGATTCTTGAAGTCGCCAAAACTAAATCTGACGTTAAAAATTCAAAATAACAGATCCAATCGTCAAATTTTAAAAAGTCTCACAAAATTTGAATAAAACTGGGCAATCTAACGTTAAAAATTTAAAATTCAAAATGGCGCATCCAGTATCGAAAATTAAAAAGTGCACCATATTTGCATAAAACTGCGTATCTAGGGGGTTTTTAAGAATAAAAATAGGTATTTAGGGGTTTTTAAGGTCGCTAAAACTGGATCTGACGTTAAAAATTCGCCTGCCTGCCATAAAGTTGGATCCATATGGGAGATTTTTGTAATATTCTGATTGGAAAAAACTTTGCGGGTCAATCACCTCTGCTTCCAAAAATAATTGAAATACGTTGTGTCAAAGTTAACAGGTACCTATCTGTCAAATACGCCATTTTTTTAAATGGGCGAAAAATGACCTTATTTGTTAAAATATAGAAAAATTTTATTAAGAAAAAATATTTCTAATGACATTTTACGTTTACATACCGATTGAACGAGATATTCCGTCATAAGGAAAATTTTGTTTTTTAACATTTTTGGATTCACCCCCGTAACTGACTATTTTGAAATCATGAAAAGGCTTTAAATGAGTGGGAAGACAACAAGTGCATAGCGTATTTTGCTAATAATATTCGACGGTGTAGGTGTTTTTAACAAATATTAAAATTATCAAGAAAAAGATGGATTATTTTCCAATTTCCAAGAAAATAACTCATAATCTTATTATTCTTTTTTTATTAAGCCACGTTTGAATAATACAAGAATTACTGTAATCATAATCTAAGCAATTTAACACGAACCTATTACTTAAAAAATAGTCAGTTACGTAGGTGTATCAAAAAATCTTAAAAAACAAAATTTTCCTTATAAATAATAATAATATAATTTCTCGTCCATTTTAAAAAAGAATGGCGACTTTGACAGATACCTAATGTCACCTGTCAACTTTGACAGCGTAAATCAAGTATTTTTGGAAGCAGAGGTGATTGCCCCACAAAGCTCTTTTCCGATCAGAATATTAAAAAAAATTCCCATATGGATCCAACTTCATGGCAAACACTGTATATGTAGGGTACAAGGATTTTTCATTATTTTAAAAAATCGTTATGTGAAATCTGAATGAGAATTCGTATTTGAAAGTTCTAGTTCTTTCATTATATTGTTACTTTCCCTTAATCCAACCCATTGTTATCTTCTTTCTAGTCACTTACATTTTTTCCTCTTCAGTTTCTAACACATAACTTTTTGATTTTAATCAGTGTAATAACCATCAATTTTCTTAGCATTAAAAACTCAACAGGCCCGACGATTGTGCTAGTCAAGTAAATGATAAACAAATAAATCATAAACATCTTATACTTAGGTTAATTATTGTTCCCAATTCTAATTATTTTTAATCCCAAAAGCTTGCCGATTTTAAGTAAGATCAGGAACAATGGAGCGACATAGAAGGCGCCACCCAAATGTTTGTTGTTATTGTTTAAAAACAAAAATGACAATCTACAATGAGCGAGGTTAAGTTTTCTATTATCTCTTATGATTATTAATTTAATTTTGTTAAAAAGACCACAAACAATTTGTCGTGCCAAGCTATAGCAAATGATTACTAATTTTAAACTTGGTTTATTAATATAAGTGCTGCAAACCGTTAGCAATAATACAAAGAACAATTCCTATCGTAAAATGTCAATAACATTTAATTATAATATGAAACTAACACACATTGTGAGGTTTTCCACTTTAACTTATAAGAAATCTCCATCCAAATACATTTTTACTTAACCAATTTCTAAATAAGTAGAAAACCAAATCTGCTTTATTATCATTATGTATGAATTCTCAAAATATCTAATTACAAAATAACTTACTGAAAGAACGGTTGTCAATAATCCTTTTATCCTAATACATCTGGTTTAACTTCAATAAGTCTTGGAACTAACACTTATAAAACTAAATACCACAACAATCCAAAAGGAACAAACTATGTCCAGATGTTGGAACCACGCTGGAAGTAATTGAACTCTGGATTTTTCTTATAAAAGACTGAAACTTCGGACGATGCAATCACTGACACTCCCTAACCGTCGACTTTAATTTATGTTTTACTAAAATTTAGTCATTTGTGCTTTACTTATTGTACATTTCATTGCTTCTAATTATTTACCAACTCTGATTTTCGCACAAAAGTTTAAACAATAAACCTAATTAAATGAAAGATTAACAGATAATCTGCGTCGTCTGCATATTAATAGCCAAGAGCGCTAAACAAATTCATTAACTGAAAATCACAAAAGCTACCCGCGGACGCGTAAAGCACCCCTTTGGGAGTCTGCCTGTCACTCTTTTACTTGACTTTCCGATGCAAATGATGTGATGATTTAATTTGACTGCACTCCGATCGCAACATTGTACATACTACTAAAGTTTAAAATGGTTGTTTGTTTCAACCAACCGCACAATATTCTTGACGGCTACAGCTATCAATGATCAATTCAGATGAAATTCTCTCTTATACTTTATAAAATGTGCAAAAGGCCATTAAATTCAGAAAACTGAGAACTATAAAAATGTCTGGCAAAACATGAAGTGTATTTTAAAAGCAATTTGTGTGAACATTTAATATTAAAAAAATCTGCCTCAGACTAACATATGCAAGATCATTTCTGCTGAACGAAACAAAACTTTATGAACACTGAACAGTTAATAGTGGCATAGAATACCAATTATACTCAGATACATATAATATTGCTGCAGTTTCGCCGAATTTTCTACTTGCTCTGGGCTAAATGGTAACTGATATAAAAAAGAGCAATAAGAGTTGTTTATTAAAATCTTTCATCCAATTCACGTTTAAACTCCGCAAGTTTATTTTTGTTAATAAAATTTCACTAAATAGAAGCAAAGTGAGGGCACTAAGGGTTCTAAGAAATGTGAAGCAACGATAGGTGCACACTGTAAGTACCACAGAAATGGAAACAGATTTGCCGCTACATGCTTCTGAGATTTTGAAACTTGGTCACCAAGAAATTTAACGCGGGTTCTATCTCTAAAAAAATGTGTAACATCGACGATGAATACAAACCCGACTAATTCCAATTCAATGTTACTATACGATTATCGAAAAAATAGACAGATTTGTTAGCAAAGGTTTTTTCCTCAGTACTGAGATAAGGACTTGAATTTGCAGAGAACACAAACAGAAAAAGACAGTACAAGCTACATCACCGATAATTCTAATGAACGATTTCAAAGCATCTCAAATTAGTGATAAATTCAACATTCCAGCTGAAAATAACATACAAAGGTATGTAGAATAAAGGCGAGTGCACTATTTTTTCTTCAAAGGTTTTAGTAAAGCGATTGTAGCATCTACATTTCGTATCAATGTTATTCCGGAATCTGCTGTTGATAGCGACGGGTATTTAGTTCGTTTCAAGATCGGATATGTCCATGTGTGCAGGAAGTTGAGGCTTATTTATAATTTTCCGGTATTTCTTGTTATCTTGGTATCTTCCGGAGATGTGAAGGGGGACGTGACTCTGGACTGTATGGAAATCTTATGAGTGGAGGTTGATTTTACTGTTCCAGTTATATCATGCATTGTGCTGTTTAATTGGATGTCCACTTTTCTTAAGTGAGTCATATTGAGCCATACCGGACTAGGACGTATTAGCAGCAGAACAAATCAATTCTAGTGCTGAAGAACGTAGGATGGAAGCAGATGACCCCCATGTGAAACCACATAATTTGTAGAGAAAAGTCTTGTTATGCATAAGCAAGTTGCCACCACATAAGGACCGCATATTTTGTGGATGATTTTATTCCAGGCACTAAGTTTTGTTGCAGATGAAGAGTTCGAGCGTCCACGAAAATATTTTTCCAAGATAGTCAAGTCCGCCGTCAACGTAGCTTAGGTCTCTTTCAAAGTGTTTGTGTCTAGCGGCTATCCCCAGTCATCTGCGTATTAAAATTTCTTTGTTGTTATATATCAGCGTGTATCACTGATTCTTGGGGCAGGGCATTGTTTAGTTTCATGTTCTTGCTTTCCATATCGCTTAGTATTACTTGAAACCACATATTTCATTTCGCCCACTATATAGATTGATCGTTTTCCGACAGGTTATTTCTTTAGCAAGCTCATAGATGAGACCATGTCTTTAGACTGTATCATTTGAATTATTATTAGTTAAAACCCTGCTTCGATATGCGCTATTAAAAATAGTTCCGTTCAAGGCGAAATGCAGTTTATTCTATTGATATGTTCTGAAGTACTTTTGGGCTGATCCTATTGCAGATTAACCTCTCTAAGAGGTTGTAAGTTCTACTTAGCAGTACGGTTAGACGGTAGCTTTGTGGTCTATCGTTGGGTTTACCAGATGTTAAAATTGCTAATTTCTGCCCTTTTGAGAGATGGGGGAAGAGCGCCTATTTGCATTACGTTAGTAAAGAACTTTGGGTAATCGGGTAGGCAATTGTCCAAGCCCAGCCCAGTCACACTTAAGTTGGCTTCAACGTGGCAGTGAAAAGTCCGCATGCTGCACAAGGAATACGAAGACTACTCAGGGGAGCTGGACCTGGGCAGATGAGCAAGTATATAGCTTCGGTATTAGCCTGGAAAGTTAGTAGAATGTGCATAGCAACCTAGCTCCCACCAGTGACAACTCACATAAGTGGGTGACTTACCACGTCACTTGAGCGTATTTGAATTTCTTGATCAAAAGGAGGAGTGGTAGTAAGACTTTCGGCAGATATGCCACGTGGATTCGATCGAAAAGTAATGTTCATCAAGGCAAGAAAAATCCTTGCTAAACGTTAAAATTTCTATTTATTCGAATATCAATGTGATTAAGCTTTTAAAATAAGTTGTTTTGAAAAAGCAGAACTGATACCATACAACTGCTTAACGTGAACTAGATCAAGTATTACCTCGTCTCCAGATGTCTGCCGTTATCGAGAATAACTCGCGTGTGTCCCATCTTAATTAGATCAAATAAAACACTCGCCAGTCAGAAATGTCCAAGAATTAATATTCATTCTATTATTTCTGTCTGGCGGGTGACTAAATTTGATACGGGTTTCGACCGAATTTCTGTAGATTCTCCATACTTTTCCAGAAAAACATCAGCTAAATGATTGAATTTATCATCCTGCGTTTCCTTCTAACCTAAATCATTTTATCCTAATATTAAAGTGGTATCTCACTTCAAAGCTAACCTCTAACCCAACTAGATCGAGCATATTATTTTTAAATTATTAACTAGCCATTTATATGTTACAAGGATAAACTTCACATTTGGCATCGATTTGAATGAAGCCTTAAACCCAGAAAGTGGAAAATTACTCGAGAAGCGGCAACATGGGTTTCATGTAGACATGAATGCCTGCCGTTACTTGAAAACATAATTTTTAAACTATACCTGCAATTCTTCTACAGTCCGAAATCTTCTAGTACAACTGACATTCCTCTGTCTTTTCTCGGTTATCCTGGTACCGTTACTCCTGCAATCCGACGCACAAGCAAGCTGTTAGTTTATTCTGTGGAACGCGAACTGACTCCCATCTCTAACCTAACCCTAACCAGCAAAACATGCAATTAGCTAAAGAAAATAAGCGAGGCTATAACGGCCACTGTCCTGCTTCGCGGTATAAACCCACTTTAATGGTAATGATGTGTATAGAGTTTATTTTTATTGTCAGCTGGTCAATTAAAAAAATATTTGATCTCTTCCAAACAATCCACGCCACCTTTTCAAACACTTAAATGTGTTAGTTAGGGGATGCACCTCACTTTTTTAATTCCTTAATATTTGAAACAATTTTTTACTTTAGTAAAAGTTATAGATATCAGGTTTTTTAAAAATTGGTCATAATATTTTAAAATGTCTACGTTGCTGTATTACCTTTAAATGCCGGTTTCCTATCTTACCCTTTATCTTAATTAATCAATTCACGATTCATTAAAATCAGCTAATTTTTAAAATTAGCAATTTAATCATCCGATAACAAAAAATCATCCTTCACTAACTAAACACCATTCAAAATGACAGTTTTACCAACTATTTTATGCTGAAAACGTTTTACCGATCCATGAATATGTATGAATATACATTTTATATATGAATTTAAATGAACAAAAGCTGCAATAACAGTTTCAAATTTCTACTTAATCACGGCTTTATCGTTTCGCTCCTTTTGTTTTAATAAAAATTTACTGTTGACTTATAAAATAATAAAACAAATCAAACCACCAATTACTACGCGAAACAGTTCTGATCAATCAGTCGTTAATCATTAATTAAATAGCAGATTGTAAAACTAATTCATTACTAATCACTACTATTAATCGACTTCTGAGCAGCAGCAAAGAAAATTATATTATCGATTAAGTGTTTACCGATTAATAAATAGAATGGAAATCAAGAACGTCAGCATGAAAACGGATATATAAATAGATAGTGCATCTTTACTAATGGATATAATTACAGATCAGAAGAAATAATATATGGATATTGTAAGCGCCTCCGAAGAGACTAATAGCATGAAAGAGTTATAATGAATATAAAAGAGATCATGAATTTTAATAAAAGTGGCTATTTCAATAAAATTGTAAATATATACACACTGGAAATGTATGGGCTTGATAAAGGGAAATGAAAGCGTTTTATATTCCTCTATTTATATAGCTTTTATATTCCTATATTTGTGTGTATGTGCAGAAAAATTAGAAATTCCTGGTCACATCCAACGTTGAATCATAACCCTTAGGGATCATAAACCTATAGCAGTAAGTTTTTAAGGAAATATTGACTAAATAGTTTCGATTGGAGGTTGACTTATAAGCCACTACCTAGAGATGTCCATTCATTTAAGGCATCGTTCAGACTTCAGAAACTAAGGTTCAATATTAGTTTCAACTGAGAAGATTCTTGTGTAACTTTCCGTAAGAATTCGACCAAATACCAAAAAGTAATTTCAGTAAATTTCAAAAAGTAAGTATTCATTCCTTCGTTTTTATCATATTTAATAAGTTTGGCGCACGATCGAGCAAGCACAGTTTTTCAGACACAAAATGATTTCTTATAATAAATCAATCAATTTATAATGAATCAATTCCTGATCATTAGTTTATACTCTCGGGAAACTGAAGGTAATGTCGATATTGCGGCGATGTTGTTTAACCAATGTCGGAAATTTGGACACAGTGTATAATAATGTATATCTACAGTGCTTGTAAACGTGTGCCGTCGCAACACCCTAAACAATGAGCCCTTATACCATGACCATTTAAACAATGACCTTACTTAATTTACCCTTTCAAATCATCAACCACGTATTATCGTCACCCCTTAAAATGAATATCCCCACCATCAGTTACCACTATATAGTATACATAAGCACCCCTAAAATCGTAAACATTAGGTTCCCGACACACGACAGAACTGAGGATCAAGTCACAGAAAGACAATTCACTCAGCAACATAAGAGAGAACCGGAGCAGGATTTAACTATAGTATGAGCTTCATTTCTAACTGTCTCATTTCGTATATCTAACTATACTATTAAGACAGACTATTTTAACTATATGCAAGGCTGAAACAACCTAACACGGTATGGTAAATTTAACTATTTACCGTTTGCTTTTACCATATGGGAGTGTGATTGATTTAACCTTATTAGGTAAATTTAACCAAACACATTTTACTAAAATCGTATAGTTCGTGTTACCCATAAGTATTGTTGTCACTTTTTGTACCATATTTTCGGGTTGCTGCAACTCATTTTTGGTTAATTTAACCTGAACATTTTTTTTTCAGTGTATTGTAAGTTTATTGTCCATTATTCATAGCTACTTCTAGCTCAGTTGTAAGAGAAGGAAAAACAATATCCAAGATACCCAGAACCACGAGAACATTTATAGCTTACTCGAGTTTAATAAAATTGTATGTTTGAAAGAGACACTTACCGAATCTTTTATTACTGACAAAGATGAAAACAATAATCGTAGCTTACCTGAAACAAAAAGAAAAAAATTAGTAGTAAATATAATCGAAATATCAATAAGGTGAAAGTAATTTCATTTTAAACATTTAAGAGCAGTGTAGGATAAATTTTGCAAAAACTGAATAAACCTTTTATATTGTGAGCCGTCTCTAAAATAAATTTAAGAATTTATAGGTTTCAAAGCAACGATTCCTAACAGGACTTGAACATTTCGAGAATGCGCGAGCTTAATGGATACTCATCAGTTTTTATATATGTATTATGGTTAATAATATACCATTATTGGGAGGGAGGACTAATGATCATACATTTTCTTTTGCAAACAGCAATATTGAGATGCCCACGATTCTCTCTCCAGCAAAGTGAATTCATTTCATTAGCTTATGAATCATTTCTTTTGAAATCGTCTTTATTTCTTCTTTCATGAATTCAATGTGAAGATTGCGCAGCTCAAAGATTACCGCTTCGATTTTTCTCAACGTCTTAAAACTGCGATTCTTGATTTTGTTAGTAGAAAAGCGTTGTGTATGAGCTTGGAGTTAAAAGCTGTTTGAAATAAACTTTTTCTGAAGTGACTAGGTTGATGACAGAATTATTGGTAGACTAACGCACAGATAAACCTAACAGATGCACAGCCAAATGGGGTAAAATGCGCTTGCTTTTTAGTTGCAGTATTTTTCGACAGAGTGCGCTACATATAGAATTCAAACGAAATTTAAAGAAAGAAATAAGTTTTGCACGAGTGAATATTTGAATTCCATCGTATTAACCACGCGGTGACGTAAGAGAAGAAAAAAGTTTGAGACAATTTCTTTAAATATGCAATATGGAATAAAGTGGAACCTATGTAATAAATAAATTCATTATAACCTTTCTAATTAATTTTTTTGTTAAATATTTTGAAAAATTGATATTAATTAACACCAAAATTAAATTATTATAATTTTATATACGTAGTTATTACAGTTGATGACAAAGATTGATTTCTTATTACCAGTTAACTCCAAACTTAATTAAGATGATTTTAAGTATATATAATCTTCAAAGTTGTTTTCATCAAGTTAACTACAAAGTATTTATTATGGTTAATAAATGCAAAAATATTGTTGCAATTAACATAAAACATAAAATTATTCAAATTTACCATTGTCATATTGTGATGATATTTCTCAGTGTGGAGGTGATTTTAAAACTGAATAAAAACTATAAAGTTATGCTGATAATTCTTGATACAACAAAATAAAACCAATAAGATATGTTTGAGTTGTGTTTTATTAAAAATATATAATTTTTGTGAAGCCGTACGCGAAGTAAACACAATACAGGCCGCGAAATCCAATTTCCAAGTAACTTACAATTAGTACCATAGTTCAGGTAAATAACGTTTTGAAAAGAAAAATATTTGGGAAAAGCTGAAAATTGATATATACTCTTAAAATGTGGTGCTGAGAAACGTATCACAACTCCTCATGCGTGGGTGATCAAGGTCCTTTGATGCATGCATAATTCTATCTAAAGCATTAGGTATACATACACATGAATGGACCTTGGTGGGTGATGAGCCGGCTGCGCCATCTTGGAAAAATGGAGGACAAAATTGATTTTTCGCTAATATTTCAGAAAGTATTCTTATTAAAAGCTTTTTACGATTTATATTTTTATAGAGATTGTGCAGATAATACATTTTTAATAGTTTACAAAGTTTATTTGTGCACCCAATATTACAATACATGCATAAAGATATTTCAATTGCTCTTTTTATTTATAATAGGGTTTGTTTAAAAGTCTGGGACAAAAGTGAAATGCGATCTGCTGTTATTACAAAATACTAGAAGGATCTTCATAGTTATTTTCGACGAACAAAAAGTTCGTCTCTGAATTCGTGAAGTCAGACCGTCTGTCTGTCGCCTTTTTTCCTGTTGACTTTTTTGAATTTTTCTTGGAAAATCTCTTTTTTGGAATCTTATAGTACATTGGATTCTAAGAAACTTTTGGTTGAAACATTTTTTTGTATCTGTTTGGGAAAGTGGTCAAAAAGACCACCAAAAATTTCGGTAAATTTTTGAAAAATGAAAAATTTTGTATTTTTTTAAAATTTACGAAAAAATACATTTTTAGCAACAAAAAAATTTTTGTTCGTCATGGCAATGGTAGCTCTGCGCATTCTCAACTGGTTTTATTTAAATTTAAAAACTTCCATAAAATTGCAGTCTGCAATTAAGAGATTAATTGCGATTAAATATAATTGCAACTGAAATATCATAATTAAATCTTCAATAAAACGATTGATTAAAAATTTAATTGATTGATGCCCAACTCTGATCTCCAGTCGTTTTTACGATTTTTTACGAAACTAATTGTTTTATGTAATTTCCATAGAAACGCTGTAACCTATTCGCCGCCGCCTTTCTATTAACAATGAATTAAATTGTTGATTTTTTAAAAGCAATAGAATTTGTAATTACATATTTTTTAAGCTTGCACAAAAAATATTGGGCCGTATTACGAGCCACGATTAAAGGTGTCTCTAACTAAAGTTTCGTTTAAAATCAACAAGAATAAAGATAGCTTTATCTAATTTTAATAGGTGGGAAAAGATTAGAATTGGTCACCATGGTTATTAAACATGCTGTTAATTTAACAGAGAGATGCGAATACGGCTCATTGTGTATATCTTGTCCGCGAAATTATTTAAGCTTAATAATCTGAATAAAAATATAAAGAAAACTTAATTGCGAGAAATCCCATGTGAATGCCCATCTAAAAAGTTGATAGGTACTTAAAGAAAGTGCTATATGAAATATTTAAACAATCTTGCTATCTTCATATTTGCTAATGAACTAAACAATATTCTAATCGAAGTTAAGCAGAAACTTTTTAAACTAAAACAAATTAAGAAGAAATACGTATTTATTAATCGACTCCGCACAAATACTGCAAATCCAGTCAATATATCAAAGCCAAACACACTAAGAACTGCTCCGCAGTGAGACAAATGACATTGTTAAAATTTCTTCCCTTTTATGAATTTAACACGAATAATTTTATCACGTGTCAGTCATCATGTGTGTCGTGTGTCATACTGCTGCCGCGTCGGCTGTAAACTTACGCATGCTATATAATAACGTCGCATTCGACCAAACAATTAATGAATATTACTTCATTATTTGTATGGACAAATGTAGTTGCCCAGAGCTCTGTCACGCCTCCTAGTTCAGTTGCACGAACTAACCAAAAAAGTAAGCGTATTTATTTTGAAGAGGCTGCGTATCTGTTTATTATCTGTGACTAACCGCAACAAAAGCTCATCGGAATTATCCAAAAAGAGTTTTTATTGAACACAGTTTCGCAAAATTCACGAATTGTTTTAATGCTGGATATAGACTCAGGATTAGGGGCGGATTCAAATAATTATTTGGGGGGGGGGGATTTTTGGAAAAATCATTGTTTTAGAAAATAATAATTAAACAAACATTATTTGTTTATATCCTATGTATATTTATTTGTAAATGTTATATATTGCACAATATTTAATAAACATTAACTACTTTTACATTCAAGTGAGAAGAGAAAAGCACGCTATCCCTAAGTGTGCATGCGATAGTATAGCCATCTGAAAAGCATTATTGGGCGGATGCTATTGCTTGTATGTGCGACATTTGTATGGGTGGAAGGAATTTCAAAATCGGTCTGAATGAGTTAAAAAATCTAGTCGATTTTCATTTTCATTAATGAACGGAAAAATTTCAGAAAACCTATCAAATTCTCGACTTCTCTTTGGCATTTTGGGAAATTTGATAAACTAAATTTTTTGCTACACAAATTAGTCATTTTTGATTTGTAAGTTGAAAATGACTTTTTAGTGCAGTCGAAACTGCAGTAAGATGAATAAACTTTTTAGATATCTTTTAAATAAAAGTGTGAAGATAATGAGTTATTTTTATTTAATTTAATTTTCTAATTTTTTCAAAATTGCAAAAAGTGTTGGGGGGGGGGAATTTCCCTCATTCCTCCCCTCCCTGAATCCGCGCCTGCACAGGATTCATGTACCTTTTTTGTTACATACTATTGGAGAAACTTTCAGAACTACGGAGTGAAAAGCTTATTAAGAATCCAATAACCTTCAAAGCTCCAATGACTCTTAATCTTGTTTAAAATTCAATCTTAAAACTTCATCAGTCGTATATTATATACGGTACCCTAAGGCCGTGCGAATTGATCTCAGAAAAATCACTTCTTAGTCATTTAGTGGAACCCATGTTTTCGGTGTAAGTTAGGCTGGTATTTTCCGCACATCTAGGCGACGACAATGCGACCCCTAAATGACGCGATCGCGACCGATCGCCAGGCAGCTATAAAGAAATGGAAATTGCTTGGCGATTATCGCGTTGGCCAGGCCCGCAACCAGGATTTTCTTTCACCCCTCTCCCCAATCTTAAGATATTGTTCATCTTAAAAAACGAGGTAAAAAATTATACTGTGCATGGGGGAGGGGCGGATATTATCAATATTTTGTGAAGAAAATATGAAGTGGTTCAATACTAAATATATAAAATAATTTATATAATAATAATAATAATTTCGTATATATTCGTATATAACTATATTCGTATATATGTTCGTAATATATTTCGTATGACTTAAGGTAAGATTTTCTATCTATATTTTGAAAAAAATTACATTGTTTATTAAAAGCTATTAATCGTAGGAGAGATTCGAGATAAATGATTATTCCTTCGTTCGGCCCCATGCCCCCCCTGCTACCTGCGGTTTTCGGTTCTATATCCGGTTCTTTATTTCGGTTTTACAATAGTTTGTATCTTTTTTTCTCATATACACTCTTACTTTCTCGGGTAATTCGTAGAAAAGTTCTTTTGGCATTCTACGGAATATCTGAAATTTTTTATTATCTTTTAGCAATTTGTAGCAATCAGCACACCTTCGTTTATTATTTCTAATAAATGGATATATCCACCGTTTTCTTCTAAATCTTCGCTTAGGCGTATACCAATACATTTTGAAAGCAACAGATACAAAAATCGCTTCTTTTTAGTTTGCGACGACCATATCGTTAGATCGCCTTGCGATTATCGCTAATGGTTTTTTTGTCGTCGGGTCGCAGTCGCGCCGTAGTTGCGTTGCTCCGGTGAGCGAAGGTTAATGGAATTAAAATTTAAGTTTATTTGTTTATTTTTCTTATGTATATTCTTCAATGACACAAATTAAATTAACAACAAATTAAAAATACACCTCTGACATATAAATAATTAGTTTTAACGTTTATTGATAACAACACTTGAATCAATTAGCAAAGAATAATAATCCATTAAGTTTATCAATAATTAAGAACGATTACGGTAATTTGGACACAATTATAATTTATGATCCATTATAGCCTATTCTTTTTAAATTGCGTTGGTAATATCTACTATATTCATTAATTATTATTATTATAGTGTTGTGTAGAAGGGAATGCTATTTTCATATGAATCACATTTAAAACTAAGAAATTAACTTTATCACACAATTATTCAATTAATGGGTTTAAGAGTAAAAGATTGGATTTGTTGCTTGTATGTAATTAATTATATCATTAGTGTAAGCTTCAATTAATTAATGAGGTGGTAGACACTTGGTATAAATAATGTACTTACATACGTAACTGTTAAAAATATAATAAAATAATAACAATAAAGATTAATTACTGTCAATTCAATGATTAATAACTTAAGACAATCGACTGCACTTAATACTTTGTGTGTTTATTATTATTACAAAGATAAAAAAAGGTAATACAAAACCTAAATAACATTATCGTCTTTGCAGTCAGGTTGAGTGTCAATTATTGACTTTCGAGTGTGTTATATTTTTTCAAATAATTTTACTAAAATTAAAAAATATCTACCAACATATTTGAGTTTACAAATTAATACAATATGTTTAGATGATTATGGGCAATAAACTTAAAAATAATTTAAATTAATAATATTGGTTTTTTGTCTTTGGATTTAGTCCAAGAGATATTGATTTTCAGAAATTCTCGTCGAGCAGCAGCGTTACAAGTTTGACAAATTATAACTCAGCAACCGTCCATTGTAGAACTTTGGATCCTGAAAACATTTCAGTCAGGAGTTTGTGAACTACAACGTACACCAGCTAAGCGTTATAAATTCTCGGCCTGATATAGAAAAAATAAACTTGGTAAAATATAATAATTTTTATTTTTCAATATAATCTCCCTTAATGTCAATACACTTATTACTAGGTGGAATTAATAATTCAATGCCCTTTTAAAAATAATCTGAAGTGTTTCCTTCAAAATTACAACTGCTTACAACTCGTTCTCGTCCTTAAAACGTTCCCTAAGGTCTTTCTTTAAATTAGAAAATAAACAGTAGTTAGTCACTAGGAGCCATGTCCGGACTGTACGGTGGATGATCCAATATTTCAAAGCCGCATTCGCAAATGGCAGCTTGTGAAATTGCGGCAGTATAAACGGGTGCATTGCCGTGTAATAATCGAACGCCTCTTGTCAATTTTCCTCGTCGTTTTTCACGAATATTGTTTCTCAATTTATGCAATAAAGACGCATAATATGTACTGCTAACAGTTGTATTGCGTTCTTTAAAATCACTCAGTAAAATGCCGTCACAATCCCAGAATATTGTTGCCGTAACTTTCTTTGTCGATTGAACGACTTTCGCCGTTCTGGGACGAGGTTCATCGGATCGCCACCATTCCATCGATTCCCTTTTAGATAGAGGATCATAATACAGAAGCATTGTTTCATCTCCAGTGACAATGAATTCCAAAATCGGCTTTCGGTCGTCTCCATACAAGTTTAAAAACGAGAGCGCACATTTGACGCGATGTTGAACAGCAGAAAGAAGACGCGGTACCCATCTTGCACTAATTTTATTCATACCCAAATGGTCATGAAGAATTCGGTGAACACTTGTTTTCGAAATGTCAGAAATCACTGCTAACTCCTTAACTTTCAAACTGCAATCTTCTAATACCATTTCTTCAATGATTGCAACTTTTTGACCACCTTTTTACAGTGGAATATGAAGGAAATAAATCACCATAAACGCCGTCTAAACGTTGTTTGATTTGATTAGGCGTGTGCCCTTCTTTTGTTAAAATGTCTAATGACCGCGCGGTACTCAATTTTCGTTAGCTGTGACACTTTCATGCACTCGTCACGATACTTGAGTGGCTACTAAAATTGATTACGCTTCTAGCCGTAATATATATATAGTGTAGGCCTCTTACATGTTCAACTATGACGCAACTGAGTTGGAACATGTTTGCACCTGTAGAAGCCTGTCGGGCCGATTTATGGCGCTTACCTCGTACGTATAGATTTTGCTAATTACACCAAGATCCAATTTCCACAAGTTACAGCGTTCATGCTCTACGAGCAACTTTGAAGATCAATGCTCTCGAACTAGCATCCATTAGTCAAAAACTTCTTACTAATCGAAACATGATTCTTAACTATATCAACCGTAATCATATAATAAATTTGTTATAAGGGAAGCTCAAACAAGACCTTATTTATGCAAGCATTAGTGTTTGAAAGTACTACAGTCTCACCTAAAAGCACATTAATGACTAGCAACTTTACCTCAATAGTTCTCTGAGGTTTATATCTAGCTACTGCAACTATTATTTCTTGAATGCCTTCTACAGGTTTTGTAGTTTCGGTATGAATAAAACATTATGTGCCTTAAGCTCATAGTGGTCATAATCAAGGCATTGTATTTTCTTCTTGGCAACCGTCCCAAAGAACTTGTATGCAGGATTAACCAATCTTGCGTAGATTCGTCAAAATCTATATCTTTCGTATACTTTTCAAAAGCTTTGGACGAATGGAAATAATTGAGATCGATACATAAATCAAAAAAGTCGTAAGATGACAAATAAATGGAGATATCAAAGGAGAATGTGCGGTATACAAAAGAAAGAATTCCAAAACAAGAACAAACTTCCGTTATGTGGTAACTGTTTTTTTCTAGATGATGGATAATTTACCTATCGTTTCATTTATCGAATATTTTTCAGATGTAGGCCAAACGATCAATTTCCAAAATGATCGTATTTCACATCTAAACCTCATCGTTCTTTTTGGTATTTAAAGACTTCAAAACCGTCGCAACATGACCATGCTAAGCTTGTTCTATGCAATGGGATAATGTCGCACCTGGAGCTTGCTTGTCGTATTAGTGATGAACAATCTTGATTACAAGACTCTTCATTACAACCATGTTCTTGTTTTGATTCAATTCTAGATAAATACCATCAAAATTTATTTACCTGGAGTAGGGCAAAGCCTGAAAACTTTCATTACCAAAAAATATTCGAATATCTCAAAGTCTGAATTCTTAACGCTTTAAATAAAATAACCGATGGAAAGTCAATATGAAACAAACAAAATGGTGAATATATTTAGTTGCGTTGCACATATTTCTCAATATCTATTGAAAATTACCATTCTGAATATTCTAATGAATTGGCGCAGCTAAATACGAAGATAATTCAGTTTTTTCGTTGATATTCCTGATGTTTCTACACTGTTTTTGTAGATTTCGTAGGGCAGAATTCAGAGGTCGAAAACAGCAAAAGTGTTTCCATGTTAAAACGGCACAAGAAATGGTTTTTGTCATCTTGGTTATGTTGGTATACCATTGGAGAGTTTTCGTTGTTTTCTCAGATATCGAAACTATACTTTGCTAGACGACGAATCCCGCACCCTGAGTGCAGCGCCATCATTAGAAAGCCCAGGGGTTATATTTATATGTGGACGGAAGGGTGGGGGTGGGAAGCTATAAAAGAGTAAAAAGTTCTGTTGCCTTTTGTATGATGAGTATAGTTACTGCATTAATAAGGGTACCAAACTTAACCTATCCTTGTACTTGTCTATCCCATTCTTAACCAAATACAGCCTAGTATAATCTAACAAAAAGCAAACCTAACCTGGCATAATCTAACCTAACCCTAAGATACGATAAGAACAGCCTTTGTAAACTGTTTCAAACTAATTTGGTACAGTTTGGTACTGTTATTCCAAAAATTTTACTTATATATATATAAAGGTACCGAAATCTTAACCGCATTCTAATTCCTTACTTACAAAGCTCCAGGCAATGAGATCCATATATAGTATATGACTCCCACTCATTAATATTTCTAATGATATCCATACCCCTATGAGACGTGGCCCATATAGTAAGCTGTACATGAGTACACAGTGTTTGAATATTCATGAGTGAGCAAAGAGAAAATGGTAAATAGCAATACATCTAAGAAAAATAAATATTTGTGCATACTTGCCATAGTAACCTTTTGCCAAGTAAGTAAAAAAAATTAAAACTAATTGATGTTTGCTATTTTGAAGTGTAAGGCTTGGTAAGTATGCGACGATAACTATCTTTCTCAGATGTATTCCTATTAGCTATTTTTCCTTTGCTAACATCTGAAGATTTAAACCCGAAGCGAAGATTTACCAACACTGTAGACATATATACCGTGTAAATCGTATGGGGTGAACATCAATCTAGCATTGCACTCCTTATTCCCACTACTTCGGTAATTGGTACCAACATATAAAGTGATCATCGCCCCTAAACCTTCGAATGATATTTTCCACGACCCTGTTGCAAGATTCCTGTCATAGTCATCAAAGTGTTTGAGATGTCTAGGAACGAACAATAACAACCAAGGTAGTAACACTTCTTTCCAATAGTTTAGTAAAAAAGTGTATACGACAATTGGTTGTAACGGGTACATTTTCCAACGGCATTTAGTACATAGAATTTTGTATTAATTCTGGATAAAAATCTTAAGTTCGGTCCTGTAGATATCGCTTTATTTAAATATGCAGTTCATCAGGCAAACATTTCCTACAGAAAGCATTTATAGGAAGGGAATGTTTAATATTTGTTATAATGAAATAATGTAACGTCATATCGATGTCGTTTTTCGTATCTTGCGACCTGGCATTTTAAAAATAATATCAATTTCTTCAAAAAGAAACCTTGAAAAGAAATCATGAGAAGCGCTTCGTCATCTCATTTATTGGAATATTTTGGTAAACATTTTGAGTGTATACGATTCTACATACACTTTCCTTTGTCTGTTAGTTGCGTCTTGAATTTTAAGTCAATGCAGTGTATGAATATCGTCTACAGCCAGCGTTTTAGCTCACACGTGTGTTTTGGCGGGTAGAATTCTGGTGTTGCTTTTTACACGTAAGGTCGTGAATCCTATAGTAGGCCAAATAAAAGCGCCCTTGCCGCATAAAAACAGATGCCGGTCGCGCGTAGTTAAGGGTTGAGAGTTAATATAAGGCGAGATGATGTTGAGACGGGCTGTCTTCAAAAATCACACGCCGAGAGCGTACGTTCGATCTGGTGTTAAAAATGCCATTTTGTTGTAGTAAAATGGATTTTGAAAGAAAACTCTAAATTCAGTTTTTCATATTGTTTGAACAATTACCGGCTCTCGGATGGTCGGTGCATTTAATTAAAATCAACATGTAATAGTTATTGTTTAAATCAGTGTTCGGAAATTAACCAATAATTCGTGGTTAACAAAAGTTACAGTTATTCCGTTAAATATTTTCGCGGACGTTTGTGCTTCAGAAAAGTGGGAATTTCAGTTTCCCTTATTACTGTGTAACATATGTTATGACAGTCTACAGTACCGTACTCTCGTCTAAATAATTATTGTACAGAAATAAGTTAATAATTACAGACGCTTTCTCTGTAATCGAAATTTCGGTTAAATAATAATTCGTGCTGTGTGCCTTCTAAATTCAGTTCAGAATTAATGGTTATGTGTATTGTTTTATTGAAAACAACGAAATTATAAAATGGTTATCAAAACTAATAGCCAAATCTTTTATGGAACTCTTTGGTTGCATTCTGTTACTGCCGTTTGGGGTGAATTTGCAAATTATAATTCGCCATATCCAGTTTCTACGAGGGTTATCTCGTACATCTTTAATGTATGAAAGAAAATTACCAATCTTCCAGTTTCTGTGACGTTGTCGTCAAATTTTATGCAGTTTATCGTTGATTTTGGTTTGTGACTTACCAAAAATAAAAGGTATTGTGACTATTGTTTTTAGTGTTATTCATCTAGATAAATTTCTTGTTTGAATTTGCAGTCATTTTTGTTATTGTTTCTGAATTATTAGAAGTTCATTATAAATTTTTGCTCATTAAATTCTATTATCAATAGAACTCTTGTCAGTTGTTAGAAAAGCTTTAAACTTTAATGTAATTACAAATCATTTATATTGATACTGTTGAACTGATATAATTTGTCTAATCTCCTTCAGAGATTTGTTTATAAATTTTGTCCAGGAAAAGCTCAGTTAATACAAAGGTTAATATTTAAATTAATGTGTTTTGAACAATTTTTTTATGGGTGATCTAATCGATTCATTTGAAATAGTTTGCGATCATGATCAGTCAATGTAAATTTCAAATATTGGTAGTAGGGCTTTTGAATAATTTTGTGGTCAATCCAATAAGTTTTCCTGTTTGTTTTCTTTATTAAATGAAATGTTCTTGGTGAATTTGCGTATTGATTAACTTTTGGACATAATTATAATCCAATAAATTTAGATTGGATTAGTAATAAATATACAAGGTGTGTTTTATTTGTTTATCTTTGTATGTGTATTTTACCCATTCTTTTGTTAATAAATGTTATTGCAAAACTGATGGATCTACAAAACGGAACCATATTGGTTATGAATGCTTAAGTTCATTTCTTCAAAATTTTAAGTAAACAAAATTTTGTTTTAACTAAATATTCTATTCATTTTCTGGTTAATGAATTTAATAAATTTTAATGCTTATTCAATCAACATCTTTGAATGGTTAATAAATCATTAACTAAGCTCAGAACCAGATGGCGCCCTTTTATGTTTTCATTTGTGTTAAACCCTTATCTATTCCTTTTCACAATTTATACAGCTGTGGAACCAATACCTACGACTTGATTAATTAATTTGTAAAGAGAGAGTTTAAATCTCAAGCTGTGGCAGATATTTTTTGAGTTTTCAGTTACAGTAAGTATGATGTATTTTTATAGCTTTTATAGTTATATTTTTGTGGTTTTATCTCGGCTGAAAAACCCGCGTTTCATGGTTCATGCCTATTTTCTTACAAGATAGCTATCAGAAAATTCAAAGATAGGATTATTTATACGCCGGTAGCTCTGAAATTCGGAAAGTGTAGGACTTCACACTACCCGAATACAAGCTAGTTTTAGTTTGGGCTTCCAAGAGTCTTGAAAGCTGATCATATGAGTATGTATGTATATCAGCCTTTTCTTGGCTTTTCAATTTAGTCGTGAATTGTCAGCGTGCGTTGCAGACCAAAAGTAGTAAGTAATAAAAGTAGTAAGGCCAAGAAAAGTAAAGACCTTTCGTGTATACAATATAAATCCGGTCAACTTTGTACAAAGCACACTTTGTCGAAATGTTTTGATACTTTTATTTTAGAAACATTTCCGGGTCGGCACTATTCAGTTTATTGCATTCCTAACAACAAATTTGATTGTAGACTAAACTATCACTATTTTTTTCCCAACGGAAAATTAAATAAATTTAATGAAGCCATTCAACTTTTAAAGAGAGTTTAATGTCGTCTTAAAAATGTTTGAAAAAGTAATAATTCGAAATATAATACTTTCTCTCATTATAAATCAGTTCATAAAAAAACTTTTATTACATCCACAGCACCACCTAAACCTAATTTAAAACACAATTCAACAAAAAGAATTTATAAAAATTAAAGAATCTTTCGAGAAACTTTTTGATTAAAAGCAAAACTTTGTAAATGTTCGCTCTTATTTTCTCTTCGAGTTAATCGAATCATTTACCCCCAGAGAAGCAGAGAATTGAAGTAACTGTAACATTTCGTTGTGTTCACAAAAAACCTCTCCGATTACTTAATGTGCATTACAACCAACAAGACATTTTCCCTTCTTTTTGTGCCGAATAAATAAAATAAAACTGATTTTTTCTGACATTAAAATGTTTCTTATTACGAATCAATTTCTCTTTACCTTTTCATACACGCTCCCAGACAGGCGACACATTCATCGAGCGAGAAAGCAGCAAACGACGACGGTGAAATTCACAATGACTCATTTTGATTGTATATAAATATAAAAGAGAGCTCGAGAGATTGAAAGAACGTAATTTTATATGACGTGCACGTTCAGGGTTGGATCTAAAAAGCATCTGACGACTCGATCCAATTTCTAATTTAAGCGTCACGTTCTCAAAATTCTAATACATAAAAATAGCAATACGTTCAAAGCAGGATTCAAGGTAACAAACAGGGCAGATGACTCGTCAAAATTAAACTTATTTTAAAAAGAGTCAGTGAAGAACGAATGCTCACCATGCATGAATCTACCAGAAAGTGGACGGCTGACAGTTATATCTGAAAATCTGGAAATAAGCTGGAAGTGCAAAAGACTAGGAAATGGATAGGAACCTCACTCAGAAAGTTATTACAAACATATACTTGAGTTACAGACGTAAAGTGTCCTCAAATAAATCCTTTTTGCATATATTTTTTCTGAATCGAGGTCTGAATGCATGCCGGTTCATAATAGTTTTGCTTAGTAAAAGCAGTTACAAAGTTTGCATTTTGTTCACAGCTAAACTATTCGGGCCAATATCTGATAAATTATTTATCAATCAACTCATTTTTTGCGTACTGCTGAGTATATGTACATAGGTCTCTCTGGTGCAACTCCTGATTGCATCTTCTTCCATTTTGTGCCAAGTTCATGCAGTTTCCTGCTACACTTTCCATGTCATCCGGCCATTTTGTTAAAAAAGACCCTCTGTTTTGTTGCTTCCCATAGGATCTAGTATCTCTTGGTTCATCTGTTGTCTTGTTCTCTGTTTCACCTCCAATTCCTCCTTAATGTTGTAACTCTTTCAATAATATTTTTGGCTTTCATAATTTGTTTTAACCACTCACTAGTTTTCTAACCCCTTCGTATTATATTCATCATTGATCCTACCTTACTCATAATCTATATACAAGGTGATTCAGAAATAACTGATGATCTTTTAAATGGTAGGTATAGGGGAGGCAGTAGAGCTAATTTACCTTAACAAGTATAGGTCGAAAACGAATAGTTTTCAAGAAAATAAATTTTAAAGTTTAATGAATTTTGGGTTCCAAATGATCCAACGTCAGGACCGGATTCAAAAATTCAATCAAACTTTAAAATACATTTTCTTGAAAACTATTCATTTTTGACCTACACTTGTCAAGGTAAACTAGCTCTACTGGCTTCCATCTACCTGCCATTTAAAGTATATCAGCTATTTCTGAATCACCCTGTATAGCTTTGTTTGTTAAAGTCAGCGTCTCTACTCTATACAGAAAAATGTTTCAAGCACATTGGAATTATCCTTTTAATACATGGCCTAGCAATCCTATCCTCTACATTTTATATTAATTTAAATACTAAGTACATTCTTGGAAGAAGAGTTAAATACCAAATTCACATCTTTAATTGATCGCTTGCCGAATCAAGCCGGCCCTGTGCAAGTTCATGTTGCTGCATATACCTAAGTGAAAATGTGGCATTTATTTGCTCGAAATTGCTAATAAAACCGAACAAAGGGGATTATTTATCTACTAGCTACATCGCTTTAAAAACCAATTTAATTAAAAAACAGTGCACTAGGTTGCTTGTTACATACACACGAAATTCATTTTAGCGCGTTTGCAACTCGTTCAATTTGAATAATCAACTAGTTTTTATGAAATAATGAAGAGATGGAAAAGTGAGACAGAGAAAAAAGAAAAGGACAACTCTATAATTTTCGCAATCAATGGATTCTTATAAATTATACATTTTGAAATAAATGGTTAATCAAAAGTGTTAACGAAATTAAAAAGTAACAGATGCTGAGAAACGTCTCTTAAAATGTTATACAAAGTTATATTTTATTAAACATATCATATTCCTTGAACATCAATATGTAATAAATTCATCTCCAACTCGCGTGTGTATGAATATATAATCTCGCCTTCATCTCAAGGCCCTAAACAACAGTTTGCATTATATTAAAAAGTACGTAAACAAGTCAGATGACATTTGATGTAAATTAAAAGAGAACGGCTAGTTAATCACAAAATTAAAATGTTGTATTTAATAATATTATGATTATCCGAATTAACTTGAAGGATTTTTTTACAGATTCATTGCGATAAGTTTTATTAAGGGATTTTTAAACCACAAATAAAAACGGCAGCTGTGCAAAGATCCTTTTTAACGGTGGTCATATATCGGTTGATCATCCACCGACACTAGCCAACTTCTTCAGCACGCAATCGCCGCCAATATCTTCGTATAAGAGTTAATATCCAAAATAATCTCTACATACACCTATTTCGCTATTCGGGATGTGATAGATCCTCTCTTTTTCGAAAAGAGTTTTGAGACCAGAGGCTAACAGAAGAACTAATCTCTAAGAGGCCACTAGCTAAGTTTCAAGCCAGAAAAAGCCTCAGAATGGAAAACATTAGCTTTGGTTCCTTTCGCTTTTCATACATACATAATTTTTAACCCCTTATAACTTTCGGTGTCGAGGTGCCGGGACGCACCGAGCCGCAGAGTGGATATGTGGGCGCGAGGTGAGCCGAGATTTATCAAATCTTGAATTCTTTCTAGGTTTCACTTTATTAATTCCTAAATACCTCTATTTATACCACTAAGCTTGAATAAGTTAATTTCCTTTGTTAGACTTTTCTCTGGATATGTAAGGACAGAAAGTCTGCAAGCATCTGCATATTGAAAAAAGTTGTTATGCAACTTGAGGTTATTTCCGGTTTGATCTTCAATAAGATATTACAAAAGTTAAACAATTTCAATACATTCATGCTCGAATCTGTAGGTACAATACTTTGAGAAGTCTCACACAATCAGGTTCTATGTAATGTGTAATTTTTGTAAATCCCTTTTGTGTTTTCTTTGCCATTGTGAAAATTGAGAATCAATAACAGGTAATAAGAAAAAGGATAAAAGTTATGCACACCAAGATCTGGTTAGCTGAAAGAATTTTAAATTATTAAATAAAGGCACCCAGGCGCACAAAACTTTAAAAGAATGTTGTAAGACATCCTAGGAAGAACAGCTGGATGTTATTGATAGACGGGTAATTAGTTCACCAGAGCAGGGATGCCGCAAATTAATTTTGCACGAGGACATAAAAAACTCTATTACTTGAAATTGTGAGCTAGCCAGAAAATTAAATCTTCCTCAGTCCACGGTAGGTTCTGCTTTAAAAAGGTTTCGGAAACGTCTCACTATTAAAAAGCAAGGAAGCTGTCCTAAAGTAGCAAGAAAAGTTTTGGGGATTCTTTTAACAAAAATCCGAAGATTTCGACTAGATATGTAGCAAGAAAAGTAGGAAAATCAAGTTCCTATACACAAAAAGTAAATAACCGAGCAAGTTTAAAAACCCTAAGGCTCAAGCCGTCACTAATCGCAATGCTCTGCAAAACGTCAGTATGAGAAGTCGTTTGCAAAGGTTGTACGAAGAGCTGATCACTAACCAATTGTGTAGTAATGGATGATGAGTCTTATTGCAAAGCTGATTTTCCACAACGGACAAGAGAGCTCCAGAGAGCTGTAAAGTTTAAAAGGAGTCGAAGTCTACCAAGAAATTTCTGGTTTGGCCATCTTTTTTCAAAGGCAACTTTTACCTTTTCTGAATCATGATGCACATCAGACTCAATCTTTACTGTGGCTAAACCCTAGCTGCGACACACTATTCCAATACTGTAAAAAAAGTGGTACAAGAAAATAATGTGGTTCCGAAGAAGTAGAATCCCCCAAGTTGTCCAAAGAACTTCCGCTGTCAGTAATCTACAAAAGTGGCCAATGAGTGCAACTCTTCTCACTAGCCTAGAGTTGTTAAGTAGTCACTACTAAGTGGTCTTTTATGTTTTTTTTTATCTGGTCCAGGAAAACGTTTTTTTATAACACTTGAAAGATATATATGTAATCTTTAACTTCTTATACCTTTCGGCGTCGAAGTGCCGGACACACCGAGCCGCAGAGTAGATGTGTGTGTGAGACGAGGCAGCGGAGCCATGTAGGCAAGTACACTGCGCTAGCGGTTTACCCACCCGACTATTGACCGGCGCGAACTCGACTTAACTATGTTAAGCGATATAAATCCACTATAACCACTCTGTCGTACTGCCGACTACACTTGAAAGATTGCCAACAATAAATAAAAGACATTTCTGTTCCACTTTTTATGACACAACCAAATTATAATCAATATTCGACAAGCGGATTCTCTATATTCATAAACCAACCTTCGTTTTTTTCCCTGCACCGATATTTGTAATCAGTGGTCCCAAACAATTCAGTAGTGACTACCTAACAATTCCAACTTGGTGAAGAAGGTTTCACTCATTGTGCACTTTTTTCATTACCGTCGACGGTGCTTCTTTGTAGTCAAAGATATATGCACTTAGTTACGAGCAAACGAGTTGCGAACATACCCCTCCTGAAAGTTAGGTATAACCAAACTGAGAATGTATAACTTTGACTTACTGAAAGTGAAGTGAAACTATAATTCACGTTGCCAAATTATGGCGTTCTAAAGGTTGAAGTTCTAAGATTGTGGTGTTTTGAAGAATTGAAAAGTTAGAAAAGCTGAAAATAAAGACTTGGGGTAGAGTGGAGTTAGTATTTCACAAAATCTTGAATGAAAAATAAAAGGTGATAAGTAGTGAAATTTCTCATTCCCAAAACTGAAAAAATTTAAAACTTGCTATTGAAAAAATAAGGCAAAAATGCTAGATACAAATAATTTTTAAAGGGTTTTTAACCGATTCCCTGGTATTTCAGTAATGAAGAGCTAAACTAAAAGGCCTTCTCTAGTTATAATGGTAGATATTAGTGTTTCCAACTCGGGAAGTGCACGAGATCATTCAATTTTATATTGTCTCGAATCTCGGGAGAAATAATCCAAGACACGGGACTTTGAAACAACTGTTAGATACATCACCTGGTTATTCATTAAGCAAAGTTAATGAGTAAACAGAATGATTTTACTTAAAATATTACTAAAAAAATAACTTTTCCAAGTTTTCCAACTTTTCTGAACTTTTCTTGAAAAGATGACTGAAATTCCCAGGAGTTAAGAAAATACAGTAAAAAATAACCTAGATGTAAGAATGGAGAAAATCTAAAAATTGATAAATGCATCGAATATTTCTGACCTTTCAGCAAACCGGAATTAATAAAAGTTCTGGTTGAAATACCAGGTGGTACTCTAGTTAGTACCAAGTGGTTAACATGAATGTATGATAAAAAAACTTTGTAAAACTTTTTTTTTAAATAACACCAGCTATATCATGATATACGGAATAAATTTCTTTTGTAAAAGCTATGAGCGACTTGCCGACAAACAATTAACACTAAACTGGAAAGGTTTTGGAATAAAAGAAAGAAAAGAAGAAACTATTTTATGATAGGAGAATTTATTTACCATGTACCTGCTGTGCTTTTCATTAAATACGGTTATTTTTCAATGAGAATTTTAGGAGAAAAGTGATAGAGAATTAGTTAAAGTGGTTTTAAGAAAAGAACATTTGAATTTTTGTCGGTTGTATGTAAGATTACTACCCGGGATTTCGAGACTCAGAAATCTAGTAGCCATACATAAAAATATTCATACAAAAGCTGTTCTTTCAACATTATCATGTGCTAGTTTAATGTAGCGCATTTCTTTTAAAAATTCGAAGAACTGAATTTGCTAGTTTTGAAAACATAAAGCTTTAAAAAAGATGATTAAGGAACTATTACTAAATATCATAAAGAATAGTTGTTTGAAAATCGAGAAAATATTTATTTCTCCAGTTGCATCTACTAGAATTATTCCTAGCACATTAGCTTTTATATGAACAAATAGGGATTGATATAGATAATCTAATTTACTGCTGTAACTGTTCCAGGAAATGATCTTTATGACGGCTGTAAAGTTTGATATCCTACATAGCACTGCTCGTCTTTTATGGCTGATTTAAAGAGAGTAAACAAGGAGTATGACACAATAATCAAAGTTAGTGTTCAGTAATGGTAAGGAATCAACTGTTGAAAGTTATATATCCCCAAAATATATAAGTTCGTGATCTATTAATATCTAGAAGTGCAAAGGCATATCATTTTGTGATATAGAATATTAGATATTGGTATAAATCTTCTAACTAAATCAAAATTATGTTGTTCTTATCCAGGCAGAAGGCTTGAATTTAACAACCAGCTTAAAAGTAGTATCAAGTGTTGCCTCCAAGATAACTATTTAGTTATGCACATGTATCTGTCGAAGTTATTAAGATATAGACAACTGGTTTTATCAATCTGGTAGAATACCAAATATTGGAGAAGCCTTTTAGTTATAAGATTATATCTAAATCGCTTTATAAATAAAGAAAAACCACCGGCAAAAAAGTGACACCAAATTAAGTAGGTCGTCCAATTTATCAAATCAAGATACACGCACATTATTTACGATCGTCTTCAGTTTTCTGGGTTGTTCAATAATCTTTAAAATCAATCTATCTTCTTGCTAAAAGCATAAAAAAGAGAAGTTGCCCAAACACTTCAAAGGATTTCTCATAGTTTGTGTGCGATTTTTAATCCTTCAAAATAGATTTTAAAAGACCGTAATTTTATTCTAACCTTCCAATCTAAATATAATAAATTGCTACTAAAAGTTCTAATCTGAAATCTTCCATTAAAAACTGGTTATCCTCACAAAAAAATGACATTAAGCAAGTTAGACCTCAAGTAAGCAACTTCTTTATAATTTCAAATGGAAACCCCCTTAAATCAAAATTTAACATTATAAAAAAGGTTCCAAGATATACTTAATAAATTAACTCATTTATTATTATATAATGAAACATATTTTCATTTAATTAATCTCATAAGTTATTAGAAACAAAACTGTGAACTGTAATTAAAAACATTGGAACTAGTGAATTCTGGAGATCCCAGTACTGTGTTTACATTTTATTCTCTAATGTATGTAACTAACCATTAAATTACTTACTTTTGTTACTTGTCTACTGGCTGTATGTAAGTGGAATCTATTTGTTTCCATGTGAGGATAATAAAACATGAAACTACTAAATAAAATTAATTAAATTCAATTAGCGCATAAGAAATGTCTTTTGAAGTAATAAAAAAGCCACATTCTTAAAAAGCTTTTCACCACTGTGCATTAAGTTTCTATTACACCCACGCGTTTTAAAAATAGCCGGAAAGTGGCGGGTTTTCCAAGTGTTTTCCTATTAGCAGCTAAGAATTATCGACAATTTCAATCACGCAAGCTTAGGTACCAGCATAATACATTATAAATAAATAAAGAACAATAAAAAGTTTTTTCTTGTGCTACGTTTAAACATTTTTATTAAAGTTGTTATAAAAATAAAGAATCGATTTCTAGAGATCAAACTTTTATTATGAATCTTAAACCAGTAGTGACCGATTTAATGTTTTGCGATAAACTTTTTATTTACTTTCTTAACTTTTATAGTATTAAAAGTATTTAACAGACAATTAACAGTTTGCCAAAATACAGGATGTTTTTAAAAAATAAAATAAAATTAGTTAAAAGGAAAAATATGTGTAGGATTTTACATGTGTAGGTTGTTATATAAAGCATAATTAATTTAAATATAATTAATTAAAATAAAAATGGAAATAAAAACACTATTTTTTAAAAAGATTAGCAGCAAAAAGGTTGCTATCGAAATTCAATCAATATAAAAAAGAGATATTTAATTGCAATCATTTCTTAAAATTAATCGATATCTTTTTAGGTTAATTTCAATACAATAAATTTCATTAAAATAATAATAACAAATAATTAATTTGGCAAGAATGATAGAGATAACATCTCATTTTACACTACTATAAAATCGTTCAAAGAACTTTCGAATTTTATCCCCCTTTTTAAATTTCCACGAATTCATTTTAACAGTAGTTAGTAAGTAAAAATGTAGTTTAAATTCTTTCATAAAATACTACTATGAAATAGTTCCAAGAAATAGTTCACCCTTTTTAAATTTCCGCGAATTTATTTTTATAGTAGTTAGTAAGTAAAAAATGTAGGTTAAATTCTTTCCTAGGATACCACTAGAAAATAGTTCTAAGAATTCGTTCACCCTTTTTAAATTTCCACGAATTCATTTTAATAGTATTGAGTCATTCCATATGAAATCGTCTAAAAAATGTTTTTGCTGCTCCGCTATTTTAAGCTAATTAAAGCATTTAAAAATCGACATTTTTATGCTTTAATATGTTAAGCTGCAAAAATCTTGCTATTAAAGATATCTACACGTTCAAGATGGCATTTCAAAGCTAAAAACTAGTAGTTTTTGTGCAAAGAATATAAATTCACAGTCAATACCCCTACAAACTAACAGGGTGCTGAAAATACGTGTATTTTACTGATTAGTTAACTGACTCCCAGTGTCTCGACTGTTGAATGCAAACAGCTAAGATTTCTCAGAGATCAAGTGCACATATCGTGGAAGAAATAAAACCTACAATTGACTCGTTCGGCCTACTCTTTATAAAAAAATCTCTGCTTGAAATCTTGAAATTAAAAAAAAATCGTATTATTTAGGCTATAATATGAATGTGTTGACTACGAGATAAAAATGATCTAAGTAATTAGTATATATATATATATATATATATATATGGCAAACTAAAGTATACATTAATTAGTGTTTTACAGTCCTTTATCGTGTTAGCGCCTCCGGCTTTCGTCTCAGGCTCTAAGTGACTCTGTGGGATCCAAACCACTCAATTAAGCCCTTAATACATAACATACTATTATGCATCAAGAATCTTTGATAATCTTCCTGTTTACAATCGTTTGGGTTTGCTAAATCATCCTTGAAAATAATTAACACCAGTCAACCATCGATTGCTTGCATGAAACATATTAATGTTTCTAGAACAGTGATTCCCAAACTTTTAAACTCAAGGGTCCCTAGAAATTAAAAGAAATCAGTAGACCCACTTAAAACTATAAATTTAATAGCTTCTCTCAAATTGTGAGAATACTCTAAAAATAATTTTTAAATATGATTGTAGCTTAATTAATTGGTTTTGTATTAATTTGATAAAGACTTTACAGTAACTTCTAATACGAAAAAACAGAATTTAACAAAAATTTTATTAGTTATAACGTAATTTTTATGTTGTTCGCAACCCCCCCGCCCCCCCTTCAACTTATTACGGACCCAACACTCCAAAATCGAGGCTATATATAAATGTGTTCGTAAATTCTCTTGTCAGATGGGAAACGTTTTTATTATTGGTTTTTTCGAAAAAAAGTTCGCTCTTTAAAAAAGTTCTGCTTCACTTAAAACCTCAAATGCTGCCATTAAAATTAACCTAGCATATACAGGGCGATTAAAAAAAAATAGTGGTTTGATTTTAGTGTTTATATTTTTTTGAATATTTAATATTTCCAGTACAGTGACTTCAAATTTTTTACCTACCAAAATCTTTCTTGATTTATGCAGTTTTGTGATAGGTTCTAACGATTTGGTAAATGGTCCCACAACGATATCTTTTGGCTGCAAAAATGATCTAAAGTGCACATCTTATGATCTTCACCTTTCTTCAGATAAAGGCGAGTTTTAGGCATCGACAATGAAGTTATATATAAGATTTAATATGTTTGTTATTATAATTACATTGAATTCCTTATACAGGTCGTACATGCAGGTCGTTATATGCAACAGGCTCTGGTTCATTGTTGTGTGCTTCCACTAGGAAATCTTCTTCGGTAAAAATATTCCTGTTTACTGGAAACAGACCTGTTTGACGAAATCCATTGACTGCTCTTTCGCCAGTTTGGATTTTGAGATAAGCTTTACCAAATAGTTCACTGATGTCAAAGTGAGATATTGGTCGAGTATTTTGCCTTAAAAATTGGCGAATTTCTTCATTGTAATAGGTTTTCAAAGATCCCATTACGGATTTATCAAGTGGTTGCATTTTGTGCGTTGTATGGGGCGGTAAGCACAATAAAGTTACATAGTTTTCCCTAGCAGCTACAATAACATCTAAGTTTCTGGTGTGGGTGTGATGGCCGTCCAAAATCAAAAGGATAGGATTTTCAGCACTTGGTCTTACATAATCTATGAAATGGTTGAACCATTGTGTGAAAATATCGGTCTGAATCCACCCAGAAGGATGGAAGGCAAAAATACTTCCTGGTGGAGCTCCCTTCTTTATCAATTCGCTGGCATTCTTGCGAGGGAATATAAGCAAAGGGGGCACAAAATTGCCACTGGCACTCATGCACAAGATACAAGTCACCAGAGAGCCTCGCTCTGCAGATGTTAGCGCTCCTATTTGCCGTTTTCCCCTTTGAGAGAAAACTTCAGGGCACTTTGATTGCACTATGCTAAAACCACTTTCATCGACGTTGAAAATCTGATTAGCTGAAAAGTTTTTTTCTTCCATTTGTTTCTCTAACAGATCAAAAAACTCGTCAACATTTTTTTTATTAAAGCCTACTGCTCGTGCAAACGATGTTCCCGTTGGTTTCCTTAGACTTAACACATCCTTATGTCTCAATCTAAAACGACTTAGCCAGTCCTTTCCGGCCGCATTTTTTAGTAATGAGAAAGAATTTGGAATGTTGTTTCTTCGTGCTAACTGGAAAGCGAGATTACAGACATCCCGCCTTGTTAATCCATAAAAAGTTTTCTCCATTGCCAAGCAATGCTTCACTAGCTCTGTTTCCAAATGGTCTGGCAAAATAGGTTTCCTCCCGAGTTTCGTCTGGCATACCTCACTAGCAGGTCCATTCATCTTAGAAAGTCTGAAAAGAGTGGCACGTGGCACATTGAATGTTTTACATGCCTTCAAATAACCCATCTTTTTGCTTCTAACTGCTATTATTGCTTTTTTCATGTCTTCTTCATTCCACTTTTTACGTAGTGGCGACGTGGTTTTGACCTTTTCTTGCCTTTTTTCAACCATATTCGGCATTTCTGGAAAAAAATCTAATTTTAATTACTGAGTCAGGTAATATGGAATACTATTTCATAATTCCCGCCTATATAAATTCGGTGGTTAGAACGGATAAAAAATAAAAGATCACTAAAATGAACGATATCTCTAAATCAAAGCTTTCTTACATCATTCATCTACTTAGTAAATTAATAACATCAAATAAAATTACTTTGAAAAGTGTTTAAAATAAAACCTTAATGTACTTACCTCAAAGTTTTATATGGCGGGAAATCACTAGCACTGTCTGAAAAGCCAAGTGGTTTATGCGAATGAGTTAAGCACCCTTGCGAATGAAACTTGAACTTATTTAAATGTTATTATAACAAATCAGCACAGATGGCGCTACTAGTTTTCTAAAAGAACATGGTATTTCATATTACCCGGTGTATTCCATAATCCCCGACTTTACTCGACGACTTTTCATTCTCTCCGTCACGATTATCGTCTGATATCGTACCAGATTTAAATATTTTTTTCCCAGTCGCGTCTACATACTTTACCTAGAAACGAAATAGTAAACACCATGGGAGAGGAAAGTAAGATTTTCTCGAAGTATAAATTTGAAGCGTAAGGATGATCCCCAAAGGATACAAATACACCGAAGAATATAAATACTCCGTAGAGACAGAAAGTGATGTTTGGGTCATCTTTGCAGGGAGTAAAGTAAACCTTTACGTTTACCTATAGATCATTTAAAAAGTCTCTGAATCTGATTGCTTGTCGCGACGTGTAGTATTTGATTTAATCGATTTGATGCCAATTATTGGAGGACAAGAAAGATAGTAGATTGTATTCGAAACACCAACAAATAATTACTACACAGTGTCTGCTTCCGAGCGAACAGCTTGGGGTACAAGATGAACATTCTCTAATGTAACTTCTGACTTTACACCACAACTTCCCCTCTATAACAATCATCACCAATACTCTCTACTGGATGCATAGAATTTTGACTTTTACAAAAGCATTCATTAGAATCGAGAACCAAAGGGATTTGTTCATTGAGTGCATTGAACTGCAAAATTGACTACAATAGAAAGGAAGTAGAATAGAAAACAGAATAGAACAAGAATAAAAATATCTGATGTAAAAGTTGTTCTAAATAGAATCTCCGGTTTTCGGATAATTTAAGCGTGTATCCGTCTGGCTTGGTCTTGGAGCACAAATTGTGCGAACTTAACATAGGTATGTATCAGAATACTTCTGTGCACACTGGACGCATATTTAGGTCAATAAAATTAGGGTTTACGCAGAACAAAACTCCAAGAGATCTGGATTTTTGTCCAAGACAAGTGTCCTCACAACAGAAAAACAAGCCCGCCGTTACGTTAACACTGCCCTACAACCGGTAGCATTACTTTATGCGCAAGCCATTCTTAATGGAGTTATTCAACAAGATAGAGCAAGATCACACATGGCATTTATCTTGCAAATATTTCTAGAAGGTACATTTTCGCATTTTCATTTGGTCTTTGCATGCAAAGCCCCGATTTATCTTTCATTGAACATGTATTGCTATACATGTTCGTACCATACATGCACGGTAATGGAAAAAGACTTGCACGTTTAAACGTTTCGCCGATTAATTTGAACGAACTTGAATGAGATACTCATGGAGGACATTGATCACTTGGTTAACATCATACCAAGACAGGTCCGTAACACCAGCCCCCCCACTTCAATTAAATTAAAAAGTTTTTAGCCTATAATTAAGCACTAATTTGTACCAACAGAAAAAATGTGTACCTATTCCTTAGCCGTAAGTTAAGCTTTAAAAGTAGGGGTGCTAACAGTAGTTCAAGCTAGCACCCCACTTCAGTTAAACTTAATCGATTCAATTAAATTCAAAAATTTCTAACCTGTAATTAAATACTAATTGTACACTAATTTGTACAAACAAAATTTTCATATAGTCAACGCAATACAAACATTATTAAATTCAATTGTTTAAAATTTACCGTTGTTTAAAATCTTTCGTTAAATAGGTTTTGTAAAACCATTTATAGTGGCAAGCTTCAAACAACTGTTCTTATGTAATACCATTTACATCCAAATAATCATGAAAATTGTGTTTATAGTCTTTAATTAGTACTTAATTATAGGCTAAACATTTTTGAATTTAATTGAAGTGGGTAGGTTAGCTTTAGCTTCTGCCAGCACCCTTAATTTTAAAACTTAAATACAGCTTACAGCTAAACCGCGATAGGTACAATTTTTTTTGTTGGTACAAATTAGTCTTTAATTCGTACTTAATTATAGACAAAAAATCTTGAATTTAATTGTAGTGAGGGTGGTGGCGTTACCAAGGCGCATAATTTCAATATAACTTCGACTGCTATTTTCTAAGATATTGAAGAACTCAGGTGCGTGCTGGCTCACCGGGAGTTTCCCGGTGGGCTTTTATAAAGTTGCCTCGAAGGGCCCCACGACACGGCTGAATTTAGGTTATCAACAATTAAATTATATTTAAGTAGAAATAATATATCTCGCCGCTGTTCAACTTGACCACACCAACTTGCGAACCATTCAAGAACTTTAGAAGAATTTAGAAGATAACGCCTTAGAAGAACGCTAATTTAGAAGAATCGAAGTATATCCTAATGTTGCGGATACGTTGCGTAATCATATTTATATTGATAACGTAATTTGGGGATATGCTTTTGTAGGTTCTGCCCAGAAACTTCAATTGGAGTTAATACAGGTTCTGCGATTTGGTGGGTCGATTCGAGTTACAAAAGTGGACAAGTAACTGTCCGGAACATCTTGCGGCTGCACCATCGGATGATGTCCAAATGCTAGTTCAATTCGGCAAAGAAGAACCTATCTTGATTAAGGTTTTAGGTCTTCATTGGGACCCCATGGTCGACGTGTTTTTCTACATGTGTCTTGTGCCACTCTATAGATCGCTCTTGCACAAAAGGAAATATCTTGCGAGAATTTAAGATCCTGTAAGATTTTGAACCCCAGTGTTTCTCTTTGCAAAAAGGCTGATGCAGCAATTATGGATGGCGAAAATAGATTAGGATTACCCTGTTCCTGAGGCAGCAATCAATCACTGGAATTGGTTCAAGTTGGAACTTCCTAATCTTTCAAATTTAAAATTGTCTAGATGTATTATTGGCGATACGATCGTCGCGTGAAAGACTCCCCCCAGACTCAAACACATTTGTGGCTAACTGAGTAGCTTTCATTCGTCATGGTACTACGTTTCGTCAGCAGATAATCCGGCTGATAATGCCTCACGCAGACTTTTGCCCTCGCAATTGCTAAATCATAATTTGTGGTGGATGGGACCTCCATGGCTCTCTCGTCTCCCAGACTCGTGGCCACAACAACCTTCATTCTCTAAAAGTTTTTCCGCAAGAGGAATATAAAATTGTACTGACAGTTACTAATGAATCCCATATAATAGATGATCTAATAAATAATCTAAATAAATAAATTATCCTTAAAAAATTAACCAAAGTGGGGTGGTGGGGTCCTCTAAGGTAATATTTTCCCGGGCCCTAGAATTTACCCAGCACGCGCCTGGAAGAACTTCTTTAAAATCTTAGAGAAGGATAATCCAATTAGGTTGTCTACATACACAAAACGACTGAAGGGCAAATTTCGACTCTTTCGTATGAAAATATATTTTATGAAAAAAAGATGAATCTTCAGGTTGCCATCAAATTTAGTCATTGGAGGTGTAAGAGCGTCTGGAAGTAGGTAACACATTCCAAAGGGAATCCTGGGAATGATCTACACGTTATTACACGCAAAAAACTAAACTGAATAAATATTCTTGAGTATCTGGGTTAACTCTGCAGTCTGGGACACAGGCTCGAGAATCTTTTCAATTATATCTTCGACTCCGAAAACCCTCCGAGATCAATTTTGAGCGTTTTGATGTTATGTTATGTGTAAATGAAGAAATTTCAAAGTTCTTCGGGGCTTTTTTCTGTTGTATAAATCACTTGCTTGATTTCATGGATAGAAATTCACATCTCAAGAGTTTTGTCTGTAGTTATTAGGCCCGGAAATCGACTAATTTTACTGGTGTAACTGAAAGAAGGTGGAGAGAACTTTATTTCGAATCATTTGGGCAAAATGGTAAATAAGTGGTTTTTAGATGTTGGTATGGTATTTGGAACTTCTACAGTTGGTTAATTTTTTCACGAGGTAAGCGCAATTTCTTTTCAGGAAGGCTGATTATTCATTGAAAACCAAATGTCGCCATTTTTGAAAATCGGTAGCTCAATGCAAACAAAACCTAAAGCAATAATATCGGTTAATAGTTTAGCAAAAATGTTCAGAGTTCGAGATTCAGAGGGAAAGTTGGCCTAATGTCGTAGTTTATTTTACTTCAGAACTTTTCTAGGTCCGATTTTCTTGATCAAGTCGATAGATATACGTAAACGTTGCAGATCATATGGTTTATATGAAGTAAAAGAGATTTAATTGAAATACTTCACGAGTGGATTTCTATTTTCTGCAATTACTAAATATACAAACATCACTTAACCTATATAAGCATCAATACATATACGAGTAACAATATTTTTTAAAGATAAAAGCTTTATCGTGCTAATTTAAAAATAATTATTGCAAGATTATGAAACTACTATTACATAAACTGAGCACGCTTAACTGAGAAAAGAAATAATCATCCGGAAAGCAATAACCATACACCGTTTATACCATGGTTGCGTAATTTGATATCACTCCCTACTTATTAACATCGGAATGTTTTGGATTCCTCCTCGCTTGATAGACGCTTCCGATAATTTACGATGTTTTCTACTGTTTTCCTTTAACTTTTCTAAACAATAGTTACTATATCAGTCACGTTATTTAATAATCACTTATTTATTTAAATTAATTTCAAAAGTTAACCAATTCGCGGTTTAAACTTTAAAAGAGATAAATACTGAGTAGTGATTAAGTAATAAACATGTTTTTTCCTATTTGTTATTCCAAGAATAAGTAAAAACGTGTATAAAAATAGCAGGAATCCTTGAAAATACCACCGAAGATTTACTTCGGAACCACAAGAAACTTCTAAGAAATTCTATTTCAATCCTAGGAAGTGAAGGTGGTGTATAGTGAAGATATTTTGGCAGTCGCAGATGTTCTTTGTTGTTTTGAATTTAAATGAGAATTTCTTTTTATTTCTCTTTATTAAATAGCTGAGATGACATAAATCATAATATTATAATCAACATCATCATTCTTAATAAAGAACTTATTTAGAGTCATCATATTTTATACATTTAAGCATTCTTATCAAAATCCGTATACTAAAAAAATCCAAAATGTGTTTGTTAGTACCTCTGTTCGTTTATAAATAGCTTCCACCCCTGTAAGTCCTATCCCTAAACCTATTATATGGTTGGACTCAGCATGAGCCAGAGAGGTAAAATGGGTGGGTTAGGTGGGAGTGGTTTCAGTATAGTGGGTGTGGTAGATTTATCCGTATGTGTGTTCCTTCACAGACTCAAACCATGGTATTACCAACGAGATTAACTGGAAAAGCAGAGCCTGATTTGAACTTCGCCTCATGTTTAAAGATCGAACCATTATTTTATTTGTTATTATGTACTATGTGAGAAAATAAAGATATTTATTATTATTGTTATGTAGTTCCCACCCAAACCACATCTACACGTTTGGACTAAGCATGAACCATAACAGTGTTCTAGGTGGGTCTGGAAGGAGTGGTATCATGTTGGTGGGTGTGGTAAGTAAACTACGATTTTCTATGGGAGTATAATATGTAATAAGACTTATTATATGCTTAGACTTATTATACATGTGTATATATATTATCATACGTAGCATACAAGAAAATTAATTAATTTAAACGGCCATATAGTTTTTTAATTCCATTTAGTGAATTAGACCGGTTTCAACATAATTATTAATTATTTGGTAAGATTTGTTTCAAAGGCAATTCCATGTTTACTTACATGGTAATTGTATGTTACAAACTGTTAATACTTTCCCCACGCAAACAGAAATGTTTGGTTAGGACAACGGACATCAAGGGTGAAAACGGTAATCGACGCTAATCTTGCATATCGATATGCAATGCTTGCAAAGCTTACCTCCATTGTTTTATAATCTTCCCGTTTTGGGAGGTTCGATTTGTAGATTGCGGGCAAGTTTTTACTTTAAAATACTCGTAAACTATTAAAAAATCTTTTAAATCTTTAAAACTCTAAAGTTTTAAAGTTTCAAATTATCGGCGTTTTTAATTTTAGAGAGCAGCAGTTTAAATTTTATGTATTCATGTTAAAGGACTTCAACATCTAACTTTTTCAGTTTGTAAAAGCTTGAGTTGAAACACTAAAAAGTGAAAATACAAAAACTTCCCGAAATCCCGATATAGAAGCTTCAAATGTTTAAAGTTTTTGCCTAAATATCGTTAAAGTATATAACACTTATATTTTTAGACTCTCGAAGTTCCAAAATCAACTTCAGGTCTCTATAGCTCAAATTTTCAGTTCTACAATTTTTAACTTTTAACATTAAAAGCTTAAAGGTTTTCTTAGGTTTTGCATTCTAAGGATTTCAAGGTTTAGGAGTTGTAGTATTTTAGACCATAGAATTTTGAAAGTTTTCATAATTTTAAGTATGGTTGAAATTGACAATAATATCTAAAAATGGCAACTTTTTTTGTTTAACAATTTGAAGTTGTCTGTATCTGATTAATAAGAAATTCACTGCGGGATACCACAAGGAGCAAACCTATATTTTTTTTAATTCATTAATGATCTGCAATCTTGTATTAAAAAAATCTAAACGAAAGCTTTTTACTGATGACTTTAACATATGCACATCTTACACAACATAACTAGCAGTGCACTACTAAAGTCTTTGGGTTTTATAATTCGGAATACTGCACAGTTTTCCAATGTATGAGCGTTAATTATCTTGTACAACTATTTTGTGCGATCAAAATTAGAATACGGCCTCTATTCTATAAATGCTACCTAAAACAAATAGAAACTATTCAAAAAAATATATCTTAGATATTTACGCTACAAAATCACACTCCATACAATCAGTTCTTAAAGGATCACTTATCAATCTCAATGTCACTATTAGAAATACGTCAAGCACTGCATTCTTGGGTGCTTCTTTTTAACGTATTTCATAATAAAATTTCTGTAAAACCTGTCTAAGCTCAGTTTAATCTGTTCATTTCTCGTAGCTACAAGAACTGAATTTTGTGCATTGTTAAACGATTACTCTAAAACAACATACATAAATCTACCTTTCAATTTATAGTGTTGGTAAACTGAGAGATTTAGTTTGCAAAATTCACACTTAATGGCGCCACTCGAATTCGGTTATGTGAATGAATTCAAGATGTGAAATCTGAAATGTGTTGTGTTCAATTTGACATGTTTTGTTAACAAAATTGATAAGGATTAAGGTCAGTTTCAAGTTTAACTTACAGTTTCTTAATAAGTAATTGTATTACAAATTTCCATGCCTTATTTGGTGAAATTCCATAATCATGAAATAAATAAAACCGATTAGTAAAAAGTTAATAAACTTATGAATTATTAATTAATGAATTCATACAGTATTACAGTGGCGCGCGGTGAGAATTTATGCTAGGGAAGCAACCACGGTTTTAATTATAATACACCTACGTGCAGGCGCGGATTAGAGAAGAGCATTTATAAGCAGTGCTTATATGCAGTGTATGTAACACATTTGAATCGGTATTACCTTTCCGTGCAAGTTTAATGAGCCTAATTTAAAATAGTACTCTTAATAATTATACTTTTTGCTGTACAGAATTGATGTTGAGCTTTAAGTTGATTAAATATTACAAATTTAAATAAACGATTACCATAACTTTATCAAAATTTTTTGTTAGCATTGGTTTTTATTTTTAATAAATTCTAAATGGAAGCATCGCTTCCCTTGCTTCCATGGACCGCACGCCACTGCAGTATTACATTTTATTTTATAATACATTTTTGGACATTCAGGTGGCCAGAAGAGGAACACGCGAATTCATTTCTAGCGACTTGGCAATTTCGCTTCTTCTTATTTTCAAAATACTTTCTATTCAAATTATTGTGAACTTTAATTTCATTTTAAGTTTCTTTGTATGGTAACATGGCGAAAATTAAAAGAAAAAAAACTCAAAACTGAGAAAGCAGGAAGAAATTTGTTTAAATATAGTGCTGATGGAGTCAAAAATGCGTTGGAAGCTATTTCCGGCGGTATTGGAGTTCTAAAAGCTAGCAGAACGTTTGAAGTTTCTCGAACCATATAGCGCCACAAAATTTCTGAAAAAGCTCCATAATTTACGGGAAAGTGGGACTAGACTGCGTATTGGGAAAGGATATTGAAAATGAGTTAGTAGAATGGACACAAACTTCAGGAAAAATGGGTTTTCCTATAAATAAAGATGGGCTTCTGCAATCTGTTAAAAAGATATTATATGAAAAGAAAATGAGCAGCCCATTTATAAACAATACTCCAGGTTGTAGATGGTTCGAATCGCCCAATAAAAGACTTCAGAACTATCAGTGAAAAAAGCTGAATATCTCAGTAGAGTACGTGCCAATATTACACTCCAGATAATTAGAAACTGGGTCAAGAAACTTCAAATCTCCTTAGAGATGATGTACCCATTTTAAGCAATCCCTCTCGCACGTGGAACATGGATGGGACTGCTTTTGTCCTTAATCCAACTGTAGAATAGCGGAAAAAGGAAAAATGTTTATAGCACTTGTAATAATAGTGACAAAGAAAATGTCACAACTTTAATGTGTGTTTATGCTTAAAATATTCTACAAAAATATGAGAATAACCTGCTTCATATTTACATACATACAGAGAGCGCCAAAAAACTGGAAAAAGATTGGTAAATTCAAGAACGGTTGGATGACAGTTTAAACTTTTTTTGAATATTTCTCCAATGCAATTGTTGTTTTTAGACGGGCATAAATCACATCTAAGTTTACATTTAAGCCATTTCTGCAAAGAAAATAAGATCATACTAGTCTGTCTTTGTCCTAACACAAACCACATCCTCCAGCCACTAGATGTGTCACTATTTGCATCACTTAGACGTTGGCAGAAAGAAGTGAAAAATTGGCAACTTTACCATAATGGAATGGAAATAAGACGACAGGATGTGCAACCTTATTAAGCAGTATAACGTTAAAACTTTGATCACAAATGGATTTAACGCACATCTTAGTCTACATCCCTTCGATTCCAACAATGTGGATTACTCCAAATGCATTCTGAAAAACCCAATATTTTGCAAAATGAAAATGGCAAGTCTATCATCTCAAAAGAATCATTTACATTATTGGGAATGCAGAGTTGATGCTGCTACTTTAGCTGACTTCAAAGTGTGTCATAAATATAAGTTGTCCCCAGCTAATCAAAAAGCTGAAATGATGTATGAAGTATGGTGCAAATCTGGGGTTGAAAAGAGACGGAGCATAAAACAGGAACAACGTAATCTTGAAGAGGTTAATGATACGTTTGGTGATAAAGGTGATAACATTCTAGCGTTTCCTTTTCCCGAACTGGATGAAATTCAGCAAGACGTGGAGCTCGATTATGAAAGGGATGAACCAGATAACAATAAAGGGACTAAAGCACAAACTAGCTCCGAATATGGCTTACAAACCTTACCCAATGACAATAGGTTGTGCCTACGTTTTTCTATTAGTTTATTCCACGCAAAAATTAACCAAAGGCTCCAACCAAGGAAACTTTTTTTGAAAGGCGGAAATTGATGCAGACTTCAGCCTTAGAGGCCTGTCAAGGCAATACAAAAATTTAATTTTTTATTCAAAATGACTTCACTTGTCTTTCACACACAGCCTAAGTCTAGGATACCATTCGTCTATCGCGGACCATATGATGATCTAATGGAAAATTTTCGACAGCCTTAACAAGACCACGTTTCAGAGACTCTAGATTTGGGTATGTTCTTTTACAAACATACATCACTAATTCCGTCCGTAGGACTGGATGATGGTCAACCATCTTTGCTAATAAACTCTGGAAATTCGTTTTCTAACCACTCTTGTGTTGACTTTATGAGCAGGAACAAACGCTTGCTGAAACACCTAATCTTTATTTCTAAAAAAAAAGAATTACTTAGAGGCTTTACCACTTCTTCTAAAACAACATTTTGATCGTTGATCAGCATTTGTTTGAACTATATTCAGACAAAAATGCAAATTTGTGACACCTGTGTAGCTTACGCCTCACCAAATCATCGCATGAGAAGGAGAAGGTCCCCAGTTGAACTTTTTTTTGACATTTCGGAACAGCTTTTGAGATGGTTGTGTAGATACGATTGCTTTGATGGTTAAACTTTTCTCCAATACAAAAATCTTCTCGTTGGTAAAAAAAAAGATTTTTGTCAATATTGAAGCATGTCGCTTTATCAGGTTCTTGTATCTTTTAAGTTGCAACTTCTTCAAACGTTAATTTAGATAATGTAAGGTCACGGTAGGCTTTCGTTTTAAGGACTTCTGTAATAATTCGAGAAAAAGATATCTGTGAAATCCCTACCTGCATGGCCATCTTTCTTTTAATTCGGCATGGATTTCCTTCTTATTCGCTCCCTCATAAGTTTTATGCAGTTTTTCGTCCTCACACTACTGGTCGGTCAGTCTTCTTCCTATCAGCAGTTGTCTTAATGTCATTGCACTTGTTGATGGATTAATAAGCAAAATTGCTGATAATCCCTGAATTCTCAGTAACTTAAAAAAGTTATTTGCGCTTTTACCATTCTTCATTAACAAAATTACAGCTTTAACTTTTTTATAAGCACATGTTATTAACAAGCAACATATTCTTATCATCGAGGAGGCGATAATTATTGTCTCAAAACATATGGCATGACTAAGGTACATAATATGGAATACGTACGTAGCATTTTGTTTGTTTTTTTTTGTAAATTGATGTAATTAAGTTAGTTAAGATGTAGCTTAGTATTGGCACAAGCTGTTGGGTAATTATATGTTTTCAAATAAATAAATGATTGGTTTTACTCGGTATAATTCTCACTATTATTGGTATTATTCCCAGTATTATAAGTATTATCAGGTATTACCCCAAATATTAAGTGGTATTGATTATGTTCAAAATAATACTGGTATTGCCTGTTTTGGTATTATAGTGAACACAATTTAAGCTCGTAAGCCGCCCCTCGGCAAAAGTCTTGTTGAAGTATTTGCTTAAAGGTCGATGCTTAAAATCTGAAACTGGACTTTTCGTTTTATAAATAGAGTATTCATTTTCTTTTGTTTTGCTATTGATAAACAGTCCAATGAATTCTCTCGACATACGTAAAGTTTTGTTAAAGCAATTGTCAAGGAAATTCTTGCATTATGGTTCATACCAGTCTCATTTCAAGAGTGTATACGCATATTGTGATGGTCATGTTGAAAAAGGAAAAAGTTTGTTGCAGATCATTTTATGAAATATATCGACAATATATCGATACATTAAACAATCGCAAGAAGAAACTCCGCCTTTTCGCAAGTCAGCTTCTGGCCGAAAAGCACTGAAGCAGATAAAATCCAACCTTCGTCGTTTGGATGAATAGTTGAATAGGAAATGTGGAATATGAACCAGAAAATCTCATATTGTCAGAATCCTGAAGAATAAATGCAGAATAAAATACAGAAAGAGGATCAAAGTGCTTAATAGATATGAGCAACAACAGCAACAAAGTCGGCCAAGGCGCAGATGCATGCTAGAGAAAGTTTTTTAATTTGGATGATGAAAACTGTACTTTCAAAAATTCTGATAAAAATGCGATCGGAGAATTTTATACCAAGGACTCTCTTGCAGCACCTGATATTATTAAAATTTGAAAAAAAGGTAATGTGGTTGGCAATAACACCTTCTGGGGTTTCGAAACCCTTCTTCTGTTCGAATTACAACCAATCAGGAAGCCCATCTAAGTGAATATATGAAGAGATACCTTATTCCACTCGTTTGAGAAAATCGCCGTCATGATAATTACGTGTTTTGGCCAGATCTGGCCTCATCACATTAGGCAAAATCAGTAATTATTAGTTGCAGCTCATTTATCAGCCGAATATTGCGTTTGTGGTCAAGGAAAATAATTCCTCCATGTGTCTCCAGAACTGCGCCCTATTGAGAACTTCTGATCTAGTCTAAAAGGTCTTCTTCGGTGGAACGTGTGCCCAAAAAACTGGATTATGTTCGCTGTTCTTGAAATATTTATTAACTTTTATCATTCAAATTGATTAAAATGTAGTAACTACTATAACGCAATAAAATTATAAGAGACGATTCGAAACATGGATTTTCTGCTAGTTCTTTTGCTTTATTCTCTCTCTAGTCTTGGACTTTGCACTGTATCAATATTTTAATTATTTACTGATACTTCAGTTCTATGAATTGTATGAAAACTGGAATGTTATTGTGTCAACATTACAAATAGAAAATATCTACACAGTATCAATTCTAAATATCATGTTTTGTTGGGACATCAAAGTAAAAGAAAACTAAACAATAAGTTGAAACAGAATTGGGAAACTTGGGAAAAAACCCATATCATGAATGACTCATACACCTAATCTGACCAAAAGGTTATCAAACATAAACATTCTTTTACAGTCTTACCTTTAAATAGATACGCTGCTAGCATCATATCTCTCAGCAATGCAGGATTGTGTATAGGAAGAGAACCTAGATTAAAGGGCGGGGGAAAGAATAAGGGCATTTGTGTTGGAACAAACGGGGAATGGGTACAATTTGCTGACACTTCCAATTTCCCATGATCCAAAGAGGACACTTCACAAAGTTTGCACGGCATTTTAATCTTCATGTTTGTTTATTCTTTATAAAGAATTATTTTTTATCACAGCGATAGAATTATTTTCGTTATCAAAAATAATGTAGCGTAGGCACTCTCTTACATACAATTTCATCACAGTAAATATCCGATTCATTCGATAAACACTAATTTATATACTAGAAAACTTTTGCACATTTCAGTTGAAATGAACTCTGTCCACGCTACCAAAACACATTAAATTTAATCAAAAGAATTATTTATATTAATGAAGCAACACGTAGCACCAGCATTTAACAGTTGTTCAACAAAAAAAATGGTGATCCGCAGGTGGTCAATCGTGAATAATGTAAAATGCAAATGCTTGAATAATGGTCGTAAATATGTTACTTTTAATTGCACTATTTTTTAATTGTCAACAGCTTTACGAGGTCTTTTACTGCTACTAATATTTCTGGTTTTGTTCTCAATAAGAGCGTTAATGCGTATCAATTCACAAACCTCCACATTCTATTCTCCGATGAAAGGGTTGACAGTCATAAGTGTGGCAACTTGATTCTTCTATGGCGTGTTCCTGCTAATTTGCACGACTAATTGCTGGAGCTTTTTTTGTTCCTCCTCACACGCGCTCAATTCGTTCTATCTTTGTCGGTTGCATTCAATTACAAGTGATTTATCCTTTAATGATGGTCAACAGGGTCGTCAATTCCTATTGAGTCTCTATAACTAATTGCTCGATTTGTTTTGTGTTTGTATGACTTTCCTGGTTCGCACAATATTTAAAGTAAATCGAGTAGAATGATGCGCTAAACTCTTCTTAATCCTCTTTAAGTAGACACCACTGAGGATGTTAGGATGTAAACAGGGGTTATTAAAGAAGTTGTGTTAGGTTCAGCGTTCAGCACTCCTTCGCGCTTAATGTTTCCAGCTCTTAACTACCATTGAAGTTACAAACAACAGCTTTCAGTTAATTTATATCAAGTCACTTGGAAGAGGAGTAAGTACCACATGAATGCGTTTTGGAAACCTTAAAGTAAGTGGATCTAATATAAAAACAATCCTAATACTAGTTAGTTGCTCTTCTTCCTGAGAAGCTTTTGTTCCAAAATTAATGAATTAGTTTGTTCCTTTTAGGCACTTGGCATTTATCTTCAAGAAACTATTTCATAGCGCGTTTTTATTTGAAGAGAGTAAGCACAAATATGATGTATATATTTGTCCCGTTCCTACGACTATCTTGACTCCACAGGTTGCTATAATTAATTAACCACAATTGTTCTACCCTAAATAATTTATTTCATCTAATTATGATAGAATCGATGAATAAGTATAAACAGTAACACCAGCAGTCTCATCATTATCCAGTTCCATCCATCCAATTAGCAAAAAGTCTCAACATCAAAAAGGCATACAGACAGCATTCTTTATTTTAAATATAATCCGGCGAAATGCTGCGGCGCAATAAATAATTGCAAATCCGTATTAAACGTTAACACGTTCCTGTATAATTATCATAAATTTATTTCAAGCGTCATCGTAGATAAAGGCGCATTAACTTGGAAACTAAATGCCCATATACTCGCTCTGAATTGTTCATAATGCGTTTCCGTGTGCATTCAACCATGTAAGTTCACATCAAACTTTACGACGCTTCAACGCAAAGCAAATTTAACATTATTCCTGCAATCCTGGAAAACATTTAAAACTTCTAATAATAACAAAAATAACAATAATAAACAAAACAATTTTTCACTAGAATCATTAAAAGCTTCTGCTTGTCTTAAATCCTAGTAGGCGCATAAAAAAGTGCTTTAAAAACAAAATAATAACAATAATAACAAACGCACGAAAAGGTTTAAAAATAAAACGTAAACTAAAAACAACGCAACCAACTACTTCCACGAGTGTTCAGGCTCAACTAAACTAACCTTCGCCGACTTCTGCGGTCAGTTCAGTTTGATACCCCGTTCACCGTGAGAACGACCAATCGAAATTCTGTACGTCACAAACGTCACTGAAACGTCATAAGAGGGTCTTTGCAAGTGGCGCTCGCTTCGCGTCTCTAGAACATCGCCGAACAAGATGTTAATAATGGGCTTCGATTCCTCAGTTTGTTTTATCTCGTTTATTATTATTACTATTATTGCAGTGGCAGAAAGAGAGAGCGATATGAATTATTCGCAACTTACGTTCGTATCTATTCGCGATGTGTTGCACTGCGTCATGTAATAAAATTTATTAGTACTGCAACTTCGCAGTTACCTATAGTTTATCTAATATCTATGCTTCTTGAACAAATTCATTTAACTTACCCTGTCATAACAAGAAAACACTTATTTCATGCGAAAACATTAGTTTTAACAACGCGATCCTCACTTGTTTTTTGGTCTTTCTTTTAAAATTAGCTTTTCAAAGTACTGAAATTTTAAAAAGATATAATTTTCGGATATTCAAATAAAACTATATACCAGCAGGGTAGCTAACCACCGTGGTTATTTTAATAAACAGCTCTTTGTGAGTTTCATCCATTTTCAAATTTGAAATTTCTAAGTTTTTAAATTTCCAGGCTTCAGAGTTACAATATTTCAAACCCTTTGATAACTAAAGTATGCCTTGAATAAGGCGACTATATCCTTCAGATAAGTTATGGATGAAATGTGTTTCTACAACGAACAGGGTTCTAGGATAAAATATCTGGATACAAAATATCACAGTTTTCAAACCATCGCCATCGCGGAGCAAAGCAGCGAAGAAAGAAAACTGACAAACGAATGTAAAATAATGCAAATAAATTTAATGAGCACTAACCGAATCTAACCTCTCCTAACCTAACCTACCTTAACTTCACTTCTAACCAGTGCTCGAAATGGGCTTAAGTACCTACCGGAGCGGAACAAATCAAATTAGTAACTAGGCTAATTTATTGGCATTATTCTTTTCATATTTAATTTTAGATATTTACACTTCTTTATAACTAATAATATGCTAAATAAAACCCTTTTGAATAATAATAAATTCGAGTGTCTAACTTTATACTATATAGAGTTAAAACCAATTAAGCGAAAAATTAACAGAAAAGTTAACGGATTTGTTGCACGATCGTGGTTTTGATTAAACGAACCGGTACAGTATCAAAAATAGTATATATAAATATATAACAGCGTTCCGGTGCATTTCGTGCCTTGCTTTTTACCCCGGGACGTCGAAAGTATTTTCACTTGGAGCAAACTTCGATTTCACAGATGACAAACGAAATATCGCCGAAAAGATCTAAAACGTAGATGCCGAACTCGCAGACAGGCTGCTCTGACAAAACTGCCGAAAGAGGTTAAGTTGCCGAAAGACATCTGTGGACAAATCGCCGAAAGTGGTTAAAACACCGAAACTCATCTGTGGACAAATCGCCGAAAATAGTTAAAACACCGAAAGATATATTATTTGAACAACCGCAACGCATCTGTGGACAAATCGTCGAAACGTATTTGTCCACAAATAGCCGAACATGGACAAAACGCCGAAAAGTCTAAAACGATAGAAAATAAATAAAGTTGTTTACAGAAACTATATGTTACATGCCAAATATTGGATCTTTAATTTAAAAACATCTTGCCCCAAATTTTGGAATTATTTCACGGGGTTGATTTTTTACAAAATATTAGAAATGCCAAAAAGAAAATGTAGCATGTAAGATTTTTTTAAAATAAGTTTGTGAGAAAGTTTGATATTAGTTACACATCCTAAAGTTATAGGTAAACGAACAAAAGTCTTTCGAAGATAAGTGACTAGAACAATATTTTATTTAATGTAGTAACATTTTGTCACTAAACTTTTTACTGATACATAGATGCCTGCATCTTTTAGCAGCATTCAGTGTAGGTCTATTATTAAGCCAAAGCCAAATTTTTGGAACACCAAAAGGTGTTCGAAATAGCGATGAAACAATAAGGTTTGTTTTCAGTTTTAATTTAGGTACTATTCCGGTAGGAAAATTCCGAACGATTTTTATCACGTAGGCTGATTTTTCTTAAATTTTAGGTGAGTAAAAGGGACGTTTCATGACATAACACAACTTTGACACAATTTTATCAAAAGTAACCTTTGCAATGAAAATAAAATATTAGTTGATTTTATTGTTAATATAAAAAAGGTTTATTTTGAAAAAATAATTTTTCTATTTTGCGTCTATAATAAAGCTGTTAAAGCACCCAAAACAGTGAGTTAATAGCTCATTTAAGTGCTTTAATAGCCCAACTTTTTCAAAGTAGGTAGAACTGAAAAAATAATTGAAAAAAACAGAAAATTCACAAAAACTTCACTCAATTTTCTATGTCAATCAATGAATTTTCAAATGTCACATCAGTGTTGTCAACTACCACAAAAATCCCTAAATTTTGAAATTGCGTTTTTTTTATTTAAAAAGCGAATAAAACAAGCAAAATAGAAAAAATAGCATAAATAACTCGTTTCATAAATCATTGTTGCACTAGTCCTTTAACCTTGGACTCGTGCAATAAATCTTGCCTTAGGAAACTCATTCTTTAATATAGTATTATACCACGATACACCATTTTGATTAAAAAAAGACTATGTATTTTATTAAGTTGTATTTTATGACATATGTAAAAGAAAAATAATAATTTGACATATGTAAGTACAAATGCCATTGGATTTTAGACCGCTTGCTAACAAAGGGAAAAAATCGTGCGAAACTTTCCTGCCGGAATAGTATATCCTTTATGTACTTCGGATTTTGGTATTGGTGCAAAATTTACTTATTTAAATCAAATAAATAATTTGAATGTAAAATAAGTTATTTGCTATTAGGATCTCAGAAACTAGCACGATAGACAGAAAACAAAGGTTTAGGAAAAATTTGTTAGACAAAGCACAAATTCCTAATGCCTTGCTTTTATAAGTATTAACTATAATCAGGGCTGGGAGTGGGGCGTCGCGTCGGGACTACTACATTAAATGCATAGAAGAACTTCGCTGTGTTGGCAAGCAAATTGTTCTATTAGCTTAAATAATTTAAATATTAAATATGAAAATTTTAATTCAGGGAAGTTTTGGTAATACGTAACAATTGTATACTTTAAGATATATTAAAAACAGCATTAAAAACAAATGGTGAGGATTACTAAGGGTTGGTTAGCGACTACAGTCGGATATTTTGGCTTCTCAGGCAGATGAGAAGGAGAAGGAGAAGGAGAAGGCAGAGCATTGTACATAGTAGTTTTTCTTGAAATAAAAGCCATGAAATAATATGGCAAACTTGGCGCAAGATGTTTTTTTAAATTAAAATTCCAATATTTTGTATGTAACATATGTTATAGTTTCAGTAAAAACCTTTAACCATTTTCTATCGTTTTATGATTTTCGGCGCTTTGTCCACGTTCGGTTCGCACAAATACATTTCGGCGATTTGACCGCGTTCGGCCATTCGTGCACAGATATGTTTCGACGATTTGTCTACAGATGAGTTTCGGCGTTTTGTCCACAAACGAATTTCGGCATTTTGACTACGTTCAGCAATTTGTTTCCGATATATTAGACGATATGTCTACAAACTGTTTTCGGCGTTTTGACCAACCTTCCGTGTTGGAAGGTGTTCCGAATTGAAGTATTCATGTAAGTACTATTAAAAATAACATAAACAAGGCTTTAACCAAAGAGTGCAGATTTATATTAACTTTACTGTTGTTCTTGCTATTGATCTCTAACTCTCGAAATTAGCACGGCAGTGATAAAAACGCGTTGGGCAGCTAAACGAAATCCCCGCTGAATAAAACGCTGAACGATAGATTTGAACATCTACATACATTGCTAAAGCGTTGCAATGCGAAATATTCGCAGCAGCAAGGAATGTATGTCGTGTTCTGTGAAAGAAAGTACTGTCCTTCTAAAAGTAAATTCGTATAATCACTTTAACCTTAGTTCCGTTAGGTTTTAGGGTTTCGAAATTCACCCTTACAGCTCCGTTTGCATTCATTTATTGCAAACAGAACTTTCGGAGCAAACGTTTAATGCATTTCAGAACGTTAAGAATTTGCTCTTTTAACTCAGAACGGCAAGACAATATTTTTAGAATCTCAACATCATGAGACCAAACGCTTTTCCAAGAATTCTTTTCTTATTTAGCATTGAATGGTTGTATTCATTGTAATTCATTAACAAAGGCACAATTTGAAATTTGATCTGAATCTGATTGAAATCCGATTTGAAATAGTGAAATTATATAAAATTTGAAAATATATTTAGTTTTTAGGTTAGGTTCACTTCATATGAATGATAAGGAATAACGTAAAGTAATTATTCTTGATTGGCGCGCAAAATTGATGTTTTAGGCGTAAGAATATAATTAATATAAATGAGCTAGCACATTTCTTGCTCAAAATACAATGTTTTTTCTACAACTATATTTTTATATAAAAAAATCGACGTTAATTGAAGTTGAACTTTTTCGTTGTTTTCTCCTATGGTTTTCCAAACATTTTTGTACCCGAAAAGTTAGATTTATTCGAAAAAGAACTCAAAAACTCGCTTTTAAAAAACTGAATTTCGAAAAATCTCTGCAGCTTCAACATTTACCATTAGAGTTTGGGTCAATATGCTTATATAATAAGCTCATGCGAATTCGATACCATTGTATTGGCAGTGATAAGGTAGTAATTATGGAATGGGCTTTTGGTAATGGTAATTGGTATGGAGGTAATTTTGTTGGTGGTTTTGGATTTTGTTGAAGTTTTCTCAAGAAGTACAGAATGGTAGGGTGCATAATGACGGCAATCTTACCTTGTGAAAGTATCGACGATGGTAAAGTAGGAATCAATTGATTTAACACCCAGTTTTTAAGAATGTTATCACCCATTGTTTATGGCAATCGTGATCAAATCTCACACCTTTTGTGGTGATATCTTATCTGAATTTGTCGACAAGTCAATTTCGGCGGTAATTTCTAACAGACATTTTCACTTCTACCATCAATAAATTCTTTCTCTGGTTAGGCATAGTTGGTAGATATTAAACCCCTCAACAGAGATTTTTCAAATTTGAAAAACTCTCTGTCGCAGTCTAATAGCATGGTAGCAAAAAGGAACTGTAATAAGGTGTTTGGGAATTACTAATATATTCCAACAGGTGGTAGTTTTTTGATTTGTGAACAAATAATAGTTAAAAAATCATATCAAGGCACACAAGTCCTCAAAGCGCTAAGTGACATTTTCTGTTTTTTCGAAGGAGGTCCTCAGTTGTAGCAAATATACTATACAAGCTGTTAGTAGTTATCGGCGCACTATTGCTATCTCCGATATTATTGGAGCTATGCCGTCGGTTAAATTAACAGTGTCTTTTCTGCTGATTAACATGCGAAGAACGAAAAAAAAACAATTGAACGTCGAATTTTTGAGTTATTTTCAAAAGTAACAGTTTTTAAAGAGGACACCCTGTAGGTTTTTGTAGAAATGGATGGACAGCGACATTATAAATACAAAAGTTTATATTCATTATCTTTTTAAAATAGACTATTTCACTCAATGTTATACGAACCAATAAAAATTTATCCTGTGAACGAAATTCTCTCTATTCCGGCGACTATTTTTTGTTTATAAAATTTTCCGAACTTGTTCTACCAATGAAAACGTTCAAATAAGCAACCTACCCTTTATTTCACCGACAATGTTTTTGCTATAGTAACGATCCTACAAAAATAGTATACACAAACTGTACGTTTCATTGAAATAAATGTTAAATATTTTTATTCTTTGTGTTGTTTATTCGCGAAATAGTCATAACGAATAACATATGTGGTAAAATTTTGTCTTGGCAAAATTTTCTTTTTGATTTACTCGTGTTTGTTGCCAATTCATCTCGTGACATTGATCAAAAACCACTCGACTGACGTCTCGTGGTTTTTAGTGACAATGTCACTCGAGAAATTGCTATGCAACAAACGCTCGTAACAATAAGAAAATTTTGCCGACAAAATTTTACCACTTATGGTATTATATATGAAAATAACGAAGTTATAGGAGACTTTTCATATTTTTCATTCATTGAATTTTTCGAAAACGCGATCTTCAACTCAAAAAAAAATAACGGAGATAGCAATAGTGCGCCGATAACTGCGAACAGTCTGCGTATACTGTTAGACCGGGAGTCAGCGAAAACAAAAACACGTATGAAAGGCACCACGACGAATCTCTTTGGGACAATAGCCGGTGTTATGTTTTACATGGAAATGCAAGTATGGCGGCTGTAGGTGTCAACTTAGCTCAGCGCAATTTTTCAAATGTGTCAAAAAAACGCGTTAATACACAGAGAATCTAATTGGGATTTAATGGCTGCATTTCAAGGTATTCTTCTAAATCAAAATTTATTTTATTAGATTTATTTCTATCAATTCATTGTTTTGTAGAAAAACCCTACCTAAAACACAAGAGGCAATTTGTACCTCTCCGGACCTAAATTTTCCAAGCCGAAACTATTGATTTCGGTATGCCTTGGTTTATGGTGATAATCTTTTAATTAAGTTGTTACCCTCACTCTAAGTCTTTCTCTGAAACTTTAGGGTTTTATGTACTACCACATTGACAAGCATTGAAGTAACAATTTAAAACAATCGAGTCCAAGAAACTCAGAAAAATCAGGAACACAGACTTACATCCTTCTATGCACTAACTGCTTTTATTAACTTTAATTTCATAATGTTTTAAATCTTTATAAAATATTTTCTCTAACTCTTAGGTTATGTATTAAATATACAAGCTTGTTATCGTATTTGATTTAAGAATAATGCGTGCATTTACACAGTTGCAAGATTTAACTTAAAGCTACCTTTTCTGCAAAAATCGTACGCATAAATAGGTACCTGTGTTTTTGGATATTTGGATATCGCTTTTATCTTTTCTGGTATTTATTAAAAATACCAGTGTTTTTATGTAACAGATTCATTTTCAGAAACATATCACTTTTGAAGACATTTTAAATTCAATACATAAGACAATGGAATTTATACAAAAAATAAAAAGATTTAAAAGAGACCTTTATATTTCTTGCCCATAAAAAGCATACTTATTGGAGTGTCGAAAGGCAATTGTTGAGTTGCTTTCAAATACTTTGTTGGGATTATTAGAGAATTGATTGGAATTTGAAATTTTTTTCCGTTAAATTAAAAAATTTAAAATAATCAGAGCCACTAATAACATTGCGATATTTTCGTGGAACTGCGTGTGATTTTAAAAGCGACTTCTTGTTATGAAAGAGCAAATTAATTTTTCCACATATTCCTTTCTTTCTCTAAAAGCTTTTAAGGGAGTTGTGGCGGTAGAGAAAAATGATGAAAATATAAATGATATTAGTGAAGTTGATAGATTTTAATGTACAAAATTATTTTGACAGCCTTGGTAGTGCAATGTCTGGCGTGCCGGACTTTCACCCAAGCGGCCCGGGTTCGACTCCCGGCGCTGGCAGATCTGGTTAAGGTTTTCTGCAGTTTTCCTTAGCTGTAATACAAATGTGGGATTTGCGCTGTTCCATCTATAAGTCGGCTGCAGCCGCACATTGGGCCTACATAATAATAATAATAATCGCCCCCTCCCTCCCGCACAAGCTTATAGCTTCTGGGGCCTTGGTTTAGGTTATGGGTTGTAGTAATTATTATTATTATTATTATTATTTTCTGAAAAATCTTTAATGTTTAGGAAGTTTGTTTATGCATAAGTTGAAGTTGAAAATAACACGCGATCTTATGTAAAATGGTACGTTGTTGATACATATACTATAACAACTTCATAAAGAATGATAAGAAAAAATTGACATCAAAACATTTCACGTAAAAACGTTGTAAGATTGTGCCGTTAAAGTTTCAAATTTGTTAGAAAGATATTTTTGGCAAACAAAATTAATACGAAGAATTTGTCTATTGAACGCTTGATATAGCACGCAAAGTAAAAACGTTGCATTGCGACAAACGAGCGGGAAACTTAAATGCTTTATATAGCTACATGCAGCACCACTGGTCGCTCGTAATTTACACCTCGAAAACAAAATCGGTTGTATTAAACAAAAAGATACATACCTCGAAAAATTTTTACTGCTACGTTTTAAATCAATCTGAATAAATAGTGTTTTTCATTCATCGTTTTATATACATATATTTGCAAGATAACCTCAAAACTTGTGCAAACGTCATTTGTAGCATTAATCTGTTTTCATCAGAACAACCAACGAAATACTGGTGCCAATTTAAGGCAATGTTGTCACTTTTTCACTGCTCTAGAAGCGTATAATTTATTTATATTCTAGAGAGATTTCTTTATTTTTTTTCTGCTTACATACTAATATTATCTTATTTTTACTAATAAAAAGGTAAACTTGAATGAAATTTCTGGTTAAAATAATTATTTTTTTCGTCATATTTTCACGTTCTTAAGTTTGGACTAGACAGTCAAAAGTTAATCTCTGACTTTAAAAAGATTAATAAATAATTAGAAACATGTATAAATAATAACTAAACTGCATTCAGATGCATTCTAGTAAAACTATTATCGTTTGAGCCATTATTTGTAGCAAAACTATGTAATTATTTCTATTTGTCAAAATAGCAAAGCTCCATAACTTTTGGCTCAGACTATCCCACCACAACTCCCTTAATTGAAAATTTTAAATAAGAAATTTGACCTGTCAGCTCTATATCTCGCTTCTGTGTAATGGTACCAGAAAGATTAATATTTTTCCACTGGCGGAATCTGGGGTTAGCAAGGGGGAGCACCCCCCCCCAATGTTGAGGAACTAAGAAATATTGTTGCTTAACGCATTATTATTATTATTGGATATTTAAATTAATTACATTTCAAGAGCACGACTTTGCCCCCCCCCCAATAACAGGCATGAAATTCCGCAATTGTTTTTTTTTCTGTAAGTAAGAGTCTGGTAAAATATAAAAAACTTCTGACTTCTTGTAATAATCCATGAGATACCAAGTAGTAAGAAGTTTTTAAAATTTCGAAGTTGTTTAAACAGAAAAAGAAATTAGGATCTCGTATCTTTGCCGCTAAATACTTTTGAAAATTTTTTTTCGCTATAATTGCACCAAGATTAAAGACCTTAAATTAATTTAAAAATCATTAATAATCATTAATGTTAAACTTTACTACTTTTGATTTTATTTTTTATATTTTGAAAGGAAATGTTTGCAGAACCTGTGTCAACGATAATATAATCAAGCATAGCCGTAAAGATAAGTTAAAAATGTCTTACCAACAAACAACTGTTTAGCCGCTTTTTTTTGCAGAAACTCACCTGAAACAAAAGAGAAAACGTAAATTTTCTTGGCAACAATAGCAAATAATTATCTATAGATAAAAATCAAATACTATCAGTTTACTAATAATATTATCTAAACTATCGTGTTTCGGGTGTGATTCGGACTTGGTGCAATTTCTTACTTCATATCTCAATAACAGAAGTCACTCCGTTTATTGTTGTGGTTTTTATTCAAATGAATATTATGCCACTTCAGGTGTTCCTCAGGGAAGCATATTGGGTTCCGTATTATTTACTATCTTTATTAATGGTGTTGTAGAGGTTGTTCAGTCATCTTGTAAATTGCTCTTTGCTGACGATTTTAAATTATTTCGTACAGTTTCTACAATTAATGATTGTAATAAGTTACAGAATGATTTGAACAGAATCTATAAATGGTCCATTCAAAATAAATTATTTTTCAATATCGATAAATGCGTGGTTATGACATACAGTACCAAAACAACTTCTATATACCATAACTACGAAATGGATTTTGAACCTCTAAGCAGAGTCAATAGCATAAAAGATTTGGGAATTGTTTTTACACCATCACTTAATTTCAACTTACATATAGAAGCTATTAGAAATTCAGCATCCAAGCAAATAGGCGTTTTAATTCGCAATACCCAAAATTTTTATAATATTAAAACTTTATTAATTTTGTACCAAACATTTGTTCGGTCAAAACTGGAATATGCCGTAGTTATATGGAATCCTTTATATCTAACTCATTCTTTAAAGCTTGAAAGAGTACAAAAAAAAGTTCCTGTCTTCTTTAGACAGCAGACGAATATATCACATGCTAATATTTTTATTCAAAATTGTTAACAGTATCTATGATTGCCCTACTTTGCTTGCTTTAATCGACTTTAAAGTTCCAGATACTAGAACAAGACATACGGTTACGTTTTTTCCAACTATTTCTAAGACTAATCGTCATTTGGCATCTCCAGTAAATGCAATGTGTAGAACATTTAATAATATAAAGTCCAATGTTGAATTATTTGGTATAACGTTCGCGCAGTTCAAAAATTCACTTGATAAACATCTCTTCCATAATGCGTAAGGCATTGTGTTAACTATACTGTTTTTTATATATTTTTTTTTCTTTTTTTTCTCTGTAATTGGGTTTGTACCTGTTGAGAAATAAATATTATTAATTATTATTATTATTAATATATATATACGAGTAACTCATAAATCTATTTAAAAAAAACAGGAGGATTGCAGAATCCTTAGCTTTTACTCATCTTCTCGGTGCATCTCTTTCTAAGCAACATGGATGAATAGAAAGCAACATGCCTTTGATCTTTTACCAACTATTTTAGATTTAAGAACTACTGAATTTTATCAGTTCAGTAAAATTGGCTCTTCAGAAATTTAAGATTTTTCATTTCAAAAGTGGTTATGGACTAGATAAAGTATTTTATGTCCGATTGCATTATAAAGTACTGTTTATTGTATTGTTTTGCGGCAGTGAACTGGCTTATTATTGTACTCGTAAAATAAAGTGGTAGTAGTAAAATAAAGTATATAGTAGTAAAATAAAGTATGACAACTGCATATTACATGTCAAATTTTCTTCTGTCAAGAATAGATGTCAAATTTATAAACTAATTCTTTTTTTGATAATTAGCCAATTTTAGGAATCGAACATAAAGCTTTGTATGCAACTCTTACATAATCGGACCTTATATATAGACTCGCCCTTTTTATAGGCCTTGCTCGCTTCGCTCACTCGGCCATAAACTGGGCTTGCCTATAATGTCCTACATTATGTACTTGTTACATAAATAGCTATTATATTCATGCAATTTGTTTGTGCTTTAGTTTTAGCTTCTAATGCTGAAATCAAATATGAATACTACTATAGATACTATAGATTTCCTATTTCCTAAACATAGAGAAATTAAATACTACCAATAATTTAAAAAAAAATTGGGGGAAAATCAAATTTCGTCAAGAATAAGTGAAGTGAAAGAGGCAGAAATTATTAAAAATATCCTGGATCAATATTCAAGAACCTATTTTGATCTAATAGCCCAAATACATGATTTTTTAACCTCTCTTGTAAATCATTAAATGTATTTTTAAAAGATTTGCTAAAATATTGATGTACAGTCACGAGTTAGTTAATGATATAAGCAATTGGATACTCCAGGATTTTCGGATTTTCCCTTTAGCTCATGGATAGAAATACGTAGTTGTTTAGTAGGGATGTATAAAGTCTTTGAAGATTCATCAAATTATAGTCTTTACAAAATTAAAAAACAAAAAGTATTTATACATTTAGTTTGGTAAATTATATTTCAAATTCTAGAACTTATTTTGAAAACCTGAAATATTTCTCAGGGCACTCATTTTTGCACTGATTTTATTTTAAATTTTAATTTAGATATAGTAATTGAATTAAATGCAAAAAAATGAAAAATCAGTTTAATTTGTTTTTATTCTTGTAACTCATTTGAAAGGACTGAAATGAACAAAATAATTTTCCTACGGAAATCCAGATAAAAATGCTGTATATTAAACCCGAAAATATCTTTCAGCGAGATTCTCGCAGGCATAAATCCAAAGGATATTAAATAACCGTATTTCTAGACTAATTTATTGTCTGAAGAAAAATGTCGCCAATTAAATAAAGAAACAAACAACAGATACGAAAAAATGTAACAAAAATGCCAAAGGTGAATCTACTTAAAAAAAATACATACATATATTTTACTTGTAATTTTTAATTAATTTAAACAATTTACAACAAGTCCTGCAAAAATTAGTCTTGAATTAATTATAAGTATGTCTTTAAAACCAGATATTTTAATTAAATATGTTTTTATTTAATAACAAGGTCGGCATTTTGTAAGTTTTCAGAATGATTTACCCTCTAATAAAACTATTTTATGTTGATCTATTTTTTAAAAAAAGTTACAACAAATATTGACTATTTAGGGTTGGGTTTACCTTAATGGTTACTATTACTATTCCAAACTACGCTAATTCAAAATGGCGGCTTGAACCACTCCATTTATTGTAACTTTTTACGAGAGGTATGCATGTTTTCATGAATTAACCTGAAAGTGTTTTTTTTTAAATATAATTTTAATTTTCAGTTATTTATCACTCTGAAATTGATTTTAAATTATCAATTCATACCGACATCTGTGTATCTTATTTTTAATTAAAGTAGATCTATTATATACACTAATTTATAAATTTTAAAGCAATACGTGGCTCGTGACATATCAAAACAGATCTACCTGTTGAATTTATCAATTTTTACTCAATTTTCACAAATTTTTACAAATTAGTCATTAACCACATAATTTAATAATGCCAGGCATAGACTACTATATATCAATAATCATTACTAATTAATAGAAATACGTAAATGATGATTAATACAGTGGGTATAAATACATAACCTTGACAATTTATTAACAGTTAAGTGAACAATATCATCGAATTACAACAAAAAAACATGATGTAGGCACAGTACAATCCACTAAAGTAAATAAAAAGTGTAAATAACAAGCGTTGAAAAGTTTTAAAGGTTAATTCATATAGGAATGTCATATTAGGTATTTGGTTATGACTTCAAACAGAAAGCAGCGATACTCTCCTGTATCAAGAGAACATGAATGAAACGGGCTATTGGAATTAGTTACAATTACACAGTATTAGAGTTCCTCAATGAAAACTTTAACTGTGTTATTTTAGAGTTAGGACACGGATGTCAAAATCTATCTCTTTCTAGGCCAAAACTAAGCTGCCTGAAACAGATATACTTTTTTCTCTCTTTTTACTTTAGTGACAACATTCAGCAGCTGTCAGTTATAAATTTTAGGTTATGCTGTCATGTTTATTGTTATGCATGTAACATTTTTTAATGTGCACATTATCATTCATTTACTGTTTGTAGAGAATTTTTAAAACTACCATAGTACATTATCCATTTTTCGATAGCTTTTAATAAAGTATTAATTGTACCGAATTTCGGATTTATATAATTGTCATACTGACAGTTTAATTTATTAAACCAATTTTTCATTATTACCAACCTTCTAATAAATAGGTTCAAAATATGAAATGTCACTAGGAAAATTTGACATGCGTGTCTTAACTCTAAATAACACATAGCTAAGTTCATATTTAGGGACCCTACACAGTATAACATTATTATATTAACAATGAGAATAGATCATCATTTTTTTAGCTAAAAGTATTATACAAATATATGATAGAAGTAATTATATTGATGTAGGTAAGAATATTAATGTATTGTAGGTATTTGATTAACTTAAAACAGATTTGTTATTGTACAGTCTGCGAATCAAGTGCAATAAGCAATATGGTGAATAAAATATGATCATTTGCTCACTTTCTTTTCTTATTTAAAATGTAGAGTAGGTAAGGGCAGAATAGAAGATTGATAAAAGTAAAAGAAACTAGTACAATAAAATGGCGAAAAATGTGACGAATCGTAACTACTAATAAAATATTGGAATCTAATATTGTATCAAACAGAAAAGCTTTGCATTTATGCATTCGCAAACCTTAGTCGTGAACATTATTTTATGTGGCTTCTTAAATGTTTTTCAGAACATCTATTAGCCGTGTTTAAGTGTTAAAATCTTATGAAGCGTGCCGGTCTTACTGAAAGATAATGCCATGCCATGCGACCCAATGAGTTATAACTCATCTTCTTTACAGAAAATTTCTGAAGTAGCTCATTTGCCTGTCTAATAGGAGGATGTCTGGACTTTAGTCGGTTCAGTTCCTTTGTGAGGCATGACATGTCTTAGCCATAATTTTCCTGTATTCTCTGACAAGAGCTGCCGTTCGGCGTATCTCAGGTGGAGCGATGTTGCTGATCACTGGCAGCCAACGTTCGAGTCGGTCGGATGGTTCCAGTTATTAGTCTCATCGTTTGATTGAGTTGTGTACTAATACTTTTTGTGTGTGCACTATTAGAGCCTGTATACATGAAGGCGTTTGACGCCGCGTTGCCAAGAACATTCATGTGTACGGTCCCATGCAATTTCTTGTACCTCTAAACGCGCGTTACATAAAAGCGCGCGTTAGCATGTGTACGCGTCTATTGCAATCCTATGGAGTCGCTAACGCACGTTTGAAAACGCTCCATGTGTATAGGGTCTTAGTCCGCACAGGAGCGCAGCACTCCACCACCGAGTAGACTAAGGCGAGCGCTGTTGTTGGGAGTGTCGTTGCGTTAGCACCCATGTTGTTCCTGCTAGTTTCGAGATGATGTTATTGCGTGTTCTTAATTTTCCAGAAACATTCGTAAGATGTTGTTTAAATTTCAGTGATCGGTCGAGAATTACACCAAGATATTTAGGGTTTCTGTTGTGTTTCAGAATCCTTCCATCCAGCTCTACTCAAGGTGTCAGGCGCATTCTGATTTGATACATAAAAGCAACACACTTCTGTCTTGCTCGCACTAGGACGGAGTCTCCATTTTTTGAAATATATAAATTTATTTAGTTTAGCTAGGTCTTTGTTTAGGGCTTGTTGTTGCTCTGTTGCCAACATGTGTTTATGCTGGAAGGAAATAGCTAGATCATCTGCGTATGTGAATTTATTGTATTTCGTTTCAGGTTTAAATACTTTAAACAATCTGTTGACTAAGAGGTTGTTGATTAGATGGCATGTCCTAAGGCATGGTATGAGATTCAGCAGTTTGTACATTAAGCCTTCTCGGCATATGGTGCCGTATGCTGCGGTCAAGCCGACAAAGGCAACAGATGTTTTCCGTCCCTTTTCGAATCCAGCTTCTATATTAGTGGTCGGATGCATACGCAGAAACTATAGAGCAAGACTATATCCAAATAACCGATCTAACCCAAGGTTTCAATAGTCACAACCTATCACGACAACTATGGTCGAAACTAAATAGAGTACGAACTGGTCATGGGAAATACGCGGACTCCCTATATACCTGGGGAAGAACAGAATCCCCAGAGTGTAATTGTGGACACGAAAGGCAAACTATTCGCCACATTGTTTTAGAATGCCCAAATCGTACCTACCCTGGAGATCCCACAGACTTCGTGCAGTGCCACCCGGATGTGCAATTGAATGGCTAAGAAACCTGGATATCGATAAATAGTTTTATTGTATTTATATGCTCTAAATAATTTGTGCTTGTGATATATACATGATAGTTTTATTGTATTTGTGTGTTCTCAGTAATTGTAATTGTGATACTACTCATACGCTAAATAATAATAATAATAAATAAATAACTCATCTTCTTTGATTTTTCTCAAATTTGGCACAACTGTTATGCTCCTAAAGATAAGTAAAAACCTAAAAGATGACAATTTTTAGATGGGTGGTTCTCGAGTTACACCCTTCTAAAGTATGCAAGAATAAGGGATTTTGACTATGTTGCCATTTACATTTTTCTTTATAACTTTTGATAGAAATAAGATAAGACTAGGTCAATTAAATCACCCCCGTCTGACTTACCTATTCGCCCACTCACCCCTTATTCGATTTGCCCTCAACTTCCGAATTTACGTTTTCCAGACTTATTTATCTACCCACTCTCCCCCACCCGGCTTAGCTCAAACCGGGTCAAACCGTCAACCCTAGCTCAAAAAGCCACTGAACATTTTTCAACCAACTTGACCCCCTTTATCTTTTTGTAAGATTCCAATGCAATCGGGCAAATAAGAAAACCTGTAGGTTAAAAAAACCGAAAAAATCCGGTAAAAACCGATCATTGTAGTACCTAACGGGATAATATCATAAATGTGAGATAAATAGTGGAAGCCCGGAAAATCAAAAATGTTTTGGAACCAGTATAAAGCAAATCGGTCAATTAATAAAGGACCATGTGCACACAGAGGTACCTAGTTTTTTTCTCAAAATTTTTAATCGTTTTTTGAAAAATTCAAGGTCAAAAACTTTAGGGCTCGAAATAAAAAGCTTTTTCATCGTAAAGTGTGCCATGCGTTTTAACCCATCGTTTTAAAGCACAAAATGTGCACTTTAAAACAGTTTTTGTTTCATTTCTTTATCTTACTTCTATCCAAAGTTATAAAGGAAAACGTAAACGCCAACAAGATCAAAAGCCCTCGTTTTTGTACACTTTAGAAGAGCGTAACTCTAGAACCACTTGACATTTTTTATTTTGGACGCCCACGAAAATAATTTTTTCTCTTTTATTTCATATATAGTAAAGCTACAATATATGAAAACGGAAAATTAAATTCAAAAAAACTTGTCCTACTGAATGCTACATATACAAGTAAGGAAATGCGCAAGTCTGAGTCTATAGTGTATTCAATTTCAAGCTAGAGTAAAATATGCAACCCAAATAACAAATTTCTTTAGTAACTGGATAAATAAAACAAAATTAAAGAAATATAGATCAAAGAGTGATGGGTTTTTGACTGTTATGTCATAAAATTGTTTGTGGTTAAGAAAATTTGTCAAACTTGATGTTGTTTTTACAGATTTAGGTAAAGTTGCAAAGATTTTACAATAAACAGCCACACGGGTCTCCTGCATTTCGTTTTTATATACGTTTAAAATCATGCTTTTTTCTTGTATGCTTAAATGACGCCATTATTATATAGATGCAGAACTTCTATCTTGTCAGATTTTATGATTTAATAACTAAATATCAAACATAAAACATAAGAAGCAAATGCCTCTTTGATTTCACTTCAATTTTATTTAATTTTATTTATCCAGTTACTAAAGAAATCTGTTATTTGGGTTGCATATTTTACTCTATCTTGAATTTGAATACACTTTAGTAGCGCGCAAACTGCACGAAAACGGTTCAATCGATTTAGTGATTTTTCTTTTGTAAATCCTCAATAAATTCTCAAGGTGCGTTCTTTTCATGATCAAAAAATGCAACAAAAGTTCGTCATGAGCAATTAACCAAAAAATGGGAATACGTAACAAATAATAATAATAAACAAATAATAATAATAAAGTTTAGTAAATACTATACAAATGCTATATTTAATTAGTTCAGGTATAAGAATTTAAAGGTATGCCAGAAGAAATGGCGCATAAATATCTTCGCACGTAAATATTGGGGAAAAATATGTTTTTTAACGTATATTTATATAATTATCATTAATATTTTAATTATATGGCGAAGCGTTATTCTTCACCGCGGCCGCAGGTATAGGTGTTTGCGTGGTTGCCGAGACCAACTGCTTATCGTGCCCTCCGACAGCACAGAAAAGTACTGAACAGGTAATGTAACGTAGCTATCGATCACGCACGTAGATCGGATTAGTGAAGTATAGTCGGACGCGGTCAGAAGTTGGACGGGTGGCCCGTTCTTCTAGCTTGGATCCATCTGCTCGGCCGGGATGGGATGAAAGATCAGCAACGCTGAATCCTATCCCATTCTACAATTGAATATGTATTAAAGAATAATGTAAATTAAAAGTAGAATAAATAAAGGTTTATTTAAGTGTACTGAGCTTTAACGCGCTACTATCCACTCCACATTGCTGTTGTTATTACGTATTCGGTTTGTAATCACCTATTAATCACCATTAACAAGAATTATGTTGTCAGTTAAGTCGTAGTTAAAGAAACAATGCAAGTTATTTTATATCTCCTTTTGTTTATACAGTCAGTCCTTTTATGGACTATCAGCACAACTTACATCTGCTTAAAACTAAGAATCTACACTATAATAAAGATAAGATAAGATAATGCTTCATTGGACATGCTTTATAATTTTACTAAACTTGGATATTTAGTACTTAATTGATATACATAATTGGTCGTATGTATAAAATGTAGCAAATAAGCAACTAAGTCGATCTCACTCTTGCTAATTGAAAGTCATATATTTTCCCTTTTACTAATAGAAAAAAAAGCACTTACTTACTTTACTTTATTGATACGACCCATTGTTTATGTGAATCTGGTTGGTAGGTCAGATGGCTTGAACGGTTTCAATCTTCTTGGTTCTTCTTCGTCTTGTAGCAATATATAGCAGTTTTTCCTTGTGTCTGACGCTGAATTTGGTTATTTCTTCACGAACGGTTGGTATATTTAGGTCAACATGAATTATAGCATTTGGAATATACCAAGGGGCATTTACTATTGCTCGGAGGGCCTTATTTTGGAACCGTTGTATTATCTCTATATTGGGAGTACTGGAAGAGCCCAATAAGGGTATTCCATACGCCCCAGATGGGCTTCAGTATGGTTTTATAGAGTAGCAGTTTATTTGTCGTTGACAATTCTGACTTTCGTGGAATTGTCCAATAAAACTGTTTGGTTTTTGTTCCTAGCTGTTTTCTTTTAGCAAAGATGTGGGTTCGCTAAGTTAGCCTTCTATCTAGGTGAATGCCTAGGTATTTGGCTGGATCTGCTTGTGGTATTTGGTTTTTATACAGTGTAATAACATGGCAAGTTTCTTTTCTCAGTGTAAATGTAACGTGGGTCGATTTATTTTCATTAGCCTTCATCCGCCATTTTGTTAGCCACTGTTCGAGTTAGTTTAAATGATTTTATAATTTCCTGGTTACTGTATTAGGGTCGTGATGTGAAGCTAGAATCGCCTCAGGACACTGTAATGTGGCACTGTAGATTTGATAGGGTATAGGTCAGTGTATGTTTTACTTGCAATGCCCGGTCGGAAAGGTAAGATCTTAGAAGGGGGTAAAAGGGATGTGGAATTGAGTTTTTAATTTTATAAAATAGTCTTAAATGCCATATTTTGTCGAAAGCCTCTTTTACGTCAATGAAAGCAGCCGAACAATATCGTTTTCTTCCATGTCCTTATTTATTACGGTGATAATTCTACATACTTGCTCTATGGTTCCGTGTTCTTTTCTAAAACCAAACTGATGAGTGGGTATCATCATGTTTTCATCTACGATGCTAGCTAATCATTTTAATATAATTTTCTCCAGTACTTTTAGGTAGAACTGAAAGGAGGCTTATGGGGCGATATGATGCGACGTCTCTTGGGGTCTTTACCTGGTTTGGGTATCATTACGACATTTTCCACTGGCACGGGAAGTCTTCAATTCTTAAAATTGCATTAAACATTTGTAGCATAGCTTTTAAACCCTTTTTGAGACAGTTCTTGAAATATTTTACACGTAATTAGCTTACTAGTTTGTTTTCATACTGTTTGTATTTCTAACACCTGAAGGTGGACGTAGTATTTTTAATCATACTTTAATTGTTGTTTGTCTTTTGTTTATAAATAAGTGCAAGAAAAATTTCTTAGTAATGGCATTTATCAGTGAAACTGTTCTGACCTCAACACAATCGAGAATGTTTGGTCAACAAATGAAAGTGAAAATAAAAAAAATGCCGCAAACCATAAAGTAGCTTATTGATTCGATTAATGAAGTTTGGAATAATAGAAATTCCAAAGGAACTTTGATAGCAATAGTAAAATCAATAACTAAAAGAGTAGAGGTGGTTATAGAAGCAAACAGCGGAGGCGTGACAATTATGAATTGTTCTGTTGTGTATTTCTGTTAATTTATCCGGTTAATATAGTAGGCGTTTATATAGTGTATTAATAGCTTTAACCCCTGTATGCTTGTTGCGTGAAAATCCTGAAAATCTCGCAAGTGCAACAAAAGCTTTGCGCTGGAAGGACACACATGATTTTATATACAAGCTAGTCATTGCAAATCGCATGTTATTTAAGACACATCTACATATACGTATATTATAATTGTGACTCACCGGGGACTCACGACCCCCCAGAACATTCTCTTTTAACTAATAGATGTTTTTTATATAATTTTTTTGAACCTATCCATAAACTACACATAATTTACATCTAATAGTGTTATTATTTATTTTGATTTTAACTGCTGTAGTAGCTGTTGCTTTGACGTGTTAGATTTCAAAGCTTGTTAAACATGTGCTTGAACATTAAAGTTACTGTTATTGGTCAGTGTAAGAGGAATATTCCTTATGTCTATTGGCGCCGATTATTTGATCATATCATATGGGCTCTTCTGTAATTCAGCTGACACCCTGAAGGCCATTAAAAATGAATATTCTTGAACTTTTGCTAATATCAGATTCACGGTAACTCTTATTTTTTGAAAGATAGTTTAAAAAGTTTAAGACTATTCGTATACTTTTTGCACTAAGCAAAAATATAACAATCTTCACGACTGTTAGAAATGAATGAAGATGAAGAATAACTGAAGGTAATGTCAGGTGCAAAAGTTTTTCGACTGCTATATGTAATTATGAGTTTTTATTTGTCTGTTTACTGTATTAGTTTTAATTATCAACTTTTGTACTCTTATACATTCTAGTCGTCAGTTTAGTTAAGTTCAAGATTAGACAAAGACTTTAGGATCTTAGTATCTTAGGTACTTACTTGACATTATTATTATGGTAAGGCTATACACCGAGCAAAAATATTTTTGGGAAAACTAAACTTTATTTAACTCAACGAAACATTTAATTAGTAAAACTAAAATTTTATTTGATTTAACTAAATATTGAGTAGAATTAAATAAATTTTAACTGGGCCAACTAAACTTTTTTTCAGTGTAGTGTTACTCAAGCTGCGATATTTTATATATTTTTTGCAATGTCGGATCTATCTGGTTTATTTTTAGCTTCGATTTTTTAACTTGTTTAATTCTCTGCTTTCATTCTAACGAAAATGGATTTTGATAAATTTGTTATCCAGCAATTGTATTAAGTACATAATCCTTAATTGAATAGCTATACAAAAGTGTATAAACTTTCACGAACAGCAAATTCAAAATCCTTTTTAAAACTTCAATAAAGTGTAAGTGAATTTAAAAACCTTAAAGCTTTCCAAACTCTTACACAATTTTGTCAAATAATAACAAAACTTCAATCATCGCCGTGCACAGCTACCCTACTCCAATCCTCTTTATTTTTCTGCTTTAAATTTAATAAGAGGAAGAATCTCCTGGGTATACTACAAGAGAAAATCAATAACTTTCCAAACAAAACTATAAACTCTATAAAAAGGATATAAAATTACAGTAAACAACTAAAGGAAATAAAAGACTGAGGAGATAAAATTACTTTCACATGTATAGGTATATAGGAAAAGGCTTTCAAACGATTATAATTTAGATTATGAATTTTGATTCAGGAGACTCCAAGAATGTTTAAACTGGAACATCTAAATTTGGCAAAAAAAGCGGATTGGATTTTCTTCGTTCTGAATATACAGCACAACTGAAACAGTTTTTTACTCTGGTTGATGAATTTCACCTCAATTAGCTGAGTATTGCTCAATGGTACGATCACAATCAAATATTCTCTTGACAATTCCTATGACAAACTACCAAAACTTCGTTTTCTGACTGGGTCTTAGTGTTGGAAGAACATCTTCCACAATGCTTAGGGCATTTAAATACGAAGATTTTGAAAAAAGAGTGAAAACAATCAAAATTTATGTTTTAAAGTCAGTAAGAATTGTGGAAAATAAAAGTGTTACAGATCGTTTCCTCCCTTCGATCACGGAAGTATGGTAAGATGTCGTTAAAATGAAAACCAGTGACCAAACTTTCTTCTTTTTTCCCAAGGTCGTTCAAGCAATATTTATTTTAAACTTATATCTCAACATATTTAGGGTGAGATTAAATTAAAAGGTGGATCAACTAATCAATACAGTTTAATCAGAAATTCTCAAACAAGTTCCTGTTCTCTAAATAAAAAAAGACTGCTGTTAAATTATTATTGTTACTATTTATTATGAATAGTATGAATTATAATGATTACTTAATACAAAATCCTACAGTTTTATGTACCACACGAGCTATTAATTTTTCTTGTAAACAATAAACCTCAAAAGAAATCGTTTGAAAAGTAATATCACAACATCCAAAATAATAATATGCGCTAGATTAGAACAAGCAACGGTGTCACCTTTGAAGAACAAAAAGAGAAGCAGAGACACAAAAATACATTTATTTCTTGCTATTATTACTTGGAATATATGTACATGGTTTCTTCATTTATCTTCTGAAGTCTCTTGCGCAACGGAAGAAAGTTTTTATTGACTTGAACCGTAAAACTTAATTTTAAAAACCCAGGTCACTATGTTCTTCAAATCAACAACGTAAACAATGCTTTACCACATTTCTGATCTCCTGATACTACCTATCTTCATTTTGTAAACGTTACCTTCTTCAAGAAGTGTTGAAGAAGAGTAAACAGAAGAACTTAAAAGCCTCCGAGTTTATAGATTTCACTACAATCATTTAAAGTCTTTAGAAATGGAAAACCTGTCGCCACCTAAAAATAAAATGAAACGAGTACAGGCGAAAACGCATCTAAGATGACTACTTTAAAAACATGGAATCGAATACCTTGCTTCAAGTCCGTCTTCATATAAATTTACATATGTCAAACATTTATTCTTACTGAAATTCTGATTATAATCAAACCATTCTCATTAAAGTGTCCTTTTGAAGAGAGGTAATTAAAAATATAACTGCGATACTGAGAAAAAATTTTAAATTTATAGTAAAATCTTCTGGTTCAAAGTTATCTTCTCAATGTTGAATACAAATCCTATATTATAGGATTTCCTATGCAATTTCAATAATGAGTTTCAGGAACTATTTATTTATGACGCACTTCTGATGCATTAGATATTCTTGTGCAATGTTTGTTAATACGACATCTCTTTCTTTTCAGATAACGATAGCCTTGAAAGTCTTCATAATAACAAATTGTGAAGCTATTTTCACTACAATGTTATTTTCTTTAAGGAAAATATTATTTGCTTACTTTATAAATTATCAGTACCAATTTATAAAATGTTAATAAATGCTAACTTACTAAATTGTTAAATCCTACGCGGAAAATATAATTTAAAAGTGATATTGACGATTGCGTGTTTATGTTTTAACTACGAAATCTATAGTTTTACAGAATGTTAAACGCTTGCATTCGCATTTCCGATTATGTAGCCACCCTAATAATCATAGACATATTACAAAAAAAGAAACTAATACGAAGTCTGGCTATTAAATAACGAGACTGCTTATGAAAGAGTTTTATTTTAAAAATTATTCTACAATCGAATGCTCCCCTTCAATGTACTCCCCTCCCCTCGCCACACACCGTTCCATTCGTTTTTTCCATTGGTCAAAGCAATGCTGGAAGTCTTCTTTTGTAAGAGCATTTAGGAGCTCCGCCGATTTTCGCTTCTCCACTTCGATCGACTCGAACCGGGTTCCTTTTAAGGAAGACTTGATTTTCGGAAACAGGAAAAAATCACAGGGTGCTAAATCAGGCGAATACCGCGCGTGTTCGAGCACTGGAGTGCCTCTAGCGGCTAAATAACGCTTCACAGACAGCGCGTTATGGGCAGGTCCGTTGTCCTGGTGCAAGATCCACAACTTGTTTTTCCACAACTCCGGCCGATTCTTACGAACTCGCTCTCGCAGTGTTGCCAAAACTTTCAATTAGTAAGTTTGGTTTATAGTTTGACCCTGTGGCACCCATTCAGTCATCACGATGCCGTTGATATCGAAAAAAACGATTAGCATGGCTATAAATCTTCATTTCGTCATCCTTGCTTTTTTCATTCTTGGCGATGCAGGAGTTTTCCAGTGCAAGGATTGCCGCTTAGTTTCAACATCGTATTGGAATATCCATGTTTCATCGCAAGTGATGATGTTTTCCATCAATTCAGGCTCTTCATCTAACCTCTCAAGAAAATCTGTTGACGGACGAGCTTTTGTTCGGGGGTCAAATTTTTTGGGACCAACTTCGCACAAACTTTCTTCATGTTCAACTCGTCATGTAAAATTTTTCTGACAGTTTCTTTATCGGCGTTTACAGTCTCAGCAATCATCCGAATGCTCATACGACGATCTCCGCGCACAATTTCATTGATTTTGGTCACTGTTTGCGGAGTTGAAACAAAGACAGGTCGACCTGGACGTTTGTCATCTTCGGTGCTCTCTCGGCCTTCAGACAACCGTTTATACCATTCGAAAACACGCGCACGAGATAGAGAATTCTCACCATAGGCCTCTTTCAACAACTTATAGCACTCAGTTTTTCGTCACACATTTTTATCGGCACGAGAAAAAAACACGTTCGTTTCTAACCTCTATAGAAAAAATACTACTACAGCGACAAAAACGTACTGGCATAGTAGACACTTCCAGCTATCCAACGCTGCATTTGTTTACCTCCTACCCCTCTAGGACGTCTTCTGTCCGCGCCGTTTCGTTATTTAATAGTCAGACCTCGTACAAGCTTAACTAATCCCAATTTCATGCTTCGAGCACTGCCCTGCACCAATTGCCTGCTACATATGTTCTTTGTGGTGCTGGCTAACATTCTTTAGTTGTTTTAAAAACATTCATTAGTAAGTGTTTAATGTTTTTATTTATAGTATAATGGTATGTTTCTTTTAATTCTTTTCGCGGGAGTATGCATCTTTATCAATATTATTAGTTTATGCCCGTGAGGGTAGAGGCTCTCTTACGTTTAGTGGATCGCTAAACGCTGGGATCCAGCCCCGTTGTATTTGTGGCAGCATAGCCAGTGGACTGAGTGTGCTACTGGTTTCTCGTTAAACTGCGTGTTTTAGAGACTGCCAATTATGTTTGTGTATGCCAAAGTGCACTTATACTGGCTACCACCCTGGCTCCCTTGGACAAGCTAACTTTTGATGAATATTTGATTATTATAGACTCTCATTTTCATTGTTTAGAATGTGTTGCCAAAGGGGCAATTTCTGTATACTCGCGATCACAACTTACATGACGCATCGTAGAGCTATTAACCATTTTGTGCGTACTTACTGAGATTGAAGTCGCGCCCAATTTCTCTTTTGTTGCCTATCCTGGCCGCCGATTTTAAAGCCATTTATTTATAAACCATTTTCCTTTTTTAATTTTATGTAAGTAAGTTTAATATATAGTCATTTACAATTTGTCTGTGGTACTTTTGCATTATTTTATTATCATTTCTGGCAATATAATCTACATTTATTCAAATGAATTATTTGCCATGTTTAATCTCTACGAAAAAATGAATTTCAAGGTGTTTGTTATTATTTTAATTACTCTGTGAAGATATAAATAGAAAAGAAACGGCATCCAAAGTCTGCTAGTCAAAAAAGATAAGAACACGTGTTATCGGAAATGTCGAGAATGTCAGATCTTTACCATTTCCGACATTCTTACTGGCAATTTCTTTGAGTTGGCGATAAAAAGACACCTACATACAATCTTTATAGAACATGGTGTAGGCTGATAATCAACCTAACGGTTGATTTACGGAAACTAGCTATTTAAGTTTAAGGGTTAATGTGAGTAGCACACATATACCTTCTTGGATCATAAGTTAAGCATATTACTTTAATAAAAATAAGTGTTGGTGTTGATTCTTTTAAAAAGTGAAGTAAAACAAGAATATGAATATTTATTTATTAATTGTATATTATATTTGCTTTTATTTTGGGTAGTCAATTCTTCAAAAGAATATATTAAATAAGTAGCTTTATATCCTAACCCAAAAAGCATAAATAGATGCTTCTGATCTGATTTCTTCCATTCTGAGTTCTGAATTAACCAGAACTTTCTGACAAGTAATCTCCATAAAATTAGCACCTTTTGTTGTCCTAGACAACGGCAAGCCGCTCCAGGAAATAAATTAAATAAAAATTGAATCAACTGAAAAATAAGAAACAAAACGTAGAAGCAAAATGAGAAAACTAGAACATTCTGAACGGATTCGTTAAGTTGAATTTCGCGCATCCTCTAGCAGAGAACGCTTGGTCATTCTGCTGCCACTAGCTCTAAAATGATTGTAGGTGACAAGTTGTGTACAATATGTGCACAATTTAGTTTGGGATTTGTGTGGAATTTATGTGATTTCTGCGCAGTTTATGCAATTTGTGTACAATTCATGTGCAGTGTTTGTGAAATCTGTTTATACAAACAATTTGTGTACTGTTTGTGTGCAATTTTCTTACAATTTTCGTACACTTTGTGTGCAATTTGTGCACTTTTGTGCGCAATTTGGGTACAATTTGTATGCAATGGGTGTGCAATATGTGATCAATTTATGTGCGATTCATGTGATGATTGTGTACAATTTGTGTGCAATTTGTGTGAAATTTGTTATTATTTAGTTTGCAATTTGTGTGGAATTTCTGTCCAATTTGTGTACAATAGTGTGCAATTTGTGTAAAATTTGTGTACAATATGTGCATAATTTGCATACAGTTGCGAGCATTTAGTATAGAATTTGTGTCTGAAACTGTGTGATTTGTTCGCAGTTTAAGTGCAATTTGTGTACAATTCATGTGCAGTTTTTGTTCAATTTATGTGAAATTTTTCTACAATTTGGGTATACTTTGTGCGCAATTTGGGTAGAATTTCTAAACAATTTGTATGTAGTTGGTGTTCAATATGAGATCAATTTGTTTGTGATTTATGTGAAGTTTGTGTACAATTTGTGTGCAATTTGTATACAATTTGTGTCTAATTTGTGTACAATTCGTGTGCAGCTTTGTGCAATTTGTGTGAAATTTGTGTACGATTTGTGTATACAATTTGTGAGCAATTTGTGTAAAATTTGTGAACTTTTATGCGCAATTTGAGTGCATTTTATTTACATTTTTTGTGTGATTTGTGTGCAATTTGTGTATGATTTGTATGCAATGTGTGTGTAATTTGTGTACAATTTCTGTACTATTTGTGTGCAATTTGTGTGCGATTAGTGTCCAATTTGTGTGCAATTTGTTGAGATACAGGTGTCTCATTAAACGCGTCACTCACTAAATCGCATTAAATAGCTAAGTTTTGACAATATCATGTGTATTGGATGGTAGCTAAGAATAACTAGTTAAGAAATATTATGGGAAATTTCAAAGTTTTTAAAATATCATCATATTGCATGGACATTGCGCAATTGTTTAGATATCTTTAACTGTTCCCTACAGTCTATCCCTTCTCCCCCCCTTAACACTACTCCTAAAAACTATTAACTAGTAAGACATAGGTCAGGCCTAAGCGGCTCTGTCATAAAAATGCATGCTAAAAAGTGCTCCCCAAGTAAAAAAGGTTGGAAACCGCTGTTGTAGGGTATCTAATTTTAATGTTTATATTTCAAAATTACAAATGTTTGGCTGGTTTTCTAACTGTGTAATCGATCGCTGTACTAGTATTATAGGTATGTAAATGTATTCCGTTGTATGTTTCTGAGAATTCTGCTTATGTAACTCAGTTAGAAGTAATATTTTTGTTTAAAAATCAAAGAAGAAAGATTTCTCCTCCTTTGAATCCCGGCTGAGGACATATTTGAAACTGTGCTGTTTGAAAATTTCAGTTCTTATACCTAAAGCTTTAAAATTTCATAGCTTAATTTCTGCATATTTTAAAAATTTTAATTATTACAGGCTTTTTTTACCTAATTATAATATTTGAAGCTGAATATTTTGAACTTTTGAAGCTATAGAATTGACACTGGAAACTATAATAGTTTAAGTCTTCTCATATTTAAGATTCTTAAGACATATGTGTCTCGAAAGTATTGTAGCTTCGAACTTTTAAATCATAGAAACCTAGTCATTAAAACCTAGAAACGTGAATGGTTAAAACATTTGGGATAGATCTTTAAAAACTATCAGATTTCTGATCGAATCATTGGAACATGAGAAAAACTAGAAACCTTTATGTATTCAACTTTAAATACAGTTCGACAGGACTCGAGTTTTCACCATTATCGAATGCATGTACAAGAGTGAGAAATATTAAGAACGTTTCCTATAAAATAATAAGGACGCGCTATTTACTCCCGTTCCATTTTTCTTCCTTTGCATTCGAGTTGACCTCTACATGATTTCGTGACAGTGAATGCTCTATTACTATAGAGTACGCATAACAGCACTAGTTCATTTTCTACAGGACAATAATTGTTTAATAAAGTAATACAATAAATGTATGTTTGTTTTCAAACTTTTCCTGGATCATAAATGCGATTTATTATTATTCTGTTAAATATTTTAAATAAAATCTTCTGCAAATAAAAAGTAAAATTCCAGGAGAATTTAAAACTAAAACACAGTAATAAGTTTCAGATTATTTATCTGATTTGTCTGGGAAGACAGTTTAGTTTTGTTGTGTAGAAAACGAGCAAGTGGTACGAGGTGTACTCCATGGCTATAACGCATAAACTATCACGAAATCACTTAACGGTCAACGCGAGTGTAAAAATGAAGCAGGAGTTAATAGCGTGGCCGTCTTTATTTTACCTGAAATGTTCCTAATGTCTCTCATTCCCGTACACGCATTCGGTAACGGTTAAAACTCGTGTTTTGGCGAACTCTATATAAAACTTGTAAATTTAAAAATTGATAAGCCGAAACAGGAAACATTACTAGATTTCAATGTTTCATTGTGATATTTCGTGGATATCTAATGTACTAGATAAAAACGCGTCTTATGTAGTCAGTTAATGGATAGAAAATGTTCTACTTCGAGCAGTAATAAGAACATCTATTCCAACAAATACATTTCCTTAATTATTTTTTTTGAATATGATAACTACAAGTAATTTCATTTAAATCTATTTTTATAAATATGCATTTTCGGCGACATTAACAAATCTTCTAACATTTTGATTTTGCCAACTGTAATAAGTGACATTTTTAAGTTTTCCATGTCCAACGACAAAATCAAATTTAAAATGATGATGAGTTAGTAATAACCATCCTTTAGCATCCTTAATAAATTGGAATTGTTCCAGATTTTGTTGCAAAGCGTTTTAACCGCACGGTGTAATATAAATTTGCTATTAATTACAAACCGTGCAAATAATTATGTATATTGACATGGTTTATAGATGTTAACGACTCCCAAATATTCAATACTATTGTTATCTCTAACTAAATTAATTCAGCTTTTAAATAAATAATTTAATTTCAAATCGATGACATTTTATATTTCACTTTATACCAGTCGACCTTTGCACGTATTGCATATATTGAACTTTGCATAATTTTACTTGTGTAGCTTTTGGTATTAAAAATAGTTTTGTTTGCAACAAGTGTTAAAAGTGTACCTTTATCGAACAAAAATGAAAGTTGCAGGAAGACTGCAAATTGTTTCAGTTCGATGAAGAACTTTCAAGTGTTATACATATTATATTTTCTACTTCGGCAACGCAAGGAACTTTAAAAACCCGAAAATATTTAATAAATACCTACTAATGATGTTGTTCAAATGTTGTTGAGAATTATCTATAGTATGATCAAAAAGTCTTTGGATCAGGGTTGCCTTGAAATTAAGAAGCTGTCTATGAAATTATTTATCTCTATTATTTTTGACATTTACTTCACAACTGTCATGTCAATAGATAATAGTTCAAATCAATTCCATTCAATGTTCTTTTTATAAGTGTTATTAAGTAATACTTAAAATAACTGCAGGCACAAGAAGTAATAATAGCGTACGCTAACCTAACATTTTCTGTGCTCTGTACTATGGGGTTCTGTTTAGCGGTGTCAGCGCGTCTTATTTTCTCGACACAGGTGGCTGTGTCTCCATTGACGTATCCTGTACAGTTCACAAATACTACGGGCAGTAGAAGTAAATAATTCTATAGATGATTGTTACATTCCATGGCTATTACGATCCAAAGACTTTTTGATCATACGATACCTATAATTAATAAATAAACATATTATATAATCTTTTGTTGATATGCATTTAAAAAAAGCATGCTGCAAAGCGACCAAAAGTGAACGACAGTACAGTACCACACCTTTACACACTTTATCGTAGATCTGTGAAAAACGACTGCTTACGGCATTATAAACTGTGTAGAAAGGTCAACTTTCAATAGCATGTGTGTTAAAAACTAATATTAATGACAAAAGAAGCTTTTGAGCTGAGAAGAGTTGTCTTGAGAACAGATTGTCGGGACCGAATTGACCGATTAAAGTTAACGTTGTACTGTTGTCATTATTTCGGAACCATTCCAATAGAGCAAGTACTTCATCGATCTTGAAATTCTGCATCAAATTTGGCATGAAAGGCTGCAAGGCTTGAAAACTATATAATTACGAGTCATTAAAAGTAGAAAACATTAACTTAAACGTTACTTTTAAATGCAATGTGAAGAAAGTGTTAATTTCTAAAAACTGGTTCCACTAACCTAACCCTCTTCCCTCGTGAACACTTCATTGCGCTATCTCACTTTTCTCCGTAGCTCCATCTCGATCCTTCACAAATTATGCCCAATATTACTTTAAAATGAAAGATCTTAAGGAGTTACTCTGATGGAGCCCGCTAAGAACATTGACACTAAGAATAGTAGTGTACCTAGTAAGGAGAAAATTAACTGGAATCCTAGTGACATGTAGGAATTTACATACACGGTTTCTTATGGATACGGTATATGGAAATGGAGATTTGATTCAACTTTATATTAATCCAAAACTCTGTTAACGACAAAATTTAAAATATCTCTCGAGCCCTTTTTTTAAATGACCAAAAACGCCCAAGAGATTAAGAACATTTTTTTACAAAATATTTCGATTTGGTCCACTCTATGCAAAATCGTAATATACTAGAATAAGGACGAGAAAGTTTTCTACAAATTGTGCTGGTTTCGAAACATAGGCGCCCGGAGGGGGAGCAAGGGAGGTACTTGCCCCCCCTGGAAATCGAACAATTTGAATTTTATTGAAGATTTTGTATAATATGCCGGTTTCTAGGCTTGTCCCCCCTGGACAAATTTCTGCGGGCGCCTATGTTTTGAAATGATCTCCCATGTTCATAGAATGGAGTTGTTACAAAGTTTGGTATAATGGGAAATTAAACTAAATCTCAATTCCCACACACCGTCTGGCGGGTTATAACCAGGAAATTTTAAAAATGAAAATACTATGAAGTCAGTTATCAAAATAAATTAATTGGCGCTTTCAGAATTGATAGATTTTCGAAACTAAAAAAAATTACGAATTAAAAAGTCTTGGGGTATAATTCAATTCAAAATATTTTTTTAGTGTCCGTGAATATCATACTATATCATATCATACCATGAATGTCATACGTGCGAAATATGCACTTACACGGGTGGTCAAGTAGACCGGTTGGAGACTGCCCGGTCTATGGGCGCCAAATTGATAAGCAGATATTGTAAATTAAAAATAAAAATAAACTTAAAATATCAACTACTTGTATGCCATTAATATTTATTAATATACTGTTAACGTTGGTTTTGTTAGCATTGCAGCAATGTATCGGCATTGATAATCGACAAAGCGTAATACATGCTTTCTCGATTATAGAAACAGTGATTTCAGGGCGTAACTACGCCATAATCTTTCATGGTAATAAAAACATCGGGCCGCAATTACGTATGCCACACCGACTCTAAGATCCCTAGTTGTGTCGTAGACGTTTACAAAATAATGATCAAAAAGGCTCTAATGTCGGCACCATCACCACCAATGATTCATGGCGTTATGGAGGCGTTCTACTATATGAAGAAAAGTGGTAGCAGTTTTTTAAGTCCAAAAGTTTCACAATTTTATAAGATTAAAAAAGCTAGTTAAAAAGTACTCTTGCCAATTTATATTAAGAGAAAAACTGGAAATTTTATATGAACTGCTGATTTAAGCATATCTAAATCAATGAGCTTGGCGATACTGTCCAATTTTCATATAGAAATTAATAGATAATTATTTTATTCCAACTTGTAACCAGAGCCGCGAGAAGTGGTTAATCAGTTTGTACAAAAACAAACACGTCACATTCAAGGGATGCCGAAAGTATTAGTTACATGTATGTCACCTACTGCAGAAATTTCACTGGTGGCCGATGTCTTCAACATTGAAAAGAGATGACAACATACTGGAATACATACATACATGCATAATCCATTCCCCTTTTACCGCATTTTGCAGTGTCGGGGTTCCACACAAACTTTTATGGGAGTGCAACGGAGATAATGGAGCTATTGTAGCAAGTACATTACGCTCCCCCATACTTAATCACTCATACAACTTTCATACCTTATTCTAAGGAGCTCAAACACGATTGTACTAAATTTTTAAAATTCAGTCGCAACCAAGGTTTGAATCCCTGTCCCTCTGAATGAGAGGTAGGGTCTCTACCAGTCGACCACGGAGGGTCAAAGTATTAGTTACATGTATGTCACCTACTGCAGAAATTCCACTACTGGCCGATTTCTTCAACATTGAAAAGAGATGACAATATACTAAAATAATTCATTAGAGAGAGAAAATTAACTGAAGTGAACAATGAACAACAGAAAATCATACAAAGCAGTAGGTATAAAGACGAACAAAATCGCCTAGGAAGCTCGCAGTTATTCCACTTGTGCTGCACTGAGAAAAATATTAACAAAATATGATAACGAATATCGTTATTTTACGAATTCGAATCGGTCTACTATAATAATAGTAGACCGATTTTTTTGTTCTAACCTGATTTTAGGAGCGTTAACTAAAAAGCAAGGTCAAAATAAACAAGCGATATGTTAAGTGAACTATCTATTTATAGTTAACCAGCCTTTGGGATATTTTACCCGGGTTCTAGTAAAATCACAGCATAATATAATCTAGTAGTTTCACTCCCTGGTTTTTTGGTCACGTAATTTATACGCGCATAATCGACTCCGGGCGAGTAAATTCTAAATCGTACTGTTAACACCATGTGTTTAAATGCGATCGGTTTCCAAGTTTTTACTAAGATTAAAAAATAGAAAAATGCCACGATACTGTTCATTTCGTAATTGTAAATTTTTATCCTATTCATTTACAGTGAAAAAAAGATGAACAAAATAGCATCATATTAGCCTGGCTGTCCTAGATCATTATGAAATCAATAGTACTGTTGTGAATGGCTCACAACTTGCATTCATTGCGTAGATACGGAATGGTACTAGGCAACGAGAATAATAAACAAGTCGAATAAATATCTCATAAAAGTTATTACTTGTGTTTTACTACCTCCTACAAGAGAAACATATAAGTAGCCCTAACACTACATTGGTGTTACACCATCGCTATATTTGGTGACCCTACGTTCCTGAAGAAGAATTTAGCAGCATTGGGCTTTGCCTGCTGCCCTGAATTCTCCAGGTGAACAACTGCTAGTTGTCCCTTCATCGTCTGTCATCAGATACTACTCGACTTCTGTCATCGTGAGATCCTGCTACCTGCTTCGCTTGCGTGACTTGTCGTGGCTGGTTGAAGGTGACCGTTGGAACCAGAACTAGTGCTCCTTCTCATCCGATAAGTTTCAAATTATTTTTACTTACTTATTTAATATTTCAAATGGCGACTGTCAAAGTTCCATTTCCAATTTTTACGAGTAACGATATCGACCTATATTTTATTTTGGTAGAAAGATACTTTACTCGTATGCTGATCAATGATGAGCTCGCCAAATATAACTTATTAACACTAAACTTACCTTTCGACGTTTTAGAAGCTCATCGCGACCTGACCATTAACCCCCCTAGACAACGACCATACACTACCTTGAAACGGGCAGTGATAAAATCTGTCCTAGAACCACGAGAATCTCGAATTAATAACCTTTTGGAGACTCTTCAATTCTCTGGTAGTGTCAAAGAACTACTTTTTAACATCCAAAAATTGGCAATTGATCTGGATTTAACTGAGGAATTAACCAAAGATTTTTTAATAGCTAAACTACCATCAGAACTTAAGATTCAATCCTTAAATTTCAATGACTTACCGTTAATATCCTTTGTAGAAAAATTATATTTAATTTATTCTATGCAACAGGCACCACAGCCTTTTAACTACTCCTGCATTAGAAGCTAAGCTAGACAATTTGACGACTAATCTTACTACCATTTCCAATGAGCTTTCTACCATGAACAAGCGACAATCCCCTGTAACTCCCATCATCTCTCCGAACCCCCAAAATCCTCAGCATTTCAATAAACGCCGTTCCATGCCGGAACATTGGCATTGCCGGTTCGGGCAATGCCAATTCCCAATTGCAACCGTGCTATTATCACAGACGCTTTCAAAATAATGCACGTAATTGTACGGGAAATTGTTCATACCAAACAAAAAAACTAACTTCGCACTCTCCTGGCCTCCAGGGAGGGCCATGCAGGGTTAATTCAATCCCTCCAACTTCTCCTTTACCAATCACTTATTCTTCAATCTTTTTACAGGACCTAACCTACAAAATTAATTTTGTGGTTAACACTGACAATTCCTGTTAACTCCTGTGACAGGTATTGTAACTTTGAGGTTACATTTCCCGATTCCTGGCCTACAGCCATGCCCCTGGAAATTTTATGTCGCTGACATATCTACAGCCATTTTAGGCCTGGATTTTTTACAGCAGCACAACCTAACCATTGACTGCTTTTCTCGACGAGTCATTTGCAAGACAGATGTCAAGCTCGCCCGAACCCGCAACCAAGGTTGTCAATTTCCAGCTCCAACAGTGAATCCTCTCACTGACGGCTCTTCTCAGCGGGTCATTTGCACAGCAGATGTCCAGCCCGTCTGAACTCGCAGTCGAGGTTCCATAACCCCCCCAGTTAAGACTGGCACTAAACGCAAACTATTTTCTGCTCAGGCTAATGTTTTGACTCCTTCCGAGTCAATCGTTACTCCTGCGATTTCTTCCCCTTTTCTTCCCTTACCTTCACCCATTGACGTACCATCTTCAGGTACTGTTAACAACATGTCTAGCGATCTTGATGTTTATAGCAAAATGCTAAACACACACTTCCCGGAGCGTAAGTGCGTAAGTTCGACTACCATCAACCCGTAAAACATACTGTAGTCCATCACATTGACACGACCGGACCTTCGGCACGCTGTCGCAAACTGAACCCTAATCATCTTTCTTTTCTAGAAGATCATCTTAATGAGCTCTTGGACGCTAACGTAGTACAGCGGTCATCATCTAGCTACAGTAGGCCAATTCACATCGTCGGGAAGCGAGCAGTGGGCACAGCAGAGACGCAACCTCCTGGTGACGACCAAGACATCACATCCATCTCCCCAACAGACGGTTATCGCTTGGTTGGAGATTATAGGAAACTCAATTCAGTGACAGTACCAGATCGTTATCCGATCCCTTTTTTAACGGACTTTACAAGAAAACTTGCTGGCGCAACCATATTTTCGAAGCTAGACCTCCAAAAGGCCTACTTCGCAATACCAATCGCAGCAGAGGACATTCACAAGACTGCTATTATCACACCTCTGGGGCTTTTTGAGTTCAAACGGATGTGTTTCGGAGTACGGAATGCAGCCAGCACCCGGAGTCGTTTCAATGGACACTGTATTATCAGGGCTTCAATTTTGTTTTTCATACCTACGCGATATCCTAGTCTTTAGTGCTGATTCGCAGCAACATATTGAGCATTTACACCAAGTGTTTTCCCGATTAAAAGACAATGGACTAATTATAAACCTACCAAAGTTTCTCTTTGGAGTCAATAAGCTCGATTTTTTAGGACATCACGTTAATACACGCGGTATCAAACCAATGGCTTCCAAAGTCCAGGCTATAATTGATTACCCATTGCCTTCAAGTCAGAAAGCACTCCGCCATTTTATTGGCTTAATTTCGTATTACCATAAATTTGTACCAAACTGTGCGAAAATTTTGGCACCGTTAACCTCTATAGTTATTCCTGGTAAAGCTTCGCTAAAGTCTGTCCAATTAAATCATGAGCAAATAGAAGCCTTTAGGCACGCGAAGAATGCTTTGATTACCGCTACTTTATTGGTACATCCGCGAATTAATAACCCTCTTAGTATAGCTGCAGACAGTTCGTCTTCCACTATAGCTGGAGTATTACAACAGTTTGAAGTTGGCATGTGGAAACCACTAGCTTTCTGTTCCCGGAAGTTAACCACCACAGAGCAAAAGTACAGTATTTTTTCTCGGGAAATTCTTGCAATATACTTTGCTTTAAAGAAGTTTCGTTACTACGTTGAGTGCAGAGACTTTCAAATCTTTACGGATCACAAACCTTTATGTACGGCGATCAAAAATAATGGTGATCAATATTTACCACGTGAGTTTCGACAACTAGAGTTTATTTCTCAATCCACAACTGACCTCCAATATATCAAAGGTCAAGAGAATATTCCGGCGGACGCTCTGAGAGTTAATCTTATTAACGTCCCTGGACCAGATCTTAATTACGACGAAGTCGCTCTATCTCAAGAACAAGATCCCGAGTTAAACCAGCTCCGATCTCGTAGTTTTCAATTCATTTCCCTTAAAACTGCCAACAAATCAAACCTCTGGGTGGATGTTAGTATAGGCCAACCACGACCCTATATCCCGCTCAAATTCAGGTATCCATTATTCCAACAACTACACAACATCGCACATCCTGGCATCCGTGCTACTAAAAGATTGATTACTCAGTGATATCTGTGGCCATCTATGCACCACGATATTCAGAAGTGGGTCATATCTTGTGCTGAATGTCAGAAACATAAAGTTCGGAGTCATACGAAAACCCCTCTACAATCTATTGTAGAACCAGATGAACGTTTTACTAAGGTCCATCTCGACCTAGTACACCTTCCTTCTTCGGGAGGTTATAAATTCCACCTTACCGGAAATTCCACCTTCGGTGGCCGGAAGCAATTCCTCTGAAGGATTCTTCCGTGGAGTCAGTAATCACTGCATTTGTCGACACGTGGGTGTCCCGCTTTGGAATTTCCAAGTATCTCACCACGGACAATGCAAGAATATTCCTTTCTCATGCATGGATCAACTTCATGGCCATGTTAGGAATTAAACACGTCAATAGCAAGGCCTTCCATCCGATTAGTCAGGGCGTTATCGAACGTTTTAATCGGACACTCAAGCAATCCATTCAAACCACAGGAACTTCCTCCTGGTTAACGAATCTCCCTGGATTCACTTGAGCTTACGTGCAACACTGAAATCGCAAGTTAATGTTTCTCCTGCAGAAATCCTGTATGCTACCCCGTTACGACTACCTGGAGATTTCTTTGAAGAAGAACAACTGGCTAACGACATGAACCTCCCTAATTTCATAGCCAATCTCAAACGTCGTATGAGGAAGCAGAAGCATTTTTTTACAAAAACGTATTCCGGTCAGTCCTTCGTCCCCAGCGACTTGACCAACTGCACACACGTGTACGCTCGTAATGACACGCACACTCTGGGCATGAAAGACAGTTACTTAGGCCCCTATAAAGTGTTAGAACGGACAGTTAAATACGCCACTTTAGAAAATCACACTGGCCCTATCTCTTTAGATAGGCTAAAGCCTGCATATTTTTTAGATTGGTTACTTTATAATGTTAAGCCAACAATGAACTGATTTCAAATGCTACGCGAAGGCATCTTTTGAAAACCTTTTATCTGTTGACTTTGAAAATTTGAACACTTTTCTGTTTTTTCTTTCTGTTTACAGGTTCCAAGAGTTGCCGTCGCAAGTTCCGTATTGTTAGTTAACTTAAGTTTTTTATTGTATACTACCTAGTGGAGTTTTTGTAGCTGGAGCATTTTACAACTTTATTCAAGTTCCTTTAAAATACTCCATTTTTCATGTATTACCCTAGTTTCAGACCGGGCGGGGTAAATGTTGTGAATGGCTCACAACTTGCATTCATTGCGTAGATACGGAATGGTACTAGGCAACGAGAATAATAAACAAGTCGAATAAATATCTCATAAAAGTTATTACTTGTGTTTTACTACCTCCTACTAGAGAGACATATAAGTAGCCCTAACACTACATAGGTGTTAAACCCTCGCTACAGTACCTAAAAACTTCTCTTTTAATAATAGATTTCATTCTATCTACGGGGCCAACATACATACACTAGCGTTTCAGTGAATCCCTTTAATATGAAATTGTAAAATTGCCCTAAATACAATCAATCTATAGGGCAATCCAAAACAGGTTAGTTTAAAGAGACGCGATGTTAGCTTTAGCATATATTTTATGTAAATAGAGAGCAATTTATGGTACCATTTGAGGTTATATCTTATGTTTGTCCTCCAGTAAATTGATACTTTGATTGCAATCTGAATTGCCCTATTGTATTTATTATGATTATTCTTTCTACATTATTAAACAAGAAATTTAAATTTTGAAAACTTCTCCACATCATTAAGTTATTTCACAGTATTTTTTGTTGGTTTATAACGGAACTTTTAAAACGGTCGTTTTTCGATAAGAAAATATTTAATTCACAAAGGTACAAAAACCATCACTAAAAAGGTCCATCAGGAGAGTCCATCAAAGGACCATCACTAATATTCAAATATTCCGCTACAACAGTTTGAAATTGCCGCTAGAAAATAGGCGGACTTATAAACTCCCGGATAGCTGCGCCAAAGCCGAACGGCGACACGAATATCAAAGACGCCGATACAGAGTGAAACTACTGGATTATATTATACTGCGGTAAAATCAGCCACTAGTATGAGTAATGTCAGCTTAACGAGGATTTTAACCTTACTTGGGTTAAATCTACATGTACAGTTGGCTATTTTAACTTACAAGTCAAACTAAAATAGCTTAACTTATTGATTCAAGCTACTATATAAATAGTTAAAGTGAACCAAACGTTATGGTTAGAACTTTTACCCTTCGAACGGGTAGTATTTACATTGTGAAAAGTTTCATTTACCATATGTAAGGCTGAAACAACCTAACACGAATTGTGTCAAACCATGTGTAAGGTTGAAATAACCCAACTGGTATGGTAAATTCAACTGTTTTTCGGTTGCTTCTACAATATGGGTGTATGATTGATTTAACCTTATTGCGTCAATTTAACCAAAAACATTTTACTAAAATCATATAGTTCGTATTACACACAGTTATTGTTGTCACTATTTGTCCATATTTTCAGGTTGCTGCAACTTATTTTTGGTTACGTTAACCTGACGATTTTTCTCAGTGTGACATCACAGCACCTTTCGTGATTAATGTGATGGACTATGCAAATTACACTAGATTTTTTACATATATCAATACTCCCTCAAATATATTAGGTGACTGTTTCCAAAGAGTTGTCAATAATGAAAAACCCTTTATTTTTAAGTAGAATCTTGAAAAGTATCGGAAAAACTATATCGTAACAGACTTTGAAGTGTTGTTCGCCGTTTGCGCGTATGAAAAAATTATATTTTAGATTTTTAGGCGACACTGTTGTACGGCGAGACCCTCGAGCATTATCGCTTCCTTAGCTGTGAATTCTTGAATTCAAAATTTATGAGATAAACTTGCAATGCGTTTAAGACTGAATACAGCAATAGAAATAATTATGTGATAGTATACCTTCTGTCGGTATGTATTGGTATGTAGATGTCCAATGTATCTTATTACATCGAATAAGTTTTTAAGAAAAAATCACGCGAGTGTTATCTGTTATACGCAACAAAAAATTGTAATTCCTAAACAATGCAACATAAAGATATAATTTATTTCTGTTAGATGGACTTTAGTGTAAAATATTTCAATTTTTCAAGTTAGAAATCCATATGTTAGAAAAGTTTTTAGAACAAAAGCGGTAAATGGAACATTTTCCTCCACTTTGTCTTATTACAAAAGTTTAACTAAACATAACTACACATTTAAATAAGAACTAACCGACACAAAGTTACACTTTAATTTACATATGGTTAACCACAGCAATTTTCCCCTCAGGTCATGGAATACTAGATTATTTTCAATGCAGCAGCAGCAGTAACAGCAACAACAGTTTGAGAAATAGGCAAGGACGCGCAATATAATACAATAGCAGCAGCAACAACATAAAACTCAATAAAACTCGAATAAAGTTCACCGACTTGTAAGTTTGTTAACTGTCTTAAAAGCTAGCACGAAATAATAAAAAAAAAGAGAAGCACAAGAAAAAAACAATGCTACAAAAACGACAAAAACACGTTTCATTGTATGTGCTAATTAGCATATAGTTCATTGCCACTTATACATTAGTTGGTGGTTTAATTCTCGGCTTGAATAACTAATCGACAAATAAAATCTCCGCAAATTGTGATTCTCGAGACGTTTAATATCCTTGTTCTTGTTTTTGTACAATTAGTTCATTAAAAATGTATTTACATTATTAATTTTAATGTCTAAATCATGGTGAGAATATAATTATAGCCAATGAATGAGATTATTAATTGTAATCGTATTTTAATGTGTCTAAAGATTAATTAACAATTATTTATGGATTGGCGAAACTAACCTCGTGTAAACATGCAGACATTTGGAGGCACAATAAAATGTCATCAGCGGTGTTGAAATCACTTTTATTTAGAAAATAAGCTATTGTTTCTCTTATCAAAAATCGTGATACGTATGCAGTTTGATTTAAAAAAGAGCATGTTCCAAACAAAATTAATTTCATCGAAAAAACAGAACGGTACGTCAGTTATGCATGTAATCTCAACACTTATTAATAGAATTCCTAAAAAAATGTTTTAATGCGGATGAATCTGGAGCAAATCAAATTACAAAATTGTGGGAAAGGAGAATTTAAATATCAACATTTCTAATTTTGGAAGAAAAGATGAGCTTGCTAAATGTTTTTGTTTTGGTTACGGTAATTTGACATGGTAAGTTCCATTTCTTTCTCTCAGCGTAATAAGAAAACTAATATCAATTTTTAGGTTTCTAAGTTATGTATCATATACAGAGTGGAAGCAAATACGATGCGTTAATTTCAAGGGGTGATAGAAGATATTAAAAGGTACAAAACATTAGTACGTTCTAGAATAAAGTCTAGAACGTACTAATTTTTCAGAAAAAAAATAAAATTGGAAACTTCATTTCGCCGCATTAATAATAGTAGCTTAATTATGAGGATTTGCCGGCATATGCATCTCATCTAGCACAACAACAAACCTTAATAACATTTTATGGTATGATCAGTCGTTTCCGCGTAAAATTGAATTATCTTTACAGTTAAAAATTAATTTTACTCAATTAAGAAACTTGACAGCCCTGTAAAATTGTAATACAATCTGCTCAACAAAAGAGCTGAAGTAGGTTGTAGTTTGTTGAACTTGCGATAAAGTACGTTTTGTTTACAATTTTACAATTTAATGAAGAATATCTAGGTGAATGCCTGATCACAGCTGTGTAAATAATACCGTTTTAGAGCGAGATAATGCTGAGTTTGTTGAACTTGAAACAATTTGTCAATAAAGCACGAGTTTGTTTATCTAATAACAGTTTTTAATGATTTTATAAGAGAATATCTTTTAAAGAGAACATTTATCTAATAAGATAAGTTAGGTAATTATTTTATTAAAAAGGATTTTCATGACGCCTTGTTTTGGTGACATTCATAAAATCTTTAATTTTATGGTATGTAAGAACCTTAATCAATTTTCTACAAGAGATAGTATTATTCTAATAAAAAATAAATACGCCAAGAAATTTTGAAAATATTCCGGAAATTAATTAATAAATAATTCTTTAAAGAATGTGCACCTTCTCCAATGCAAATGTAGGTTAATTATTGTCTTATTTTTACAATTGATTTGTTATGAATCAGCGTGTTTATTAAGCACTTACTGTTTTGTTTACTGAAGAACAATGCTGATTAAAATTTTCGTAAAATTAGTTACCGGACTAACTTGCTTTGGATGCTTATTATTGTTAAACAACGGTTGGTTTAGACTAATAAACGATCTAAATTCTAAAACAATGTCAAGACCCAGCTGTAGAATGCGATTATACTTAAGCAAGGTTGCCAGATATAGCAATGGTTTTTTTCTAAATTACTCGAACGCTAATTAACATAGGAAAAAACCCAGACTTTTTTGTTGCTTTTGTATACATCCACCCTGTATACATATACGTCTATAAAATCTGGGATCTAAACAACTGTGGTCAATTTTAACTAAACCAAAATCAACGGCGGTACATTTTCCAAAAACTAGTAATCAAAGGCGAATATAAGACATAGGGTACAACAGGGCCGTAGCCAGAAATTTCTTATACACAAAGTTAAAGCCTGCTTTTAAAATGAAGCGCACCAAATTTCCAAAATAAAAAGGATTGTGATACTTCAAGATAAACAGTAGCGGCGCGTCGCACTGTGGTGTAAAAGTCGAAAACCGGCGCATCGCGTTTATGTCAATTAACACTGCTCGCCACAATACCGTTATTTACCAATGTTTGAACTGTTTTGAAAGAGTAACGACAATTAAAATTAAATTTTCACTTGTGCAAGAAAAAACCTGGATACCATTTAGTTTTTGTTTAATTATCTAAAGAATGTTCTGTTGCACTTTCTATGTTAAATTTGAATTACACTATAAATTGCAGTAGTAACTTTAAAAATTACTAACTCAGATATGGGGGTCAAGGGGGTCTGAAATTTTCAGAAAATCTTCACCAAAGATGCTTATTGCTTCTGATGTGTTGAATTTTGAAAATTTTACTCGTGAGTAAGTGCATTTACTAGAATCCAAAAATGTCAAAGAAATATATTTTTTTAATGATGTAACATATTGTCCTTAACGGAACGATTCCTACCTTACCTTTTAATTCCTTCACTCCCACCAGTAAAGATATCAACTAAAATAATTTATCAGATATCCAATACTTTAATTAGAAACAAAATTTCGCGGAAAAACGTTTTCCAAAATTAACAACTTTCCAAAAGATTCTTTATTTTAATGAATAGTTCTTTAGAAGAGTGATATCATATCACTTATATTTCGATCTTTTAACCCTCTAATAAACATAGGTTTTTAATCAATTGAGGAATAAACAAGTTAGTATGAAATACAGCGTCGATACTACAAGTAACCAACTTTCCGGGGGATCTCTCTGTTAAAACCACGCCGACAAAAACACGCTGTCCAAAAAGCGGTAAGTGTATTTTGAATGTTGTTGGGTGCGAATATCGATTCGCTCAAGAATCATGCGACAGTTATATTACAAATTCTTCTTTGTAGTTCAATAAATTAAGGAAACTCCATAGAAACTTAAAAACGGCTCACTAAGCAAGGGGATTGTCTATTCTTGCTCTCTTCGCCCTGCAAGAGTTGAAGCTCACGCGTAGTATTCATCTCTCCCTCCAGTAGTATTTCCTTCTACAGTTCAACCGAAGTTACAAGAAATGAGTCATCACAAACACGTGGGCAAAAATGTAAAATGCATCTAGAATTACACGAAGGCCACGCTGTAATCTAAATGATAAAATAAACACTAAATGAGCTAGAAAGATTCATTAGCGGAACAAACCCCTTTTTAATTAAAAATAAATGTGAATGAAACAATGAAAATCTGTTGGTTCTAGCGCACGTCACTGAATTCTTAGCAAGGTGGAATTTGCACTCTTATCTCACCTCGGGTCGTATTAGTTTATTCAAGTGTGATTACGAAAATGACTCATTTCATGTATTTATGGTTGAAGTATAATGTATCTAGAATCTAGTGAATAGCAGCTATCAAGAGATTAATCAAGTATTTTTATTATTTGACCCATGGTGATATTTTAAAAGTCGCCTTAGTTCCCCCCACCCGACTAAAACATTTAAAAATAATTTCTTATGAATAGAGCCTTAACACCTGAACAAAGAAGGGTACCAAAGCTAGAATAGGTCATACGCAAAGACTACATGGATTTACACACATTTTCAATTTCAATTAAGAAAAGCTTACTTTCACGAAATAATGGCTATAGTGCTTCAATGATGTAACTGTTTAACATCAATTAATAATACAATTTCAACAATCGAAAACATTTATGAAATGTTTGTTAATTTAGGATAGAATCTGGATACTTTTTCTCAGAACAAGAAAGTTAACACAAATAACACATAAAGACAAGAAAAAACTACGAATTTAAAAAATGTAAAATGCATCTAGAATTACACGAAGGCCACGCTGTAATCTAAATGATAAAATAAACACTAAATGAGCTAGAAAGATTCATTAGCGGAACAAACCCCTTTTTAATTAAAAATAAATGTGAATGAAACAATGAAAATCTGTTGGTTCTAGCGCACGTCACTGAATTCTTAGCAAGGTGGAATTTGCACTCTTATCTCACCTCGGGTCGTATTAGTTTATTCAAGTGTGATTACGAAAATGACTCATTTCATGTATTTATGGTTGAAGTATAATGTATCTAGAATCTAGTGAATAGCAGCTATCAAGAGATTAATCAAGTATTTTTATTATTTGACCCATGGTGATATTTTAAAAGTCGCCTTAGTTCCCCCCACCCGACTAAAACATTTAAAAATAATTTCTTATGAATAGAGCCTTAACACGTGAACAAAGAAGGGTACCAAAGTTAGAATAGGTCATACGCAAAGACTACATGGATTTACACACATTTTCAATTTCAATTAAGAAAAGCTTACTTTCACGAAATAATGGCTATAGTGCTTCAATGATGTAACTGTTTAACATCAATTAATAATACAATTTCAACAATCGAAAACATTTATGAAATGTTTGTTAATTTAGGATAGAATCTGGATACTTTTTCTCAGAACAAGAAAGTTAACACAAATAACACATAAAGACAAGAAAAAACTACGAATTTAAAAAATGTTCTAGTTTCAAGTGCTGCACCCAAATTCACCTGTATGGTGTCGTTCAAACCTCTCGCAACCCTGATTTGAGTGCTTTATCCTCTCCTGTGTGGACATTAGTTTAGGATCGGATGACTTGTCATGTTCAGCGCGTACTAATCCTAATCGAAAGAACTTGCATGAATAACATATTTCACCGAGTTGAAGATCTGTAATAAACATCCTTAACTTTTTTAGTGCTACTTGAAATTCAACCATTCGTATTCTCTAAAACATTAACGTGCTGTTCTGTTTCAATCTTTTACGGATGAAGCACCATTTGAGACATGGACACCTCGAGCAAAAACATGAATAATCTCTAGTTATTTATTAATGGTTAAACATCAAGTGTAAATGTATGTTTGAGGGTTACAATTAGAAGAATACGTATGGGCCCATTCGTTCGAAACAATATCGAAAAATATTGACCGATCATGATTTTGGCTGACTATACCTGTTTACAGAAACGTTCCCAGCGGGAGGCTTGACTAAAATCTACGGAAAAATGTTTGTTAGCATCAGCCAATAAATCTTTTAGGTAAAGCAAAGGCAAACAGATTTTACAAACGAATAACGATCTCAAATGCTGCTTGTAGTTAAAAATGAAAAACCCAAAAATAGCATCGATCGAATGGATTATCATGGACTTCATTACATATGTTTGGACGCTGGTGCAGCAGCAAATCCGTGGATCTCGTATAACCAATTATACATTATCGGCAGCAATATCTAGCAAAATGCGGCAGTCACCTACCATTTCATTTACGAAAAAGCTCGTGTTAGTTGTGGTCTAATGATATCAACCAATCGGGCATCCAAAAAACTTTACAATCAAGGAAAGCCGTGACTTAATAACTTGTGCCACTACTACTGCGATTGGAGATTATTCCACCTTTAATATAAACCGTTAGATTGAGGTTGGCTAGGCCCGGATTTAAGGTGCTAGGCGATCTGAGCACAGTGCATTTTGAAGCCCCCTATTATTGATAGTTTTATAAATTGAGCCTATACAAAATATATTGCAGTAAAAATCAATATTTGACAATTAGGGGTGATTAATGATTGTTCTGCGAAATTGGCATTTATAAAAATTAATTATGTAAGAAGTTAATTTTTAAAAATACTTTTTATGGATTTTTAGTTTATTAGAGAAACAATTTTAATACTTAAATGAACCCTTAATACAACGGTAAAATCATAACAGAAGCAACATATTTTTAGAACTAATGTTCGTAATGATAGTATCATCACAGCATACCCACTCGATTGTCGGCACTTGTGTTAAGGTGTTATATTGTCATCGTCATTGAAAGCTGACAATAACGAGCACGGTATATCATAGCATACCTGTTGTTCCAACAGTCCGAGAATCCAACAATATTTGCGAGAGTGCACCTACTGGATGTTATTATACTGTGGTATCATATTGAAGCAAAACACATTTGGAAAATTTAAGAAATTGGTACAAATTAACCATACTTATATACGGTATTCACAATAAACTATCATTTTATGATATCTAGTTTTTTTAGTAATACAATACTAATAATTATGGTTTTATATTTATTTATAATACGTAATATACAGATATTACTTTTTAATTAAAAATGAATAAAGTATTATTAAAATTATTATTATTATTATTTCTTTATTTCTAAAATATATACTATAACAAATAGAGAAATCTGTAGCGGTGGGTGCATACGTCAAACCCGGGGCACTCGCAGTACAACACATGACGATATACTGCTTTAATGTGTGCGTAGAGTATGATAGCGATATACTAGTTTGTCGTGTGCCCCGATTTTGACGTATGTACCCACCGCCACTGGAGAAATCCCTATATGCGGGCGGCAGAACATTCCAGAGCGAACGTCATCCAGAACGTTAGATGAGGGTATAAATTGACCCTCGTGTATAGAAGGGAATTGATTTTAGTGTTCGACTGGCGTATTGAAATGTGTTTTGTGTAATTAGTAATCAAATATATTAGTGAATAAATAAATGTTTAATAATTGTTGTTTGTAATTTATTTAAGTACGTTAAACAGCTTATAATTACAGTGTTAAATAATTAGTTAAGATTAAATTGGTTTATGTAAATAATATTTCTCTTACTAATAGACGATTAAACGGCATTGTTATTATTTTAAAAAGAACGTTCCAATACATTTTGAAACTGGTAATAGAAAACTGTAATGCGGGAATTATATCCAAAGCGTTACACCAATTTCGGCTTCAAATTTCTCCCAAAAATTCTAATCGCTTAGAAACTCTCTGACTATCCTGTAGCTATCAAAGATTACAGATTTCTGTATTTTATTTATTGTATGGTCTGGTAAGAGTGGTAAGTGTAATTATGTTAAACCTGTAATTGTGGATTTTGGTATTAACTAGTCTAGTCGTTGAAACAATAATCGGAACTGTTCTTATGTTTGTGGCTCTCCAATGGTTTTTAATTTCAGTTGCTAAGTGTGTGTAGCGTCTTATCTTCTCTCTATATGTGGTAGTGAGGTTTGTATTGTTAACTACTGCAAAGTCTATGGGTAAGACGGAGTTTGAGGCGGTCGTATCAATTTCCGGTTTTTCAAGATCATATGCGTGTCGGCCATGTAACGGTTTACAATTCAAGTGTGTATCTTATGCTGTTCAGTTTGTTTGGTTTCGTTTTGTTGTTGTGTTTTGTCTTGTAAATTGAGTGCAGTATATTTGTTGTCCGCGTTACATAGTATTTGTACAGTTGCGATTCATCTTTTTTTTTTGTTGTGAAAGTATGTTCGTAGAGCTATGATCTGTTGATTGTGCAGATTGGTCAAATCTATGATTTCTATTCCACCTTTCTTAGTTGGGAGTGTAAATCGTTCGACGTTAGAATGTATGTGGCGCATCCGGTGATTTGTTAGTTCTGTTCTAAGAAGTCTTTGGAGTTTTTGGGTCTGTTACTGACTACTTTATAATAACAAACGAGTAGGTTAACGAAGCGATAGCATACGTGTTTATTTCTTTGACTATATGTTTGGTGTTAAGTTTTGTTTTTAATATTTCTTTTATTTTAGTGTGGTCTACTCGTTTAGATTGGATCACTCCAATTATTATTATTATTCTCTCATATGCATAGCTTCGAAGATTTTAGCTAGTACTGTTGAAGATCCGGATTGCAACAAGCATTCTAGGGAATCTTCCACTTGATTATTTAGTACCTAGGAACTTTCTAATGATGTGGGCTGTTCCTAGTATGGCGGTTTTCTGTAACTCATCGATGTTAATATTACCAGGAATCTTGCTTATATGTTCTTCATGTCGCTTACTTGTTGTACCTAAAGCACCTATTATGACAGGAACTACTGTTGCTTTTGTTTTCCACATGCGGCTAATCTCTATCTCTAAGTCCTTATATTTACTCAGTTTTCCAGCTTCTTTTACGGCTATATTAAGATCGTCTGGAATAGCTACATCTATCAATAGGCATCTTTTGTTGTTTTTGTCGTAGTAAACTATATCGGGCCTATTTGCATTTATAGTTCGGTCTGTGTATATAGGATCGTCCCACATGACCACGATGTTGTTATTCTCAACGACTTTTTTTGGTTGGTGTTCGTACCATTTCTAACTTGTTTCGACGTTTATTTGGCTAAGTAGCTTCCTGTGTATGTAAGTTGCCACACGACTATGACTGTTAAGGTATTCTTTTCCAGCTAAGATGGAACAGCTTGAGCTAATATGGCTGATATATTCATCACATTGGTGACATAATCTGCATTTAGGGTCTAGATTTTGATTAAGTATCTTCTTCTGGGAGTATTTTGTATTCAAAGCTTGATCTTGCGCAGCAACTATCAAGCTCTCGGTTTCACCTTTTAGTCCAGCTTTTTTAACCAACTGAATGTTCTCTCTTTACTTACGAATGGTTTGTTGTGTATGTTAGTGGCGAATTGCCCGTGCAGTGGTTTCTCCATGTATTTTTGAATTTTTTCTTTCATCATTATTTCTTTAATTTCTTCTTTTTTATTTGTTTTGTATTCGTTGCGTATCTTATTGTACGTTTTGGTAATGGCATACTTATTCTTGCTGTTTTCGTGTTGTTCGACCTGGGCGATGTTGTACTTATCTTTCTTCTGGTTTATGTAGGTACCAAGTTGTACCATTGTTGACTTGTAGGCCGATATGACCTGGATTAGTCCTCTGCCACCTTCTTTCCTTGGTATACATAAGCGCTCGACATCTGCTTTTGGGTGATGCATTCCGTGGAATGTAAGACGTTTGCGCGTTTTTATATCTATTTTTTCAAGTGCTTTTTCGGTCCACTCTACTATTCCGAAGCTATATTGTAGTACTGGTCTGCTCTTCATCTTGTGGAGCTGGGTTCAAATTTAACAACAAGATTTTTAATATCAAATACGAAAGTTCTAATATGTAAAAAATGAAAAATATTTTTGTACACAAGAAGAAATGTTTATTTGAAACGGATTTTTTTAAATTATTTATAATCACTGTAGTATATAATTTTTTGGATAAGATCAGAACACATGTGTTTCTCATCAAAATAAAATTGTGGGTAGACTACAAGATATTTCGTTATTATTTAACCATTATTTCTATTATTTAAAAGACAGTCTTGGAAAACTTAATATTCACTACTTTTTGAAAAGTTGCATATAAATGATTTATTCAATTAAAACTAAGAAGGTTGCGAAATTCATCGATCAATGTAGATCAAGTAGATTTGTCATATAAAGTGCCATCATCACTAGGTGTTCAAGAAAAAAAATAGTTTTCGAAAACGAAGGCCCATGCACTCGAGTCGCTTTCATTCAATTCTCCGTCAAGATCCCTACAAAATAGATTATGCGAGAGGAGTTTTTGTTGCCAATAGTTTTACACCATTCTTAAAAATGCAATTTCTGCGATTGCACTGAGCAGAATCTTTTTTCAAAAAATTCTAAACGCCAGAAATTACCCAGGTCTTTCTGAAGAGGATATGAATTTCAGCGTAGTTTCTGCTCACTTTGTACCACGGCGCTAATTTTTGCAACAGGATTGGGAAAATCATTAGCCAGATTTTGTTTGCAACAATAACACACTTCGGTAATAATATTTTATGTTAAGGCGAAGAAAGATGTGGGAAGAAATTGATTTAAATGAAACGTAGAGAACGAAAGTATTGCGGTGATATCAAATCACCGTATTGAAAATTTTAGCAACAACGGAACGGAAACGTTAAAAATAAATGGTTCACACATATCAGATTTAAATTAAAAGAGGGACATGCTATGTTATGGCATAATTAATATAAAGGCTATACATAGGACCATAGTCAGGTTCATTTATACTTAAATTAAAAATTAAGATTAAAGATTTCATGCAAACATAACCTAGCTTTCTTATGCATAATAATAGGTTTCATTTTCAGAAAAAGGATATCAATTAGTTAAAATGCTTGATCATAAATACGTTTATGCAACCCAAGTTACACTTTGGGACGGTTTCCCACTTGTTAGGAGAAAGTAATTTCCATATTTAAATTTACAGATTACGATGTTTAGGCCAGCTCAAGTTTATGTTGCTAATTAGCTGAAATTAGATTAATTAGGTCAATCTTATTATGACTCATATAATACAATTAATTTTAATTTGTTTATAAGATTTCTAATCACTTCAATTAATGAAGGTATTAAAGGTATCGTTCGTGTTGATATGACTCTTATCCTGCTTTTCCTCACCGTTGTTTTGATGTAAGTGCTTAGAGCATTGTATGTTGGACATTTTGAGCATAAATTGATAAACATTGACATAATATTTAAGCTGGCACTTGTATATGCATTAATTGGTGTTCGTACTCTAAAAAAATTATGTTTATAGTAAATTGTAAAGATGTTTATATGGAGAAATTTTTTGTATTACCTGTGTCATGTATTCATGTAACTAGTTTGTAAAGAATGAACCTTGATTTGTTGAACTTTATATGTAATTAGATCGTAACGAGATATGTACATTGTCAATCGTTTTTCTTGAATATCTTCGTTACGATACATTTTGGGACAATGAATGTATTATACATTTTTGATCTTCGTCTCAAGGGCTACAATTCTATAATAACAGAATTAGGATTAGTGATAAAAAAATAACACCTGTGCGGGATTAGTGACGTCACGAGCTTACTCGATGTTTCATTGTTTTGAAAAAGTGTCATAGTTTTCGTTTGTTCTGGCATAAACTATATAAGCTGAGGCAAATTGTAACAAAATCAGTCGATAAAACGTAGAAGGCAAAACTTATGCCCGGCTCCGGATAGAATCTGTAATTAATTTGAGGTTATATTTCAATCATAGGTTTTTGACATAAATGTCATCGTATAAATAAAGTTTAAAATTAAACTAAAAGTGTTATCTGAACAACTTTCAAGGATTAAAAGAAGATTTAATTATTGTGTAACAATTATTGAAAGTGGAAGTGATTGTTTTAATAAATTCTGATTGAATTTATTTTTTGACATCGATCTACGTATCGACGATATTTTATAAACAAGAAGTCAGCTGATTGGTTTCATCGCAGTGTTACCAATAAAAAGGATTAACTTTTAAAAAGGGGAAACTATATCGTAATATACAAGGTTGGTTATAATGAATGATTCTTGTTAATTTCATGAATAATAATTAACTTGTAAAGTTCATCCTCAAATATAAAACTATTTGGTTTAGTTCAGTAAGTTCTTTTGAGAATTTATTTGATTTGAAGTAAATAAAACAACTAAATTTCTTTTATATAAAATTTATTTTCATTTGATGAATATTTTTATTTATAAACAAATTTCATTTGTGTTGGTCTGTTCAAACGAATGACCGTACTGGCCCTATGTCAGGTCACTACAATTATTTCTAACTTTTGAGCAAACCTGAGAAGTGTTTCTCAATTATCAACTGTATTATTTTGAATAACATTTTTTTTTACTTTGACTTTCCATTTGAATTTTTATTTTGTTCGTTAAATAAAGTTTATGTGTTTTCAATTTTACATATGTGTTTAATTGCTGTTAATACAAGCATCCAACGTTCTTTTCTTTTGAATTCAGAGTTTAGTAGCAGTTGTCCAGCTTGCAGGAGCTTTAGTGCTTACGATATAAGTTTTTCTTCCTTTCCAGGCATAAAAGTAAATAAGAGTCTCGTAATTCAAATAATTTATGCTGTACTGAGCAAACCTGAGAGGAATAAAGAAAAATATCTGTGGTGTATTCTCATTTCAATCCACCGTATATAATTTATGTTTATCTTCAAAGATCACCGCAGTATACGTTATACACAATACAGTAAACAAACGTAAAACTAAAGATTCTGAAAAAATGATTACTAAATGGAATCATTTCATGAAAGAATCTTCAAGGAAATTTAAACAAACTTTACACAATGATTACTGTTATAGATGATTTCTTCTAAATATGTCCACACCTTCTTAATCTTTATTAATACACAAAAAGTAATTAACATCTACCTGCTGGTTGTTAACTGCCTGTTTAAAGAAATATGAACAAGCTCATTTACAATATTTTGCAAACAAGTTAAAAATGTAATAATAATTTAAATATTCTTTGTTTCTCAAACCTACCTTCTCAATAAAGATTAGTTTACTATTTTTAAACAAGAGAAATCAAATCTAAAGAATTTCTGAACAAACCAATAAACAGAAGAAGCATCGTCAAACTGAAATCACCTCATTATCCATTCGTACAATATCAAATCAAGTTTTATGTGTGGGTTCTCAAGGTTAAAAGTGTTATACACACTTAACAACAATTAATATTCAAAACACCACCGTTTAAATGCCAAATTACAAATTCCACTTACACGTGTTGTCCTACCAGCCATAACACTATTATTACACAAAAATACTATAAAAAGAATTAAAGAAATCATTAAGAACGACTTAATGAACTTATTTAAAAGATGGAATAAATTAGAATTTCAAGGATGTAACATGAAAAACACAACAACACTTAAAATAAGAAACAAATTTACAGTAGATAAATAATCCAAGTTCTAGTAGAAGGAAAATGCAGGTTTTATCAAAGAAATATGAAACACGGCTACGTTTAATGCTGTTAAGCGTGCAAAAACAGGTTGCAATAGTTAAGCGCAATAAATTACGACTGAAACCAAACATTTACTTAACAAGATGATCAAAGTAAAGTTACACAGACGTTGTCCTCTTATTAAGCATCAAACAGTGCAACATAGAGAATATATATTTCCCAGTGGGAGCTAAATGAAATTAATTAGGGAAAATGTAGAACCCGCTTGGATTACGTGTTATTACCAGGAATTAATATATTTAACCGAGGATATAAAAATTTTATTCCGAGATTTGCGCATGTGAGCGTAATTAAAATTGACGTCAAAAGAGAAGCAAATTAGAAACAGTTTTAAAACATTTTTATTAGTGAATAAAGCAATGTATGTAACTCAATAAACACGAGTTAATTAAAATATATTTCAGTAGTATTTTCTATATAACTAATGATGCTGATAAATGATCCATTTTATGAGCTCTTTGATTTTGCGAACATGTAACATAATTGATTTAACATGAAGTAAAGCAACTTCCTACTATGTATGACGATACGTCTATTAAAAGTTCGTCTAAAGCATTTTAAATAGTTTAGTGTAGTGGTTCTCAAACATTTAGACTGAAGGTTCTCTTAGAAGTAAAAAAAACTGAACCCCTGACATACATACTGTCATGAGATTTGACATAAGAACAAAATAATTTACCCATTCTATAGTTTTGAATAAACTTATTTATGAAATTTCAAAGCGACACGTTAGATTGGTTGCATAAATTTGAGTGATTTGTCTTTTATGAAGTTAAATATGGTTAATTATAATTAACATGCACACTTGTACACTATATTCAGATAAAGGATATCTGGAAAAACTGATTTTTCCATAGAACTTAGCTAATTCTCCTTGCCTATTAACGATGTGGGAGATGATTATCCAATTTTGCATTTAAATTAAGTTTTACTAGCTTAACTGAGCAATTAATAGTAAAAAATGTGTTTTTATGTTAACGAGATTCTTCAGTTGCATAACTTTCTTGTATTTCAAAATTTTACAGCTCTTGTTTAACTAATTTTGGTAGAGGATTGTAAAGCTACTTCATTACCACATAATTGTAACTATCTTAAATGTAGGGGCTGCTTTTTATTAATGATATCAGTTAAACAACATATGTTGCACTTTTCGTACATTGAGATACTGTAATTGGTATGAATTTTCATATTGTTGATGGCTAAAAACATGCAAATAATGCTTGTTAAGATATGAAGGTGTAAAAAGGTATTTTTAAGTAATTTAGTTAATTAAAGTTTCAAGGAGATAGGGATGTCATTGACATTCAAAAGAGGACTGATTTTGTAATGAAAACGTAAGTGTACTATAACATAGATTGGGAATCTTCTTTACCTATAAGATTATCTAATTAGTATTTGTGTTACTTATAATTTTTAAACAATAATTTGGTTATGTAATAAACATTTAGAGATAAGATTCATAATTAAGCAGTGTTTCTATCGTTTAACTTCCTAAAAGAGAAACCGATTTTTTGGTATCTAGTTTCAATTTTCTTTTTGTTTCGTTTTTTTCATATTTGGTACTTGTTAAATCATAAAATTAAGTTATGTTGTTATTATTGAAAAATTAGTTTGATTATCTGTTTTTATATTACTGTGTTCCTATATAGAAGAATTTAGATTCTATAGAAGTGATCCGCCTGTGAAAGTCTCAATATGAGGAGAGTTAGAATTTTCACTATAATATTGAGATGTTATTAGTTAAAATGAATAAGATGTATTTAATTAAATAAATAAAATAAATGTTTTATTTTGATTTTGGTTAGCATTACTAAAAATGGAAATATAACAACCCAGAGCTTTTCTATTACCCAATAGACTGACTCAGTTTATTTCGATTGAGCATGAGATAAACAAACTAGTGATCTTATTAATACCTATATCTGGAAAGAGAAACTTACTACCACTGCACTTGGAATCCTGCACCTGGACAAGCAGCAATTCTAAACTCTGCATGTGAAGAAAATAAATGGATGTTTGCATAAACATCAAATAAAATAAACACATATATAAATTTAAAACAGACTTTTTATTTTATTTAAAATAACTAAAAAATTTTTATATTAAAAAATATTTCTTTAAAGGTTTTTAATAAAAGAGGAAAATCTTCCTCAAACTTTCTCACATGAATTTGTGGTAGTTATCAACCTAACTAATGGGGGATGTAACTGGTTTCATTTGAGCAAACTTAAATCAAAATAAGTTTATCAAATTAAAGAAAAATATTTACAACTACTAAACAAATCTTAAAATTGTTGAGAAACAATAAACTTGGTTCACCAAGAACGTCTTGAATTTGTCAAAAATGAAATAAAATTTGTTTTATTGATTTGTTTCCAAAATGAAACAAAATCCTTATTGTTTTGACCCACCTTGTATATAACAATTCGTCATGAATCACTTCAAAATGTTTAATCTGTTATCGGTAAAACAGTGTACATTCCAATCAGTTGTAATCCAAATCCATAAATGTCAATATACAAATACATACGAATTTTTAAAATGGAAATAAATAAATTTATCTTCTTCGTTAAATAACAAATCGAGCACAATTCCAAATAATAGTGTTGGAAAGAAAAAATAAATCTTCTTTGATTTATATAACAGGTGAATATTCAAATCACATATGAAAGATGTTTGTTTACTAACAAAACATATGGGGTAAAACTTCATAACCTAACTTATTTTTTAGAAAATTAAATGTGAGCCGAGCGTGGATTCTTCCAATTCGTTTTATCGACTAAAATTGTTCTTTTCCCGAGGTCCTTTTATATGTTTTCGCAAAATATTTAACGGCACAACGAAATTTTTAGAAACACTGGAACATCACAGTCATGACGTCACTAACGAAAACATGTGTTTATAATTAACACTAATCTTATTTCTAAAAAACAGAAAGATAGCTGGGAAAGAGATGAACAAATTAACACAACACACTTATAATCTAAAATGAATTAACTGAGAAACATTAAACTGAGAAAATCAATAAAACCGACTAACGATCACAAATCTCATTAAGACTTAATTACAAGACAAACAGATCAATCTCCAGCTATTACTTTACAAGAAATACTTACATAGCTACCCAAGGTAACTCATACATATGAAGTTTACAGAAAATATTTTCAGTTTAAAAAAACGTAATTCAAAAACTTTATGCTGTTTATGCCGTTTCAGACAACAAATGATGGTATGCAAGTCCAATATAATATAACAACATAAATGGAATCAAACACCAACTAATCTTGTCCAGAACACAGTACTCCAAATGCCTATATTCAAACAACGGTGAAAAACATTAGAATAAACTCAAAATTTGACAAAATTAAAGAATATCAGCAAAGCTGATACCTCCATATACTAGATTAACGCAAATCATTCAAATACAGGAATTCGTAAGTTAAATGTACTGTTATAGACATCACAATAATGATCTGTTTTACATATTTCCAGTGAAATATTTTTCCGAAACTAACTTAGCCTTATTGGGAAAAGAAAAACTTGTATTGGGTTACTTTAACGTCAAACTCAAATCTAACCAGAAGATAAAACCTTCCATAAAAGTGTAAAAACTATTCTCAACATGTAACCTGGGTTACATACAACATGTTTTACTATAAAACAACATAATTAACTTATATCCTTTTTATAAACTATAAATCTTTTAATATGAAATTGAGGTTATGTGCGTGTGATAATTTTCCTAGTTTAAAACCTATTCTAACTTGATAATTCTATCTGTAGCCTAGCATGTAGCCTTTAGATTAAATAAACCTAGTATCCCAGAATGTTTATCTTTTATTTAATGCATGATTTTATTAAATCTGAGTTTACGATCAAATCGTGGCCTTTAAAATGGTTTGAAATTACAATTCGTTATGTAAATTTTCAACCTGATGATTCTATATGATCTCAATATATTTAGCCGGAGCATTTATTTCAATTAAAGATAAGCAATTAGTCAGTTGTGTATTGCATCTTTATGACGATAGTATGTCTGTGATAGATGTCTGTGTTAAATCTAAACAGCCATTCCATATCAAAATATAAGAACACTGCATAATCTATTTTTGTAATTCTTCAATAGATTCTATTAGCTATATCATGTAACTTGCCACGTACCCCACTTTGGAAACCAAAATTGCAATTTTTCTTACTAGAAAACAGTCCTACACTAGCTTATTTGGTGTCTTAGTTGAGTGTTTTTGTACATATTTTTGTGACAACCGGTTTTAGTTGGTTTATTAAATTAATCTAATCGTTTAAATTTAAATTATGGGTAGAGCTGGCTTTGGGAAATGCTCCCTCTGATTGGGGAAAATATCTTTGATTAGTTTTAGAGAAGCGTGAAACTTTAGTTCATTTTATGCATGAGAAAAGACCCCAGAATAAGGAGTAACGTGTATCACGGCAAAATCACAATTTTAAAGATAAAGTCGATAGTATCGTACCTTGTATCTAAACATCATGATGGGGATCCATCGGAGTTCTTAGTGAAGTTTTAATATAATTAAATAAAAAATAACTACTCTGTCTTCTCCACACTTTTTTTATAGCACCAAATATCGTCCAATTGCAGTTTCGACGAACAAAAAAAGTCATTTTTTTCAAGGACCCAAAATAAAAAAAATTAATTTTTCGATGTGCGAAAAAGTTGATGTTAGGACATGATGATGACATTATATTACTTGAATTAAGACTTTTTTACTGTTTTAAATATGTTATGGAAATAACTGTAAATCATTTAAGATTTTAATTCAATAGTTTCTCCTCATGAGAAACATAAAGCCTTAGTAACGATTTTTTCATAAATGGACTCTGACATTCGGAAAATTCATTACGACGTTATGTCGTAAATATGTATTATAAAGGTCAATGATTAATGCAAACTCTTTACAATTGAAATTAACACGCTGCTAATAATAAAGATAAACGTACTTTTTTTGCAATCAGTAGTTACTAATATTAAACATTAAGACTATATGGCTCTGTAACTTCGATCTCAGAGACAAAAAGCTAGACTTACACTCAGATCAGTCCGGTATGTCTGAGTATGGGGCTTATATTCTACAATAGAATAGCGTTGCCGGTATTTTACTACTAGATCCTATAATAATCAAACTTCTTTATATCAAACAAACTCAAAGTAAACTAGTGAGAATGCGCAGAGCTAGCATTGCCATGACGAACAAAAACAACTGTATACTTAATAAACTAATTTGTTTTTGAAAACTAATGTTGACGTAACACATTAGTTGTCATAAAAACTAAAATTCTAAGTCCTAAAATTTTTCCTTAAAAAAAATTGTTGCTAAAAATGTTTATTTTTTCGTAAATTTCTAAAAAATAAAAAATTTTTCATTTTCCAAAATTTACCGAAATCTTCGGTGGTCATTTTGACCACTTTCCCGAAGAGATACAAAAAATGTTTCAACCAAAAGTTTCTTAGAATTTGATGTACTATAAGATTCCAAAAAATTCAAAAAAGTCAACAGGGAAAAAGGCGATAATTCTGTCAGAATATTATAAAATTTAATTCGAAAACACAAGACAAAATCTAATTATATTTATTATTTTTATAAATTCCCCCAAAAGCCACTCGGCATTTTTAAATATCAACAAGATAATAAACCCGACGAGACAAATTTTTTCGTTTCTCGAAGAAATCTGAGTTAGAAACTTACTTCTTGCACGTTTCATTGCTTCTAATTATTAAGCAGAGCCATTCTTAAAACCAAATGTGAGATTGCCAGATAATGTATTATCTGCACGCATATAAATAGCCAAGAACACTAGACACATTCAATGATTATAAAATGAACGGTTAAAGCCACTGAGACGTACACCGCCCGTGGACGCGTCAGTCTGTGTATTTGACCGCTCCGAGAACGAAAGATTGTATATAACCTACTAAAATTTAAGAAGAAGTGTTTGTTCTAACCAACCACACAATATTCTTAACAATAATAACTACCGATGATCAATTTAAACGAATTTATCTCTTATATTTTATAAAAGATGCAAAATGCCATTAAAACCAAAAATCAGAACAAGCTTGTCAGAATCCAATCCCATTATACAGAACTATAAAATTGTCTGGTAAAACATGAATTATATTTTTTAAAAGCTCTTTGTGAGAATATTTAAATAAGGCATAATTAAAGAATTTAATATTAGTTTGTCTCACACAACCATATGTTTGCCTAGAAAAAACCATTAAATGCTGTATGTTTTAGACAAAACTAAATTTATTAGAATGCTAAACGAATTCGTTTTATTTTGAGAAACAGAAAATGTTTTGCGTCCGTGGCTAAAAAGGGAGTATATTTTATAGAAAAGGGTATCTATGTTCATTCTCAACTAATAATTTTATTTTAACGCTCACAACCATCGTTAAAACCATACAAATTCATTATTACAAAAACTATTGATCACAATATTTACAATACTGTAAATATGAACATTAAACATAAAAAAGGGCTGAGAGCAAACCCGATTCCTATTGTGCACTTTACTTAGAGTAGGGATACCGGAAAATAAGTGCTGGTATTGTTAAAATCTTACAATACTGATTTTTAAAAGATAAATAACAAAATCTGGTTTAAAATAAGTTCCATTTCACATCAACATCAACAAATACATACATATCTTAATTTCTTAATTACAGCATGAACTCGAATAAGATATCAGTCATATAGTAACAAAGCGGCAAAGACTAGCAGCTTCTGGTTTTTTAAATATTTCTCATGCTATCACTTTGATTTCTAATGCTGGAAGTAACTACCTATATATGTTTGTAAATCCAATACGCGCAATTTCCAGTTAATGTAATTATTAGTTTACAATAATCTGTTTCTGGAATCAGTATGTCAATACATACATTAATGTATGCCAGTGGCAATTGCTAGAAGTAAAAACTCATGTCCTGAAACTACCATTTCCTCTAAAAGCTTTATCTGATTCCAATCTCATTACAGACTTTTTTAATTCTTTTTCTCTTAAGGGAGTTGTGGTGGGATAGTCTGAGCCAAAAGTTAACGATACTAGTTTTATTAGAATGCATGTGAAAGCAGTTTACTTTTTTATTAGTAAAAATAAAATAATATTACTATGTAAACACTAAAAAGTAAAGAAATCTCTCTAAAATATACATAAATTATACGCTTCTAGAGTAGTGAAAAAGTGACGACGTTGCCGTAAAGTGGCACAACTATTTTATTTGTTGTTCTGATGAAAACAGATTAATGCACTAAATGACGTTGACTCAAGTTTTGTGGTTATCTTTGAACATTTTATGTATATAAAACGATGGATGAAACACTATTTATTCAGATTAATTTAAAAAGTAGCAGTAAAAAAATTCCGAATTAGTATGTATATTTTTATTTAACACAACTAATTTTGTTTTCGAGATGTAAATTACGAGCGGCCAGTGGTTCTGCATGTAGCTATATAGCTACATAAATATGCTTTATAGCTACTATAAAGCATTTAAGTTTCACGCTCGTTTGTTGCAATGCAACGTTGTTACTTTGCGAGCTATATCAAGCGTTTAAAAGACAAATTCTTCGTATTAATTCTTTTTTGCCAAAACTATCTTTTTAACAAATTTGAAACTATAACGACACAATTTTACAACGTTTTTACGTGAAATGTTCTGGTGTCAATTTATTATTATCATTCTTTATGAAGTTATTATAATAAATGTATCGACAACTTACCATGTTGCATAAGATCGTGTGTTATTTTCAAATGCAATTTATGCATAAACAAACTTCCTAAACATTAAAGATTTTTCAGAAAATAATTTTGTGCATTAAAATCTATCAACTGCACTCATTTCTTTTACATTATCATCATTTTTATTAATTATTTCTTTAAATACTGTTTAAATCTCTTAAAATCAACTGCTTTAAAATCAATAGCTATAGACTTATAAATTTTAACTGCATGTATATGAAACTTCTTTGAGAAATAAATGCTTGACGAGATATGTTTAACATGACATTAAACCGAGTATTTACGGAGTGCACACATCACTTAGGTATCAATTAAGATTTAAGAATTAAGATTAAGAGCGCTGGTGAACGATCCCAATTCATGCCTCCAACGCTCTTCCATTTTCAACTAATCGAACTCAGTTATTTTATTTTAGTTATTATCTCGAAGCAAGCTATAAATAAATGGACAACACCAATTTTGCATTTTCTCTAAACGTATTTATCTATTTATCATCTGCATCGAGACAAGGCAAATAAATGAAATGGCAATACCTAAAGTGAGATAGAACAAGGGGTTCTGAGACCATCTTTTTTGATTAAAACTAAAAATATCTCTATTAGGTATAGTAACTTTAAATGCGAGCAAGTTTTTTGTAATAAAAATATATGCTGATTAATCTAAACAGCATATACCTTTAAACAGTTTAAAGCTCAAGTCAGAATCTAGACAATTCCTAAATTGTTAGCAGAGCCGATCATCTATGTCCGTTCGTTGCCAATATGTACTTAGTTTGTTATCATTTTTTGTTATCACAACTGCAAAATAATAAAAAAAAGGGTTATGAGCTTACTGTGGCAAACAAATAAAATTAAAAAAAACTCAAAGGAGATTGAAACGGGAAGAAGATTGTTAGTTAATAATTCATTTAGCCTGAAAATGGAGAGTGTGGTTCGAGTATCATCATTTTTCGACGGGTAAATAAGTAGACAGTGCTTGTTTTCGCCGACAATTTTCTTTTAAGCAAAGTAAGTGCGTTTTATTATTTCTGATATTAATAAATAAAGACAAATTAAAAACAAATACCTAGAAACAATCATAGAAATCTAATTATTAAGAATATTAAAGTAAACATTAGCATTTAGTATTATTTTGGTGTAAGTTTGCTTGAACTCAAAGTTAAGTCAAACAGACGGTTGTTCGATCAGAAATTGTTTAAATTATTATTTTTAACATTTCAATTTTCAAACCTTCATTCACATTTATACATTTTGCCCAAAACAATTGGAACTAACGAAATTCGATAAGAGTGACGTCAGCAATTTTTAAACAATGATAAAAAATATTTCTATAAAACATTTATAAATAAAAAAAATAAATACAAAATTTCTATTCTAAGTACGCAGAAATGTAATGTATGAAATTGTGAACAAGCTGATACAAAATACTTGTATCCTTAATCAAAAAATAAGGCTGTAAATCAACGTCAATGGTAGTTGTCACTTGAATTGCAAAAATGTTAATTACATCTTAATTACACGATTCCAAGCTACAATACCATTCGGCACAGCTACATTACACCAAATTAACAACTTTCTTGGATACAATTTCCTGACATAAAACTCAACACAAAAGGAAATGCTTAAAAATAGTTTTGACGATCAAACGTTTTGCTGATGCAACTTTGACTCAAGATCTTTATGTCTTAAAACATCTTAAAATTATTGATCAAAACTCATAAACATAAAACATAAATTCAAAAACTGAACTCATTATTTGGCCGAAAAAGAAAAAACTCAAATTAATCAATTTTTGAAATCAAGTAATTTAATTCTTTATAAAAATCTAGCTAAGTATTAATAAGTAGGTAAAAGTAGGTATTAATAAAACCTGAACTCATTATTTGGCCACAAGAGAAAAAACTCTAGGTAATAACCCTTTTTATTTGTTTTCAGGTGAATTGCATCCCGTAACGAGTTGAATTCATCGCTAGATGCAAAATCCCTCCTGCGATGGAAATCAAAATATTTTTTTCTAAACAGCTGATACTGCATCCTACACTTGCTTAAGTAGCTCGAAAGTGCATGTATTAAATCTTAAGACTAAAATGTTTAATTAAAGAATCATACATCTTGAAATTTAAATTTTTAAAAGTTAGGTCATGTTTAACAATAGAAGGTAAAGCTCTTATTTTCTTATACTTGCCTATTTTTAAGAATAATATTGTGTGTAAAAGATTATACTAAATAAATTAAAAACTTCCCTACTAATTTTGTTTTTGTTTTTTGTTGATAATTTGTGTTTAATCAAATTTTTATTTCCTACGTTAACATCGCACGCTTGTGAAAACATTGTGTCTGTGAAAACATAATAATAGGCAAAAAAGCAACTTGCAAGACGTGCATACATTTTAGGTTAATAAACTTGCACAATAAGATTAAACAATAAGGTGCCACAAATACAGACACGCAAAATTATGACAACACTTTTATGTGGACTAACGCGTTAGAAAAAGCTTTAGGTGGGAAATGGAAAGCTGGAGTTATTCATTCGGTTTGTTTAAATGGCTATGAGCGCTTTTAAAATTGATAGCGATCAAAGATTTAAACTCTCTCTACACTACCTTTTTTGCGCTACACTTTTTTATCGCTTCAATGCTTTTGATGTATTTGAGCTCACGTATTGGAACTTAATATTGTGTAAATCAAGCTGCGTATTGGGATATAGTTATTAGCTAAACTTTTAAAAACGTATTAATTGATTATGTATTACATAATTAACAACAACACATTTTCGTTATAAGAAGATTCTGATATTTCTAAATATCGCATTTGTTTAATACACTATTGGCCGGTTTCACAAAGCTTGATTAAGTTCTGATTAGCTTAATCGTGATTAAATTTGAAATTCAGAAATTCCATTGGCTGATATATAAGAGACCTGAAATTGTATCCAATTATATTTCTGGATTTCAAATTTAATCATGATTAAGTTAATTAGAACTTAATCAAGCTTTCTGAAACCGGCCATTTATCTTCTGGTTGCACCATTCCAGCTGTTATAGCTGACGGACAGGTTGTCTGTATTGTTAATTATCTATTATAAGTTAATATAGATTCTAAAGTACTTTATAAAGTCTTGTTTATATCCAGACAAACAAATTGATTATTTATTATTGATATCTGTATGTATGCATTATGTGGCGCTATTTTGAATGATTATACAATGGTTAGTTTTATTACAGGTATTTTAGAATTGATAAAAGAGCATTTTCATTCTCCTCACTTTTATTTGCAAATGCGTATCTAAAAAGTAGTTCGTTTTACTAAGTAGGTTGTCTATATGTTGTTTTAAGCTGATTTTTAGCTTGATTAAACACATTTTTACATTAGCATTGTGACATGTGACAGCATTTGACTGTTTATGTTATGTATTATCCTTTTCTCCTTCCCCTGTGTTTTTCGGGTAGCTCCCTACAGAATGTCAAAAAAACCTGTCCGCTTCCTTTGTGTTGTATATGTCCCCTCGGGGTTTGGGTGGAGTTGTTTTGTTTTTACGGATTGGGTGGATTTAGGTCGCGTTCTTTTTTTTTGGCGTGTCACACTATTTTCTGTGTACTTTCGGAATAGGAAGTACTCTTTGATTACTGTCGCCAAAACAATATTCCCCTGACAGTCTTGACAAATTTATTACAAGCCGTTTCTTGTAGTAAATCGGTTGTTGTAGGTTGAATGATTTTAGTTTGGTGTGTTTGGTCTTTAGTCAGGCGCTTTAGTCCAGACAGCCCTATTGGTCGTGTACCACGTTGTCCACATTGTAAATACAGTATACAGTAATATTTAATGTGTACTTATGTAACGTTTATATTATTGTACTTTTACTTATATAGTTCTGTAGATTATGAAATTAGATATTAGAGGTGCGGTTTAGATATCCGACATTCGACATTTGGGTATCCGATGGTGGTGTTACAACTGAACACTGTTATAGGACAGATCTCGTTCGGTGTCGGCATTGTTCTGTGAAAATTCGCGCGGCTTGACGTTTTGTAGTTTCAACATTAGAACCATTATCTGGTCTTCCTAAGACTATGAAGTCAAAGTGTAAATAAGATTTTTTTTTCGCCTACCTGATCAGAAAAAGCATTCTAAATGTCCTGTTTTGACAGCATTTAAGCACTAATGACAGCAAGTGGGCATTTAAGGTTTCTTTTCTATTTGCGTCAAATAGATAACCTCTACAATGCAACTAAATGGATAACATGTAATGAATTTTTTCAATAATTAAAAGTTTAATATTATTAGCTATTATTTAGTCTTTTTGTTACTTTAATAGTGCGTAATATTTTGTTAATAAATAGATGATATTATTAGAATTATTTTATTATTATTGTTTAAAATTGGAACAGCAAAACACACATATGACTTACAAACCGAGCACCCCTCTTTTAAATACCTCTAGAACTCGACCACAGGCGTTTTGGGTTACTGTACATAATCCAAGTGCTCCATAAGTCTAGAATGGACAGTACCACTCAAACATCGGAGGACTACGCATCTTATATTTATGGTCTTATGCTTATGTTATTTAATATTATTAAAAAAAATCTTTTATAACACATAAGTATCTTAATTTAAGGTAAGTTGAGTTACTGTTTAAAATTTGGAGTTCCATTTTAAAGTATAATAGCAGGTAGGCGAAAAACCTTTGTATGTCACTCGAACAGAAAAGCATTTGCAGCCCTTAGTTATCTGCTGCCCTCGCTCCTCGCTACGCTCGGGCTTCAAACCACTACGGGCTGCAAATGCTAACTTTCTGCCCTTTGAGACACAAAATACTATTATAGGCCCGCTAGGGTAGCAAATGTTTTATTTAGAATATGTATTTGTTATAGATTGATTTTGTTGGATCGATTCTGCAGAACGAAAGATCTTTCTATAGATCCTAAAAAGTAAAGGTTATTACTACTTTCGTTAGTTTATTTACTGCAAATTCAGAACATCAGTTCTGTCCTAAGCGTATTGCCCAGCCTCATCAATGAATATAGACGAAAGGATAACAATTTTTGGTGGTTAATTAACAATATTCAAACGCTGGAGTTTTGCCAGTGATGTCTAGTATGAGTTAGTCTGTAAGGTTAACCAAGTTGTCAAGTAGGAGGGAGTTCTTTATTTATGAAAAAATCCACATCAACTAATAACAAGGTGTCTTTAAAATGATTTTCTACTCTTTTCATCAGAAGATACATAAAATGCTTAAATTTTATAACTTTTTCAAAAACTCACGTACAATAGATGCACGTAGTTGTTCTATAAACCAAAAATTTCTTATCATTGGAAATATGTATATTGGAATCTATGTCGTTGGTTCAAGAATTTCCTTAACACAGAGGTTCGACACAGAAGAAGAGTTCGATTGATTATTTACTGTAAGAACTATTTTTAATTAAAAGTAAAAGTATAAGAACAGAATTGCATATTTTCTGGAAAACAGATAAAAAGTGTTTTAGAAATAGAAAAAAAACCGATCTATAAATAAGGTCAAAAACGTACTGGTAGGAATAAGTTCAGCACCGCTACCTTCTTACTTACGTTAGTTAAGAAGGAGAGTTGTTGTCGGTTAATAAATTAAAAAGTTAAAAAATAATTAATCAAGTAATGTGGATATTAAGTGCATCATTAATTTGCAGTTATCCACATTCATTTTATTTCACTACTTTTCTATTTCACTCAAAATATTGGTAGAAAACACTTTGCCTTATCCATCTGAGCTGATAGTTCGCTATGACACAAACAACTATATCTAAATACATATAGATTATAGCAAGCGGAAAAGAAAAGAAACACTTTTAAATTGGGCCTAAAATAGTTCTACAAGTAGATCTACTAATATCTTTGGCTTTAGAGTTATTGGCGTCTTAAGATATTTTTCCTTAGAAACCAAGAGTTTGGTCTATGTCGGTAACACAGAGACTTAATGACATTAAACTGATATAAATGTTATACCGAATTTTCTGGTAGGTATTTCGGTATTTCATGCAAATGCAAAAAAAGATGCGACGGTGCATGTGGCTACAGGAAAGCTGGCTTGAAGTGTTCTATTGTATGTGGATTCTGTAGTGACTAATCATGCAAAAATGTACCAATGTTCGTATCGAAATCGTGGAAGATGAGTAAATTTGATCAATGGAAGACCAGATTCTTAGGAGCATAGACAATTAGTTAGAAGACAACATCGAGGACAAACACTGTAATGAAGACGTCAACATCAACCGCCCCGGAACGTCAAAAAGGAAAAAAATAAAATGGCCGCGAACATAAATTACCAAATATTTCCTCCGTTGTAGCTCGTTAAATATTAGACTTACAAAAAAAAGTATTTATATAAAAAATGTTGAGAATTTTTCTTTTTCAAGTTCTTTAGACATGTTTTTCGTACGATCAACCATTGGGTAATTATTTTGAAACAGCTCATTTTTGCATCTTTCATACAAGATGGCGACTCATGCCTCCACTCCTCAAGGTCGAAAATTTGAATTTTTCATACACCGCCGTATCTGAAAATATCTGAGAGTAAGTTGTCCATCCGTGATACCTTGAATAATATTTGCAGTTCAAGATAATACTGTAACGAACAGGGAAACCACGTGAGAGTCTTCGCCGTATTGACAGCTTTCTGCAGCATGTCAGAACCCGCGTGCGGAACGTATGACTCATAATTCACGAGAATAATCCTAGTACCTTCTAGCAATCCTGGATACGATATATAAAGCGCCGCACATGGAAGGAGTGATCAGTCGGCGAGTTAAATGAATACGCGCATCGTGAATGAGTAAATGTCGGTGTATATAAATATTTGTGTAATCCAATCACAATCCATCTAATGTAGTCTAAGTTGTTAATAATAGTTTATAGTTGTATATAATTGTGTTGTAATTAGTGTTAAGGTAAATATTTTCCTTTGTTAATAAACGATTAAAACAGCACTTTTAGTATTATTTAAAAAGAACGTTACAATACAAACGGCACGAAACAGTACCTCAGAAATATGCCTTCTGTCGCAACACGGTCAGTAGAATATCTGGTATACTAAGTACACAAGGTCCTAAATTCTGGATATTTTCACTATTTTTAAACAGAAAAGTTTGGAATTTTTATTTTTGGGCCGGAAATAATCTAACCTGCTACAAGTTAAAAATTTGTTTTGACATGGACAAAAGTTATATTTAATACAGTGAATCAACCTTAAACCTTTGTATGCGAGACTCTTTTAACTACAGGAAGACTCTATTATCGTTTTAGCATACATATTATTGTTATTATGATTTTTTCTGAAACTAAATTTGCAGTTTTGAGCGATAGCTTCTTTATAATAAAATTAAATAATTGTTGTTCATAGAATTAGTGTTTTTTCTGCAATACTTATTATTCCTTTAGTAATAAGATTATAAAGATAGTTATGCAGATATAGATTATGGTCCTTCGACTTGTAGATATTGCACAAAAGATTTTTCCCGTTTAATCTATAAGTCATAAATGACTTTTATTAGGAACGAGAAATATAAAAATCCAACAAATAACTTTTTTATATGATTGATACATGCGAAAAGCTTAAGGCAAGTTCTGTAAAGATATGAATACGGATATTCCTATCATCATATAGATGCAAAACGAAACTCATTCAATCACAAAGCGTAAAGGAAAGCGTTCCCCGTATCTGTCAATTTTGCAAGAAAGCTAACGAAAATATATGTCTGCGAAGAAGCAGAGGTAATTCATATTTTCCAGTTTGAGAAAAAAACAAGGAAAGAAAAATAAACATATATATTCGAGCAGAAAAACTCGTCAACAAAGTTATTCAACTCTTCCTTCTCTGTCTTCCCATGCACTTACATTTGGAACAATATTCCATAAACGTTTTGAGAATAACTTCCTAAAATAAATTTATCATGAGAAAAGAGCCCCGATAAAGGGAATTACTCCTTGTCAACCTTGCACGACGCGTAACGCTGTTAGCATTCCCGTCATTTTATAAATTGTTCGCGACTGTCGTTCGTCGACGGACCACTTTTTGTCGTCGGGACCCGCAGTCATCATCAACTGGTTTAGATTAAGTAAGTGTTTATATATTTTATATACAGTATATAAAGTTAAATAAATTTCCAAGGATCTCTAGATGGAGGTTGTTATGGCTGACATATACAGTCAATTTCTCGACATCCACATACACTAATTTTCATATAATCGACGTTTGACACACTATTTCCGATAACCATCAAAACCTTGTAAGGCCGGAAAAGGGTCGTCCGGATGCGTGTTCACTGGGTTTCTCAATCGATAAGGCATCTTATGTAGTTCAAAGCTGCCCTTTCTGATAATGATTATATTGTTCTTGTTATAAGTATAGTATAAAAGAGAAGTTTTGGAGAGATGCCTTCCCTAACAAGAAATGTTAACTTTTCGTTAAAGTCCGTAACTATTGTTACAAATGATTAAATAGCTGGAAAAGGCGGTTACTTTTAGATATCGGCTATCTTTCTTATATCAACTTTTCAGAATCTTAGCATCAAAATGCAAACTGCTCGGAGCGCTAGAAATGACACAGTCAAGCTTTTCATTTACAGCCGAGTAGCTTTAACGTCTCAATGTATAGCTTGATCAAGTTTTCTATGCTTTTGTAACAATGTGGTCATAATAATTGAGTAACTGAGATCAATAAAATACCTTTTGGTGTTCTATTTTCTTTAAATGTACAATTTCTTCGCACTCTCCTTATTCAATTTAGTTACGTGTGTTATCCATGTAAGGGCTTCCAAAGCCAAGATTCTAGGAGGGGGGGTCTACTAAGCATACTACTAAGTATACCTTTACGATTGGACAAAATTTTCCGATGCATTCTCAGTCAATAATTCTACCGGCCAAAGGCAATAAGCACAAATTTTACAATTGCCAATGAGACTATTGGGCATAGCCTACTCTTCAAATTCCAGGAAATTCTTATCCAAGTGCTTCTTAGTATAATGCTATATAGGTGATGGTAATATATATATAGTGAGAATATATACATGAGAATTTTGTTCGAATTTTATTTCGTTAGATCTTTTGATCAATAAAAATGTTAAGTAAATATTTCAATATTGAGAGTTTTAAACTATCGTATGCACTATTTCAAGAGCTGAAGGTTGTATCTTGTCGATTACTGCGAAGTCTTGATGATTTTATTGAGTTTTGTAGAACCTTAATATTTCAAATACTTATAACACGCTTTTTGTCGAGTTTCGGAGCATTCAGAGTCCAGAAATAGAAAGAGCACAGCAAAGATACATAATTACATTGTTGCATAACTCATTTTTGCCATTTCTGCCTTTGTTGGTGTTAATACCATCAGAATTGGTGCCGCTATTATCATGTGTGATAACACATGATGTGTCGACAAATCTCATTCAAATAAGATTAATTTGGTTAGTTTTTAATTGAAGGGCAAAAAAAGTTAAATTTAACATTTTACAAAATGTGTTAACACCGGCACTGATACAATCATTTTATCCTCCATTCATCCATTCATATCACACATAAAACACAATTTTGATCACTTCTCAAAGTCCTTTACAATTCTGCAAATTTTTCCAAAGAATCCGCTTTAACGCACTAAGAACCTAGAAATTTTATTACGGAAAAAGTCAGTACAATCATAGTGACATAAAATTATTTATGCAGATTTTTTTAACGAAATAGGTCACAGGGCCTAGGTCACAATCGCTGTTTTGGCTGTTGTGACATGACCATAAATGTCATAAAACCATGACCATAAATGTAACCGTGACCATAGCAGCCAACAGCGCCCGCACAGCACAACGGCCAATTGACCATATCGTTTAACTCGACTCTTGACCATAACGGCCACCATGACCACAACAGCCACTTTGAAATTCCGCCCCATCTGCCATTTTGCCCAAAACGACCACTGACGCTTATTATTAGCGACGCTGACCATAACGGTCAATTGTTGGTTTTTGTGGTCACAATATTGTTTTAATAATAAGTACCGTTTGTACAGTTGGCCGTTGTGGTCATTTTGGCTATTGTAGTCATTCAACACAGTTGGCTGTTGTAGTCAGTGTCGCCAGCGGCAAAAAATAACTATAACTAGTGAGTAGAGTCAACTACTTGGATATTGTTATTTTAACGTGGAAGACCTTATAAAATAATCACCACGGTTTCCCCTTCGGGGAAACGAATTGAAATACGTTCATTTAGCGCACTGATGCTATTGCAAAAGCTACCAGTACACACTAGCGGTAGCGAGGTATACCTCGTATATCCAAACCTGTACTAGCTCTCCAGGCTAGTACCGGAGTTATAAACGTACTCACTCGTCGGGGCCGTCTACCGGCATAAGAGACGACCCCTAGTCCAGTTCGGACTTTCTCCACAGTTGTGGGACCAACTACCTGACCGAATCCAACCTTAATGTGACATGCGGTCTTCGTTTAATTCTACTAAGGTAGAATCCCGGTATGTACCCGTTAATCTGAAGTTGTCTTGAGCATTGAGAGGCTATGTATTCGCATCAATAGTAGGGCATCCAATCCCGGGATCCCGAACATTTTTCAGGACCGTAAATCCCGGGATTATACACACTAAATCCCGGGATTACAAAACTTCAATATCCATTCCTATTTAAACTTGGCAACTGTGCGAACACAGTGAAGTGATTTATTATTATTATTATTAGTTATTTATAATGCGGGACTTCGTCTGTGCAATGCAATTTTGTTCTATAGAGAGGTAACAAAATACTGAAAATATTTCGAAAGATACCCACCAACAAGACAGGGAAAAAGAAAACGATGAAGATGTTAGTATTGCCGATTTTAGACGAACAATATTTGAAAATGCCCGTGAACAAAGTCTTGCAGAAAAGTTACATAAAATCCTAAATCAGAGTATGGTGTAAATTCCATAAACAAACACATTTAAATGAGACTCTTCTTTGGGAAATGGGCTGATTATGGGCGGGAAAAGGGTTGATTTCGTGAACAAAACTAACAAATGGTATATGATTTTTTAATCGCCATATCACTTGCCAGTGTAGAACCCGAGGGAGGGGGCTTGTCTACAGTTGGAAACTTTTCGCGAAACTCTATTCTAGTTTAGCAGACATCTTGGATGAACGGGTGTTTTTGCTTTTTTAATAATTTGTTTCTATTTCGTTTTTTTATATTTTTTGACTGAGTTTCTTGTAATTAAATATGTAAAATCTTAAATATACTTTTTCTATGTGCGTGTCCAAAAGAGATCTATTTGAATACTGGAAACAGAAACATTTTATTTTTTAAAGTTGATATCAGTGTTGAACAGCTGTTCTTAAAATGACAAACGTTTATTTACATTGTAAATTTGAAAAACAAATGCAGAATTTGAATTTCTAGTGCCGCCAACTGTCAAACTACTTAACAAAGTATCGCTAACAGATTTTATTTAAAACTAAGTTATTTTTTTAATGATTCTAAATTAACGCAAATATAAAATAGTATATGAAGGTTAATTTTATTAAGTTAATTAATGATTTATATTAAATTATATTATGAATGCAGATTCATATAGAAAAATATATCGCTCCGGCTGTGAGTCGAACGCAGGACCCTCCACTGTTTCTTTTCCACATTGTATGTTTGCTAAAATATCTAATTCATATGTTGGCAATGCTGAAAATTCTAACTCTGCATTTGTTTTTCAAATTTACAACGTAAATAAGTTTGACGTTTTAAGACCAGATATCAACCTTAAAAAATAAAATGTTACTGTTTCCAGTATTCTTTTGGACACGCAAAATGCATTTGGACACGCAAATAAAAAATAGTATAAAATATTCCTTTCATAAGACATTTTAGCCCACTTGTCCTGTAGAAAACTCCCCACTACGCGGGTGTAACAAAAATTTGTCTTATTAAACTAATAGTTGAATGTACTATTTTGAGTTTTATTTTAAACATTATGCATATACAATGATTCTGGGATCCGAAATTTGCAATCCAGAAATACCGGGATCGAAAATACTTTTCGAGATTGGATGCACTAATCAATACCACAAGCGCAGTAGCTCTAGACGGCTTCTTTGGATCACAAGACTAGACCTCCGCATCCATAGCATTGGCCAGGGTTCCGATTCCCTCCCCAACTAGGATAAACTTCAGTTGGATTTCCATAATAATAGTACATAAGCGTTGGTGGCCGTTGTGGCATAGCGGATAGTGGAGGGGGGGGTTGTTTTGAGGTGTCCGTTGTAGTCCTAGTGGCCGTTAAGATCAAGGGCAATATCGAGTTGGGCAATATGGTCAAATTGGCCGTTGTGGTTGGTACGCGCTGTTGCCAACTTTAACCTAGCCTAATGGCCAACTGTTGGCCGTTGTGGGCATTTTGGCTGTCGTAGTCACAATGTTTTTTTAATAATTATCAGTTGTACGAACGTTGTGGTCATTTTGGCTATCGTTATCATTTATCAGTTGGCCGTTGTGGTCAGTGTCGTCAGCGACAGCAATACATACGCGTCTGTGGGGTTGTGCGATATGGTCAAATTGACCGTTGTGACTGATGCGCACTGTTGCCCTCTATGGTTGGGTGGTCGTTGTGATCATGGACACAACAGCCAAAATAACAATTGACCGTTGTAGTCAGGTGACTTACTCAAAAATACTACCTAGGTATAATTTAGACCTTTCATTGTGTTGTATATATTTTTCACGAAATATACTGTGGAGTAGTTTAATTATTTAGTTTTAAAAATTACTTTCAAAAATTTGATTAAGTCATTTTGGCAATTGTGACAAGGGTATATTTTTGTTCTTCATATTACGTGCTTATAATAATCCAGAAAAATAAAAAGGGCAAAGCATCTTGAAAATAACTCTAATTCTTTCAAAATATTTTGTTCAGAACAATTCTAAAACATCTTTGCACTCGATTTTAACGTGGCACTAACTGCTACTATGGTAAAGGTAGCAGCTTCTGTGCTGTTTTACCTAATAAGCTCTTATAGGCACCAATCGCTAGGTTTCAAAAATTACAATTTAGGATATTGTGGAATGAAATCAGACTTTCCAAATTTCATTTAGCCTAACATTTCAGCTGGGCAAATCTGCTTTATATTGAATGTTTTAGAAACGCATTTGGAGGAGCTAGTTTCACAATTTTCTTAGTTTAAATGTTTTTATGTAGCTCTTCGAATATGATAAAATATAGTATTTATTTGGAAAATAAAAAAGGGTAAAATGCAGGCAAACGGTTTCAAGGCACCGTTGCAGTACATATGTAAAGAAACTGTCTTTCTTTAATTATTTGAATTTGCCGCCCTCAGCGGATAAAGTAGGAACCGTCTTATACGGTGGGGGAAAATAGATATTGATTTTTAGAAAATTGTGTTATAAGAAAAAGTTGAATATAATTTTGTTAATTATAATAAACTGGAATGAAGGAATTGACAACTTAAAGAATTAACGTTAATTGTCGTTTCTTTATTTACAGGTAGGAATTTGTAGATAGTGTTAAAGTAATAGAAAAATAAAACTTTATTTACAGAGCAACACTTCGTTTATTTAATTGCCAATTCCCAAGAATTAAATTAACAAAATATTATACATATATAATACATGTTGTGCGGCAGCTGCACAAGTTGGTGGTAACATTGTTAGATCAAATTTAGAATTTAACTGTTTCTTCCCGATGAGGTAGTTGTAACTATGGAATTGCAATTCATCTAGTGTCAAACACTTTTGTGCATTATATAAGTGTAGCAAAAATTTCTCACCGAGGCAGAATCAAGCATTTGGGAATCCAGGGGTTTTTATTGCATTTCTGAGTCTCTGAGACCGACGCCCATTATAGAAATTATTACATTTTTCTTTTCATTATTGTTATTTTCATTTTTATCACTGCATTTTTCTTAATAATCCATAAAAGGTCTAGTAGAGAAGGCCTCGGAATCTATTATTCTTGACCTGTTTTTCACCTGATGCGACAATTATGTCTTCAGTAGAAGATGATTCATTGAAAAACTTAATATTTTCCTTTTTTTATAAACCTCGTATCAGTCGTAGCTCAGTTTGCGTTGCAGCTGTGTCCAAAAACTACATATCAAAATGTGTTTTTTATGCCCTGAAATTATTGTCGGAACGTAACATTTGTTATCCGCAACGATTTAAAACCACTAAGAAAAAAATTGAGATTTGGTAGCCATTTTCCAAAATGGCGGCCATCGTACAAGGTAAATCTTATAGACTTTTAGAATGTTACAGGTTTAATGCTTACATGAAGTTGGTTACTTCTAATAAGTCGTTTTAGTAGCATATCATATTAGTAATGAACTTCAGTGTCTATTGGTTATGAACAGGCTTAGGATTTGAGTGCAGAATTTGCATTAACGTATTTACATTGACTGTACTTATAGATAGCCTGGCCCTCCCACCTGTTCTTTTAAACATCTAATAGATAAGAAATGTGAAGTTTTATAAAAATCGACATTCTACGTATTTATTCTTTGTTTGTTGAAATTAACGTAATACATAATAAATGTCAAAATTATCTTTTAATTGTCAAATAGTTTTGATTATTAATTTATTAATTACTTTGTAAAATACTATAGATTTTTGCGGCATTTTATATTTGCACTTAATTAACTGTTTTTATTTTGATCATTTCGTTACATACATTTATTTACAAAGTATCATACAGTTCCTCATTATCGAAGAAAAATTTCTATCAAAATCTGTTTTGTCAGAACAAATGTATTAAAACAAGGTTTTTTAATTCAAAGATTACATACAATACTTTTAATAATTTTATAGAAACATATTGATAACACCTTCTTTAAAATAAACAAGTTCTTTTATAAACTATTATATTTTCATAAGACGATGCATTGCCGAAAGTTTGTATCAAACTGCGTGTTTGATTTCCCCTTCTTAAGAAAATGGTTTAAAAGGTGTCGCCAGTACACTCAGGTTGCAAAAGTTTCTAATATTTTGCCACTCCTGCATACTGAAATCGAAAGCCTGGTTATGAATTTTAGTATCTAGTGCAGTGTTCCTTAAATGATGTTCCTAGAAAGAACTAGTAGTGGGCGTTCCACAGAATTTTGAAAGGTGCTTTGTAAAAAACTTTACCAAAATAAAAAGTGTTCAATCATATGGCTTCCATTGAGTCAACATTTCCGTCTCATTTTTACATACCTGGCGGTATTTATTCTCTAGATGCTTAGGAACATTGTCGCAATCTCAAACTGGTGTACTATATCTAACAATGCAATAGTATATTGTACAACTAGTGTTACAATGACGATGTTTGTAATACGAGCATAAGTTTGCTTAACAAGCCGCGAGGCGGCGAGTTAAGCAATATACGAGTATTACAAAAAGGAATTGTAACACGTGTTTTACATACTACTTTGTCTATTTCGCCTTAATTTACAATTTACTTTAAAGAAATGGGAAAATGTACACGCGAGTATTTTCGATGTGGTAATGTTGGTAATAACTGATAACGCATACAATGACATCCACTGTCATTTTGAAAAAATCACGTAAGCAGGAAAAAATTCAAGTTTAAAAAAAGGTGACAGCTTAGTTGTTTCTTCTGATATAAGATAAAAAATGTTTATTGTAATAGAAACAGTAAAACCTTGATTGAGTAGATGATTGTCTTATCAAAATAATTATTTATAATAAAAATAAGTATGTTTCATTATTCTCGCTGTTATTTCTGAGCATCATAACATTCAAATTTTCAAAACGGCGCCAGTTAATGAATACTTATTAGTACCTATCACAGACAGACTGACAGAGTAGGCTGGCAGCAAAATTTACTTACTGCCAGCCCTACAAATAAAAAAATCACTATTTCCAGTGTCACAAAGTAACCTTTGTATACGCGAAATAGACAATAGTATATTGTACAACTAGTGATACAATGACGATGTTTGTAATACGAGTATAAGTTTGCTTAACGAGCCGCGAAGCGGCGAGTTAAGCTATATACGAGTATTACAAAAAGGAATTGTAACACGTGTTTTACATACTACTTTGTCTATTTCGGCTTAATTTACAATTTACTTTAAAGAAATGGGAAAATGTACACGCGGGTATTTTTGATGTGGTAATGTTGGTAATAACTGATAACGCATACAATGACACCCACTGTCATTTTGAAAAAATCACGTAGGCAGGGAAAAATTCAAGTTTAAAAAAGGTGACAGCTTAGTTGTTTCTTCTGATATAAGATAAAAATGTATTTTTATTATAAATAATTATTTTGATAAGACAATCATGTACTCAATCAAGGTTTTACTGTTTCTATTACAATAAACATTTTAATACATCAAAACTGCTTAACATACAACAATAGAAAATAACTAACCTAACCTCTAAATCTAAACAATGAAAATGAAATTTGAGTAGGGACGGACACGGGATTCACGACCATCAACTTGATCCGGAAAACCAACAATCTTTTCAGCGCATTTTCGTAGGAAATCCGCTATTAACCGCGCTTTGTTTTAATTCAAAGCTTCTTAAAATGAAATATGTTTCATTATTCTCGCTGTTATTTCTGAGCATCATAACATTCAAATTTTCAAAACGGCGCCAGTTAATGAATACTTATTAGTACCTATCACGGGAAAGTGCTTTTCTTTTGGATAATGTGCCCCCAAAATACTTCCGCGGGTTGGTTGTCGAGCATTATTCCTTTCCTTTTTATATTCTTCCTAACACCTTGGTTATGTTCCCATTAGTAGGTAAAAACTGAAAAAAATATTTGATGAAATGGAGGTGTACATCATTCAACTCAATTAAACTTACCTCAATATCGACAAGCGATATACGTTTTGGCTTTTTAATCTAATTTTGATCTTGAAATCAGAATATAGCTGTGTTATTGCTTATTACGCATTTACGTCTGACACTGGACTTCGTTGACAGAATGACATCACAGAGTAGGCTGGCAGCAAAATTTACTTACTACTGCCAGCCTTACAAATAAAAAAATCACTACTTTCAGTTGCACAAAGTAGCACTTTGTGTAACTGTTTTTCGCAAAAACAGTGTCACAAAGTAATCTTTGTATACGCGAAATAGACAAACATATTTGCACCATCATTAATGCATGTTTCAGGAAGGAACATTTGGGCAACAATGCAGCTGTAGAGATAGAAATTTGTGCTCGTCAAAAATTTTTGAGATAAAGATGTGTATTACGCAGTACTAACGTGATGTAAGTAACATCTACTAGAAGGGACAAATTTATAAAAAAAAACGGGATTTTATAGTATTTATAATATTGGGTTGACTGAACTTCCACAATAATGAACTCCAACAGTTTCGTAGTTGCAAAAATTCATTTTTTTTGTGACAGTAACGCGCTTCCTCTATCTCATGTCCATGATTCTGATCACTATGCACCTTCCATATTTATTTCTTATGGTGTACCAATAGTAAAAAATTAACAAATTCAGGAAAGGCTTCATGAAAATCCTTTGCAGCCATTATTATTTCATAAATACGATTAGTTAATATTAATGTACCTCATAGTTGTAAATGAGGAACGTCTTCATTCAATAAGAACAAAATTTATGACATTAAAAAGTCTGGATGTATCGAAAACATTCTAATTACATTGAATCGCCTGTTAGTTTTGAAAAATATTTTCTTTTTACCTCAATAACTATTTAAAAAATTTCTTGGCAACTAACTATGTGTAATCATTTTCTGTCAGTTACATAGATTTTTCCAACATGTTTTGGCAGCCGGTATATAAATTCTAGTTGGGTGTTATTACGAATTACCAGCCGAAGTCGAAATCCCTCTGATTTTTTTGTACTTTGACAAATTGGAATGTTTCCACAATAGATTTATTCTTCTCACGTTTGACAAATTTTCTGGCATTATAATAACATATTTCTTTTATTACTAATGAAGACCTCGTAATAACACGAGAAAGAAGGATGTCATTTCAAACAAGGTAAAGTCAAATGTAATAAAACGTAACCAATAAATAAACATTTCATCTCTGACAAATTGTGAAAGCGGAAACTCCAACCTAATAATAAATTGGAAGAAGAAAGCTCTTCGCGAGAGAGCGACATACATTATTGAATTTAATTTCTATCTTGTCTATATATAGAAGTATCTCGTGTAATCAGAACATAAATGCTTTAGGTAAATATATAAAATTTAAATAAAGATGAACCAGGACTTTTTAATGTAAACGCGATCCGAACATATTTTGCGCAAAAAATAATTCGTTATATGTACTTATACCATACTAGGTTATTTATATACGTAAGTATCGTGAAGTATCTAGGCTAATTATCATTAGTCTAATATTGTAGTACTGCTATACAGGAATGCAATAAGAATAACGCTGATGGGTAGAGAAAGAATTTATCATATAAATATTTATTATTCATTCTGTTACGTTTATTAGGGTAACTTTAAGGGAATAACATAAGAAAAAGCAAAATATAACATTTATAAGAAGAAATATGGTAATCCAGTCTAATGATATTATCGATTGATACAGAAAGGTATAGGGCCCCGTCTGTAAACATAGATGGCGTTGCACAGCAAAAAGCATCGTTGGTATGGGGTAGATGATGATACACGCAACAACGAATGCGTTGCATTTTTAGCGTAAAATTAGGGTGTGTACAAATACAATAATCTGGAATTTATAAAAATCCATTCTGTCAGTTAACAGGTTAGAAATATAGTGTGATACAAATTGAATGAAGACGGTTTGAATTTCGCGCCGTAGGTAGTTGTTAGTATACCACTATTGAAATGTGTTATGTCAAATTACGTCGACAACTCGTCACTTTGACGATTTTATAATCAAGTAAGTTTATTATTTCAAAATTAATTTATAGATTAAGTGACCATTTTCAAATTCCTATTCCAGCGCCTCTAGCGGCGGCGTTAGTAAGCTTTGAGCCGTAGATTTGCATGAAAATGAGCGGACATGTAGATTTCAAGAGGTTAATATTAGCTGCTTCAGAAAAAAACTGTCAATAAAGGCAGAAAATTATTAAAAAGTTATCACGTAAGTGAAGTTACAGAAACAATACCGGATGACAAAAGATTATTATCAGGAAAAGTAATACGAGAAACGCCAGGAGCAGCGAGTGCAAGAAAAATGAAAACATTTACTTTCCGGAAGTGATGGTATTTTCATTTGTTTTAAACTTAACTTCATTTAATAATAATAGTATAATAATATTATTTATTACTTATACACAGATTTTATTATGTATTTCACACGAAACACAAGGAAACAGTTGTTATTGTTTTTACATTGTCATTAGTATGATTTTTAACCTTCAAATATCGTTATCATTCGTTTCAACATGATGACAAATAGCTAAACATAAATACTGATAATATGATTTATAATCATATATTTCTAGTCTTGTAACGGGTACATTTTCCACCAGCATTTAGTATATAGAATTTAGCATTTATTCTTATTAAAAATCCTAAGTTCGGCTCTGCAAATTTCCATTCTTTTTAATATATAAGTGTTTAACAAAAATGGGGGCCGAAGCTTATGCAGTTTTAGAGAAAAGATCGATATTAGCTTTTTTAGATGCCGTGCGATAATTGGTTAAGTAAAAAACATGCGACTCGTTGTGATTGGTTACTTAAAAATCGATCGATATTTAGTTGTGAGTGAGACCTCGCGATTGGCTGATATTCCTACACGGAAATAAGAATGTATTTCTACACGGAAATAAGACCGCGGAGATCAGGGTTGTTGTAGCGTGGCTTCACTTAGCAGACTTGAAAAAGCACGCTTGCTGCGAATGGTCGATATTATGGGGTGTGCGGTTTTATCGTTCGAGTTTCGATCAATAATGATTGATCGATTTTGAAGTAGTGTTTACGGATTACTGTTCATTAATCCCTTAGAATTGAAAGACATTCTAGTTAAAGTGCATTACCGTTATAGTTATTCCGTTAAGTGCTAATCCTTTTGAAAAGGGTTTACATGCACTAAGTTGTGTTTGAAAGACTGGTAATTTCGTATTGCGTATAAATCATAGTGGTTTATTTTTTTGGAAGAATGTGTAATAGCCATTATTTCATTTCATCCGACCTACAGTTAAGTGCCGTTTATTAATGAGAGAAGAATCTCTTGAAGCAATCCTAAATTTAGTGATCAATTTATGTGCGTTTGTACACTAAATACACTAAATTCGGCTTAAAGAAGTTGAAAGCATTTATTATAAGAGAATTAAAACAATTTAAAGCTCAAGAAACATTTTCGCTAATTTTCCGAGGGAAATAATTACAATAATACGTAATAACAAATTAAAATCTTGGGTGTTTTTGTGCCTGACTCTATCGGTTTATGTAATCATATGGGCTGTTGATAATAATTAATTTGGATCGCGTTTTGTATGGAGAATCTACACTTCGATGCTGCGCTGACTTCAACCGCAAGTTCCCCGCATGAAAGGCGAATTTCCAATTTCTACCGAACTATGTGTATGGTATTCCATGAGTTTAATGAACAAAAAAATGCAAGGTACTGTAATATTAAGTAGTTGTTTGTAATTCAAGTATTGAAGAATGTCATAGTTAAGAATTTTCTTTAGGGAAAGCTCTCCTTGTTAGTTAAAAATCTTTAAACTTTAATTGAATCACAATTCATTTATATTGATACTTTCGAACTGATTTAATTTGTCTAATCTTATTTAGATATTCGTTTATTTTTTTGCCCAGAATAAGATGAGTCAGTAATATTTGTGTTAATGCTTTTTGAACAATATTTGTGGTTGATCTAATCAATTTCTTTGAGCTATTTTTATTATTTATGAAAAGTTTTGAATGAATTTTTATTGATTAATTTTGGTACAATTATAACCTAATAAATTTAGGGTGGACTTGTAATAAATATACGATGTGTGTTTTACTTTTATTTACGCAAAGTTGTGTCATTATTATTTTCCTGTTAATAAATGTTATTAATTCTAAACTGAATGATCTGAAAAACGGAACCATATTGGTTATGAATGCTTAAGTTCATCTCTTCAACAATTTTAAGTAAACAAAATTTTGTTTTAACTAAATATTCTATTCATTTTCTGGTTAATGAATTTAATAAATTTTAATGCTTATTCAATTATCATCTTTGAATGATTAATTTGTAATTAACTAAGCTCAGAACCAGATGGCGCCCTTTTAAGTTTTTATTTGTGTTTGAACCCTTATCTATTCCTTTTCACAATTTATACAGCTGTGGAACCAATACCTACGACTTGATTAATTAATTTGTAAAGAGAGAGTTTAAATCTCAAGCTGTGGCAGATATTTTTTGAGTTTTCCGTTACAGTAAGTATGATGTATTTTCATAACTTTTTATAGCATTTTTATAGTTATTTTTTCGTGCAGATAAACGATTGTTTCACCGGCGCCCAATCGCGGGGCCATTTTGTAAATTGTATTTTTGTGTAGAAAAACACGAGTGTTTCAGTCTACTAATTTTATTTACTACGTACAATATTCTACGGACGGATATTATCCACTTTTTGCGACGTTCGAGTTCATAGTCACGTCCAGGAAATCTGTAGAATTCGAGGTTCGAATCTTTTGCTTCTTTACTTTTACACCCCGGCACACAACACATCTGACTATTATATCGTTTACTCATTGTTGCCTTTTGTTCAAAACTATTTTAAAATAACACTCGTAAAATGTAATCAACAATTCGGTTAGATTTGATTGCTTTAACATCAAAACACACGGCGTGACAGATTAAATCTACGGCTCAATATTTTTGGCGGTTGACGCGTGATGGCACTGTGGTCGTTGGTATTCAAATGTATAGGCTATATTATTTTTGAGACGCCACTGTAAAATAAAAGAAGGCTAAAAATGCCTTAAAAGTATTCGTGTTGCCAACGTGACAATGATGTAACGTGGCGGTAAAAAACGTGGCGTCATCAATCATTTTGGTTCACCCTACACAGTAGAATCAAGTGATTTCAACTTTCAATCGTTAATAGCATATGAATAATAAATAATTTAATTTGTTACGGTTACAACTGCTCTAACATGTTCAACTATAGCGATTCGCATTTCTGTCCAAAATTTTTCCAATTTGGAAAATTCTAATTGCGTTTAACAGCGTTTGAAGCTCCAAAAAATGTTTTTACTATATAGTAATAATGTTATAAGGATATAGCCGCTTACATCGTATTTGGTGTGACAATCTCAGAATATCGGTTTTTTCAAAGATATTTTAGTGGCCAGGTCTCATTTAAGCATATAAACACGACACTTCTCTTGAATGGTGGTTTTTATAGTTTATTGTACTTCCTGCTTTTATTCTGCCAAATTGAGATGTGATTTAATTCAGTTACTTTGACTCCGGTTGATTTTTGGTGGAGTAAACAAAACAAACTTAAAGAGATATTTGTCTTGGCAAATGATCACTAGCGTTCCTGGTACTACGAAGTAAGCGTACATACATCGTTGCGATTTGCTAATTTACCTGCAATGTATTAAAGCTAATTGAGTTAAAATAATAATTGTAGAGCTTCAAGTAATTAAATTATAGCAAATAAGGTAGTATATTGTATTATGAGGAGTAGAAGTAGTACTTTGACGACCAATTATTTTTGCAATTACAAAAAATTGCGAGTCACTTTTAATACGAATAACACAACCTACTTTTGTCCTACGATTAAAAGTTTTTTTTTACTAGAATTAAAAGTGTAGCCTAGGAGGATGACACGTGCATTTTTAGATTAGTAATCTTGTAATTAAATTTTTTTGTAAACTTTGTACGTTTACAGTATTACCAAATAGGTGATTTGGTGGAAATTATATTGCTTCCATTCAATTCTACTCCATTTTGTATTGAAATAGAGTTTGAAAAGGTTATTTGTTATTGGTGTATTTTTTGGGAAGTGGAACTTCTAGATATTTAAGCAACTCTGTTGAAATATAGAGGCGTGTAGTCATTAAATGAGCCGACAGTGGCAGTTATCTCTAAACAGAGTGTATATGCTTTTGAAAATTCCACTGCCACCGACCACCCACTGCCATAATGAAGACTTGGTGAGCCTTTATTATCCCGGGGTGGCAAAATCCTAGAATATCCTAAGCAGACCTATGGACCAAGCTCTGCCACAATTGAGGTTGGACTCGACCGGGCAATGTAAATCCGCATGTGTATCCGCATGCTGGATAGGGGTGAAGGGACTCGGGAGGACTGAAGACGGACCACAATGGGCGTGCTCCGACACTAGCCTGGAGAGCTACTAGCGGGTAGATAGGCAACCTCGCTCCCACCAGTGTAAACTGGTAGCTCGTATAAAAGTGAGTGATGCGCTAATTGAGCGCATTTCAATTCGCTAACCCCTTAGGAGGCCGTGGTCATAAACTTAACGCAGGTGGTACGCGTTAAACTGGGACTAAGTTTGCTACGACTTTTGTGGGGATGTTCCACACCATAAAAGAATAGTTCTTCCTAAATAATAATAATCGCCCCCTTCCTTCCGAACAAGCTTATAGCTTCTGGGGTCTGGTTTCCAGGTTATGGGTTGTAGCAATTATTATTATTATTATTATTATTAAACCCACTTTTCTATATATCCTCTAATCTGAGGGATTTATTGTTTCAATACACGAATTCTCACGAAATTCTTTGAATTTCTATTGATTAGGGAGTGCTTGCGGCACACTCGGAAGCTCACACCCAGTAGTACGCCTACCATAGGCGCCGATTAATGGTGCCTCGAAAGGCTGTGGCACTCATTAAAATAATTTAATGAGGGCTGAGCCCTATTAACATAGTTATCATATTTTAGGTTATGCAGACTAAAAACGTATTTACCTAAGCATTACCAAAAAATTAAGAATGGAGTCAATTTGCAAATATCTTAATTGAAAGCAGTGGTGCTCTAAGAAACGTACGTGTTTTCTTTTAAATAAGAGCTTATTATTTTACATTTCAATTATTTTCTGTTAAATTATTAGCATTATTACATTATTGGGACGCGCCAAAGATTGACCTGCATTCTAGCGGAATTTTATTAAATTTAAATATGCATTAAGATAATTGTCAGGTTCGAAAGTTATGTTACAAGTCAAGCATGCGTTTCATTGGTTTTATATATATATATATGATTACCTCAATATCTACGTATTCTTTGTTCCTGTAAGAATATATTTTCTGTTTTTTAATACCGCATGTCTCATTGATATGTACTTTTAAAGATCGACTGTAAAATCTTCCTAATAAAGTTATTATTTATGTTTATCATTCTGTTTATTAGTTTAAACAGTAGTCATATGACAAAAAAAACATTTGGTCCCTTTTTATTAAAGTAGTAACACCTACTTTTAAAATAAGTGCAGCATGTTCAAGCACTGACATAATACCATAGCTCAGTTAGCCGTTGCGGGGTGATAACAACCCTAGTTTGCTGCCTCCCAAGGTTCAATTCCAACTAACAGATTTTTTTTATATTTATTTGTTTTGCAAAACACAATTTTTCTCGTGAAAATATTCATTTTCTGCACAACTTTAATAAATTGCATGGTTTTATTTTTTTTCTCATGTCGCTGGTAGTTTAACTAAATGTTTTGTCTTACTGCTTATTAAAATTCTTCGCATTCTCTGTTCGATTTTAATGGCCTGACTAATTTGATAAAATAAATGCTCAAGTTATGCAGTAGTAATTGAGTCAGCAGTGCGATGCACAAGAAGATATCGCAAATTCAATAATTCTCATTAATTAATTACCTATTTAGGCTGCCAATGCAAAAAATAATTATCTTTACTTAACCTGTTTTTTGATCGTGTGCAAGACTGTGGATCAGCATTACAACTTAAAAATGCAAATTATTAAAATTATGTGCAAAATGAATATCATCGAAAAGAAAAGTTGTCATTTTAAATTTTTGTTTTGTAAAAATTAAAAAAAAGAGAAGTTATCTGCCAAGTGAAATCGAATCTGGGACGGCAGCGGTTTATGGTTATTAACGCCTTGCTCCGGCTAACCGAACTGTGGAATTATGTCGGCTCTTCAGCACACTACACTTTAAGTAATTTAAAAACTCCCCGGAATTTAAAATCCCGCTAGAGCGCAAGCAAGATACGGTTGGAGACATTAAAGTAATTAGAAAACAAGTTTACTGCAATTTAATTTAGTTTAGCTTTTCTGGGTTAGTACTTACACTGCGTAAACATTTTTGAAATGTTTGTGTTTTGCAAAGCAAAATACATTATTTTTTCCATTTCATATGAAATTGCCAAGTTTGTTAATCAAACTAGAAATATGTAATGGATGGAGTTGCGTCAATTTGCCCATTTCAATTATACTTACGCATTGGAATATGAACATTGGCGTGTTGTTATTAGGATGAAGTTAGAAACTCACCTGAAACAAAAAAGTTAAGTATCAATAATTGAGTGTTTCTAAATTATCTATGTCTACAATAACCGTCAATGTGAATAATTGTATGAAATCCTCATCAAAATAGAACAGTTGAGTTATCTTTAAGTACTTGAGATAAGCTCTTTTAGTATGGATGTCTTACCGTTCAGAGATGAAAAGTTTAGAAGGTTTATAAGTTACCGTAATTTTGAGGTTTAGTTACATGTTAAGAATGTTAAACATTCATATACCAGAACATCAAAGTTTCGTAGATTCATCCGGATTCTTTTTTCCTTAATTATTCTGACAACAGGCAATAGTCAAAAAATGTATGGCCATTGGTAATCAAATAATATGTTGTATACCAAGGAACTAAAGAACATTTTTAATCCAGAGCGTGAAGTCTATTAAATACTCACAGAAGAGAATAAAAGGTACTTTAGTTCTGTGGTACATACTGTGGCTCAACTGTCATTCAGAAAATTGAACTCTGTAAACACCAAAAATTTCAGGATAATAAGTCAGGTTTCCTCAGATATAACGCAATTACTTTACTTTACTCCTTCGGGAATAAAACAGGTACTGTACTCCCTCTTATAATAGTAGATACAATAGTAGATATGTAAGTATGTACTTTGGTGTTTCCTAGTATAACATGCAAGAGAAGCAAAATTTCTGAACAGATCATAGGTATCAGGATTTGAACTCAAACGAAATTGAATTTGTCACAATCACTAGCACAAAAAGAAGGGACACTGGGACATTAAAACATAGCCATACGGTATAGTTTATAGCAAATGCAGTAAAATTATCAGTACTTGAAGGTTTTATATGCCAAAGAATCTACCAACATGCGGAAAATATAATATTAAAGTAATATTTCATGCCAGTACTAAAGATAGAGTTGTACTGAATACTAGGCGTTGTATTACATGTCAAATGGAAGAATTATTGTCCTCCATTGTTAGTTCAAAAGTCAACAAGAACTAAGCTGTGAATAACTAATTTACGACATTACTGCAAACAGATGCAGCATGAACAAAAATATGTTTATTTACTATTAAGCATTTAAAAATAAATAATACATAAATCCGTCTATAGTCGTCATAAACGTATTTATAGAAATAATAATCTAATAGTAAGTGATTTAGGATATAATTATTTCAATTTCGATAAGAAACAACTTGCACAGGAAATGAAATTGCAACCAGACTACTACAGCAACAGGAAATAACACAAGACGCCCGAGTGCTTGGTATTATATTTATTTGAGAAATTCCAAGGCTCTCGACTCAACATTTCATCTGCAAAGTGGGCGTGAGCATGCATTAATCAGGTTGCGCTAACAAATAACTAATAACTTGGGAATTATAAATTATTTTTCCCTAGCCAGCTAAATGCTAAAGAAAATTATTTGATTCTCACATTACTATTTCATTAAATATGCAATGATATTGCGTTAATGAGTTTAATCTATTCCAATTACACATAAATAAGACCATTGCGAATAATGCATTCATTTATGCATTAGAAACCTGCAATAAACAAATTAAGTTGCAATCTTCATTAAATGTAAACAATAAAGGAGACCTCAAAAAAAAACAACAAATAAATTAAGTTACCTGATCTGTATCTTAATCATTTCGTTTAAATTTAAGGTTTGCGAATATCTCAACAATTTTCTACTTTATAAAATGGCACTCGGTGATGCATGGAAAATATCTGGCGAACGGATCTCTAAAAAAAATGCTCGCGTTTCTGTCGATTCGTCGGAGTTAAATAGGACATACACGGTCTTCCCCGACGCCGTCGGCGAAAACGTCGTCGACGACGTCGGGGACAAGGTCGAAATAATGAGGTAATGTTTACATTTACTGTAATTTAATGCATCTACTTCTACTTCCAAGCTGGACTGTTATAATAAAATTATGAATATCGTATTTCTTTAATGCATCAAAATGAAAGAAAGCATTTTTGAGCATAATAAAATGCGTACTGAATCTCTTTCTTTAAAGTATTTCAAAATAGTTTATGCAACTAACAAAACTTTTCATAAGCGGAATAATACTGATATTCGTCGATAGAATTACAAATCAACTCTTGATTATAAAACGAAAACTCTTTGTTTTTTTTTTTATTAATCTCATTCTTAATTTAGTTTAAAAATGGTTATAATTAACGCAGGATTTAGGATTCTGAGTTCTGGTGCGCAAATAATGATTTCCTATAAAGGACTTTTGATAAAATTTGGTAGTGATAATCGTCGGAAAAATATCATGTTTAAAAATGTAATGGTTTCACCGTCGCTTCCTTTTCCGTGTAGTTTTAAAATTTTATGCTGATGGTACATAACCTTATACTATATCTATCTTTTTCGGGTTTACTTGCATTATTTCATTTTTATTACATTTGTTTACAAACCCAGAGTCAAATTTTATATATTAAAATTTAGTAAAGGTTATTGGCTTTATAATCTCTTTACTAATATATGTATTTAATTATAGGCGTTAAAATAAAATAAATAACTTAATAGTAATAATAGTTTTTAAATAAATAATAAAAAACTTATTAAAATAAAAAATGTCGCAAACAAGATGTAAATTGTAATTAAACTACTTTTAAAATCTTTCATTACAATTAAAATAACCTTATTGTTTATTGTCGGAGGGGGGGGGGTATATTTCAATTCTCCTTTTCTTTAAAATAAAAGTTCTGTATACAAAACTACAAACTACAACTGCGAAAATAAAACCCTTGTCAACTGTAAATTATTATTAGGCAAAATAAACATATACATCTGGGATTACTAAAAAATATATGCTTTCTTTATTATACTTTTTAAGAAAACATTATGAATTCAATATGCTGTGAAACTTTCAAGTGATAAGATGGATTTTAAATTATCTTTGAGAAAAAAAATTGCAGTTGGTGTGGCAGTTGCCTTGTGCTTCGAAGAGGAAGAAACAGAAACACCACGAAAAAAAAAGAAAATGGGCAAAGAATTGGTTTTTAGATCGCAAACAATATTCACACATGTCCTTGTTAAAAGAAATGCGACAAATTGAGCCGAAGGATTTTTATTATAAGGTTATGTACCATCAGCATAAAATTTTAAAACTACACGGAAAAGGAAGCGACGGTGAAACCATTACATTTTTAAACATGATATTTTTCCGACGATTATCACTACCAAATTTTATCAAAAGTCCTTTATAGGAAATCATTATTTGCGCACCAGAACTCAGAAAATCCTAAATCCTGCGTTAATTATATCCATTTTTAAACTAAATTAAGAATGAGATTAATAAAAAAAACAAAGAGTTTTCGTTTTATAATAAAGGGTTACTTGTAATTCTATCGATGGATATCAATATTATTCCGCTTATGAAAAGTTTTGTTAATTGCATAAGCTATTTCGAAATACTTTAAAGAAAGAGATTCAGTACGCATTTTATTATGCTCAATACTACTTTCTTTCATTTTGATGTTTTAAAGAAATTCGATATTCATAAGTTTATTATACACAGTCCAGCTGGAAGTTACAAGTTGTTTATGCATTAAATTACAGTAAATGTAAACATTACCTCATTATTTCGACGTTGTCCCTGACGTCGTCGACGACGTTTTCGCCGACGTCGTCGGGGAAGACCGTGGATGTCCAACATTACCCTGGCGGAGACTTGTTGACGTTCGTCAGAGATTCGCCGGTACATCCGTGAATGACGTCTAGGCGAGGGGTCAACCACTCGCCGCAATACATGTACATTTTGGCGGCAATCGCACGCAATCCTTAGCAATCACAAGGAAATCATCAGAAATCACGCAGTCTTTATTGGATATCAGCGAAATCTTCCGCAATCCCGCAATCATCATCGCAGTCGTCGAAATCGAATGTAGTGGAGAGTGGTGCCATCGTGAAAATCACTTTTCAAACATTCATAATTATGTCAATAAAGAAAAAACTCGCAATTTAGAAATCACCTTGCAGTTCTCGGAAATCATAGATGTTGCGAAAGCAATCCTTGGAAATCGTAGAGATTGTAAAGGCAATCCTTGGAAATCATAGAGATTGCGAAGGCAATCCTTGAAATCGTAGAGATTGCGAGGAAATCTTGGATTTCGGCAATACATGTACAGTTTTTGGAAGAGTGGTTAACCCCTCGCGTCAAGCAATACCGCTGAGCGGGGTAATTATGACTCTCATAACTGGACTGGTCGCAGGGTCCCGCCACACGATGGACGGGTGCTCGCGGATTAAGTCTCGATACAGTATGGAGAGACTAAAGTAAAACCACGATATGAAGAATCTAAGTCAACGCGTGATCAATACCTGTGTCAACGGATAAGATAAGATTGCAAGCAACACTCTTATTATATTATCTAAGCTGTTAAGAAGTCAGCGGGGCAACAGATGTCCGTTTTCACTACTGATTTTACTTCTCTTCTTAATTAAAATTAAGAAGTGGCGCTACTGAATCCCTTAAGCTCATCTGCTGTTTATATTATCAGTTAAATTACAGCGTGGCGATCACGCGATCGCTACGTAATCCGCCATGCATTTTGCATTTTCGCCCTCGTAAGAACTGTGACCCAGATTCTTCGTTTCGTGGTTTTACTCTAGCTAGGTCTATCCTGGTCGCGATAGGACGGATAAAGCGAATACATAACCTCTTGTCGGAGAGGACAATCTGTCCAAAACCAGCCCATGCTTGGGTTGAATTCTATGGGGCTAGTGGAAACTCTGGTGCTGGATTAGGAGTACACGGATTCTCTAGGGGAGGTGAGCAGGTAGTTAAATAGTTTATAGCTAATTAGCTACATAGTTTATAAAATAGTTAAATAGCTAATAGAGGATGGCTAAGTGAGAACAGACAGCACCCAAATAAGTGATGCGCTCATTAAGCGTATATGAATTTCTCGTCCAGAAGGAGGGGGCCGAAGAAGTTTAGCTTAAAGGCAGATATGTCACGTGAATCCGCTATGCATATAGTATCAATGGCGCTGTTAAAAGGGTAATCTTTTACGTATTTAAATGTTTTATAATCACTGCTCATTGTTTTATTCATATACTGAACTCTTAGTACTATTTAGGATAAGAAGGTTGTTGTTTATGAGATCGTTACGAGGGTAACACAGCACAAGCTCAGTAACAGTTTGCAAAGCAACTTAAAAAACCTTAATTCCTGTTATCTTTAATTAAACTACATCAGTAAGTAAGTAAATTGAATGGAACTCTTAGTTAACATGTCTTGTATCGACCTCTGTTGTTTTCACTCGTTATTTTATATGGAAGCTGTTACATATTAACATTCTGCACTCAGTACCAAGTACACCTTTCTGCACTTTAACTACGCCCATAAAGAATTGCTATAAATCGATATAGTAACGATACCACGTCACCATCAGACAAATCTTGCGATATTAAGCAATTAAATGGTAGAATTGAAATAACCTTTTAGTTAAGAAGTTTGTTATAGGTATGTTCGATTCATCGAGTTACTCTTTTAAACGTTTAAGCGTCTCTCCGTGCTTTTTATGAATTCTTTTTTGATCTTTGTTTTAATTACTAATTGTTAATAATCAATTTTTTATTTTTATTCAATGCTAAAGACAAAACACAAGATATCATGAAATCCGTTATTTACCGTTTGAATTGTTCTTTTTGTAACTCGGTTTATATTGGCCAAACACTTAGAAATTTCGACATAAGATACAAAGAACACGTACGCTATTATAGACTTAAACATCCAGAAAATTCGAATTTTGCCAAACACATTTTGGAACAGAACCACCCAATGACACCTCAAAACAGCATTAAATTCTTACATTTTTGCAACAACAAACACAAATTAGACATTTTAGAAGCTTTTAAATATACAAACATAAACGCACAGTACTTTTAATGAATGAACCAACTGAGCTTAGTAATTCTCCTTTATTAGAAGTGTTAGATATTTAGTTTTTGTTATGTATTGTATCTAGTTACCTATTTTCTGTATGTATTTATCCTTAGCAACGTGTTTGTTTATCAATCTTATCTAGCTTTGACAATGACATTTAATGTCGAAACAATATTGTCAGGTTAAGATACTAATAAAACTTGTAAAACTTTGAATTAATCTTTTAATTTGATTATATTTCAATCTAAAGGTAATCTAGGAAATGATAGTGAAGGACTGTTTTTTCGTTCATTGATTGCTATTGTACTCCCATTAAGGGAATTCAATGGTAGTTAAATTAAGCTGGAGTTGAATTATAAGGAGGTCCTAAAACAAAAGATCTCAATACCTAGCTATGTAAATAAATCGGAAGAGCTACAAAGCAACGATATACTGCATTGATGAAGGTATTCTATGGACACTTTTGTCAGTGAACTGAAATTAGCTTCATGTTCATGTAGTTAAGAATGTAACATTTAAATATCAACAATGCTACTAAGACCTAACAATGCTGATACCTAACAATGCCAAACAGTCGTTTACAGTAGTGCCTTACTTGTTCTACACTATTTAATAAAAACAAAATAATTTACTGGAATCTTACTTTAAGGGAGTTATCAAGTCAATGAAGTTACAAGTTCATCTTTGCAAAGAATAAATTACTTTAAAATTTATTAGTATTATTTCTTGATAAATCTTGATTAACATCCTGAAAAACTCTAGCCTTTCATATATCTATTCTACATAGTCCTGTTTTTCTTTTTCTATCTCTTTTGTATTTTCTAGACTTTGATTTATTGATAAATGAACAAGTTAAAGTTAAGTGTACACTTTTTGCGATGCAAACGTATTGCGTCCTCGCTGTTCTCTTGGGCTTGGTAAAACACAAATAAGGTTTAGAGAATTTATTAACTAGTAGTAATAATCGTAACTTTTATTAATATTATTATTATTGATAAGTCCAGTGGCGCCCAGAAACACAGTTTAATCTGAGCAAATTCTTAATAATTCCCTATTCTCTGATATAATTTGATTGAGAATATTTATTTGATTTGTAGCTCATGCTTGCCGAGGCATAGTCAAATTTATTTATTATTATTATTTACAAAAAGTAAACTATACTATAACCTAATAATTATTATAACCCATATAACCTAAGTACAATTTAGCAGTCGGTCGTTGTCCAGCTGTTAGAACATACTTACAAATATCGCAGAACGATTTGAGAACGATCAAGTACTCGGATTCTGCAAAACCATTTGAATGTTCGTAAGGTTTGCAGTATTTGAATACTCCATTCTTTGATATAGAAGAACAGAGCGAAGTGATGTAAAAAAAGTGATTCAAAAGTTCGAATTCGGATGTCGCCACATTTCTTCTACCATCACAGGTGATGCAATTTGGCTGTACTATTACGATATACCAATAAAGGCGCAGAATACGTAGAGGTTTCTGAAGAACAACCGATACAAGTTCGAAGAGCGAGTTCCGTCAACAAACTAAGAAACCAAACTCTTGAAGAGAGTTGAAAAAACCAATTGAGTATCGCCAAAACTCTTAGGTCTAAATAAGCATGAAACTACATTTTTATATTTAGCGATTAGAAAGCGATAGTAATATGTGATCTAAAAAACAAAATATTCTTGTCTCATTTTTATGACTTTTGTTTTATCCTGGTTTATCTTTAGATTATATTCCTTGACTCCTTCCAGTAATCTTGTTATAACTGCGTTAAGTTATCTTTCATTTCTTCTTATGAGGACTACATCATCGGGCGCATAGGCGATGGATTAGCATGAATTAATGTTTATTGTTCCTTCTCGCCATAACCCTGCTCCTTGTTATGATCATTCCTAGTACTACGTTGACTAACAGGGGTTAGAGTGAGTCGCCTTGTCTTCACTATAAATTCTTCTGATACTCTATCCTTCACTTTTATTTGGTTGTAAGTTGTTGTTATTGCCACCCATACCAATCTTATTAATTTGGTAGGGATACCTAGATTTTTCATAAATTCGTATAACTTCCTCCTGTCTACTGAGTCGTACGTTCGCTGAAAATCTATAAATAACATGAATAGAGAGATTTTATACTCATACCAATTTATCATTATCTGTTTTATTACGTTAATTGGATTTGTTGTACTTTGTATGCTCTTCCTGAATCCTCCCTGATATTCCGCTATACTATTTTCTTCATATGGTTCAATACTTTGCTCTATCAGAGTCGGTAATTTTTATAAACTGTGTCTACTAAGGCAATACCTCTCTAATTATCATATTGCTCTATCCATTTTCTTGTAGATTGGGAGTATTACTGCTTTATTCCATATGGTGGGTATATATTCTTCTATCCAAGCTTCCCTAATTAGCTCATACAGTTTTTATATTAAGATCTTACCGCCTTTTTTATATTTTCTGCTATTATTTCATTTATATCAGGGTGAAAGGCCAGGTAGTCGTTCACTGGTATGCGAGACTAGCACGGTATGTCAGAGGGCTGGGAAGTCGTTTGAGGTGTCGGGAACGACTAGTATCCGAGACTAGCCTGAGATCTGACCACACGGCGCACTGTGGAGCGAGCCTTAACAAAAACCGCGCAAAGAGGTAAAAATCCAACTTGTGTACAGAATAAAAAACATATTGGCGTTTGATTATGAAATGTTCAGGGCATCTAAAACCGGTGGAAAAATTTAAAAATCTTTGTTATTGTTAAAGATGTTGAAGCTTAAAGTTGTCACTACTTTGAACTAACAATTTCTCGACATTTCGAGGCTGAGATTTAAAATTAAATTACTTTTGTTGTATGGAACTTAATGAAACCAAAATTAAAAATGAAAAAGAGACATAGTATTTGTAGCAACACAACTTAAAAAACATGAAAATGTGTTGTAGTTTTTATTTTAAAAAATCCTAAATTGTAAGAGCTTTTATTTTGCTAAAATTCAAATATTGCTGGAGTTATAAAAAAACGTCCGCATATGTCCGCTTTACGATTTATGTCGAAGAAAGAATCAAAGCTTCCTGGTTATTTTCATACAAAAATCAAATCCAACTCGATCCAACCTAAAAAGTTAAAAGCCGTTATTGTAGGCACTGCAAGAAATATTTACCGGTATTATTCGTATTACTATATGCATAGTTGTTGATGATCCAACATTGTGCTTTTGCACCTTATATCTCAACTGTTAGAAATAACTAAATACCACCCCTTAAGCAGTTGGTTTGATTTAAGTTTTACCACGATCCCTACCTACGCAGAATGGGGTTTTCTAATAACTGCAATAAAAATTTAACGAAGCTGAAATTATCATAACTCATAACAAACAGCATGATTGAAACCTTTTAGTAAAATCGAGATTATTTATGAATGAAATATTGGCAATTATTGTTAAAAGTTGCAAATACTGTTATTTCTTAAGAGATAGTAATTCCTTTAAAAATACCGACTTAAAATATGTAGTACTATTGATTAAATTCGTTGAGATTATAAAGGGTTTTCACGGACCTTTGTATTTCGGATGAATCAGCAAAACTCAACCAGCATCCATGTATCTTCAGTATTTTATTTACTGCATGAGAAACGTAATTTCCCCATGAGTCAGTCAAGTGTAGTTGGGATAAGCATTACATAGAATAAATTTCATTCTGACCTTCTATGTAGATATTTTACCATTTATGGAATATATCGTGGTTTATTTGAGCAGTAACAAATGAATAAAAGAAGATTTTTTTGCAAAAACAAATGTACCTGACGTCCTTCTGTAAAATTCTGATCGAATTCAATGCTATGGAAACCTAATTTATTGAAACAATAAAAGGATCGTTTTGAATTCGATATGATTGAAGGTATTGAAAACAAATTAGTTAAACGATTTTACTTGTTTGACCTTTTGTCATCAATGTTTATAATTAGTCTAGAAAGCTGGCGTGGTTGTAAAATTTGTTCCAAAGCTATTACCTAACTAAACTGTATGTGTACACATAATTATAAGTTAGTTGTTCGATCGTCTGTAAACTTTGTAGAACAGCTTTTAAGTAGCACAACCAGTTCGTTTTGTTCAAATTTTCCATACTTTGCAAACTATAATAAATTGAAATTGATTTCCTGAATTCCCCATTACATCATGTATAAAGCAAGCAATCAGATCATATCGGCCACCCTCGCGTATTTTCCTTACCCTTCTGACGTCATGCGTCTTACCTGTAGGCGTCCAGGGTGGGTGTACACTGAATACAGGAATATCGTCACTAATTTGCGGTTAATTGTGTTATGAAATTATTTTTCATCCACTTCTAAAATTAAGGGGGAATGAGAGGTAGAGTGAGCTTAATTGAACACCCTGAAGTTTTTAATTTAATAAGAATAACTCAAGGACGGATAATATGCAACAAATTTGCAATTTGTAAAGAATTTTTTACATTATGAGCTAGTTTAATAGAAAGCTTTAGGCTTAATGTGTAAATGTGAATTAGGTTGTAAAAATTCTCCTGTTCTGTCTTCTCCTTAAAGGTCTTGTAATTGATAACATAAGCAATAGTTTATCTGCGGAAACACATTTACAAAGTATCGATTAATGTATGAGTTCACTATGACAACTTTTTTCGCATGTTATTGTGCAAGCGCGGAAAGCTACAGGTATAAATTATGTGCTTAAAGATTTATTTGGTACATTACGACAAAAAACCTTCAAGTAATATTAGAGAAGAAAATCATAATCACAACAATCAGAAAAAGAAACAAATCAAATTAATCATGAGATAACCTACATATCTATAAACAAAGAATTACCGTATTGAGGTCAATAAGCTGCTGGTGTTAGAAGTGGAGTTTGATTTACAGGCTTTGTAAACAGCAGCTATACAAGGAAGAAACATAAAAAAATCACCAAATTAAGTCGTAGTTATTGCAAGTGCCATTGTTTTACCAGAAATATATTAAATAACTTACTTTAGTGTAAGATCAACCTGTTGTAAAAAATATTATGATATTCAGCTAAATACCGAAAGTATACAACGTTAGTCGGAAAAATGAAAGAGGTAAGTAGGTTCCGGTTATTTGCATCAACCGTTTATATGAATCAAAGTATGAAAAGAAAATCCCTTTCTCTATGATTAAATGCAATTTTTTCCGTTTATTGGAATCACAGCCTTGGTAGTGTAATGAACTTTCATCCAAGCGGGCCAGGTTCGATTCCTGTTACCGGCAGATCTGGTTAAGGTTTTCTGCAGTTTTCCTTAGCTGTGACACAAATATGGGATTTGCGCTATTCCATCTGTAAGTCGGCTGCAGCCACACGTAGGACCTGCGTAATAATAATAAACGACCCCTCCCTCCCATACAAGATTATAGCTTCTGGGGCCTGGTTTCCAGGTTATGGGTTGTAGCAATTATTATTATTATTATTACTAAATTCTATCTCCGCCAGATTCATGCATAATTAACCAAAAAAGCAATACTCTTAACATACAAAATTAATTTTATACATACTAACCTTTTTTATTACCTATTACAATTCTTGAGGTTGGGATTTTCCATTTGCCTACATTACTTGACCGTGTCGCTTTTAATGGTTATGAGAATATAACGGATCTTTCTCCTTTTTCATTTCCTTCGGAAGAATCTTGTTTCTAAGAAACTGTTTATATGTACATGTAGCGGAGTTCAAATTTATTAGTTCTATAGCAGAAAAGCTGTAAAGGCTATTAGGCTGACATTTTAAAACTTCATAGCTACATACTTTAATTTTGTTTTAATTTAAGACAAGAAAACTTTACAATAACGCCTGTATCATTAAATAATCTTAAAGACAGAATTCTTAAATGTCATATTTTCGAAGATTCAAATTTTAAATTTGGTGTACTAAAGCTCTCAACTGTTCCTTCTGTAAACTAAAACAATTGCGTATTTCAATTTAAGGAATTTTTAAATTTCCGACTTTAAATCTGGATTTCTAGATCTCTGTAAGTTTAAAAATTTGTATGCCTGAAACTAGACTAATTAATATTTAACGGCCTCAATGTTTGAAACCTTGACTGACTTCGAGTACTGTAACTCTACAGCTTCTCAGATTCACGTTATCTGCTGTGTGTGAACATACACAGATCAAATAAGTTAGTGTATATTTTTATTTTATCATAAACGATTTGGTTGGCAAATGACTCAAAGTACCGTCTCGGCCAAACAATATCGCCTGGCTTGTAAATATGTCCTTTACCAACTCAACATGTAATATACTATTATTTCATATTGTATCGTATTATACATGTTTACGTTAGCGATTACAGTAGGTCCATGTTTTCCGTGGACTTCCTCTTGTACGTACTATATGTACCTGCTTTCGTTTCCCATATTATTTGACGTGTCTGTCCTTATCCATTCTTATTAAATGTCCTAGTCATTGTAATTGTCGTGTTTCAATTGTGTCTGTCAATGCTTCAACTTGTGGTTCTTCACGAATTACTTGATTTCTTATCCGACATCTTCTGTTAACCCCTAGCATACTTCGTAAGTAGTTCATTTCCATACTTCAAAGGTCAACGTTGGTGAATACATTGTTTTGTAAATCGTAATTTTTGTTTTCTTCGAAATCTCTTTTTTATTAAGAAATGATTTTGTCAACGCGTAATATAGCTTCGACGCATTTTCTATTCTTTTGCTTATTTGTACTTCATGTCCTCTATCGGTATACTGACACCTAGGTACGTAAAATCTTCAACTAGTTCCAGTTTATAATCACCCAGTTTCACGTTCATCTGTACTTCTCGTTTCGCTAATGCCATGGCATTGGTTTTATCTACATTTATTCTCACATTGTGTTCCTCTAATGTTTCTTTCCATATTTCTAGATTTCTTTGAAGTTTCCTTTCTTTTGATGCAAATATTACCATATCGTCGGTCATATTACCATATTCTGTGATGTACACTCTCTCTAAATTCCTGTAGCCTGTATCTAATTTAGCGACTTTCGTTCTGCATGCTTTTATTATATCGTCCATAAATACAATAGCATAATCATATGAATAGCAAAAGACTTAGTACCCCACCCTGCCGTAGTAAATTCAGATTGTGCTTGTTTCGTTCTGACATAATTTTTATACAAAGTTTTCGTTGCCTTGATTGACTGCTTTCCTACTCCTCGTCTCCAAATCTTCTTTCTTGATACACGGTCGAAAGCCTTTCCAAGTCAATAAATGCAAAATACGTCTCTCTGTTCTGTTTTAGTATTTTTTCTATTATTCCTTTTAGACTAAACATGTGATCTTGGATACTATGCCCCTTCCTAAAACCACTCCTGGAATTTATTAATTGTGTTTCTAATTTCCTTCTTAATTTTTGTGCTTTCATAAACTTTACAAGCCGCTCTAAGTAATGATATTTCACGGTAGTTCTGGTAGCTAAATCTGTCTCCTTTTTTATATAATGGCAGCATAATTCCTACCTCCCAGTCCTTCGGTATTCTTCATGTATTGTTTATTGTTTCAAGCCTTACTTTGTGGAACTCCATAATCATGAAATAAAAAAAGATTAATACAAAACTGTGAAACTTTTTATTAATCTTTATTTATTTCATTCTTCCTGTATGCCTAGCTTTTTCGCAAATTTACAGGGTTAGCTAAAATTTTGTTAAATAGATTTTCCAAAATTTCTTAAATTTGATTATCCAGAAGTTACAGAAAACATCTGATGCCAGTGAATGTTTATTCCATGGAAGCTAAGTGCAACCTAGTATAGCAATCGACTCAACCTTACCTGCAAGGCTTCTACATTCTTTCAGAAGTTGATATATTTAGTTGGAAATAAATTTCTTTGCTAGGCATATTAATGATCTTAATTCCCTTGGATTAAGGGAAAATGATCTCGTCCATGAGAAAATCATACCAAACCCAAAGAATGCTTAAAACTATTGACCTTGAAGCTGTACCATTTTTGACTTTGAAGCTGATCTAGAGTATGACAAAGTCGTTTCCGCTGTCGCAAAGAGGAACGCACTTAATAGCTACTAAACTACCAAAAAAGTGTGTTTCGGAACAAAAATACCAACTTCAAAAATAATTTAGGAGTGCCCTACCCGAATTTGTATGCATTTCAAAGAGGAATTTATTTTTCAATTTGTAATCAAAAGCAACTCTTGGACAGACCTTATGGAAGTGACAAGGTTATTGCTTTATTTCAAGCGCGTCTACGTTTTTTGATAATTTCTAATACCTCAAGAGAAAAAAGTTCGTAGTATGAAATGCTTTCAAACAAAACTTACTTTACGGTATATAATTAAACTTCGGTCGCGTTAGCTGTTCGGAAAGTGTAAACAAACAGTGGTCAGGTGTCCTCTCAAAACTACGTTCACATAATTATGCATTACCGCTTAGAGTATTCGTTACGTATCATTGCCAATAACAAAGCAGAGTTTAAAAAATAGTTATTCTAAAAAGGTCGAAATAGGTGTTATTATAGTAAGAAATAAAAACAATCCTCATCAGCGTTAACCCAAGTTTCTTCAGTAAAAATATCGATCGCCTTTCTTTGCAATATTTTTTACTTGTCCTTAAAAGTTTCGGCGCCAGAGTTTATCCGCATTTCCGTGGTTAAGTAAACGTCACCAGTCATTAAGCGGGTCCACCAATAGCGTTGCATTAGGGTTTTCTACGCTTTCCGAATAGTTAACGCGACCAGACTTTAGATGAATAAAAGTAGCTATCAAAGTCAACTATTTTGTGTTTTATTCATATTTAGGTATGTTTATTATATATCTTCTTATAAACTTGGCAATATTAACAAAAAAAGTGCAATATTACCATAAATCTAAACCCAAATTAATTTATGCAATCATTTTTGTACGGGATTGTTTTGGAAAATGTATCTATACAATTTTGAAAATCTACAGAATCAGTTATAACTGATTCAATGCATAAAATTGATAGGGAATTTCTGTTGACCAAGAGAGGATCTAAGATAATTCTTTATCCTTTTGAGATCTGAGAATGAACGCTCTCCAGAGCAGTTTGTTGTAGCCATTACGAATGCTTTCGGCGGTCCAGTTCCAGACCTTTGTAAGAATTTGCGATGTCTGGCGTCCCCAAGAACTTGGCGCCTGAAGCCCGAGCTTCGTAGGCTTCAGTGTTAATCCGGGCCTGCCTGAAATACCCCTATCAACTGTTACCGAAATGTTTAAGTTATTTATTTAACATCGCCGTTTCATGTTTCCATCTCACGGAAATCGTTATTTATCAACCAATTAAATGCATTCCAATTGATCAGCATTTTCAATTTTAAATTGCAAGCAATGCAATAATTTGAGAACATGCATTTTACATAGAATCCGTTCTCTCTCAATAAGCTTTGCAGAATCTGTAGGTTGTAATGGATAAACCGCGAACGCTTCGCTTATTACTATTATTATAATCTTAAGGTTCTTCTTCATAAACTTCCTTTTACGCGATAAATCTGCTGCTAGAGATGTGGGTAGGTGTGTTTTATTGACTGTCTCGTAGAATGAGAGAATTTGTAAAGCAAAGCGACGATAATTAATCATTCTCTTAAGATGTAATCGCAAATAAATGAAGTTGTGCACTGTAAACTGTAATTCAATCAATGTTTCACCAACAGGCGACTACGAGATTGACGTTAACTTTTATCACCAGTTTTTAACCATCAATCAAGCAGATTTTACTTTAATAGATGGTTTTAATCTGGTGCATTCTTTTCCCTTTCACATTTGATTTTAAATTTTTAGAATATTTTTCATACCGATTATTATGCTGCAACATAAAGTTTTATGTATCTTTTTCTCCTAGGGAGTAAACAGTAGCCCAATGACATTAAAACCTTGAGATCCGCAGGTGTTCGCCCACCTTAAAATTAAATTATCACAGAGCTACTGCCTACGTTGTAGAAATGCGTAAAAGAAGTTTGTTGAGAAAATTTGCGAGAAATAAAATATCATTTTCCTAAAATGTATGCATTAGACAGCTTTATCCCTTGTAAATATCCTAAGGGATATAAACAATCAAGGGATCTTCATTAATTATACTATATCGGAAAGAACATCAGTTCGCGACCATTCTAAGTCACTAATACGTATCAAACAATCTAAATAGATTAACACATGGAAAGCCCACGCCGATTACCAAAATTAAGCATCAAGTTCTAGTATTGAAGTTGAACTTACGAGGAAACCACTCGTACCTCAGGGGTATGAGAAGTTATAAGATGCATCTCCCATATCTTAGGGGTTTCAGAGCCTTTTAAGTTTCGTTTTTTTTGTTTTTTCAAATTTTCTACTTAATAAATTATGAAGGATCTTTTTTTAATTGTACTTAATTAGTTACACATCATGCTTTTTAATTTTTAAATAATACACAGTGTGATGTGGCAGATTACTGAAAAGCAAAAATCAATGAGCTCTCAAATGTATTATAGGTAAATAATAAAGCCGTTCGAACAAGAAAAGGTACAAAAGTGTGCAGTATTAAATACATGCTCGAATCGTTGTTCTTTTTCGTCATTATTTTTGCGCCCAGACCACCCATTTTTCTTAATTACACTACCTTTCATAATAATATGTATTTAGATTGCTCTTCTTGATATCCCTTCTAACATAAGACGGCCAACAACATAATTTTGATAATAACTGATACATCGAGTATAAATCTGATGGCGCGGCAATAACAAAATCCTTGCAGTAATATATTTAAGCGTCTCTATGCAAAGATGATGTAAGCAAATAATGAATTTGCACCTAGCACACTTCATTAATCTATTGTCATTGCACTTGTTACTTCTTTTGTAACGGGTACATTTTCCAACAGCATTTTGTACGCAGAATTTAGCATTTATTCTTATTAAAAATCTTAAGTTAGGTCCTGTGGGCTTCGTTTTGTTTAAATCACCATTTCATCATGTAAATAATTCCTACTGAAAGCACTTTTAAGAAAAGATTGTTTCATATTTGCTGTAATTAAAGAATGTAGCGTCATAATGATGTTGTCTTTTCGTATCCTGCTAAATTGCATTTTAAAATAATATCAATTATTTTAGGGAGAGACCTTGCTAAGAAACTGTGAGAAGTACTTGACCATCAATTTTATAGAAATATTTTGTTAACATTCTGAGTATACAGGATTCGAAAATGAAGTTTCCTTTGTTCGTAAATTGCGTTTTAAATTTTAAGTCTGTTTATAGCGTAGGAATCTTGTCTACAAGGCAGATGCTGTAGCATTCCACACTAGTTTGGCGCGCAATTTTAAGTGCTACTTTTTACACTTAGAGTCGAGAATCCTATAGAAGGCCAAATAAACGCGCCCTTGCCGCATAAAAACAGATGTATCCACGTGTAACTACGGGATCCGAGTTCATAAAAAGCCTTCGCTGGTTTTGACGCGAGAGACTCGCCACTGCATCCTGATTGCATGCGGTCGACATTGTGTTAGAGACTCGACACGGCACCCTGATTGCATGCGGTCGATATTGTGTTAAAGATGCCGTTTAGCTTAAGTGCTATGAGATTTGAAAGATAATCCTAAATACAGTACAGTACAGTTTTAATGCTATTTTGTGTAGAGTGCAAGTTTTAAAAGAATTTCCGTCTCGTTAATTCGTGTTAGAAGAATTTTTATAATTTTCTAACGCGGGTAAATAAATGTGTTTCACGCTATAGTGAAGAACTATAAAACAACAAACAATTATTTTGCTTCGTTTGGGTTTAAGACCAGTGCAGTTTTTTTTTAAAGCAAAACCATTTAAAGCGATCTCGGATTTAACGATCGACTCTAGTGCTTTTATAAATTAAAACCCCGCTTAAAGAATTTAAACGCATTTGGTGCTACACGTGATTAAAAACAACCTAAGTTTCTGAAACATCGTTATTTTCCAAGTGAAAACCCCGTTTGTTCATGAAATCATATGGGCGAATGACAATAACTAAATATTATCGCATTTTTGGTACGGAGAATCAACACTTCAATACAACGCCGAGTTCAACGACAATTTCCCCAAATGAAAGGCCGAATTTCCAATTTCTACTGGACTATATGTATGGTATTCCACGAATTTGAGGGATAATATTCAAGGTACTGTAGTTTTAAGGATTTGTTTATAATTCAGTTAATTAAGAATCTCACAGTTAAGAATTTTTTCTTAGGGGAGAGCTCTCTTCGTATTAAAAAATCTTTAAACTTTAATTTAATTACAAATCATTTATATTGATACTGTCGAATTGATTTAATTTGTCTAATCTCATTTAGATATTTGTTTATAAATTTTGTCCAGAAAAAGACCAGTCAATACAAATTTTAATATTTGAATTAATGTGTTTGAACAATTTTTGTGTTCGATCCAATAAACTTTTTGGTTATTTCCGTTATCTAATGAAAAGTTCTAGATGAATTTTTATTGATTTATTCTGGTTTAGTTATAATCTAATGAACTTAGATTGGAATTGTAATAAATGTATGAGGTGTGTTTTATTTCTTATATATATGCAAAGTTATGTCGTTACCATTTTTCTGATTAAATAAATGTTATTAATTCAAAACTAAGGATCTAGAAAACGGAACCATATTAGTTATGAATGCTCTGCTTCATTTTACTTCAAAATTTTAAATTAACAAAATTTTTTGATTCAACTAAATATTTTATTCATTTTCTGGTTAATGAATTTAATCATTTTTAATGCTTATTCAATTTACATCTTTGATTGGTTATTTATAATTAATAACTTAAGCTTCATAACCAGATGGCGTCCTTTTAAGTTTTTATTTGTGTTTGAACCTTTATCTATTCCTTTTCACAATTTATACAGCTGTGGAACCAATACCTACGACTTGACTAATTAATTTGTAAGAGAGAGTTTAAATCTCAAGCTGTGGTAGACATTTGAGTTTTTAGTTACAGTAAGTATAAAGCATTTTTATAGTTTTTGTGTGATTTTTTTATGTATGTTTCACTTTTAAAAAGAAAAAGGTTAGAAAGAAGAAACATATAATTTAAAACATAATTTATTTCTACATAAAATATTATTTTTGCAAATACTAGTATGAAATTAAATATTGTAACACAAATGTAAAAGGCAATTTACTATAACAAAGATAAAGATGCAGTAGTTTGCAAATTAAAAGGGTGAAAAACAGTAGTTTGAGTACTGAAGAAGAAAATTAAAGAATAAAAGCAAAAAAACAGAGTGTGCAATACAAGATAATAGAAAATAACATAAAAGTGAGTGTTTATGATAAGGGTACTGGTAATGAGTTTATTTGCATAATAATGAATATAATTAATCGTGTAGTCGAGAAATAGTTTAAAAGTGAAAAGTATCGTTAGTGTTACCTGGTAACCAATAAGTAATAGGTTATTGTAAAAAAATATATATAAGAAATGTAATAAATCTAAAAGTTCTTTAAAAATTAATTACAAATGTTATAAAATGGATACAGCATAAAATAAAATAGTTTTGCTGATTACACGGTCTGTCTTATATAATAAAATAAATATTGTTTTTGGAAAGTAAATAATTCTTACTATAAATCCCAAATCTATAACTGACAAAAAAAAGCTTGCTTAATACGCAGAAAAATAAAAATCAATGGAATAGCAAGGGTGCATTTACTTGTAATTACAGAGTAAAAGGTGTTTTACTACACCTGTAGTAGCTGTTCGTAAATTTGGAAGGCAATAACTGAAGGTGTAGAGACAGATTTGTGTTGGGGTCTTCAAATTTTATAAGTGCACAAGTATGTTATGTATTTAGACTATTTTATTAACCTATACTCAGCATTGTATCTCTTTAATTTATTTGCACGAGTAAGCATTTTAAGAAAATATTTGCAAATAATAACAATAGATAATTCAGTTAAAATAAAATAATATTGCATTTGCTAAAACCAAGTTGGTTAGAATAATTATAAAATAGAAAACACAAACTGGCATTATAGAAATTTAACATACCAAAATTTAGAGATTATGTTACTATTTTTCTGGTGACAGAGAAAAAAGGTTTCTATTATAACTGAGGTATATCCAAGGTGTTTATGGCATTTCTAAATTTAGTAGTTAGATTTAACATTAAAATGTAAAAGGGATTGCAGAGAAAGAACCCTCATTTACAACTCAAACATAGTTTTTCTCTTCCATAACGATCATTTACGATTTACTAAAGGTTAATAATTAATGTCTTTAATTTATAACCCCGAGTATTTATTTATACTCCCATTAAGAAGAGTAGTAAAAAGTAGTATTTACCAAATGAAATTTCATAAAGACTAAAAAATAAAAGTTAAAAAGCAAAGTACTTTATTTAATTATTATAGAATACAAAACAATATCATTACTTCAATACATAATTTTTCCAATACAAAGATTATTTGACATCCAATTTGTTATTATTGATTAAATATTAGTAAATAATAATATTAATAAATATCTAGTTTTGCAATTTTATTTTCCGAGAAAGGTAATGGGGGTGTATACGATTATTTGAATATTTCTTAGTAACAATCCCATTTTTATCTCCTCAATGAATGAAATACGAGTATTTGTTTCATGCTGCCAAGGTACTTGACGCTGTTTCTGGGGAGATTCTTACCTGATTTAACTAGTCAGATGTGATTTTGTTGTTTAGTTAATTTTGTTGTCCTTTGAAAATGAGTCTCTGTTTTTGTGCAAAATGACAATCCTTTTCCGCTGTCCTGTTCATAATAATAAAGTAAACGTGTTGAAACGCTTTACACTTTCGAATTTTCAGAAGTTTGCTACAAATTTATCTTTATCGCTAAAGTTATTCAATTTTGAAAACGGTGTGTATGGGCCATGCGGTGCAATTTCCGTTATATTATATAAGTTATACAAATTAGTTACATATATGTATGGGGAGTATGTTTGGTAGTATTAGTTAGACAACGCATTGACAGTCTGGTTTGAAAATTGCTTCAGTCGTTAAATTCTGTGATTACAAGCACAAAGGAAATAAGTTAAGTCACCATATTCTGACATTAGCCTTCCTTTCGCAGGGCTTAAATGCCATTCACTGTTACAACGATGTAAGGTTATATGCAACGGAAGGGAGGAAAATACAAAGCCCAAAAAAGTCATATGTAAAATATTAAATAAAATAGTAGAAAACATAAAACTGTGTATTCATGACATTTTAACTTATTATTTTATTAATTGAACATCCTCCTAAATCATTCTTTTCGACACAACTGATGATTCCTCATGAATTTGAGAAACCGTGAAATTCTGTGTAATTGGGGTATATTATAATTCTGAACAGGAATGAAACACGTAATTACTAGTTTATTCACTAGCGCATTGTTTTTTTGTCTCAATTGCTCGTTCTCGATGACTATTATAATTGTCAATGTGCCGATTGTTAAATATCTTGAATATCACCACTGATAATAAGGGATGTGGGAATGAACTTAGGTATTTCCCCTGGAAGCTGGGGATCCATTCAAAGCATGATACACATTCCCAGTTACGAGGACGAAATTCGATTAATGCATTGCTACTTGTTTGCTTATGCAACGACGGTAATATCTTTTCAATCGATCTTAAAAACCAATGTTCTAGATCGCGTTATCAATTCATAATCATATCTCATTTCAGCTAAACAAACATTAGGCCACTCATAAAAACACAACAAACTATTGGCAACAAAATACGTAGTTGAATAAATAACTCGTAAAAATATAAAGGTGGGGTAAATTTCCGTAAAAGGTTTACGATCAACGCAAAATTGCCCTTACACCTTTTTGAATAAATTCCTCGTTTATGTACTATTGATCTTATAATCACCTAGGACAGCCGGGCTAATATGATGCTATTCTATTATTTTCTTTCAGTGTAACGAAATTTACTTCACTGAATGTTGGGCTGTTCAGTTAAAAAACAACTGATATTATTTGAGTGGTAACGAAACCGTAAAAAGCATTCACATTTATTCAAGATTATACAATAATAATTGTACGTCTCTTTGATAAAAGTAACCTATAAATACATTTTTTTTAAATATATAATAAAGCAAAATAAGTATTTTTCTACTATTTAAAAAATATAACATAAAGTAAGAAAATCAGAAGAAACAGATTGTGCATGCGAATATTTTGTTCTAGAATTTCTGTACTTCAAAAACTGCCTGCTATACCTACAGTTTGTCCGTAAGATTGATTGAAATAAATTAGCATGCCTTTTATGGGCAGGTTCAAATGAGCGGTTTTCGCACCATACTTACTACTCTTATTGCAAATTTTACTTTCGTCTCAACTTTTACTTAATCGTACTAAATTATGATAATATCATGAGACATCTGGTATTTTAGAAATTACAGTTTTTTAAATAGGTCGTAAAGCTGTAGTTACATACATCATTTTGTATGCCCATCTTGTTGTCTTTAATCTGCCTTTTTCTATCCCACTTGTATTTGAGAAGCTAGCATTAAATTACTTTGAGAAATTGGAAAGACTGTATCTTACGGTTAGAAAAGAGTCATAGTGACGGATTTGGAGAAATAAGAATAAGAATTTCGCGATGTTTTGTGTGGAGTGTCCAGCTGTCGTATCACGTAGTCACTTTGGTGGTCACTGTAGAAGAAAACCAAAAAAAACTTTTTTGAAGCTAGGGTTTTTTAAAAATGTAGACCAGTAAAGATAAGTAACTAAGGCTATATTTTGTTTATAGCATCATATTGCAACGAAGCTGCATGGTTTACTTAGGGTGATTTGTATAAATGTGGTTTAACTCTAAGCTTGGTTCAGTTGCCGCCGAAACAATTTTCAGAACAATAGTTATCTATGATATTGATCCTAGTTTGAAGTAAATCTGTATTTATACAGCCCACCCTTTGTATGATAACTTTTAAATACTTAAACAATGCGTTTAGTTTTCTACAAAACAAGGTGCAAGCAGTATTAGCCTTGGTCTTGATATTAATTCTTTGCGATGACGAGACTCGCCAGTTTTATGCTAGTAGCCGGGATAAACTTTGACATTTTCTGATAAGGAAGTGTGGCCGTATGACGTGTCAAGGCGATATTTGTCATGTTAAAAATTCGCCTCAGGGGTGGAATTCTCCCACATTTAGACAAATTCTGTTGAACCGGTTATGAAGTGCGCGGGGCGTTCTAATGGCATCCCAATTCTTTGTCCCAAAACAAACAAACAAATTAGTAAAGTCTGCAATTATCTACCTGATGGGCAGCTAACTTGGAAGTCTTTAGCAAGCCTGTTGATACACTGTAGAAGAGTCTTGAAGTCGATTACTTAAATGAATTTTGAAACTATACTGCGTAGTGGGCAAAGGGTGCTGAAGGGCGAGAAACTGGATGGTAGTGTTTAAGTCGGGATGGTAGTGGGTGGGGTGGTTCAGTCTGGGGATTAGCCCGAGGAAAGTTGGGTGGAGGTGAGGAGGATAAATAGCGAAAAAAGTGGTTATATTAAGTACTAATGCTCCAGCACTAGCCTGGAGAGCTAATACAGGATGTACATGTAGTAAATGTACATACATTTCATGTATTTCTGTATTGGATCTTCTTCCCCATTGTTGTTTTGTTTTCCTTCCACTGCTCGCGTTTATTTAGCATCCACGGTTCGCATGCGTACAGTAAGATTGGCTTTAATACCAGTTTTGTAAACGTTCAATTCTGTGTTAAATTTTTTCCACCTCTTTTTTATCGTCACATTTATTTGTCGCATGCACTCCTAGATACACAAATTCATTAACACTAGCGAATTTTAAGTCTCTGCCATTCTGTAGCCGCACGTCGTGTTGTTACTTCCATAAATTTTGATTTGCCTTGATTTACCCTCAGACCTTATTTCTCTGCTGTTTCAATTAACCTTGTTGTAATTTTCATTAGTTGTTTCTGGTTTCTTGACAGCAAGACTGATCACCCGCATAGGCTATACATTGATGTAAGCTCGTACTTATTATTCCTTCACTTCTCATTCCGGTTCCCTGTATAACCCTTTCTAGGACCAGGTTAAACAATATGGTGGAGAAGGTGTCGCCTTGTCTTAGGCCCGTTTTAACTGCAAATTCTTTTGAGAGTCTATCATTCACTTTAACATATTTACCAGATACTTTCAAAGTCATTTTAACTAATCTTATTAATTTTTGTAGAATTTTTAGATCCTTAAAAGCTTCAAATAATCTATTTCTATCAACCGAGTTATAGGCCTTTTGCAAGGCAATAAATAACATAATTAAAGGAATTTTGTATTCATGGCACGTTGCCATTACGTGTTTTATTAAAAAGATCTGATCAGACGTACCTCTATTTTTTCTGCTCTCTGCATACTGTTCCAGTCACTGTTTTATCAATGTCGCGTCGCAGTTATTTTGTACGTCGTATCCAATACAAAGATACCCCTGTAGTTATTGCACACTGTTTTGTATTCGAATGAAATTGGTGCCAAATTGTGCCTTAGGAATTTGTTATGTATGTAACTTGAAGTTGGCAATATTTATTTGTAGTTATGTAACTAGCCAATCCTGGCCCGTATACCACTTGAGTCGGCTTGGAGGACACACTTCTTGTACAGTGTATGTATTGTGTATGTAATGCTCCCTGCTCTCTCAATATTAATAAAGTTAATTAATGACAATAATTGAGTATCTTTTATTTAAACACATAAAAAAACCTTACAGGAATAATATAAAAATGGTTTCTATCATGTGTATCAACTTATAAGTATTTTTGTCATATTTTAAGAGGGTGGTTTGATAAGTCAGTGACTTTTTGAATTTCCCGCGCAGTAACTTTAAATGCAACACTGCTCCCGTCAACTGCCATCTATGAATAGACTACTGTAAAATTTTGAGAAGGCTGCACCATTTAGTTTGTGTTTGACAGCCATTTGAAAGCAAACAATCTCGTGAATTTTAACGAAAATGGAAAAAAGTGAATTTCGTGTGCTGATTAAGCATTATTCTTTGCGTAAAAAAAACCATCACCGAAACCAAGGAAAGGCTTGATAACTACTACGGGGACCATGCACCATCAATTTCAATGGCTAAGAAGTGGTTTACTGAGTTCCGTTCTGGTCGTACCAGCACAAGTTACACCGAACGTTCAGGTCGACCAAAAGAGGTCGTCACGCCAGAAATCGTCGATAAAACCCATGGAATGATATTGGACGATGAGAGAATGAAAGTGTGTGAGGTGGCTGAGGCTGTAGACATCTCAACTGAGCGGGTACATCACATTTTACATGAATATTTGGACATGAAAAAGCTATCCGCGCGATGGGTGCCGCGATTGCTCACACTCGACCATAAGCGCAACCGTTTGACCACTTCAAAATAGTGTTTGGCGATGTTCAGCCGCAATCTGAACGAGTTTTTGCGGCGTTTCGTTACCGTAGTCGAAACATAGATCTATCACACTACACCAGAGCCCAAGGAACAATCAAGATGTTAGGTTTCTCCGGGTGAACGTGCACCAAAGAAGGCGAAGGTGGGTCTGTCGACCAACAAGGTCATGTCCAAAGTTTTTTGGGATGCACGCGGTGTCATTCACATCGATTGCCTTGAAAAGGGTAAAACGATCTCCGGCGAATATTATTCAGAGCTTTTGGACAGATTCGATATTGATTTGAAGCAGAAACGACCGCATTTGGCGAAGAAAAAAGTGCTGTTCCATCAAGACAATGCACCGGTGCACACGTGTGTAGTCACCATGGCAAAAATCAATAAATTGGGCTACGAACTGCTACCCCATCCAGCATATTCTCCAGATTTAGCTCCCTGTGATTATTTCCTGGGCGGTAAGAGATTTGGGTCGAATGAAGAGGTCATCACTGAAGCAAACGCCTATTTGGAGGGTCTTGAGAAAATCTATTATTTGGAAGGAATAAAAACATGGAAAAACCCTGGACTAAATGTATCGAGCTAAAAGGAGACTATGTTGAGAAATAAAACGCTTACTTGCCGAAATAAATATTTTTTATTCAAAAAGTCACTGACTTATCAAACCACTCTCGTATTAAAGACATTTTTTTATTAAATGTTATTTTTCAACCTAGCATCATCACATTCAACAAAAAAGTTGCAATGGTTTATAATTTTGGTTTACTGGAATGACAAAATAATCAAACAATTAATCGCACTTTATTATTAAGAACGTATTACAAATAAAATAGTAATCCATTTTGTGATACGATCGCAGCATTAGCATAGAAAATGATAGAATGTTTGTTAAATTGCAAGAGTAAGAGAGAGTAACCACGCGACACGATGTGTCAAAGAGAAGAAGAGAAGAGAAAAGAAGTTCCACGAAAGTAGCAATTACTACGCCGCCACGTATCTGCTATCCAAAAATGGTTTCCCATTTTGGTTCCAGGAACGTAATGCACCGTAGCAATTACGTGCTTGTGACTATTGGAAAAAAACTTAATAGTTCCACTGGCAGTTGCTGGTACGTAGCGATGATTAAAAATTCTGCTTGCGGTTCTTCTATAGTGGGCGGATTTCTCTCTTCATGACCATTTTCTGTCGTTTCTGTTATTGTAATATCTTCCTTTTGTGTTGGGTTTAAGATTTCTTCGAAATACTGCTTCCATATTTGTAGCTGTTCTTCTTCCTCTTCTACTAATCTACCTTCTCTGCCTTGATAGTAGGTATAGTAGGTTAACATTGACGTTTGATTCAATGTTTTGTAGAATGATATAGTACGAAAATATACAATAGCTATTCAAGAGAATTCTCAGAAAAGTTTGACGTTTATATGAAAGGAGGTATGCGGTAGAGGTTATTTTCTGTTGAGGTTGTGCATGTTTAAGATGTATATCGTTGGTTGAAAAAAAATAAAATATGCTTTTAGATGCTAATTGACAACTTTAAGATCTACTATTATTTTCCCTATATTTTTTTTCCTCATACACACTTATGGTGTCTGTCTATTAAAACTGGTCTATAAGACCAACCATTAATTTTTTTCTGATACTTCTTAAAACTAAACTAATTAAAAAAGCTCTGCATTTCACTGCACTACAGAAGCTCGAATGGTTTGGTCCTCTTCAGTCTTCGAACAATATGTTGGTTGTTCGATAGCTGAAGAGCTTCTGCGTTTTCGTGTAGGTGGAGCCTGGCTTCGTGTTTGCCAGCAAACCTTTTGATCTCTTCCTTGACCATTGGGATGTTGAGGTCTCGGTGCAAATCAGAGTTACGTATGTACCATGGAGTAAGGCTAACTGTCCGCGAAAAAGAACTGAATCCTTCTCTACAGTGATCTATTAGCCTATTACCTTTAAAATATACAATAGGCCGTAGTAATTGTCTATTAGGTATTTGATACATGACTAACTGATTTTACGAACTTTAGGGAGTTCCTTCCCGCCTTTAAGACGTGCCGAAGCACGAATAATGGAGTTACGCTCAATTAGCGCGCATTGTCACTACACTAAACAATGCTACCAGTAACTCACTGGTGGGAGCGAGATACTATCCATACTATACTAGCTCTCCAGGCTAGTACCGGAGCGATAAACGTGCTCACCCGTCGGTTCCATCTCCGAGGAGGCTGTGAGGGACGTATCACACGACCAAGGAGATTTCACCTAGTCTAGCTTCAGACTATTCCCCCAACATACTGTCCCAAGCTGTTGGGAGCCACTGCCCGATCGAATCCAACCTCAATTGTTGCAGGACTTGGTTTTTAAATGGTTTTGCCACCCCGATCTACCAATATATAGGCTTGGTGGGCCTTCGACAGAGCTTCGTCCGTAAGTCTACAGCTTATAGACCCCCAGTGTGTACCTAGTTTAGGTGAAGTTGTCTTGAGTGTGAGAGGCTATGTATTCGCTTCAACAATCCTTAAGCGTAAAGGCTTTTAGAACTTCTCCCAACCACTGTACCCGGCTGCAGACCAGATCATAGGGTGGTCGGGATAGCTCCTAAGCACAATTACCTGGCGGCATGCAGTTTCCCATTGGCATGAATTTACCCCTTCACACCGGGATAAACCTCACTTCTCTTCTCCTCCTTAAGATTCGGCCAAACAGCGGGTTCCTTAGGTGACCATAAATGGCCTAAGTCAAGTAGCGGGTTCCGTTTGGTGACCATTAATGACCTCCTCCAAGGCGAGACTCGAATCCACCCACACCGATATCATATTACCAGGGCTCCCCCTGATCGGTATGAGTAACCGTCGAGAATTCTCAGGAATTTCTCTACCACACACTTGACCTGACTGCTTCATCCATTACCCAGTCATGTTTCCATGCCCCGTATCCAGGTTCCAAGGATAGGGTAGAAGACAGCCAGTTCTACGGGTGTACATCGTGTGGTCTCCCGCACACCCGAATGGAGTGCCATGGAGTGTCTACCATGTTGCGTAACACCTTGTTCTGGAATGTTTGTATGGTTTTTATGTTACTATCTTTGGTACAGCCCCAGAGCTGGATGCCATATAACCATACCGGTTTTAGGATCTGATTGTAGAGTAAGATTTTATTATGTACTGACAGTTTGGAGTTTCTTCCAAGAAGCCAATAAAGCTGTTTGTATTTGAGTCCCAGTTCTTTTCTTTTCTTTTGTACATGCTCTTTCCACCGGAGTTTGGTGTCTAGAGTCATGCTTAGGTATTTGGCGTTGTTCTCATAGGGCACAATAGTACCATTAATCTCTAAGGCCAGAGGATTTACCAACCTTTTGTTTGTGAAGCTAACATGGGTAGATTTGATTTCATTTAGCTTAATCTTCCATTGTTTGGTCCAATCAAGTATTGTGTTGCTAGCTGCTTGTAATTTCTCAATGGATATATCTTGCTCCTTCTCTACTGCAAGGATTGCAGTGTCGTCTGCGAATGTTGCTACTGTGATTCCATCCAATTTTGGTATATCACTCGTGTATAACAGAAATAGGATAGGACCGAGGACACTACCCTGTGGCACACCCGCTTTTATTTCTTTCAGGTCAGAATAATCATCTTCCTGTTTAATTCTGAAAAGTCGGTTTGAGATATAAGATGTTATTATCTCTACATATTGCTTTGGTAGCATTTTGTTTAGTTTGTATATCAGTCCTTCTTTTTCCCTATATAAAAAAATTTATTTTCTTGCATCCAACTATTCATCGAGATCTATCCGACGATGACATACGCAAGTCATTCTCTGCCAAAAATAGTCCTACCGATACACTTTTCCTCAATTCCCACAATATGTTTAACAACTTCACATTCTTTCAATTATCGACTACTAATTGAAACAGGGTAAAAATCGAGTTATCTCTTATCGGTTACTTCGTTTGACCTTTTCGAAAAGGTTATCTCAGAAAGTTCAATTGTGTGCTGTGCATGTGGGTTTGTTTAGGACTTTTTTCGTATTTTCAGAGTTAAGATATCCTGTTATTACAGTGTGTTGGCGTTGTTTTATTAACTTTCTCGTGATTGATATACCTATTTTTAAGTTTTAATTATGTAAAAAATTGTTGCAAAAATTATTACTTACTTCTAAGTATAATGCAATTTTCTCAACTTCGCGTGTTAAAAGATAAAATTAAACTTTTGACGTAAAACTACAAGTACTATAGCGTTAAATAGATTTTTTTCTGTGTCGTTTCGGTTTTTGAAGCTGCTGCTTGTTGAACCTGAATGCTTTTTTGTTGTTTTTTCAAGCCATGTGAAGGCAATTCAACTTCTTCAAAGTTTTAGAAGTCTTTTTGTCAACTTTTGCGTGTATAGATTGTGTGTTCCTTTCATGTCTTTATTTTTCCTTGAATCATCCCTCTTATGTTCCTGACAGTAGCAAAGCAAGGAGCTATTTTTAGGATTGTTTACATTGAAGAACCAGGTTATTTATAGGCAATCTTATAAATTTTAATTTTTTAAAGTAGGCTGATTTGATTATAGGTAGTATTTACGGTAGATTGTGGGCGCGTACAGTTTACAGCATGTTTTTTGTACTTTAAAAATGTACAAGCAGCAAAATAAAATGTTCTTTAGCAATGTAATGAATTACTCGGGATGGTATTTTCGTTGTAAACGTGGGTGAATTATGTATGTATAAGTTTACTTAAAGAAAAAGAAAATTGCTAGGATGTAAAACATTTTGAAAACGAATTTACCTCTTGTAATTTTCCCCAGCTTTTTATATGACCTTTTAGCGTTTCCGAAATGGTTGCGTGGGTTTTGTTATATTACGCAAGCATTGTTTCCGTAACCTTTAAATTAAATTTACACGTTTGTTTTGTTGCTTCTCGTTTGGGAAAATTTTAATGGGTAACATTTTGGCCGCCTTCCTACATCGAAATATATAGTGTAAGTATATTCACATAAAAGTTACTACTACTGACGAGTTTTAACGCGGTCGTAATTTATGAAGAAAAGTTTCTGACTTAATATGTTCATTGAATTTTAAGTGATTATGACAACAAGAAGAATATTTACTCGCTTACTCGAAGGTATTTTTATAACGACACGTGTCTATTATGTTAATTAATAGAGTTACAAATCCTTATACAGAAAATAGACAGGAAATTGCATATTTTAATTCAAAGAATTTCTTGAATGGTTTGATTAATATTTCTTTTGTGTTACTATTATTATTGCTGTACGCACAATGTCTGTTTTACTGAAAATGGTAATTCAAGATATTTCAAGGACAAAGAAGTTCAACTCGTTCTTGCCAAAGTCAATATACGTAATGTGTTTCAACATGAAGAAGAAGATTACTTTTAAATTACATAATGAATCGTACGCAAATTGGAATGAGTATGTTTCAGACAGGTTGCTGAAGTTATTAGGCATTTGGGAGGATGTCATAACGCGACGGTATACTTAATATGAAACCTTCGTAAATTTCTATTTGGCTTCTACAAAATTCATATATGCACATTAACGAATTAGATTTTTTCAATTCATTAAATTATACTGAGTGTTTCACTGAAGGCTCGTATTCTCTGGACAGGTGATAGTTCAGATAAAATCCAATAAAAAGCTCAATATCCTTAATTGTATTGAAAAGTGGGTTGGTGATCACTGGTTTAAGAATACCAGTTGGAGCTGGATGTACCTAACTTCATTTTCAACATGATATCTGATACATTGATGCAGCTGATGCTAGGTGATGTCACAGTTTGTTTTGACTATTATTTCCAGCAGTTCCCAAAAATTGACCTTTTTAGCAAATGTTTTTCGATCTGCGTAAAATCAAAAACGGCATAAGGGTTTATTGTTCCTACTTGACGACTAATATCACTTGTCCAGAGATTACGAATCTTAAGTAAAAACCCCTGTATAATGCACCGGATAGGTAAAAGTCAAAAGTACACAAACAATACTATTTTACATTCACCCTTATTTAAAGGTCAGTTCATAATTATATTACGAAGATGTTGCTAGTTTGTGCCTTAACCTATGGCTCACATGTTATCTCAACATTGCAATTTCTAGTGTAGAGTTATAGTGAAGATGGGAATGAGAAGAAAGCGCAATAATTGATAACCAAATCACTTCTTGTAAAAGGTCTCTGGCAGCCATTGTTCTTTTCATAAATCTTTATCGCAATTAATGACTTTGAATCCCAATATTTAGAATTTCTGGTAATTCAAAGCCATATATTAATTAATTCTAGTTACGCGAGCTCTATTATAGGGTGCAACTACTATAACTACACACCTCGTAATGGTTTAGAACACATTTTTCTTATCAACATGTGGTCGCTTCCTGCTAGCTTTCGAGAAAATCGCATTTTAGATTTTAACTAAACAAGCATTAAAAAATACTAAACAAGCAAAAACATTTTTAAAAAGTTTAAAATGATTTTTTTGCACTCCGTAGACTAAAAGTGCCATTTTAATCTTCCGTTTGAAAGACTAAAGTGTCACTTTTAGTCCCGGAGGGATTAGAATTACTTTTAATCCCGGAGGGATTAAAAGTAAAACAAATGTTAATTTAACGTCGAAGTTGGCCGCGAAACAGTCATTGTGAATATACCACAAAACATGCTAACCTTACTTTTGTAATGTCAAAGATATGTCACACATTTACACAAAATTACAATAGTAAGGTTAGGTGTGTTTGCGGCATGTTCACAATTAACGTTTCTGGAGGGATTAAAAGTAAACAAATAAATTAATGTTACTATGCCAACTAGTTTATTCAAAATACTAGTTTAACCCGGCCAAATGATCATAGCAATCGGTGCCATGAGGTACGAAGGATGCTCCGCCATCCTGATTCCTCGCCCAAAAACAAACAAACTAGTTTAACCAAATTCAAAATACAATATGAGCTAATTATTGTGATTTATATGTACAATGACATAGACATAAGCACAATTAACAAAACTAAATAGTTAATCTTCAGGTTTATGAAATAATGTGGAAGATGCTAGATTATCAACCTTCACTTCTTCGAGTACAATCGGGATGTCAGGTTGTTCGTAGATGTACGGATAGAGGAATTTGTACCAGATTAAATTTTATTTTAATATTGAATCATCTGGCAATACTATACTTAGCATTTCCAATCGGTTTTGTAATTGTAAGTGCATTTATTTAACAACTATACAATTAGATTGTACATTTTTAACTCTTTTTTTATATAATATAACTTTAACTCAATGTATTAGGCAAAACGGAGTGCAAAAAATAGCGTATATACCACGGAACTAAAGTGCCTTTTAATCCCTCAGGTGATTGTTGCCCTCGACTACGTCTCGGGCAACAAACTGCACCTTCGGGATTAAAAGAGGCACTTTAGTCCCTTGGTACATAATATACTATCTCAATCATCGTAATCATTTATCGCGTAAATCATTACAGCTACCCCCCATTACGAGGTTTGTACAGTGGCGTAACTACGTAAGATTGCGCGCCCCTGCGAGACTTACGTTTGCGCCCCTCATATGCCAAGTGATAACCATTACACCTGGCCATAGGCCATTTAAAATTATTATATGAATTGTGAAATATTTTTGTTTAATGTTGAAGGTTTAACTTTTTAATGAAATTGCGTTATAAGTAGTGCTATAAGTTGTGTTATAATCATGAATAACTATTCAATTGAAAAAAGCGTTGTTCAACCTACTTACTCTGGCAGTAGTCTAAAAAGAGTGAGAGATTTATTAATAATGTTTGTTATCACTTGACCATTCTACCAACGGTATTAAATTTAACGATCTGTTTCGTAGGAATTAATGGGGTTAACTAATAAGATTCGATGCGTCTCATCGAGCTGAACAATAGCGACTAACTTAACCTAACCGAATCTAACCCAACCGAACCGAACCGAGCCTAAACTAACCTAGGTTTAATTTAGGTTTGTGTTCTTCATCAATTCATACGTGTTCAACTTAGGGTTTGGTTAGGTTAGGTGAGGTTAGGTTAGGTTAGGTTGGTTAGGTGGGGAAATTAATATTGAGGTCTACGGATTCCCTTTCAAAAAGTGTTTGGAAATTATCTCGAAAACTACTGCTCTCCCCAAATCTCACTATGGACTCTATTGTTCATTTCGATGAGAAGTATCGAACGGTATGTATAACAGCCATACATTTCTCCAAAAATTATCAATTTGTTGTCGTTATTGTAACACAATATTCCCTAATTGTTTTGAGCACTGTATATCTATAATTCTCTTTTATTGTTTTTAGAATGTTTCTTAGCTCCAATGCTTGTTTTAAAATTTCTGTTCCTAACGTATTAAAATTTCACAAAAGCAGCGCCCTTCGGAGGATTGCACATGCCCCCCGCGTCGCAGGGTCTGCGAGTGCGGTAGTTACGCCACTGGGTTTGTAGTGGCGTATTTTAGTTACACCCTGTAAAATTGACTATACACTCCATTAAGGAATTGTAGCCGCTCGATGAGCTCTTATGATTCGATTTTTATGGTGAGTTACTCCATTTTCTTTTCTTTCGATCTTCATCCTTCCAACTTTTTCTATATTTTGGTTATTTGTACAATTTCTTTCCATTTATTCTGTCTTTCATCTTCGTTCTCCACGCCTTTCGTCCCATTTTCTTTAAGGCATCTATTACTTGTTGCTCCCACCTTACTTTTGGTCTATCTCTTGATTTCCCTCTTGTCTCCATTTTGTAATTCGTTTTATCGGTGCATTTAAATATTTTCATTTTTTTCTGTTTATGTGTCCGTACCATCCAATTTTTGCAGTTTTGATAATTTTGAATATATTTTCTTCTTTTATTTCATGATTCATTGAGGTTCTATATTCTTGTTTGCCTAATGTTTTTGCATCAGTAACTTTCCTTCATCATTCTTTCTGAGACACATCATTTCCGCCCCACATGTCGAATGGCATCTTGCCATTCGTATTTTCAGCTTCCTACTTAATTTCTGTTTTTCTTTTGTTTTTTAAATACCCCAGTAGCATACTATATTTAATAAATATTTGTTAAATGCATTATAAATATTAAATGTTGTTTTAATATAAAAAATATTTATTAAATCTTTATTTTACATCGCATAATTTATATTTGAACCTTTATATATCATACATATTTAACACATATTTGGGCAAATTATAAAAATCTAACATATTGTCATGATATTTGATGATACTAGGGAGAATTTACTCTCGCGATAATGTTTAATAGGCAGATTTTATGTAATTCTATAACTACCCGATTTAATGGTGGCATAACCTCACTAATAAAATAATTAATTGTGTAAAAGATTTACCTAATGAAAATAAATTTAGTTAATCAAGACTAGCAGGCCCACAAAAACGCTTTAAGCATATAAAAGATATGTCTAGATCCAGGAATCCAGATTTTCATAAAAAATAGATAGAGTAACAAGGAGAAAAAGCTCCCAACTTTTGAATAAAAGTTGATTTTTGGTCACGAAGTTTGATATATTTATCCAATTTTTACAATGACATACTGATAAAATCAGAACGAATACTTTTAAAATTTAAACTATAAAACAAACTTCAATGAGTAAGTGCAATGTTGGGATTTTTACCCCGAGCTCCCCAGGGCTTGCCCCACTGACGAAAGCATTTGTTCTGATTAGTGCTGCTATCAGGCGGAGAACTTTGCAACTTCCTAGTAATGTATCATGTAGGTTAGTTCACATGATTTCATCACCCAATTAACAGATTTCCTAAACACCGTGATTTATGACGCAAACATATTTCCAAGATGTTTAAAAATTAAGAAATTTCTAACAAACCTCGTTGTCATCACAATAACCACTCGAAATCAATCAAACTATGCTAGCATAACAGCAATCCTGCCACTTTTCACTTCACAATGGAATAATGCCAACATAACATCTTAAAGAAAAAATTAGTTAATCGGACTTTTTCCCTGTGTGGATTTTTACACCCTTCTGCATTGAAGGTACATGCGAATGTATAGCAACTTACCTGTAGAAATACAGTTGTAACGTAAAATTATGTTAACGAGATATCTTTACTTTGCAGTCTTATTGAATTTTCAAGATTTTAAAGCTGTTTGCTAGGTTGTTTTAGTGGAAATAAGTAGAGTAACATTACAATCACATAATTGATACATATTTTAATGTAAAGGTTGGATCTTGTTGATGGATCACATAAAAACATGTTTGACAAGCTGCGCCTTTCTAACGTTCAATTGAATTATGCAATCTGGCTTGTATGTCAAAGTTTTTGGCATCTAAAAACATTCAGATAATATTTGTGGAGAAAGGAATGTGTAAAAAGGTGTTTTTTATGAAATACAGCCATTTATTAGTTATAAGAAAATGTTCTTTCGCCGACATTAAAATTAAGGGTATACTCTATATTTCAAGTGTTGGATATGGTTGGATTCAGAATTTTCTATAAGTTTCTAAAGTTAATAAATTATAATTGGGTTATGTAAAGTCTGTAATGTCAGGATTTTTTGTTTTTTGAGAAAATTCTTTTGTTTCTCGAAAGAGCATAAAATGGAAATAATTTTTTTAACAATTAAGTAGCAATACTCTATCAGAGGAACAAGGCGTGTTTCTAGCTGCTTCAAAAATTAATATTGTAAGATTAAAATTCAACTTTGAAAATAATAAAGAAGTACATTTGTAAAGCCGGAGCATTATATAAAATTTATATATGGATATTTCTAACTGGTCTCAGTCGACGTTAGTCCGTTGGAATTACATCAGTCGTAATAAAGTGTATATTATTTACATTATTAATAATATATTATATTAAATATAATGATAATAACAATCCTTTTACATCTTCCGATACATTTCTATAAAGACGAATTCTCCAAATGAATATACAAAAGAAAATCCACAATAGGGACAACTTTATCAATACATACACACACAATAGTGAGTAAGAGTAAATAGGTAAATCAGAAAACAAAAGCAATAAGGTCTTCCATTGTTTCAAAGGGAACACATTAAAGTCATAAACAAATATACTATTTACACATTGCATACATGCATATAGTACATTGCACATTGTTTTATTTCTAAGGATAAAAATAACTGTACCAGATTAAAAAATGAACAAATGGATAATTTACTGAATTCACTATACAATCGCCTCCAATTCCCAAACGGTCTCCTTCGCCATCCAGTACTACGCCTATCATGGGAAACTTTAAGCAATAATAGGCTAAATTATCCACAAATATGTTTTATTCAATAGAATATCCAGGAGTTCTATTAAATTGGAAAAGCCAGGATTACTACTCACCTCATTGAAGCCAAATTCTAAGTAACTATAGTAGAGAGAAAATGTTTTGTCATATTGGTCTCGAAACTCACCTGAAATAAAAAGAAATTCAATCAATAGTTAAATATTGCGTAATGGATAATGTAATCTAATAATCATCAATCAAATCAAACGATCCATTTAAACATATTAACAGTAACATCAAAACTATTTAATTAATCTATGTACAATTGTACACAATAACTGTCAATGCCAATATTTGTACGCTCATAGCCAACAGTGATTGTAAAACTATTTAAACGCTTTCAACTTCCTGATAAATCTATTAATCCACTGCAGCTAATTTCCGTTCATGAAATTACAAATCGAAATTATGTACTTACTATATGAAAACCTATACCGCGTGTCTCATGGATTGCAAAACATACATACATTTTAATAAGTGTAAAAATTATTAGCAGATCAACTTTTGCTATAAAAACAATAAAAATTCGATTCAAACACCTACGTCATTAGAATTGATAAGATCGGATAAAAGAAAGATACAGCTAACCCTTAGGTCAGTGGGTAAATACCAACACACGATTATTTTCTTGAAAAGGTGAATGTGACATTGACGTATGATCACACGTTATGTACCCAACTTTAGGCCCCCAACGTACACGCGAAGATGAAAAATATTTATTGTTAGTTGTTGTTTCTTTAAAGATTCATATTTTATTAAACATATTCTAAAAAACAATATTACAAATGTGTAATAATATTAATTATTCCCTTTTAAGGTTATGCCGCGGTTTATTAATAAATCATTGTGAGCCAGTTAACTTAGCCAGAACTTATTTTTGTTATAAAATTATTGACTAATAATTATATAATTAATACCATATAAAATGGATTGTAACATGCATAAAATCCCAGGATTACATTTGTAAATTCAAATATGCATGTAACAAAGTAATCCTACTACGGCCCTGTGTATTAAGAAAATATTTCGTCTCATATAAAAATTAAATGTTTTCGACCTAAATTTTAATTAAGCAATTGCAATTCCCACGGATAAAATTATATTTGGATGCAAGATTTTAGTTGAAAAAAGGCTGTCTACAGCTCCTTATTTTAGAAATAAAACTAAAAGTTCCTTTAATTAAAAGCACGTACTAAATCTATAAAAGATAAATTATGAGCAGTTCTTATTTCATTGGAAGTTTATGAAACCCCTACCTTTGTAGTTTGAAAATTTGGGATACTTTCGCAACCCCAAGTCAAGTCTAAGACAGGCAGTATAACAGCCATGCTCAGAGGCAGAGTTAGGGGCTTTTCCACATAAGCCTCGTGGCGGCCACAGACCGTCGTTGTTATATGTTTTCGTTGTTTATTTAGCTAATATAAAAATCTGTGTCTATTTTCTGAGCGTTTTTGATGAACTTGGGGGGGGGGAGTTAGTTAATAATTGCAGCAATGTGGGCCTCATTAACGACCTATATTGAGGAAAAGTGTTTTTCGTTGTATTCCAGTACCGAATAATCTAATTAGAAATTATCAGTTTTACCGTATTGATAATCTAGTAGCATTTTAGTCTAACTTTCCTAGTTAATAGAGTTGGTACACTGTGTTTGTTTAAATAATTAGTTAAACAGTGTTTTCATGTTACAACTAATAATCAAATGACGTATTACGTTTTCTACGAGGACTTATTAAAAAAAATTCAAGCAACATTCAAAATAGCGTTCCAGTTAAAAGTTAATAATAATAATGAATTTGGAGTTTTCTGAAATTAAGAAATGTTAAGGATAACTGTATCAATAATTAAGTCTACGTACTCAAGTTGTTTATGTAAGTTTTTAAAAATGTTTAGTTTAGATTATCTTTGTTCAATTACGAAATTTTAAGTTATCCATAGTTTAAGTAAGTGATTTATGTAAAATTAATTTAACTTGAGATTCCGAAAATAAATAATATGCAGGATTTATATTGCATTTAGGAATGATGAATTTAACTAATATGGTTTTTGTGTAATATTATGTTCATTTTTTATTATTTTTATTCAATATACAGACTTCAAATTTAACTATCGTTATTATAGTTCGGCTCAACAAACTGCTGATGTTTCTGTCAAATCAAAATTTATTATTATAGATTCATATATTTGATTAAGTTAACGTTAATTTTAAATGGGAGGTCATTTCCCAAACTATACAGATTGGTGGCGCCCTCTATTTTTTATTTTTATTTGTTTCTGACTACTTATTATTTAATCTAAAGCTTTTAGAATTAACACTCACGCCTGAATCGAATTTCAATTAATGAGATGTCTCAGCCGGGGAAAATAAGCTTTATGTAACATAAGTATCTGTGAAGAAAGTTTGAACATTTTTTTGGTTGCATCAGTTTACAGTAAGTACGGATCTGTGCAGTATTTCGTGTTTGATTAAAATAAGAGAGTTATAGTAAAGGGGGGGGGTAACTACGTACTGTTCGCAAGATATTGCCGAAGATATGGTAATCCGAGTGCAAAATTTACTTTCATTTATGTTTTATACTGATTATTAATAATCAACCACAGTGTGACTTTATTGTTAACTTTATTGTTAAAAGTATATCTATCTCTTTCTTACACTAGGCAACTATAATGACGTAGGTGTTTTAACCCACTTTTTAATATTTCCATAGTGTACGTTGATCTATTAATAAATTTTATATGTGTTAGTATAGTGTATGTTCCGCGATGCATGGTATACACAGTATAAATGCGCGTGAGTGTGTTGTTATAACTTAATTCAAAAACACAATATGAATGTAATAAGCCGAAGGGTGTAGGTATTTATCAGCAATAAATTTATAAAATGTTTTGGAAACGTGCCAAACACCGTTGTGCATTACGCTTTACATGATTGTATAAAAGCAGAACGTTTCCATCCACTTGAACGAAAGCTGCAAACGAAGATAAATAAAATATGGAACCAAACATACTGTAACAAAAGTATGTTCAACCAAGGCCTGAAAGAAACGCGAAAAGAATTAACGACGAGAGAGAATTCTCGACATCTTAAACAAAGCGTGCAGGACGAACTGGCATTGAGTCACGTGGATAAAACAAATGACTGAACGTGCCATATAAATAAGCGCTAGTGATGTCGTCACAAGTGCAGAGTTAGTAAAACGACCTTCAGTTATTCACACAAGTTAACTATATTCGTAGTTGTAAAATGGCGTTTCCCCTATTCACTGTTTTGCATATATACTATATTCATAATACATTCCGGAGGTTATTGATAAATATTTATGAGAAAGGTGGCGAAAAAAAAACACTAAACGAGGAAATCTGACAACGTTTATACAAAATCGATCTATAAAGGTACGTTCAAGAATTAATCTAATGGGAATAAGATCTTGTAAACGTGGACACAACTAAAGAGTACACTGAGCGATCGATGTGGAAAGGCCTAGAAAAGAGAGGGTAGCGCGTCGCGACGCACGCCAGGACGTCTCTGACACAGTACGTCGGTACATAAAAACGGCAGGGGTTTTATACCATAACAAATATTAGTTTGAACTGTCGTCTTTACAACTTCAAAGAGATTTTCTACGATATTCTGCTGGAATTTTCCACAAATTTGATAAGAGAAACCATAAATATAAAAATGTAACAGTGAAATGAAATACTCCATATTTCTTTTACTCTCAGTGATTTGCTGTTCAATTGATACTTGTACGTATATTATATTCAATTGTTAATATTCAAATACTTATCAAATCCGAACTACTGTATGAAAGCAAAGCATATATATACTTGTACATAGTAAATGCAATCTTGTAACATGAATACATATCCTAAAAGCACTTCTGTAAAGATTTTGATAATAACTGATTCAACTCTGTACTAAAGTGTAAGAAGTTTCAATTGTTTCATAAATAATAAGACCAAATTAAAACGTACTTAGAATTATTCTTGGACTTTCATAGCATTTGGCTGTAATTCTAAATATATGACTGGTAAATCTAGAAGCCTGAGCAACTTTTGTAAAGATCTTAATAACCGCGTCGTTGAACTCTATGGGCCAGTTGCATGCATATAGCATTGTTAATCACATGATTATTTTGATGCGTTGTTAACTCATGTGATTGGTTGATTCAAAGAATGTGTGGTAGTGTGATTGGTCCTTTTAAACCCATTGTTAAGTTTTACCAAATTGGCCATAAATATCACCAAAAGTCGGCTTATATAAAACCCAACGCATGTCCACAGCTCAACGCGTACCTCTGGAGGCACGATGGTACAAGTTAGTGATACTAAAATATTGCAGAGGCGGCCTTTGCGGTTGCAGGGCTCTGTGCGAGGTCTTGACGCGGGGCCCCCTTGCATAAAGTTTTTGAATGGCGGGGAGGGGGGAATAGACATAAAAGCTCAGCTTAAAGTTAAATCCTAGAATATAAAAACGTACACAGATATGTCACTGGAACTTGCCTTACAAGGTCAAAAGGTCATTTGGGGTGTTTATTAAGGCGCCGTAGTCTAGTCAGGACGCGACGCCATTATCGGTTGAAAGAATGGCAAGTGATGACAGTTTTCTTGTGTCATTGTATTCTTAAGGTATATTTTTATGTTTCTTAGTCGTGAAAAAGATCTCTCTGCACATGCGACAGTTTCTTCACAGTGTATTCTAGGGCAGATTACGAACTACTATCGGAATCGTATACAAGGCGAGGGATTCATAAAGCTCGACCCATCGATGTCTGCTTTGTCTCCCACACTGAATGTCATTTATGATCATTGCAGTTGACGACATTTTGGGCCACTCTGCATTCTGTGACGTCACTATGTAAATGCCTTATGAAAGTCATTGAATTTCTTTTAAATGATAACCTCTGTATTTTATAGGCTATTTTTGAAGGGCATTAAAGATGGACCAAACTTTACATTCTCATATTTAACCATTTCTAAGCTATGAGAAATTATAATATTGTTCTAAAAAACAGGAGAATTTAATGAAAATTATGACGCTTTGTTACAAAAGTCCATCTATTTGATGGTAGTGCCCTAAACAGAAATAAAACTAGTTTTGGAAATTTGTCACTACGTCAGATAAAATAAGTCTAGACTCTTTATTCATTGATTTAGCGTTCCTTCACTTTCTGCAAGGCCTGTTTGTGAATATGTAGATAAAGCTTTCTCCAGGCAAATCGATAGAAAGAAAGGGGGCACTGGAATGACCAGTAAGGTCTCCAGACCTCATTACTCCTCTTGATTACCTTTTATGAGGTTATTTGAAAAATTTTCAAGGCAAAACCGGCAAATGTGGAGGTGCTGAAAAAACGAATAAGGCATAAGTGTAGATTTATTTCACCCGAGGTAGTGAATGAGTTTTATTACTTGTTAGGGCACTGCCATCAAGTAAATGGGCAACACTTTGAGTATTTCTAACAAAAAGTCATAATTCTAAATAAATGCTCTAGTTTTTTCTAAACAAATTTAATTTATCATATCTTAGGAATGGTTTGAGATAAAAATTTTAAATATGGTAGTGGTATACAACTTTAAACGTTCTGCAAAATTAGCCCATAAAAATGGGGGTCTCATATAAGAAATGTTGATGACGTCATAAGGCACTTATGCGGTAACGTTACAGAATTTAGAGTGAGCTCAAAATATCGGAAACTGTATAATTTAGTTTGTCCAAGTGTTTCTTCGAAAAAAAAAGTTGTACTTGATACACTGAATTTATTCCATGTTAGAGATTCAATAAATAAATCCTAGGACGTACTTATTACTTACCTTTAATGACAAATATGAATAGATGAATCCCGATACATCTTGAGATTTCTGAACCGTTGTGACCTCTCTAAAAGCATGTTTACGTGATTTGCCTGCTATGGGGTTTCTATGGTGAGTTTCTCGAGGCTTGCGCGAGGCACATAGCAAAGGCTGCCACTATTGAAATTAACATTGGTCTCTTTCCAAATTTCCAATTAGCTTATACTTTTCATAATTAAAGAAACCTCTTTATTTAGTTGCAAGAGGTGGTATAAAAAGGCTCGAATTTTAGTTAAAGATTACGAGATTAAAAAAGATCGAAACCTAAAAGTACCTATAACGAGAGCCGAGTTGAAAGCAACAGTAATCTAAGTCTCACAGGGGAATTACCTCAACAGAGGTAATCCTTCATGTCCATAATATATTATTTAAATGAAAAATAATCTTTTGAAGAAACTCTTCGAAGTTATGATTGCCTTAGATCCTAAATTATTAATTGTTAACATACCTAGGACGTAGAAACTACATCCATTCTTTCAAAGTGCCCTGCAAGTTATATTGATTTAGAGAACATGAATAATGCTTCCGATCACTTTTAAGTCTGTCCTTAGAAGGATTACAGAGTGAGTAATGATTCAGAAATGCTTTTCCTTAGTTTTGACTGTGTGGGTACATGGTGATAAAGTCTAAGTGTATCAACAAGGCAATCAACAGACGCTCGTGATTAGAGAATAACAAAAATTATAACAACAAAGACGAAGTCCTTTGAGCCTAGTCCTTTAAGCTTAAGCAAGTAGATAAATAGCACTGTGTTGAACTACTGCACTCTTCAAAAGGCACTGTGTCTGTCCATTTTACTTCTGCATATGCAGCTGCCATGTCGCATGTGTACTAACTCGTAGTAAGTGGTTTTGCTGGTTTGGAATCTTGAAGCTAAAGTACGAGCTTAGAGTGTAGAGACATATATAAAAAATAAACCATTTTTTCTTAGTCCATCGACTTCAGTGTTGGCAACTGTAGAAATAAGAATGTATCTCATTGAAGTAGCACACATATCATGAGTATTTGCTTGTATTATGCTTTCTACTCTTAAATCAATCTAATGCATTAACCTTTACAAGCTATCCTTAGCAGAGTGGAAGAATATTTAATTTTGCAGTTACGCACAAACGATCTACTCTTCACCAAGAATTGGTACATTAGCGTTCAAAATCGAAGTTTGCCTCTGTGAAATTTTTCAACTGTCAGATTTAATAAAAGTATTTTTGTTTTTCATTGTTTTAAAACGGTGAAAAAGAGCACCGTTTTGAAATGGAAGGTGACAACTAAAAGTTGACAATTTTGGACAACATCGTTTTCAGTAATCGAAGTCTTAATAAAAGCTTTCAGCCCCTTTCCCTTCAGTCACTCTAGAAAATTAACTAGAGAAAAAGGTACTATTTCCATCTTTTCAGAAAACTGCAATAACTATTTGTTTAATTAGTACAAAATGCATGTTTTTGGAACGAATAAGAAAGTTGTCGTACGACTCGGTAGCGGAATCTGACAATCTGATGAGTTTCAAAAACGTATTTTTTGTAAAAACTAAACATACTATTTTTTTCTCGCTTTTAACTAGCAAACTCAGTAAGAAAATCTAAAGAAGAAAAACACATGACGTTAGACTATCTTTTATTAAGTGCAACTTATTATTGAGTTGTTGATTCCGGGTAAAAACGAATAATTTTAGAATTAATATAATTATAAAATACTTGTAAAAGTATAATTTTCGCCCATATTTCCTTCAGAACAGTATTCGACAGCCGACGCAATAGAAATATGTGTTTACAGAAAGAAGAGGTTAGGACTGGATATTGTTTTCGTGGCGTCATTGCGAGTAGTAGCTAAGAATTTAATAGAAACGTCAAATTTATAGTTTATAAGATTAATTTACTCTTTTAATATTAATAAAGAACAGATAAATGCTTAGTGTTTAATTGAAAATTTATATTATTTCTCATTATTGGTTCAAAAAGTTTTCTAACGCACAAATTTGTACACAACCAGCAACAGTTCCTAAATGGGTGTGTTTATATATCCTTGTCGGCTTGTGAATCCTTGTTTGTATAAAAACTAGTGTATATAATATGTGTAAACTGAGTGTTTCTTTCGCAAGTCATTTTTCTACTTGGTAATCCTTGTTGCCCAACTTCTACGACTAGTAAAAAAATCGTTACTTCTTCTGGGACGGCAAATACTGATACTTTCTGAAATATTTAAACTTAATATGTTTACAGCCAAGTATTGTTACTCTGCAGGCACTAAAAGTGCTCATTTTCAATAAATCAATCATTTCTTCAATTTCAAATAATGGCCGAATTTGTTGGGTATCAAAAAAGTGAAATTAGAGAAGATCAAAGATAATCAAAAATAGGTTTATTTACCAGCTAGAAACGGATGCGTACCATTCGAGACATTAAAAATCGACTACTTATCGAATAGATGTATAGACTGGCTCCAACGCTTGACTGATTGACTCTTTGTATCCAGTTTAGATGAACTGATGCAATCAATTTCACTAATCATCTTGTGAATGAAAATAGTTTCCTCGTATTCTGTTCTAGGATTAGCATGTAGTAATATTTTAGATCATCGAATAGAGTAGTAAAGGTGAGCATGGAAGAATTGCGGCGGGAAGAGCGAGCAGTATATGCTTTTAGATATTGGTTTAGTTTTATTTTCGTCGATTACGCACTCTTTAGGATCCCCCATTAGAATTCAGAAAAGATGACTGCAGAAAACCAATATTCGAATAGAAGCTGGATTCTTAAAATAGGAATGGTAAAAATTTCATGCCAATAGCTACAAATACTACTGTGAAAGTTGTAACGAGCTCATTAGGGCTGATATTTATTCCGCTTTGTTAGAAATCTACCATGGTGTACAAAACATGAAATGTTTTATTTTTTTGGGCATGAACGGCAGCTGCATTTAAACAAAGACAGTTCTATTTATCATCTAGTTGAAAGTAAGTCATTTGTACGGATAAAATATATTTCTCACGGTAGGCATCTTACTTTAGGCACGTATTCTTCAGAAGTTTCCTTTAATGTTATTTAAAAACATTAAAAAGTGTTTGCTTTGTTAGTTTGTGTATGCTTAGTGAAATTAAACCTTTTTCTGTGTGTGATTAGGTGATTAAAGAAATAAAGAATTACGAGGACACTAAAACCAAAAGGAACCATTAATACAGAATCTTAACTGTAAGTTATTTGAATAATATTAATTGTGGTTTAATTCTTTGCCAACATGTCTTTATCTGCGTCTGTTTTTATTGCAAATCTATTTAAAATGGGATCCCAAATAAATTGTAATATAAAAAATTAAAATAAATCAAATCAAAAGAGAATCTTTTCCAGAATTCTAGTTTCTCACGTAAATACTAAACAATAACATGGAACAATTTGGGTGACGCAGCCTTTTTCCTTAATTTCTCCCGCTTCCTATCTAAACTCACTAAATCTTTGCAATTAACACTCATGACAGCAGAAAGTAATTTGAATAAATAAGTCGTCTCTGCCCGAAGATTTCTTAACGTAAGTATAAGTGATTTATGTGTTTATTTGATTTTGTGGAACAGTAGTCAGTTAAAATTGAAGCCCAAGTGTGAGATTTTTGTTGTTGTTTATTGTGTCGAGATTAAGATGGTGGCCCACCCTTTAATATCTGCATATGCACACCACTTTCTCTTTAAGATTTAATGTAAAGCTATTCTCCTATCTTTCTAGATATCCGATCGATATCTTTAATTAAGTACGCATCTAGTCGGATATCTTTCCACATGCAGAGTCTTTTAAATGTTTAAAAATCAATAGTTTTTCAAATATACTTATTTGAAAAGCTACTGATTTTTATCTTCACTTTTACTATTTTACCTTCACTAATGCTTTTCAAGATATGTACATATGTATTTGTATTGGAATATATGAAAGGCAGAATAACAACAAATTGTATAAACATGTCTTATAAAGAATGTTACGTCAATAAATGTCTTTTCAAACTTCAAATACATATATTCACATTATACACAGAGTTTCATTTTTTGCAAAAAAAATTCATATCGAAATGCAGAATAAATATGAGATAGTAACATACGTTCAACGAAACGGAAATAATTTTACCCTGCAAAAGCCTGGAAAACCGTGACATATAAAACAACTTTTCTGAGAAATGAAGATTCCACAACCTCAGAATCAAATTTGACACGGCTATCAAATTTATTGGTGCTTTTACTGTGAAAGAGTTTATAGATCGACAGATTTCGATTCTCCACCGTGTTCTGTTCTCTTTTTTCTTTTCTCTGCAAAAGACAATGATGTTATTGGATTCTCTCAGATGATTGTGTGCCGAATAAAGTGATCACATCATCGTTTTAGCTTGGCTATTCGATTGCGCTAACAAAAATAATATGGACGAAAAAGGGAACGAAAATAATCAAAATTCGGTCTACGTTTATAACCTATAGGAGCAAATATTTGATAAACGGCATTACTTCATAATAAATCCGGTATCTAAATTGGCTTACAAACCGATTTAGGGAACCCTCTTCGCCTAAGGACACAAGCAGATTTATTTAGGAGGATTACTAACACAAACTAAATTACATTCAATTTAAGCCGCGTTAAATCTAATATTACATATATTTTTGATTCACTAAAGCAAACATGTTGTTGAATATTGGGTTTTTCGGTGAAACAAAAATAAATACACCCTGCAATACGTTTCGTAAAATATTCAATATATTATAATGAAAATCTAAAAATCAATTTGGATGTTTTTATGCAATCGAAATAACAAATTGAGCTTTTCAAAGAATTCTGATTTAATAACAGATAAAATTTAACAAATTGTTGTAATTATGTGCATATTTATCAGTTTTTTTTGACGATATAAAACGTATTCATATACTTAATGCGCATCTCATCTGACTTGAGTAACTAATAATTATTCACGAAATTAATATTATTCTATGTACAAAAAAATAATTAAAAAGTAGTTTTTTAATTACAAATGGTATATTATTGTTTCGTGCATCGCGTTTTGTCCGCCGACGAAAATCTACCTAAATCCTTCTCGTATCCGTTTCCGTATGAGCGTCGTTAAAAGCCGCAATAAAAACAAAACTTTGTAAGACTCAAGATTCATTCATTCAAGATTCGTTCAAGATTTATTGTGTGCTGGCAATTATTACTTCTAGGTTGCTGCAACTTTCATGAGCGTTTGTTAATTCGCTTGTTTATAGTGAACTTCACCCTTTTTCTGTGTATGATAAGGTGAAATAAAGAACTACTAGAATACTAAAACCAAAAGGAACCATTAATACAACATCTTGTCTGTCAAAAAACAAAAGATATCTGTATTAAATAAGGTATGTAATGTAACTGTATTTAGAATGGGACCCCAAATAATGTAGACGTTAATAAAGTGTGTAAGTTTGGCATGACAAATTGTAGATGTTCCACTCGCGGAATAAATCTCAGTTTTAAAAGATCAACAATAACTATTAAATAACTTAAACAAAGAAGAATCTTTTCTCGAATTGTACGAGTAGATTCTCGTTTAAATTTAGGCAATAACATCAAAAAATCTGGGTGGCGCCCTCTGCGTTGTGAATTATTCCTGTTTCCTATCTACAATTAGCAAACCTTTGCAATTAACACCCACGACATCTGAAAGTAATTTGAATCCACAAAACGCCTATGCCGGGAGATATCTTAACGTAAGCATAAGAAGTGATTTATGTGCTCATTTAATTTAGTAGAACTTTAGTTAGTCACAATTGAAGTCCACAAGTGTTTCACAACTTTACATAAAAAAAGAAAAAATGTGTTTCTAAACAGAATTTTGTTTTTGAGGAGAAACAACACTTTATCTTTTTTTTGATAATCACAAATTAAAAGAAAATGTCTTATTTTTTAAAAATGTGGCGCTAACTTCATAATTGTTTGTCCACCTCTTAAGATTTATTGTATTTGTTGTATACATAGAATAACTTTCTGTCTGTCCAGACAATTTATGTGGAAGATCGGACGGTTACTCTGCTGCAAAGGCATGGTTGAATTGCTTGTCGGGACACCCCCAAAAGAATCTCCAGAGGGTTCGGTACATTTTTAAAATATTTATATTCTTTGCAAGTTTTTCACAGCTCACAGAACAAGATTCTGGATTGTCATCTTTTCGTAGAAAAACCCGGGAAATTCTGATTTTTGAAGTTTGAAGGAAATTTTCCAGTTCCTGCTAGGCTTTTTCTTAATTTAAATTTTAGCTAATTCTTTTTGTTCCCATCTGCAAACTCGACGAAGCGTGTTCATCATTATAACAAAAATTTTAAGCTGATTCTGAATAGGTATATCAATTTTGGGGCAAACGCCCAAAAAAAGCTGGATCTGCATGGCAATAAATAATAATTATATTAAGTTTCGATGATTGCCAAATTGTGTAATTTACAATTACACAATTTAGTTAGGTTAGTTTAGGTCAGATTTGGATTAGGTTGCGTTTAGGTTAGGTTAAGTGAGGTTAGGTTTGGGATAAGTTAAGTTAGGTTAGATTGAGAAAAAATTCGAATTTGTTTTTGCATAGCGTTTTGGTTAGGTAGTGGCGTTTTTGTGGAGGTTAGGTTGGTAGCAACCAACTTTGGAGACTTGGGGGTGTTTTCTCCAAAAATATGACCACCAATTTGCTCAAAAAATGTTTTGTGTGGTAGGGGAATTCTTGAATTGTTTCTTATATACGACAATTTCTAACAATGCCCCATAAGCAAGACGGTAGTATTGGGTGATCTGTTAGATCACCCAAAGAAAGATGTATAATGTCATAAAAGTACTAAACAAAATGGAAGATATATCCAAAAAAGAAAGTGATTTAACAGATTCAAATTTGATTTTTCATGTTAAGCTTTGTTATTACTTAAGTTTTTTCACTAAGTTTAAAATGTGTTTTTGTGCTAAAAAAAGGGCAAATTAGTTACCACGTAAATTATTTTTTATAAATCTTTGCCACTGTTAGCTAATTAAACAAATTCACACTACTTTTATTTGTTATTGTTACCGTCATTACATGTTCTATGGCCTATTATTTTTGTCTGATAAGTACTACTAGCGTTTTCCTTAAATAATTTCACTTTAATACCCAGTTTTCTTAACAAATTTCATACCATTGAAAAGCGTATTGTAAGGGCTATAACATCAGAACAATTTAAGATGGCTTAGGCCAAAGGAACAGCACAAGTTGAACTAGAAAATCCGAAAACAAAAGATAATCGGAGGTTGATTATTAGCACCAAAAGATTCTGTATAAAGTCCTAATAATGTGAAAGTTTAAAAACTATACCCAATCAACAGTTTCCGAGTGATTCATGAAAAAAGAAATCGGTAAGATTTTGTTTTTCTCAAATATCACAAAAGCTAGAGGAGCTACGTTACATTGCAAACATCGCATGAATCTTTTTAAAACCTCCTTAATTTAACCTTCTTTCGTATTTTGTATAATAACGGAGATACCAGTGTTCATGAGATCAATTTGGGACACGCAGTATACTGATTAGCAGTATTTTTAGCGAACTCATAAGAATTACATTTTAAATAGACTTCCACTCAGTATCACGCAAAGTATCCTCCGTTCATCTTATTCTTCGTTATCTTCCATCAAGGCTAAGGGCACTAAAGCTGTTACCGAGGCTACAAGAAGTTTTGACAATGAATACCTTCAAAAATGTTAAAATCTAATGCGCTCATCAAGATTTTTAATATAATTTCAATATCCGCAACAATTAATCGATAAAGATGTTTGCATAAAATACGTTCTCTAATCTCCATTGAGATACTGATTAATTTAATTACAATTATTTCAATTTCAACATCATTATGAGTTTTCATCTTCAAATAGAAAGAACAAACGTTTTATTGTTAAATACCATTGATTATTGTACAGATAATTATAATATATTAAATAATAATAATAACAATTAAGACAGAACGAATCTTCATAATCCTTTAATTGCATTGTATTCAATGCCCACGTTCCTTTCTCATAAGGACCAAGGGAACTTCTGCCGCTTGTTCGGAGAAATTCGATAGGCGTACGAAACGTGGGTAGAACTAATTTTACAACACGTGAGCAAATGCTTTTATGAAATCATTACCGGAAAGTTTAACCTACTTTCAGGAAACTTATTTTGGATCTTATTGAAACGATATACCGAATAATTTAATAAGCGGGACCGTTATCAAAAATTGGAGAGACGCGATATTGTAAATAAGCTGTTTTGTGATTATCTCCTCAATATATACAAGAATAATAGATAAGGAAAGCATTTAAAATGGAAATCTGAAACGCGAAAACTAGAGATCGTAAAGATGCTCAAAAATTCGTTGCGTTGACAAAATTAAGGCGCAGAAAATTCATCACGAAGGGTGCGCAGTCCCATTAAATTTAATTATTGCATCGAAATCAGGAAGCACCCAAGGGTTTTCAAGTTTATGTACGGAAAAAGATCTAGTTAGAGGCAAGTATTAAAGTTTATCAGTTACCTTCCCTAAGGTACTTACAGTTTGGAAATTTTGTTCTTTAGAGGTTGTATGTTACTACATAGTTTCAGTTCTCTTAATATTTAAGGACTCATAGACGATAACGTAAGAGGAAAAAATATTCCACCAGCACTAAATAAATAATAAATAGTGTCTCTGAAATAATTGTCTAATACCTGAAAATCTAGCGGAGCATACTTTTCATGATAGGCGCGATCACTGAAATATTAGAATATATTATTACATCAGGGGGATTACGGCTTATGCGTACCCCATGAATCAACACCGGGTGCTTAGGGGTAAACTTGTTTTGCGACCCTCCTTCATTAAAATCACATTTTGATTATAGTACGCCCGTTATATTACACGTTTTTTTTCTGTCTAATGACAAGTCTCTAAAATAGTGTCTTCTAAAACATAGTTTCTTAAAATAAGCTCCCAGGATCACTGGATTTCGTAAGATCTGAGACTTTAAGTCACTGACTCATACTTTAGTTATATGTAATTAACTTATTATAACAGTTATAGCTTATAACGCTTATAATAGCATTACTATAAGAAATAAGATACGACGATGTTTTGGGAGCTGTAATTAATAAGTATGTGTAAAAATGTTCCTTGTAATCAGTAGTAAGTTGTAAGTAATATCGTTAGGTAGACAAAGATAAAGTTGGATTTCAAACACAAAAACGATAGGTAATACTTATCGGCAGGGGCGTGCTGGGTATGTCAGACGAGGCCAGGAAAACACTTTAGGTTCAGGCCTTGCTTCCTGCTAGTTTTCGAGAAAATCGCATTTTACATTTTAAGTACGCCCATAATACTCACATTTGGGTGAACGGTGCAGACCACACGGCGTTCACCCATAAAACTGGCTGTCATCTACCCTATCCCTGGAACCTGGATACGGGGCATGGAAACATGTCAGGGCAACGGATGATGCAGTCAGGTCAAATGCGTGGTAGAGAAAGTACGGTTAACGCGTTCTCGACGGTTACTCATCACCGAGCAGAGGGAGCTCTGGTAACATGAGGACCGGTGTGGGTGGATTTGATTCTCTTATTGGTGCTAAGCTCACCCGCTGTTTGGTAACTGTAACCAGGTAACTGTGCTCAGGATGCTATTCGGACCACCCTATGACCCAGACTGCAGACTGTGATCTGAAGAAGATCTAAAGCCATTACTCTTAAGGAGTGTTGAAGCGAATACATAGCCTCTCACACTCAAGACAACTTCACCTCACGCAGGTACACACCAGGAGTCTAGAACGTGTAGACTTACGAACCTCTGTCGAGGGCTCACCAAGCCTATAATTTGGTAGATCGGGGTGGCAAAACCTGCCACAATTGAGGTTGGATTCGATCGGGCAGTGGCTCCTAACAGCTAGGGACAGAATGTTAGAGGAATAGTCCGAAGCTGGACGAGGTGAAATCTCCGTGGTCGTATGATACGTCTCTCATGCCTTCTGGAGATGGAGCCGGCGGGTGAGCACGTTTATCGCTCCGGTACTAGCCTGGAGAGCTAGTAGAGTATGGATAGTATCTCGCTCCCACCAGTGAGTTACTGGTAGTACTGTAGTATAGCCAATAAATTTTGAATGCGACCCCTACTTTGAAATATTCTACTCGAAACCGTCTGAAGCCCAATTATTTTTTTAATAAAGCCCGAGCCAGGCCCAAATTCCTTAAAATAAAAATAAATAAAACGAGAAAAATATTGATTGCATTATAAAAACAAAACTCTTTTTAAATAATGAAATTTTATAAGAAAAAGTAACTCGCCAAAAATACATTACTAACTAAATTTTTATATTAAATAAATAAATTAAATTACTTTACTTGGATTTCTCTTTAAAAACAACCTGTAGATGTTCGAAATAATAATAATTCCAAATGATTCTTCGACCCCGACCCAAGCTCGAAATTACGCTGTGTTACCAACTCGACCCACGGACCGGGTCGGACTTAGGCCTGAAAGTCAGGCCCGAGGCCATGCAGGTCTCTAGTACAAACTAAATAGTATATAAACAAGTCAATAACGACCACGGCATTATAAACGGGCATTATCATTTATAGCGCCCCCGCTTAGCGATAACATTATTATCGACGCCGATATTACGTTCACAATAAAATAAATATAAACAACGCCCTTGGCAACGTCAATTATATCAATTATAAATTATAACTAATTTTTTACTTACTGAAATATCTAATACCGAATGAAAAATAAATACTGGAACAATTAAATTAATTGCTTATTACTACTCCACCCCGCAGGCCACTGGGAAATGTCCAGATATACCGGTGGGCCAGCACACCCCTGCTTATCGATTGCAATTGCAAAACATGACAACTTCTATCATCTCTAATCTATAATATTCTATAAGATGATGAAGTAGGTCATCTTGAATAGATCTATTTCCTTCAGATTATTTTCTGTCCCTCAATTTAACAAAATATAGGCACTAAGGAAATTCTGATATTCGCAAAACGATACTTGTTGTGCGCACTTACAGTTTATAGATACACCACACAATACTTCTGCTGACCGAATAGCTGTATGGTATCCTGAGGTATTTTTACGTAACTCTGCTGCCATTTTACCACTGTACGTTTTGTTAAATTTATCTGTAAAAGAAGGTTTCGCGACACAGTGTTGGAAGAAAAATTATGTTATAAAAATATTTAAGTCGGGTAACGAAAATCAAGCCAAGAGTTAAAGACCGGTTTCTATTCTGTCAGTCATACCGAAATTTTTTGAAAAGATGATTTATGATAGAGGAAGAGGGGGAACAGTGTTACACAACAAATATTTATAATTCAAAACCAAATAAAAAATTTTAAATTTATTCTCTTCCTAGTTTAAGAGTTACGAATATTGTTTCAACCTTTTCATATAACTTGCTTTGATTATTTCAACTTTTAGAAAAATTAGGATTTATTCAACTTGGTGATCTGTGTAACTCTGTATCCTAATAGTGGGGTACAGAGTTACAAGGAAAAGTTAACAATGTTAATGTTAATAAAACAACTTAAAATTCTAATATTCCTGCGTTGTACGTACGAATTTATAAGTTGGACTAACTTCTGTATGCGTTTTACGTGTAATTTCCCTAATTGACAAAATTATGTGTTTTATTGTAGCCTCTTCTTGTATTACCACAAAGTTTCCAACATCGATATCATTGAAATGGAAAAATGTATCTTTGTTACTTAGATGCAACTTGCACTGATCACTGTCTGCACAAGTATTACATAAATAATGTTACACCGAACCCCACTATCCACTGTAACACTGTACCCCAATCATCAAAACTCTATACTCGAATAGTTAATAAGGGCACAAACAGTTTTCTTCTCCGGCGTAAATAAGCTTACAAAACTACTTCTAAATAAATTTTTAATAATCTAGCTTTAATTAATTTTATTCTGAAGTAAATTGTATTTCACTTGAAATAATTACTTTTGATGTATATTTTTTAATACATTACATACCTTAATTTCTTGAAAACCCATCAGTGAATATTAACCAAAATGCACCTACACTTGGTTAACACCAAAGTACTTCTAACATGAAAATATGAACAATGTTTAATATAAAGTAATCCTAAAAACATTAAGTGTAATACTATAGTACGTGTAACACTGTTCCCCTCTTCCTCTAATATTCTTTGAATAATTATTGTATACTACGCTATGCCGTGAAACTCTTTTATATTATTATTATTATTATTTTTTTGTTTTAATATTTCCATTATCAATACTCGGTTTGGAGCATATGGAAACCGTAATCATTGCATACCTATAATTATTGATGGACTTTTGAACAATTTATTACACAATAGGTAATAGGTTCCTTACTAATATTTAATTCTTGCTGTCCTACATATATTTCAAGGCCGATTGTGATTTTAATACAAATGTACCACAAAATATTAATTTATTTACAAGTTTTCCCTTTTTTTAGGAACAATCACTCGTGAGTTCATCCTGTTCTTTCCAAAACAAGTAATAATGTACATTAATTATTATAAAGGTCAAAATGTGCAGGGAATTTATTAAGAGATTATGATATACCCTCATCATGTGATAGATGGGTTCAACTGCCTTAAAATTAATTCTTTTATAGATTGGCACATCTAACTATCCAACCGTGTTTTCTAACTAACTATCATTACAGAAATTACCTTCCAAAAGCTCTTGGCCAACGGACTCAAATTGACCCGATTTATACCGACTTTATTCAAGCTTTGGACAGAGTTGATGATAACATTCTTATTTGTAAATTAGATAATATGGAACTACTTTCGGATCTGTTGCGTTGAATTAAATCCTATACAGGGTGATTCAGAAATAAAGGTAATCCTTTAAATGGTAGATAGAGGGGATGCGGTAGAGCTGATTTACCTTGACAAGTATAGGTCAAAAACGAATAGTTTTCCGGAAAATAAATTTTAAAGTTTAATGAATTTTGAATCCAAAGTCAGGACCGGATCCAAAAATCCAAAAAAACTTTAAAATTAATTTTCTGGAAAACTTCGTTTGACCTATACTTGTCAAGGTAAATCTACTGCCTCACCTCTACCTACCATTTAAAGGATATCAGTTATTTCTGAATCACCCTGTATAAGTATATATCAAATACCGTATTTTTCGGACCATAAGACATAAGATCGGTCCTTTTTGCGTAGAAACACCGACTTAAACTTGGGATTCATCTTATGTTCCGAAGGTAGGTGATACCCAGTACGTCGGGGATTCCCTCATTTTCGATTTGAGCCAAAAACACATCTCGCTGCACATATGGAAATCACGTGCGCTTTTGTACGGTTAATTTGAATTTCTGGTACAAGTTATCGTAATAATAAATAAAAATTAGATAAGAATTTATGAATATTTACATAGTACAATATATATAAAATAATTTATTTTCCTAAAAAGTGTCTCATAAATCTGTGGTACGTCTTCTCGTCCAGTGGGCGTCTTATGGTCCCAAAAATACTGTGAATCTATTAAGAGTATATGGTCACATATCTGATTTTGTACCTGTTATCTCTGGAGTACCACAAGGATCCCATCTGGGGCCCTTATTCTTTATTGTCTATATTAATGATACAGTTCAATGTGTAAAATTCCTTTATTTCATAATGTTCAGGAATCCAATTTTAATAATTCTGCAAGTTTGCAGCAATCCTAAAATTAAATAATTATTTTTAACCGACTGGGCATTTGATGATATCGTGAGATCAACCGGATCATCGCATCATTTTTAGGACAATTTAAAAATTGTCTTGAAAGTTCTTCGAAGTAATCCTAAAGAGTTTTATATTTTTAACTTTGGAGGTCAAACGCCCTGACGGTTTTCTAGGGAACCCTATTCAACATTGTTTGAGAGGATCCACTATTGTACAAAGCGTGAATAAAGAAATCACATTTTAAAAGTAGTTGCATATATGCAGGGTGCCTAAAAACAGTGTAGTGCATAAAAATGTATTTTTTAAAATGTAACAACCTATATTTTCTTGTCACAATTGAAACCTCATAAAATAGATTTGAGAATGTCTGTATTTATAAAACAATTTTGGCCATCATAAAAAAGCAATTAGTTCTAACAGTTGGTTGGGATACGGTTCATACTGACAGAAAAATTTCTTAAAAATCATAATTTGGCAAAACGGCATTTAAGGGAAAAGGTAAGGGTTGGAGACAGAAACTAAAGAGGCTTCACTTACGATAACAAAATATATAGGTCATTCAATTAAACAATGCACTTTCATGTGTGCGGCACATTTTCTGAAAGACCCTGTATAAGTGACACTCATTTTAAAATGTGCCTTCTTTAACATCATTGAGTTTCTCCAAGCGGATATTTCAACTGGGTAACGAATGGAATCAAAGAACCGACTAACTAAATGAACTGTGTATAACCAGTAGCTAGAGCAGATTGCTTTGATGAACTGATGTCATTATCTCTAACCTTACATTCACATATTAGTTTGAGGTTCCATTTAATATGTCTCTACGCTCAAGACTCAGATTCACTGTACTTCAATCTAAGATATCCGTGCACTGAAGATATAATCTGAGTGAAATAATAGCATGGTGGTCTTAAAAATGTTTTAACGTTTTGTGATTTTTGTAAACTTTTACAGTAAATAAGTCCTTTCTTAAATTTTATTAAGTGTTTAGAATGTCATAATTTTTATCATACATAATAATCACTCGTTTATTGACACCGTGGGAAAAAAGTGGCACATAAATGCCTTACTCCTCTTGCATTATTGCACCAGGTCAATTTCTAACAACGTGGATCAAGGAAGAATAAGGATGCATTCGCTTGATGTCAAGTCTGAATTACTGGAGAATAACTAATATATTAATTACTGGCACGACTAAAGCTGGCGAGAATTGGAGTAGAGTATATGTAGTAAAGAGGCGGTTACCCAAGCTCATTAATTTTGTTTGTCAATAGCTAATTTAACTTACACTGCAGTTTTTGCATAATAGGACATCTTCTTTGGATTACCTCACACATCTTACACCGGTAAAGTTAAGTTGTGCCAGTTATACTAATTAATAATGGGGTGGTAAACTTTTTAGTTTATTGTAGATTATTTTTATTTATTTCTAATTTGGTACAATACGAGGGGAGTTTTTTAAGTTATCTACCTAGCTATGAAAACAACGAGTTAGAGAACAGATAACATTTTATTTTTCAACATAAGAACCATTAAGACTAACACACTTATTCCATTATCTGTTTTGGTAATTCTACAATAGTTATTTATTGTATAAGTGTTTCAGAGAGCATTTTATCCACGCAAGAATGTTTAAACGCGAGAGCTTGCTCGAGCGTTTAATTTTCTTAAGTGGATAAAATGCGAGTGAAACACGAATTGCAATACAACATTTTATCCACAATTACAGCGATTTAAAATCAGAATCGCCAAAATTTCATCTCATGTCATCAAAAAATGATTTGACATTACACTCTGACAGCGGATGTCACCTCAAAAATCATTGAAATTAACTAAAAAACATGGGAGGTGTTGAATCGTCGCTATTTATTTTCGATTGTTTATCGACTCCATTTGTACAAAACGCTGTGCAAGTTGGTGAAAATGGAAGAAAGTGATACTATTCTTGAGACAATTCTTGAGGAAGCTGAAGAAGCGACTCGCCAGTTATTGCCTGCGAAGTCCAGGGAACATTATGAAAAGGTATTTTCAGAATTTAATGAATGGAAGGAAGAACGGGGGGTAATGACAATAAGTGAGGAAGTTCTGCTATCGTATTTCTTAAATTTGAAGAAAAGGTATGCAATTTCATCCATGTGGTCGAAGTACTCGATGCTGAAGGCCGCTATAAAGGCCTATAAAAACATAGACATTGGAAAATATAGTAAGCTCATGGCCTATCTGAAGAATCAGTCAAAAGGATACAGGCCGAAGAAAGCTGCAGTATTGGAAAGAACACACGTGGAAGAGTTTTTGACAAGAGCTTGCGATAAAGAATATTTGATGATCAAGGTAATCTCTGTCATTACATAGACATTGTAGATAATAAATTTTGGAATATTTTAGGTTGCATTAATAATGGGGGTGTCTGGTGCCTGTCGATGCTGTGAGCTGACAAATTTGAAAATCAGTGAAGTAGAAGACAGAGGCGCATACCTGATTGTTTCGATACCAGATACCAAGACGGGCGTTTCACGAAAATTCACAATTCTAGAAGAAGGATTCTCTATCAACACTGTGGAGAAGTGTAGGAAATACATGTCCTTACGTCCGAAGAAGTTATCCATTGAGAGATTCTTTTTACGATACGCTAATCAAAAATGTACATCGCAACCTGTTGGAATTAACACTTTATCGAAAGTTCCTTCAATAGTTGCTTCGTTTTTGAATCTGGCGAACGCAGAAGCTTATACCGGCCATTGCATGAGACGCACTTCAACAACTTTACTGGCCAATCGAGGTGCTAATCTTACAACAATTAAACGACATGGTGGGTGGAGGAGCTCCGCCATAGCAGAAACTTATATCGAAGATTCTGTATCTAATAAGCTTGATATCTCAAGAAAAATCCAAGGTTCTCCTGGTACTAGTCGTTCCTTACTAGAGGAGACGTCCATTGTTCCTACAACTACTATTCGTTCTGGAACCGATAACAACTACAAGCTTCTTATTAATGGAAACGAAGTGAAATATGATAAAACAAAAAACGAAATGTCTATTAATGTAAATGTTAATGTCAATATTAATAATAAATAGAATGCGATTGATTTAAGATTGTATTTTTTCATTATTCCACTAGTGGAATAAAGTGATTTCATTATTCCACTAGTGGATAAAGTGTTACTTTATACGGTTCGTAAGTGTGGATAAAACTTCAATTATAAGGTAATTGTGGATAAAATATACAGGGTTATGATAATGTAATGCACAAAATTCATAAAACGTACAACGATTATTATGAAACTTACGTTTATTTCGTTTTTTATTCATTTTCTCGTTTTTTTTTCTTATGTGAGCCCTACTGCAACTATTGTTCCCTAGTGTAACAAAACAAGCTTTCTCCAATAATGTAATAAAAATCTTAGCTTCCCATTAAAAAAATATGTTAATGACGTCATAACTTTGACAAATTTGACGTGTTATTTTTGTAACTTATGTCAAAAGATGCGGAATAAAAAAAAACATTTGACGTGTTTTTGCATTTTGTTCCAAAGTGATCGTTGTACGTTTTATGAATTTTGTGCATTACATTATCATAACCCTGTATAACTCCACAGCGTTTTCCAAGTCATCATTCGATAAAAAGCGACGCCCTCTCAAGTGTTTTTTGAGTTTTGGAAAAAGATAATAGTCAGAGGGGGCGAGATCCGGACTGTAAGGTGGATGTTGTAATTCCTCAAAGCCGCATTTACTTCTTGGACAATTCATGCTTTATGCACCCTGCAGTTGTCGTAAAAGAAGCAGAAGCAGAGTTTTCTGAGCATAATTGTGGGGTCTTTTTTCGCGTATAGCCGCTTTCAAGTTCCTAATTGTGTTTTTGTAGACATTTCCCGTTATTGTAGTCCCTTTTGGCATATACTCAATTAAGAGAATCCCTTCCGCGTCCCAGAAAACTGTGGCCATCACTTTCCTTGCAGAAAATTGCTCCTTCGCCTTCTTGGGTGGTGGAGAGCCCTTATGAATCCATTGCATGGACTCTTGCTTCGTAGGAGGGTCCCAGTGATATACCCAGGTCTCATCCCCGGTTATAATTCTATAAAAGAAGTCTTCATCTTGGGATAAAGCAGCCAAATTTTCCTCGCAAATCTGTCGTCTACACAGTTTTTATTCGGGACTGAGCAGCCAGGGAATCCATCGTGCCGACACTTTGCTCATTCCCAAATCTTCGTGTAGAATTTTAAAAACACTCGTTTCTGATATTCCCATTTCTCTAGCAATAACTGAAACTTTTACTCGGGGGTCAGTCAACACCAATTCTTCAACTTTGTTGATGATTTCTTCAGTTCGTGCTTTCAGAAGTCTTCCGCACGTTGGGTCATCATGAATGGATTCCTTTTCCCATTTAAACTGCTTGCTCCAATATTTGATTTGGAAATAGAACGGACTATTTTCTCCATACACTGCCACCATTCTCTCATGGATATTCTTCGGGCTACTGCCTTCTTTCGTTTGAAATTTCATGACGCTTCTGTGTTCAAGCTTCAAATCACTCATTTTCGCTTCTTTAAACTGATATATAAATGACAAATGTTAAGCGATTGGAATCAAACTTGGAGATGACACTATAAAATGTCACAGCACACTTCACATAAGAAAATTGTCGCGGTAGTATATTGCATTATTTCTTTCTTCTTTGCTTTTCATAGCTAGGTAGATAACTTAAAAAAACTCCCCTCGTATATTTGAAAAAGTATCCAAATATAGAATATAAAACGGCACGTAGTAATTTTATTGAAAGTAAATTCTGGCACTAGAAGCGCTAAAAGGTAATATGCAAATAAAAACATTCATAAATGTATTTATTAAAGTTTTAATAACACAAACATTAATTTTACATCCCGTTTTTAAAATAGGTCCATGTATAATACATATATGTACTCATTAAATTTGATCCAAATTTCAAATACTCTCACACAGGAACCAGTGTCGCCTTTTAGCAAAAACTCATTCATGCTATTTACAGAGTAAATAAAAATTTGTAACACGGAGAGTTCATTAAATTAGACTTTCGTATTTTCGCATACGTAAAAGCGCTAAATGATTGTTGAAAATTTTGTTTTATCTCTACTAAATCTACATGTGTTTGCCAACACAGCTCGTTTAAATAGTGTTTGCTTAGTAAAAGTTAATAAAACAGTTTTACTGTTAAGCTTTGAGTTACTTTTTATCATATTTGGGTAAAATAGGCATGGAAAACTATTTGAAAAATAAATGTTTGAGTTTCAACTTTTTAATTTTTATTATTACAATTAAAACGATGGAGACTTTTAATAATTCTAATTTATTTAAATGATTTTTATGTAATGTTTCTTTCCATATCGGAAGTTTTCTCAAAATAAATTGAGCAATGGAAATGTTTTTTAAACTAATAAAATTGAATATTGTTGTATTTAACGGCTTGAAGAGCGTGAAATGGATTGAACAACCAACCAACCCACACCGTCAGCCAAACAAGCAACAGTTTGCGTATCAACTTATCACCCACAAGTACCTCTATCTGTAGTAATTATGAAACGAAGTAGTATATGTGTACAACAGCATAAACGGAGAATTGAATGCAAGCCTCATTTTGACGTCGCGAACTACTATTAACGCCCTAAGCTACAGGCGCCACGACGTCACGTAATCGCCTTTAGCACCTTGAGAGGAATGCAAGGCAGTGAGCAGTATTCTACTATGTAACATTGTAACACCTACTACAATATTATATTCGAAAGAATGAGGCATTTAAGATTTGCTAAATAGTTTCGTACCTCTAATAAATTATTTTAAGCCTGGTTACGATAGCAATTTTTTCTAGCAATTTTTTTTCGGTTACTTTAGCAATTTTTTTAGCAATTTCTTTACGATAGCAATTTCGTTAGCAATTTTTTGCACTTTCTCTTAAATCTAATTTAAAGAAAATTGTGCATCGATGATCCTTGTGCAAGGATCTTGAGGACACATGTACAGATGGTCCTTAATGGTTAAAATCGTTTGTTCTATCGTCATTCTTTTACAAATCGTATAATACCTATAAAATATGGAAAAGTACCAATCAGCAAGCTTAATTTAAATAAAAAATTGAGCTTGTGCATCGATGATCCTTGTGCAAGGATCTTGAGAACTCATCTACAGATGAGCCTTAATGGTCAAAATCGTTTGTTCTATCGTCATTCTTTTACAAATCGTATAATACCTATAAAATATGGAAAAGTGCCAATCAGCAAGTTTAATTTAAATGAGAAATTGAGCTTGTGCATCAATAATCCTCGCGTAAGAACCTTGAGAACCCATCTCCAGATGAGCCTTAATGGCTAAAATCGTTTGTTCTATCGTCATTTTTTACAAAGCGTATACATATAATATATGGAAAAATACCAATAAGAAAGCTTAATTTAAATAACAACTAGAGCTTGTGCATCGATGATTTTTGTGCAATAACCTTGAGAACGCATCTCCAGATGAGCCTTAATGGTCAAAATCGTTTGTTCTATCGTCATTTTTTACAAATCGTGTAATGCCTATAAAATATGGAAAAGTGCCAATCAGCAAGTTTAATTTAAATGTGAAATTGAGCTTGTGCATCGATGATCCTTGTGCAAGGGCCTTCACAACCCATCTCCAGATGAGCCTTAATGGTCAAAATAGTTTGTTCTATCGTCATTTTTTACAAATCGTATACATATAATATATGGAAAAATACCAATAAGAAACCTTAATTTAAATAACAACTAGAGCTTGTGCATCGATGATTTTTGTGCAATAATCTTGAGAACGCATCTCCAGATGAGCCTTAATGGTCAAAATCGTTTGTTCTATCGTCATTTTTTACAAATCGAGTAATGCCTATAAAATATGGAAAAGCGCCAATCAGCAAGTTTAATTTAAATGAGAAATTGAGCTTGTGCATCGATGATCCTTGTGCAAGGACCTTCAGAACCCATCTCCAGATGAGCCTTAATGGTCAAAATCGTTTGTTCTATCGTCATTTTTTACAAATCGTGTAATGACTATAAAATATGGAAAAGCGCCAATCAGCAAGTTTAATTTAAATGAGAAATTGAGTTTGTGCATTAATGATCCTTGTGCAAATACCTTGAGAACGCATCTCCAGATGAGCCTTAATGGTCAAAATTGTTTGTTCTAACGCCATTTTTTACAAATCGTATAATGCCTATAAAATATGGAAAAGCGCCAATCAGCAAGTTTAATTTAAATGAGAAATTGAGCTTGTGCATCGATGATCCTTGTGCAAGGACCTTCAGAACCCATCTCCAGATGAGCTTTAATGGTCAAAATCGTTTGTTCTGTCGTCATTTTTTACAAATCGTGTAATGCCTATAAAATATGGAAAACCGTCAATCAGCAAGTTTAATTTAAATGAGAATTTGAGCTTGTGCATCGATGATCCTTGTGCAAGGACCTTCAGAACCCATCTCCAGATGAGCCTTAATGGTCAAAATCGTTTGTTCTGTCGTCATTTTTTACAAATCGTGTAATGCCTATAAAATATGGAAAACCGTCAATCAGCAAGTTTAATTTAAATGAGAAATTGAGCTTCTGCATCGATGATCCTTGTGCAAGGACCTTCAGAACCCATCTCCAGATGAGTCTTAATGGTCAAAATCGTTTGTTCTATCGTCATTTTTTGCAAATCGTATACATATAATATATGGAAAATACCAATAAGAAACCTTAATTTAAATAACAACTAGAGCTTGTGCAGCGATGATTTTCGTGCAATAATCTTGAGAACGCATCTCCAGATGAGCCTTAATGGTCAGAATCGTTTGTTCTATCGTCATTTTTTACAAATCGTGTAATGCCTATAAAATATGGAAAAGCGCCAATCAGCAAGTTTAATTTAAATGAGAAATTGAGCTTGTGCATCGATGATCCTTGTGCAAGGACCTTCAGAACCCATCTCCAGATGAGCCTTAATGGTCAAAATCGTTTGTTCTATCGTCATTTTTTACAAATCGTGTAATGCCTATAAAATATGGAAAACCGTCAATCAGCAAGTTTAATTTAAATGAGAAATTAAGCTTGTGCATCGATGATCCTTGTGCAAGGACCTTCAGAACCCATCTCGAGATGAGCCTTAATGGTCAAAATCGTTTGTTCTATCGTCATTTTTTACAAATCGTATACATATAATATATGGAAAAATACCAATAAGAAACCTTAATTTAAATAACAACTAGAGCTTGTGCATCGATGATTTTTGTGCAATAATCTTGAGAACGCATCTCCAGATGAGCCTTAATGGTCAGAATCGTTTGTTCTATCGTCATTTTTTACAAATCGAGTAATGCCTATAAAATATGGAAAAGCGTCAATCAGCAAGTTTAATTTAAATGAGAAATTGAGCTTGTGCATCGATGATCCTTGTGCAAGGACCTTCAGAACCCATCTCCAGATGAGCCTTAATGGTCAAAATCGTTTGTTCTATCGTCATTTTTTACAAATCGTGTAATGCCTATAAAATATGGAAAAGCGCCAATCAGCAAGTTTAATTTAAATGAGAAATTGAGCTTGTGCATCGATGATCCTTGTGCAAGGACCTTCAGAACCCATCTCCAGATGAGCCTTAATGGTCAAAATCGTTTGTTCTGTCGTCATTTTTTACAAATCGTGTAATGACTATAAAATATGGAAAACCGTCAATCAGCAAGTTTAATTTAAATGAGAAATTGAGCTTGTGCATCGATGATCCTTGTGCAAGGACCTTCAGAACCCATCTCCAGATGAGCCTTAATGGTCAAAATCGTTTGTTCTATCGTCATTTTTTACAAATCTTGTAATGCCTATAAAATATGGAAAACCGTCAATCAGCAAGTTTAATTTAAATGAGAAATTGAGCTTGTGCATCGATGATCCTTGTGCAAGGACCTTCAGAACCCATCTCCAGATGAGCCTTAATGGTCAAAATCGTTTGTTCTATCGCCATTTTTTACAAATCTTGTAATGCCTATAAAATATGGAAAACCGTCAATCAGCAAGTTTAATTTAAATGAGAAATTAAGCTTGTGCATCGATGATCCTTGTGCAAGGACCTTCAGAACCCATCTCCAGATGAGCCTTAATGGTCAAAATCGTTTGTTCTATCGTCATTTTTTACAAATCGTATACATATAATATATGGAAAAATACCAATAAGAAACCTTAATTTAAATAACAACTAGAGCTTGTGCATCGATGATTTTTGTGCAATAATCTTGAGAACGCATCTCCAGATGAACCTTAATGGTCAGAATCGTTTGTTCTATCGTCATTTTTTGCAAATCGTATACATATAATATATGGAAAAATACCAATAAGAAACCTTAATTTAAATAACAACTAGAGCTTGTGGATCGATGATTTTTGTGCAATAACCTTGAGAACGCATCTCCAGATGAGCCTTAATGGTCAAAATCGTTTGTTCTATCGTCATTTTTTACAAATCGTGTAATGCCTATAAAATATGGAAAAGTGCCAATCAGCAAGTTTAATTTAAATGTGAAATTGAGCTTGTGCATCGATGATCCTTGTGCAAGGGCCTTCACAACCCATCTCCAGATGAGCCTTAATGGTCAAAATAGTTTGTTCTATCGTCATTTTTTACAAATCGTATACATATAATATATGGAAAAATACCAATAAGAAACCTTAATTAAATAACAACTAGAGCTTGTGCATCGATGATTTTTGTGCAATAATCTTGAGAACGCATCTCCAGATGAGCCTTAATGGTCAAAATCGTTTGTTCTATCGTCATTTTTTACAAATCGTGTAATGCCTATAAAATATGGAAAAGCGCCAATCAGCAAGTTTAATTTAAATGAGAAATTGAGCTTGTGCATCGATGATCCTTGTGCAAGGACCTTCAGAACCCATCTCCAGATGAGCCTTAATGGTCAAAATCGTTTGTTCTATCGTCATTTTTTACAAATCGTGTAATGACTATAAAATATGGAAAAAGCGCCAATCAGCAAGTTTAATTTAAATGAGAAATTGAGTTTGTGCATTAATGATCCTTGTGCAAATACCTTGAGAACGCATCTCCAGATGAGCCTTAATGGTCAAAATTGTTTGTTCTAACGCCATTTTTTACAAATCGTATAATGCCTATAAAATATGGAAAAGCGCCAATCAGCAAGTTTAATTTAAATGAGAAATTGAGCTTGTGCATCGATGATCCTTGTGCAAGGACCTTCAGAACCCATCTCCAGATGAGCCTTAATGGTCAAAATCGTTTGTTCTGTCGTCATTTTTTACAAATCGTGTAATGCCTATAAAATATGGAAAACCGTCAATCAGCAAGTTTAATTTAAATGAGAAATTGAGCTTGTGCATCGATGATCCTTGTGCAAGGACCTTCAGAACCCATCTCCAGATGAGCCTTAATGGTCAAAATCGTTTGTTCTATCGTCATTTTTTACAAATCGTGTAATGCCTATAAAATATGGAAAACCGTCAATCAGCAAGTTTAATTTAAATGAGAAATTGTGCTTCTGCATCGATGATCCTTGTGCAAGGACCTTCAGAACCCATCTCCAGATGAGTCTTAATGGTCAAAATCGTTTGTTCTATCGTCATTTTTTGCAAATCGTATACATATAATATATGGAAAATACCAATAAGAAACCTTAATTTAAATAACAACTAGAGCTTGTGCAGCGATGATTTTCGTGCAATAATCTTGAGAATGCATCTCCAGATGAGCCTTAATGGTCAGAATCGTTTGTTCTATCGTCATTTTTTACAAATCGTGTAATGCCTATAAAATATGGAAAAGCGCCAATCAGCAAGTTTAATTTAAATGAGAAATTGAGCTTGTGCATCGATGATCCTTGTGCAAGGACCTTCAGAACCCATCTCCAGATGAGCCTTAATGGTTAAAATCGTTTGTTCTATCGTCATTTTTTACAAATCGTGTAATGCCTATAAAATATGGAAAACCGTCAATCAGCAAGTTTAATTTAAATGAGAAATTGAGCTTGTGCATCGATGATCCTTGTGCAAGCACCTTCAGAACCCATCTCCAGATGAGCCTTAATGGTCAAAATCGTTTGTTCTATCGTCATTTTTTACAAATCGTATACATATAATATATGGAAAAATACCAATAAGAAACCTTAATTTAAATAACAACTAGAGCTTGTGCATCGATGATTTTTGTGCAATAATCTTGAGAACGCATCTCCAGATGAGCCTTAATGGTCAGAATCGTTTGTTCTATCGTCGTTTTTTACAAAACGTATAATATATGTAAAATATGGAAAAGTACCAATGAGCAAGTTTAATTTAAATAACAACTAGAGCTTGTGCATCGATGATCTTTGAGCAACCCCTTTTTTTAACTGTTAGGTAAACGATATTGGCACTTGTTTCACTTATTGCATTTTTTGCTTTTTGCCGATGACCTTATATTATTTGGCATAGTAAACACTATCGAAGACTGTAAAGAAAAATTAAAAACGGCATCAATAGATTAAATAAATGCAATTATTCTAAATGTAGATAAATGCAAGTGTATAAAATTTTATCGTACATTAAAGCATATCAAATTTGACTATAAATTATGTAATTCCTTATTAAGCGAAGAAACTACCATTAATGATTTGGGTGTTCTGTTTGATTATAAACTGGATTCTAAAGCCCACATCAATCATATCAAAACGAAAGGTCTGCAAAGACTTGGGTTCCTAAAGAATTTACCGACATAATACAACTATTAAATGTCTCTATTTTGACATTGTTCGTAGCACAGTAGAATACTCTCCATCAAATGAGCTAGACAATACTAAGATGAAAGTTGTACCTAGTTGTATAAAACATGGAAGCTTACATCATAAAACTCGAAGAATATCACAATTACAAAAGCATTTAGTTCAGTAGAGCTCTACTTGAAAACCTAAGTAAAAAATATCTATTTTTAACTATTTTTCAATATTTCTGCCGTTTTCAAGTTAACTTGTCAAAAACAGAAATTGTCAAGAATTGGAAATTCCTGCGATTTGATTTGGCGAATCTGTTTTTCAAAAAAATTTGTAAAACTTTTCTTCATTTTATCGAGTTTATATGGTTAACGGTTAACAATAACTCCCTAACCCTATACTATAAAGTACACACATACCAGTAGTGAATATAAATAAATCATAGTTGTTTTAGTAAAATTAATGTAAAATTAATAGAAAAATGCTTACTTTCTTTGTTTCTTCTACACCAAATCATTTTCAAACATTTTCGGTTTCTTATTGAATTACTTATTCCCATATATGTTTCTCAAGGTGCTTGCACTAGGATCATCGATGCACAAGCTCAATTTCTCATTTAAATTAAACTTGCTGATTGGCACTTTTACATATTTTATAGGCATTATACGATTTGTAAAAAATGACGATAGAACAAGCGATTTTGACCATTAAGACACATCTGGAGATGATTTTTCAAGGTCCTTGCACAAGGATAATCGATGCACAAGCTCAATTTCTCATTTAAATTAAACTTGCAGATTGGCGCTTTTCCATATGTTATAGGCATTACACGATTTGTAAAAAATGACGATAGAACAAACGATTCTGACCATTAAGGCTCATCTGGAGATGCGTTCTCAAGATTATTGCACAAAAATCATCGATGCACAAGCTCTAGTTGTTATTTAAATTAAGGTTTCTTATTGGTATTTTTCCATATATTATATGTATACGATTTGTAAAAAATGACGATAGAACAAACGATTTTGACCATTAAGGCTCATCTGGAGATGGGTTCTGAAGGTCCTTGCACAAGGATCATCGATGCACAAGCTCAATTTCTCATTTAAATTAAACTTGCTGATTGACGGTTTTCCATATTTTATAGGCATTACACGATTTGTAAAAAATGACGATAGAACAAACGATTCTGACCATTAAGGCTCATCTGGAGATGCGTTCTCAAGATTATTGCACAAAAATCATCGATGCACAAGCTCTAGTTGTTATTTAAATTAAGGTTTCTTATTGGTATTTTTCCAAAATGTTATATGTATACGATTTGTAAAAAATGACGATAGAACAAACGATTTTGACCATTAAGGCTCATCTGGAGATGGGTTCTGAAGGTCCTTGCACAAGGATCATCGATGCACAAGCTCAATTTCTCATTTAAATTAAACTTGCTGATTGACGGTTTTCCATATTTTATAGGCATTACACGATTTGTAAAAAATGACGATAGAACAAACGATTCTGACCATTAAGGCTCATCAGGAGATGCGTTCTCAAGATTATTGCACAAAAATCATCGATGCACAAGCTCTAGTTGTTATTTAAATTAAGGTTTCTTATTGGTATTTTTCCAAATGTTATATGTATACGATTTGTAAAAAATGACGATAGAACAAACGATTTTGACCATTAAGGCTCATCTGGAGATGGGTTCTGAAGGTCCTTGCACAAGGATCATCGATGCACAAGCTCAATTTCTCATTTAAATTAAACTTGCTGATTGACGGTTTTCCATATTTTATAGGCATTACACGATTTGTAAAAAATGACGATAGAACAAGCGATTCTGACCATTAAGGCTCATCTGGAGATGCGTTCTCAAGATTATTGCACAAAATTCATAGATGCACAAGCTCTAGTTGTTATTTAAATTAAGCTTTCTTATTGGTATTTTTCCATATATTATATGTATATGATTTGTAAAAAATGACGATAGAACAAACGATTTTGACCATTAAGGCTCATCTGGAGATGGGTTGTGAAGGCCCTTGCACAAGGATCATCGATGCACAAGCTCAATTTCTCATTTAAATTAAACTTGCTGATTGGCACTTTTCCATATTTTATAGGCATTACACGATTTGTAAAAAATGACGATAGAACAAACGATTTTGACCATTAAGGCTCATCTGGAGATGGGTTCTGAAGGTCCTTGCACAAGGATCATCGATGCACAAGCTCAATTTCTCATTTAAATTAAACTTGCTGATTGGCACTTTTCCATATTTTATAGGCATTACACGATTTGTAAAAAATGACGATAGAACAAACGATTTTGACCATTAAGACTCATCTGGAGATGGGTTCTGAAGGTCCTTGCACAAGGATCATCGATGCACAAGCTCAATTTCACATTTAAATTAAACTTGCTGATTGGCACTTTTCCATATTTTATAGGCATTACACGATTTGTAAAAAATGACGATAGAACAAACGATTTTGACCATTAAGACTCATCTGGAGATGGGTTCTGAAGGTCCTTGCACAAGGATCATCGATGCACAAGCTCAATTTCTCATTTAAATTAAACTTGCTGATTGACGGTTTTCCATATTTTATAGGCATTACACGATTTGTAAAAAATGACGATAGAACAAGCGATTCTGACCATTAAGGCTCATCTGGAGATGCGTTCTCAAGATTATTGCACAAAAATCATCGATGCACAAGCTCTAGTTGTTATTTAAATTAAGCTTTCTTATTGGTATTTTTCTATATATTATATGTATATGATTTGTAAAAAATGACGATAGAACAAACGATTTTGACCATTAAGGCTCATCTGGAGATGGGTTGTGAAGGCCCTTGCACAAGGATCATCGATGCACAAGCTCAATTTCACATTTAAATTAAACTTGCTGATTGGCACTTTTCCATATTTTATAGGCATTACACGATTTGTAAAAAATGACGATAGAACAAACGATTTTGACCATTAAGACTCATCTGTAGATGGGTTCTGAAGGTCCTTGCACAAGGATAATCGATGCACAAGCTCAATTTCTCATTTAAATTAAACTTGCAGATTGGCGCTTTTCCATATGTTATAGGCATTACACGATTTGTAAAAAATGACGATAGAACAAACGATTCTGATCATTAAGGCTCATCTGGAGATGCGTTCTCAAGATTATTGCACAAAAATCATCGATGCACAAGCTCTAGTTGTTATTTAAATTAAGGTTTCTTATTGGTATTTTTCCATATATTATATGTATACGATTTGTAAAAAATGACGATAGAACAAACGATTTTGACCATTAAGGCTCATCTGGAGATGGGTTCTGAAGGTCCTTGCACAAGGATCATCGATGCACAAGCTCAATTTCTCATTTAAATTAAACTTGCTGATTGACGGTTTTCCATATTTTATAGGCATTACACGATTTGTAAAAAATGACGATAGAACAAACGATTCTGACCATTAAGGCTCATCTGGAGATGCGTTCTCAAGATTATTGCACAAAAATCATCGATGCACAAGCTCTAGTTGTTATTTAAATTAAGGTTTCTTATTGGTATTTTTCCATATATTATATGTATACGATTTGTAAAAAATGACGATAGAACAAACGATTTTGACCATTAAGGCTCATCTGGAGATGGGTTCTGAAGGTCCTTGCACAAGGATCATCGATGCACAAGCTCAATTTCTCATTTAAATTAAACTTGCTGATTGACGGTTTTCCATATTTTATAGGCATTACACGATTTGTAAAAAATGACGATAGAACAAACGATTCTGACCATTAAGGCTCATCTGGAGATGCGTTCTCAAGATTATTGCACAAAAATCATCGATGCACAAGCTCTAGTTGTTATTTAAATTAAGCTTTCTTATTGGTATTTTTCCATATATTATATGTATATGATTTGTAAAAAATGACGATAGAACAAACGATTTTGACCATTAAGGCTCATCTGGAGATGGGTTGTGAAGGCCCTTGCACAAGGATCATCGATGCACAAGCTCAATTTCTCATTTAAATTAAACTTGCTGATTGGCACTTTTCCATATTTTATAGGCATTACACGATTTGTAAAAAATGACGATAGAACAAACGATTTTGACCATTAAGGCTCATCTGGAGATGGGTTCTGAAGGTTCTTGCACAAGGATCATCGATGCACAAGCTCAATTTCTCATTTAAATTAAACTTGCTGATTGGCACTTTTCCATATTTTATAGGCATTACACGATTTGTAAAAAATGACGATAGAACAAACGATTTTGACCATTAAGGCTCATCTGGAGATGGGTTCTGAAGGTCCTTGCACAAGGATCATCGATGCACAAGCTCAATTTCACATTTAAATTAAACTTGCTGATTGGCACTTTTCCATATTTTATAGGCATTACACGATTTGTAAAAAATGACGATAGAACAAACGATTTTGACCATTAAGACTCATCTGGAGATGGGTTCTGAAGGTCCTTGCACAAGGATCATCGATGCACAAGCTCAATTTCTCATTTAAATTAAACTTGCTGATTGACGGTTTTCCATATTTTATAGGCATTACACGATTTGTAAAAAATGACGATAGAACAAGCGATTCTGACCATTAAGGCTCATCTGGAGATGCGTTCTCAAGATTATTGCACAAAAATCATCGATGCACAAGCTCTAGTTGTTATTTAAATTAAGCTTTCTTATTGGTATTTTTCCATATATTATATGTATATGATTTGTAAAAAATGACGATAGAACAAACGATTTTGACCATTAAGGCTCATCTGGAGATGGGTTGTGAAGGCCCTTGCACAAGGATCATCGATGCACAAGCTCAATTTCACATTTAAATTAAACTTGCTGATTGGCACTTTTCCATATTTTATAGGCATTACACGATTTGTAAAAAATGACGATAGAACAAACGATTTTGACCATTAAGGCTCATCTGGAGATGGGTTCTGAAGGTCCTTGCACAAGGATCATCGATGCACAAGCTCAATTTCTCATTTAAATTAAACTTGCTGATTGACGGTTTTCCATATTTTATAGGCATTACACGATTTGTAAAAAATGACGATAGAACAAACGATTCTGACCATTAAGGCTCATCTGGAGATGCGTTCTCAAGTTTATTGCACAAAAATCATCGATGCACAAGCTCTAGTTGTTATTTAAATTAAGCTTTCTTATTGGTATTTTTCCATATATTATATGTATACGATTTGTAAAAAATGACGATAGAACAAACGATTTTGACCATTAAGGCTCATCTGGAGATGGGTTGTGAAGGCCCTTGCACAAGGATCATCGATGCACAAGCTCAATTTCACATTTAAATTAAACTTGCTGATTGGCACTTTTCCATATTTTATAGGCATTACACGATTTGTAAAAAATGACGATAGAACAAACGATTTTGACCATTAAGGCTCATCTGGAGATGGGTTCTGAAGGTCCTTGCACAAGGATCATCGATGCACAAGCTCAATTTCTCATTTAAATTAAACTTGCTGATTGACGGTTTTCCATATTTTATAGGCATTACACGATTTGTAAAAAATGACGATAGAACAAACGATTTTGACCATTAAGGCTCATCTGGAGATGCGTTCTCAAGGTTATTGCACAAAAATCATCGATGCACAAGCTCTAGTTGTTATTTAAATTAAACTTTCTTATTGGTATTTTCCATATATTATATGTATACGCTTTGTAAAAAATGACGATAGAACAAACGATTTTAGCCATTAAGGCTCATCTGGAGATGGGTTCTCAAGGTCCTTACGCAAGGATTATTGATGCACAAGCTCAATTTCTCATTTAAATTAAGCTTGCTGATTGGCACTTTTCCATATTTTATAGGTATTATACGATTTGTAAAAGAATGACGATAGAACAAACGATTTTGACCATTAAGGCTCATCTGTAGATGAGTTCTCAAGATCCTTGCACAAGGATCATCGATGCACAAGCTCAATTTTTCATTTAAATTAAGCTTGCTGATTGGTACTTTTCCATATTTTATAGGTATTATACGATTTGTAAAAGAATGACGATAGAACAAACGATTTTAACCATTAAGGACCATCTGTAGATGTGTCCTCAAGATCCTTGCACAAGGATCATCGATGCACAATTTTCTTTAAATTAGATTTAAGAGAAAGTGCAAAAAATTGCTAACGAAATTACTATCGCAAAGAAATTGCTAAAAAAATTGCTAAAGTAACCGAAAAAAAATTGCTAGAAAAAATTGCTATCGTAACCAGGCTATTATTTTATCAAGAATATCAAAATATTTTATTTCCAAACACATCAGAGATTGGGATAGCTTAATATGTTCATATTTGTTTATACGAAGTGCTATTATTTTATATAATGTTAGATACAACGCGTATTAAAATATTTAGCAGGTATATTTCATGCAAATTTTAAAGATTCCGTCCTATGAGTGATATATATATCCTCACTTTTTGATATAATTGGGGAAAGATATTTTCTTAGTATAAATAAAACTAACCAGTTAGGGCAACTATTCACCTGTAAGTAGTATTTATTACTGAAATTTGTGTTTCATTTGCGGGAGGTATTTTGTTTGTATAGCACCTTTGTGTAGTAATATTCAAGTTGATATTTATAAAGCTTTTTGATAAGATTTTTTATTGGAATTGAACGGAGTAGCATCTTAATCACATAATTGATACTAATTATCATATAAAGATTGGTTCGCTTTGACATAATATGTGAAAAACGCGTTTGACAAGCTACGCTTTTGTAACGTACGGTAGTTTTCTGTAATATAGGTTGCATAGTGTTTTTAGTATCTAGAAGAATATCTAATTAAGATAATAAAAGGAGTAATACATATATTTATAAACAAGGAACATTAGAAAATTGTATTATTTTAAATTTATGTTATTATTTTGGTTGTATACAATGTTGTTTCATTGACAACAAAATTTAGATGAATATTATATATTAGCAGGGTCGCGGTTTTGTGATTTACAAGATGATATAAATAGTTTTTCTTTAAATCAAAATCTGTGAAATAATTAGGTTAGAGAAAAAAGGGAATAGTCATTTTCAATGATAAAAATTCAATTTTTTATCAAAAGGTATATAAAGGAAGCCATTTTTAACAATGAAGTAGCTCTAAACCATCGAAAGAGGAACATGCACTTCTGGAGCGCTTCAAATGAGATTGTTGTAAGGTTATGTTGAAAGAAAAATTTATGGAAATAAATGGAAATTATTAGAAGTTTCGACTACCGATTGTTACCAAATAATATAAGGAATTTGAATTTAATATATAATATTTTGTATGGATTTGAATCATTGCAAACATTCATCAAGGATCTTAACTTCTTCAATTCAGAATCTTAATTGGCTTCGCTTTTAAAATATAGAGATGGATCATGTTTGTGTCAAAATTTAACTAAATAATAAGTGAGTTTTTAATAAGTTAAACTTTAGTTAATTTTAAGATTACAAGATACCAATAAAAAAGAAAATTATAAAAGTTAAATATATTTTTTTATAATTGAAATTAAAAAAATATAAAGTTTATTATATGAATCTCCAAATATAAATCTATTTATAACAAAAAGACAGATTCATGTTAATGTCAAAGAGTAATTCACAAATTGAATAATTCAATTTTTAATTATAGTAAAAAGACTAATTATAGTCTCTTTGAATCAAAACAAAAAATATTTCGGTTTGGTATCAATTTTTGTTATTGTGTTTAATTGTGTTAAATATAAATAAAGAATTTTGTTATTCTTTTTAACAAAAACCCAGACACAGCTTCATCCAAGTGGTACCTGTAGTAGTTCCGTCGTGTTCAGCGGAAATTATGATTAAAATCCTATAAATATACATTTTGGAAATAAAAATTAAAATCCAACATGGTTATTGTTAATTAATGTGGGCGGTTTAAAAATAAATTTTGCGAACCGCTGACTACTGGATCACTTGATTTAATTGCTTGAAAGTGTTCCGTCCATTGTAACCTTTAACGTATGGTCGAAATAAGGGCTAAGATCGTATTCAAACTGGTTTATTTAATTCAAATACTTTTTCTGTACTTTGTTTTCTTTTGCACCTGCATAATCGCATATCTACGTTTTTTTTAAATGTGATTGGTTTAAAAGCAAAAAGCAAAATTTCTTCTTTAACATTTCATGTCCTTTTTTTATAAAATGCGATTAAGTGAGGCATAATTGGTTCAACTATCTTATCTTGAATAGAAAACTTCAATATTCATGTTTGGCATAAATACCACAAATAGTTATTTTCGTTATAGTGTTTAAAGCAATACGTGTTAGAGGACTGTATTGAAAGAAACCAAAAATCTATCAATAATATTTGTTGTATCTATTCATACAAAATTGTAAAAAGTATTAATTTATTGTAAGTTCTAAGAATAACTTTGACGGACGTTAAATTAAGAACATAAGTTCTCAGATAATACGGAAATCGATGATTAAGGTGTTATAAAAAATGACGAAAATGGAACAGCAACTGAGAAACAAAGTAGGTAAATTTTAACAATGTAAGGAACTGATGACTCAAACTGACCATAGTGAGTACGAGGTGAAATACGATGTTAAACGAAAGTGCCAGAATGTGTTCAAGGTCGAAACGCCCTCAAGCGTACTCCCACACTCTTCTAATAACTGTCTCGGTTAACCCGGAGACTTGGAAAGTCGGGGCTCGGTTAACTGTGATTCTACTGTATATTTGCATCTGACAAAACGAATACAAAAAAATTATTGCAATTATATGAACTAATCAAAGCTAATTCCAATTTTTTTAGTACAATTAAAATGACTAAATTGTCCATAGCATTCCTGCGCATTTCTATATTATTAAAAATGCAACTTAGTCACTACAGTACTGTAGAGTTAAAATTTAGAGTTGACGTCAACAAACACTTGACAGTGTATTTTACAAGAGAAGCGTGTGCGAAATAACGAAACTAACAAAAAATGGCGACAAATTGTAACTGTTGAAACTTTGCAATTTCAAAAGTTACTAAAACTGGTGGGAATTTCAAAATTTTACAAATCTATAAATAACTTAAAGTAGTTGTACAATTCAAAACATAATGAACAACAGCAAAATCTAGATCAAAATTATATTGACTAGATCAAAATCAGGTATCCGTACATAAATAATAGTACCCACATTATGTGTTTATTTGTGAAATTTTTAAATTTCCGCTAATATTAATCACTATTCAAATTGCAAAGTCTTAACAGTTATAACTACACACCGTTTAGTGCACATATATTCATGCCTTCTTACTGCGTGTGAATGTGAAACTTTGCAATTTATTTTAATAATTAATATAAGGTAACTTAAAACAATTTTACATTTTAAACATTTTATTACTACATGTATTATTTTATAATTTTAGTAATTATTGTTACTTGGAACTTATAAGACATGTTCACATGTTCAGGGTAACAGCAATCTATTTAATATTGTTCAACGGAGTTGTACTTCGTTCAAGAATTCATATTCAATGTTTTATTTACACACAATAAAAAATATTTTGAAATTAGGTAATTAAAAGCAATAATTATAATTATATCTAACTCGCAGAACAAAAGAGTAATTATATCATAATTGTAGTAACTTTGGCAGAATTACTGAATGCTGCAAGGGAATCTCCTAATAGAAATTTCATGAGAGTTGACATGGAGCACGAGCAGCAGTTCACTCTAGCAATAATTAACAACTATACCATGGACCAAGAATAACAATTTCGAAGTAAAGGTTCCGGAGTGTCCTTTAACCAAAATAGAAGTGTTTCAGCTGGGCTCGTATACAATTTTTCAATACATTTTTATATTTGAATTGTATAAATATATACCATTTATTTACGTTTGCATTGCAATAAATAAATAAATCAATTATTTTATTATTGACCTTAACCTTGAAAAACTACACTACTTTCACTCTAAAATTTCAAGCTATATAGGAAACAAATTGTACAAGTTTTATAACAATCCACTCTAAATAGGCAATATTTTTCCCATGTATAGTAAAAGATTTACAAGTTAAGAGTAAAATATTACTGCGAAACGTAATTATAAATTTGACTGTTTTATTAGTGTAAAATAGTTACTATAAATGATTAAAAATATAATTGTTTTAGAGTGTAATAAATTTACACTAACATGTAATGCAGTTAACTGTATGGTCTACCTGAAGATACAGATTAGATATTTTACTCAAATATATTGGACCTAAACACACTTTTTAGAGTGGTCTAGTGTTTAACTTTTACATTCAACTTTTACTGTGTAGGTAACATACGCGTTCAGTACTTTTATAGAAAATTCCTCTAGAAGTAATAATATTATTACTACTATTAATTGAAATTTAAAAAATAATTACTATCATTTTTTTATATCGACCGACGTTTTGAATAAAAGAATAGCGCACTTCGGTTGTTACAGACACTAGTAGGTATTCATCTTCTTAACGTTTCTACGCTTTAATCTCGAAAATTAGTTAAATATTTCATTATGCTAATTACAAGCTCATTATAATATTTTCTCTATATATGTGGCATAAATAACAGCCAAACTTCATTTTCAACTAGATTAACCTTAAAAGGATCGACTTCCACAGTCATTATTATAGAAATAAGTAACGTGAATTAATTCCTCCTATTTTACTTAATTCATGTAATAATATTATGTCAATTATATTATACATCATTAAAAGCCTAATAAAGGATATAACAAATAATACATTATTTGATATTGTAACGAAGCAGAAAATAGAAGAAAAAACTCATAACAAAATTAAATCAATTCATTATTCATAGAACACATAGAAAAATTTATTATTTCAAAAATATGTTACAACAATTATTACAAAACTCATTTCTAAATTATTTGACCCAGTAATAAAGATAAACAAATTGATTCCAAGTATGACATAAAGCTACTCTGCAATTTGTAAAGTGTGTCATAATACTAGCACAGCATTATTGCTCACAAAAAGTAAGTAATGCTGACTTGATTATGACACTGCCCTGGTTAATAGGGACAGGTGGAGCCATCCTTGATGGCAAAGGAAGATTGTAGTAGGGATTAAGAGTTAAGATGGGAAGTGACAATCAAAAGAGATAGTTAGTTGTATGGTGAACACCAAAGAAATAAAAAGTCTTTTCTATTGTAATAACCAAAGTAAGAGAAATGGCCCTACAAATTGTGATTAGTGGGTAAGTATAAATTATGTTAATTATATGTAGAATTAGTCATAGTTATAAGTTAGGTAAATTTAAGAAATAAATAAAATAGATTAGATAAAGGGTGAGTGTCTTTATTTAATGCTACATGATTTGGTAACGTCGAGAAGGGTAAATAGCAGTAGAAGCACGGTGCAGGCAAGTAAGAACGAAGCAAGGCAAGCTTCGTAACAATGTACAGATAAGATAATATCATTAACATTGTGAACAGAGAATTATTAACTTATTAAATTACAACATATTAATTTCATAACTACTTCATTTTCTTAATCATAATTCTGAAGTCTTTATCCAGATGTAAAATATAAGATTTAAATTATAATGACATCAAAAAGAATAACTTGAAGTAGTAGCTGGCGAGCTTTCAAGATTTGGTACAGATATTCTGTTTCAGAAAAACTGTTTACGGTCCTAAATTTCCTAATAAACATTTTTATTTATACGTATAATAGTAACCACAAACGTATGGTCCTCAAAATTAGTGATATTAAGTTTTTTGTTACTAATATATAAATACAAAGTTTATTGGGTTAGAACAGAAAATCTGCACCAAATTTTGGTACGTCAATGTCACTGATTTTGATGAAATTGCACAGTTCTATACTCCAATTATTTATTAAAACTTTTAATTTTATATTCCAATTTTACGGCACATTTCTTAACATACAGAGACCTATTTCAAAATTTCAAATTTGACAAATTTATAATACTGAGCTGAACTCAACAAGTAATTCTTCCCAATCTAACCCAAGTCAAATGTCACTCCGAAAAACCCGGAATTCACCCGGATTTTGCCAACCTGCTATCATATTCACTCCCTAAATCACAGATGAATATTTCTGATCTCTGTCACTCAAAGAAAGAATTGGGTAAAATCAACTAAAACAAGCCTATGAATTTGCGCCTATGAATCCATCTTTTCAGTTGATTTAGCCGCATTCAGTTTGTTAAGTAACAAAATAAAGGTTGTTTAAGTGATAACGTTGAACAGGTTCATCAATCTATGTTTGTGTTGTAACACAATAATCTACATATAAAGATAGTTAAATTGTACTTCTTTTGTAGGTAGCTCAAAGGAAAGAATAGGTTATTTCAAACAAATGTATGGGTTATTAATCAAAATTTACGTTCATGTACAATCATAATTATTACCTTACAAAATATTGTTCAAATTAAATAGAATAATTTGCTTGGTCAACGAAAAATGTGGGTAAACTTTATAAATAAACAAATCCATAGTTTAATTTTACTAGTCTTCACCGATTAAGGAACCTATTGGACGTTTAGATTAACTAAATAATTTGGTTATTCTTATTTTGTACTGCAACAAATTTCCTACCGTTGTTCTAACAGTAAGCGAGCGGTTTGCTTCAACCGAAATCATGTTTATACTTACTAAATTTACCGATTTGTTACTCAACAACTTTTTTTAGTTGAATTAATCAACCATCTTTTTTTCAGTGTGTATTGAAGGTACCCTTTCAACAAAAATCATGAAATTCGGGTTCAGTTCAAATTTCTTCTTTTTTCTTTCGGATTGACATTTAATGGTTGGTAAGAATAGGCCAGTCAGATATAAAAGATGAATCCTTACATTCTTTTAATACAAATTTGGAAAAATCCGGGTGAATTCTGAAATTCGTTTTTCTTTCGGAATGAACCCGGTTTGATCGAAAGAAAACAACGACTTTTTGATACCTCAATTAATGGCGACTCAAATGCAAAAAACTGAGATTATATTGAACTAACTCGTTCCCGAGATAGCTGACCCTATAAAATTGTCAAATAACGAGACTTTGAAGGCCTCTGCATGCCAAGGAAAGGGCCCATAGTCTAGAATCAACGGATTATCAATGGGAGTCTAAGACTATGCAAAATCTAATCGAAATCGTTGACGTTGACACCACACAATCTCTTTTCAGAAAAAAAGGTACCAGAGAGGTAATAATCGAAATTATTGTAACGTAGAAATTCGGAAACAATCGAAATTCTATAATAAGATATAGATTCGAATAAAAAGATAATTTTGTTTAAATCAATAGAAAGATTGTTGAAAGTTGAAGTTGAATGTTGAAAGTAATTGTCGTTCACAATAATACAAAATAATAAATAATAAAAAGATAATTCATCCATTGGGTATTACATTAATTTTTATCTTAAGAGGATGATCAATTCGGTAATGCAGTGCTATTTAAAATTTTTCAAGAAGTACATACATGAATAAATAAACTATTTTATTACTATAAACAAATGACGGCGATTAAGGAGACTAGTATTAATGACGGAGGATTACTGCATAATGTTGGTTACATTTCATGTTTATGACTTTTTGAAGTTCTCGTGAAATACATGCAAAGATCGGATCTTTTAATGCAACTAAACTTTTACAAATCCGATTACAAACATTATGTAGATTATGTTACCCAAGTAAAAATTCAATCGAATAAGTTGCAATTAGAAAAAGAAATTATACGATGGTCAAGCTACAATTATTGAAAATAGAAAGATTGTTGAAAGTTGAAGTTGAATGTTGAAAGTAATTGTCGTTCACAATAATACACTTAACCTTCCTCTCCTTCCATAGTTTAAAAGCGTTCAGCCAGCTGTCTTTAGGAATACTATCAAAATAAGACTTAACAATGATATCAATTTCTTCTTCTGACTGATGGAACCTTTTCCCTCCCAAATGTTTTTTGAGCTCCAAAAAATAGCCAGAAGTATCACATTGCCAAATCTGGTGAGAAGGAGGATGTTCTATAATTTGATTCAGTTTTTAGCTAAATACTGAAGAGTTACCGCTGCTGTATTGGACGATGCGTTATCATGATGTCACATGATTCCCTTTCTTCGCACTTTACTGAACACAGTAGGCAAACAATTTTCAACATACCATTTAGCGGTCACTGTCTTCTGCTCTTCTAATTTAATTGCTGCCACCAGACCCGTACTTCTAGAAAATACTGCGTACATAACTTTCTTCATTGCTCGCTGTTCTTTCACCATCGTAGGAGTTTGCTCATCTTCATGTATCCATATTCGGCTTTCTTGGCAAGTGGGAACATCAAAAACCGGTATGTAAGTTTCATTGCCAGTAACAATTTTACTAATAATTTGATGACCTCCAGCATTTAACATATCTAAAGTTTGTTGGCAAATTCTAACAAGTTCTGCTTTTTGCAAATCTGTCAGATGATGGGGTACAAACCGACTTACAACCTTTTTCAAATGTAAATGTTCGTGCAATATTGATCTCACTTGCGAGGATCCAATCTACAGTTTGAATTCTATCATGGCATAGGTAATTCGATTGTCCTCTTCCACCATCTTCACTGCAGCAATATTTTCGGGGTTAACAGCAGTGAAAGGAGAGACAGCTCCTTTTCTGTATACAACCGAGTTGCAACCTCGTTCAAATTCTTTATACCACCTATAAACCGTAGCTAATGATTTCAAACATTCCTTACACTCATACGCGCTCACGCCTTTCTTGAAATCATAGTAAATCATTATCCGAAAGTTCTCTCATGACAATTTCATTTTTATGATAACAGAAGCTTATTCAATGGGTTATTTTTCAAATATTATTGTTTAAAGACACTTTTGACAGCAAAATCTCTATCAAGGGAAAACGTTAATCTCCAATGACACGTTAAATATCAGTTACATGAGTGGCGCACTTTGAGATTCGATTAGTTCTTGCAGCAACCAGAAACAAAACAAAATAGAAAAATCTCAAAATCTTTAAACAATGCATTCGTTAAATCTTTACTTATTACTGAATATTCTTAATAAATAATTCACACTTAAAACGAATAAACTAACACCAAAATATTTACAATATTTAATATATTAATATTCATAACGCATTTATCTGTATTCGTAATTCAATTAAAACTGTATAATTGAAATAGAATGCAATAGATGATTTAAGTTGCAAAATAAAAACACAGTATGTATTAGCATAACGTAGTATATTTAACGGAACCGTTATGGGATATAGTGCAGAAAATATACGCAGTTCGATAAGTAAATAAAGAAATTAGTCACGCGCGTGATCAACACCTGCAAAAACAATACAGACCGAGAACAAGCTCAGATTGCACGTAGTTCATAGTGCCAGCGGCGGACGTAGCGATGTGTACTCATTTTACGATACTTACTCTTCATAAAACCCGAATGACCCGCTTGCAAGTGGTGATAAGCACGTGATTGCGAAAACCTATGGCCGTCTCCGACACGTGATTTGTGATGTCTAATTTTTAAAATTTTTGTCAGACTTTAGATAATCTTTTATAATTTATTGTCATCTATATAATTATATTGCACGGATCTCTCCCGAGGAGAGGATACAAGCGTTAGTGTCCCCCAAGACGCATGCTGATTTGGGATCTTCTTGATTTTTGATTTGGGACAAATTTTAAAAGAAACTTCAATTCAATGTTGCATCATAGAATTACTACTGAACGTTGTGGTAAAATTTGTTAGTTCTCGGCAGTTGTTTGAATCACTAACTTAGTAAAACTAAATCATCAACTATTACCCCGAATTCGCCCGATTCCACAGATTTCAGACATTTTTGATCTCTTATAATATCTTTAAATTTTTTTCTGTTCCATCATATCCAGACAGCTCCTTTAAATTTCTTGCAAAAACAAGTTTTTTTTACCGAAACTGAGCTACATGACCTTAGGTATCCGTTTAAGTAGTGCACGACTGTACTAATTTACCGTTTGTAGAGTTTTATGGTTTAAACTGTGTATTTATGAACATAAATATTTTGATAAATTACCGTGTGTTTGGTGATTGAATGATGTTAGTTAAAATGAAAGAATGGGTCTAAATATTCTAGTAAAACGACTTGAGAATTCGCCTTGATTGAGTTATCATTTTAAATAATAGTGTTTTTATTATAATTATTATAATTAAGTCAACCAGCTTCGGCGTGGAAATAATTGCAGCGCCTGAAGTTTTAGTTTTTAATACAAATCGTTCAGGATTCAATTATATACTGTTCACTTATTATTTCTACGTTCATGCTACTTTAATTGGTGTTTGTTAGTTAGCATTTGTGCGCACTTTGACTTAGCGGATCACACTTTTCGTAGTAGTCACCGTGAAAGGGAAGAAACATAATTATCGAACGTAAATTTTATAAATGACACGAAGGATGCCTGTAGAAAATATGTAATGCATGTGTGAACCATTTTGCAAACAAAAACCATCATCAACATTTGATGTCTTATCTTCAATCTTAAATGGGTTCTCGGAATAAAAATGGCTTCCCTAGGGTCATTAGATTTTATTACTAAGGTAAATTTGGATTAAATACTTTAGTTATTTTTAAATGGTCATAAATAAACCAAAATCAATTTACGATAATATTGCATTTATTGTAACAACCAAAAAATAAAACAAAACATAATAACACGGGATTTATTTAATGTGTAACAAGAAAATTTAACTTTGCCAGAGAAAACAACGAACCGTTGCGAGGATTGGTTTTAATTGTAGTTCTTTTGATTTTCTGTTTTTTTTTTGTGAATGCTATTTATAGATACACTTTTCTAGATGTATTTTTTAACAGTGTTAGATAACCAAATATTTCCATTGTTTTGTGATGTGCATTTTTTAATGACATCATATTCAATATGACATCCACTCCAGAGCGTAACTATAGCTTTAATAAAATTCCACTAAAGAGCACTTCAGTCTTTTGCAACCCAATTAATTAGTTTCATGACGGTCAAACCAACACTTTATCATACTTAGACTTAGGAAGTTTTATATACCCTTGTATTCCTTTGAATGTCAGTAGATAGATCTGAGTAAGCTGAAAACAATTAGACCAACAACTCAAATAGTGACAAAAAGTAAACTGAAGCAGTTTTGGAATTAATGGCTTCAATTAATTTCTTATAATTCAAAACAAATGTGCGAACAAATAAACGTAATTTGCTCTCTGTCTTACTGTAGTGATACGCATATTTCTTTAAAATTCGAGTAATAGAAGATGGTTGTTTCGAATTTTTCAGACGTCAAAGGTTGAATTAGTTTACGGCTTTGGTAATAGGTTGTACTGGGCACCACTCACGGTGTCTCCCCGACGACGTCGGCGAAAACGTCGTCGACGACGTCGGGGACAAGGTCGAAATAATGAGGTAATGTTTACATTTACTGTAATTTAATGCATAAACAACTTGTAACTTCCAGCTGGACTGTGTATAATAAACTTATGAATATCGTATTTCTTTTAAGACATCAAAATGAAAGAAAGTAGTTTTGAGCATAATAAAATGCGTACTGAATTTCTTTAAAGTATTTCGAAATAGCTTATGCAATTAACAAAACTTTTCATAAGCGGAATAATATTGATATCCATCGATAGAATTACAAGTAACCCTTTATTATAAAACGAAAACTCTTTGTTTTTTTTATTAATCTCATTCTTAATTTAGTTTAAAAATGGATATAATTAACGCAGGATTTAGGATTCTGAGTTCTGGCGCGCAAATAAGGATTTCCTATAAAGGACTAAAAATATCATGTTTAAAAATGTAATGGTTTCACCGTCGCTTCCTTTTCCGTGTAGTTTTAAAATTTTATGCTGATGGTACATAACCTTATACTATATCTATCTTTTTCGGGTTTACTTGAATTATTTCATTTTTATTACATTTGTTTACAAACAACTGTTTACAACTGTGAAAATAAAACCCTTGTCAACTGTAAATTATTATTAGGCAAAATAAACATATACATCTGGGATTACTAAAAAATATATGCTTTCTTTATTATACTTTTTAAGAAAACATTATGAATTCAATATGCTGTGACACTTTCAAGTGATAAGATGGATTTTTATAAATTATCTTTGAGAAAAAAAATTGCAGTTGGTGTGGCAGTTGCCTTGTGCGAAGAACAAGAAACTGAAACACCACGAAAAAAAAGAAAATAGGCAAAGAATTGGTTTTTAGATCGCAAACAATATTCACACATGTCCTTGTTAAAAGAATTGAGACAAAATGAGCCGAAGGATTTTTATTATAAGGTTATGTACCATCAGCATAAAATTTTAAAACTACACGGAAAAGGAAGCGACGGTGAAACCATTACATTTTTAAACATGATATTTTTCCGACGATTATCACTACCAAATTTTATCAAAAGTCCTTTATAGGAAATCCTTATTTGCGCACCAGAACTCCTAAATCCTGCGTTAATTATATCCATTTTTAAACTAAATTAAGAATGAGATTAATAAAAAAAACAAAGAGTTTTCGTTTTATAATAAAGGGTTACTTGTAATTCTATCGATGGATATCAATATTATTCCGCTTATGAAAAGTTTTGTTAATTGCATAAGCTATTTCGAAATACTTTAAAGAAAGTAATTCAGTACGCATTTTATTATGCTCAAAACTACTTTCTTTCATTTTGATGTCTTAAAAGAAATACGATATTCATAATTTTATTATACACAGTCATGCATTAAATTACAGTAAATGTAAACATTACCTCATTATTTCGACCTTGTCCCCGACGTCGTCGGGGAGACACCGTGTATGTGCTATTTACCATCCTTCTTGTCAACCTTAAAGCATTACTTATTTTTACCGTTACGAATGGAGATTTTTAATACTATTGTTAGTTAAGTACGTTTGCTTAATTAGAGGAAATGTTACACTATTTATAATCCATTTGATTTATGGTCTACTTTAGGATTGTGTTACTAAAGTGAGAAACCTCGATTTTTGGTCAAATGAGCTGTTACAAGACGTCGCAACACTACATCGTTTACTCATTAAGAAATTTGTAGTCCACTGTCAATTCGGGATATATTTACTTGAAATTGATTATTGATTTCTCTTAAAAAAAAGGGAAAATCTTAGGAGTTGGACAAAACCAATAGGAAATTTTGTAATTTTAGACAATACTATTCAGTCAAATATTTCCAGGACACAGTGTGTTAGAATTAAGGTTTGGTTCAATTTTGGACTAACCCAGTTTTTTCTATCTGGGATGATTTTGTGATGATAGTGCTGCAAGCTAAATAATTGGTACGATTGTATTATTTTAAAGTAGGCGGATGTTTTAAAATTTGGGCAAATTCATCAATTTTGACAGCGATAGTTTTAAATTTTATATTTTCATTACGGAAGAGAGTCATATGGAAAAAGTTCTATTTAAACAAGGAAAATCTGCCTTATAGAAATTGTATAATTTAGAAACGTTATACTATATAAAATTTTGGCAAAAAATATCGTTGACCCTAAACGCCAGGATATGTTAACACCTATTAGTTCTAGGTCATTCCAACAACTTGTAACGTTTGAATGACAGCAAATTTGAAGATTCAATTTACAAAAATAATCCTGCTATGCCCCTGTATAATCATATCGAGATATTCTGACTGCGTTAGATTTGAATTAATTTCCCACACAAAATTCTCGTTCGTTATATATTTACAGACAGCTGCATTCAAAATTGTAAACAGAAAAACTAAAATAGTATTTATCTCGCTTTATACGCTCAAAATAATGCCTGTAAACGAAATTCTTGATAACTATGCTAAGTATTTGCGCGTGTATACTATGCACATTTATTTTTCTAACCTCTAAATTCAAACCACGGCTACACGCGCGCATGAGTCGTATGAGATGAATCAAGATAGCATAGAAAAAAGAAGAAGAGAAAAAGGACAGATACAAAGAACGCGTCAAAAATAGGTGAGTGTTGTTTGATAATCTATAGAATTTTAAATGTGTATATCCCGAATCCGCTACTTTGTTATGTTGTACAATCCCTAAGGATTACAATTTTCATTAAATAAATATCGAAGGCCGCACCCGCACCACTTTTGGTATTACGCAGAAACACTAAGTAATAAAGAAATTGAGCTCCTTTTTAATTTAAAAGCACGTACAGATCTCGTATAAGAATAATTTATTAGTCTGCAATATTTTTTTGTAATATATCCTTTTGTATTATAAGCTACAAATAAAACTTTTAGCAGTCAAGAAAATAATAAGTTTCGTTTTATGTCTCAGGTTTACGATTACAGATTGCAGGTAGGTTTTGATAAAAATGTCCTCAAGTTTGGTTTGTTTGGACCGTTTAAAAAACCCTCTCCTAAATTTTGTAAAATTGATGTTGTTTTTCACACCCCTTCAAGACAGTCTAACACCGGCTCTCGGAGCCAGACTTAGGGGCTTTTGCGTCGACGGCTCGCGTCGGACGCAGGCGACTTTCTTATTTGTTCTCGTGCTTATGCAACTAATAGAGAAATCTGTGTATAATTTCTGAGTATTCCGTATTGTAGAGTGCCTTAGTTAAAAACTAATTTTGATAAAGAAAATTAGTTCATCATTCTTGTAATGTAGGTCTCCTTAACGATCAATATTGAGGGATAGTGTTTTTCGTTGTATTATCAGTTTTACTGTGTTGAGAATCTAGTTGTGTTTCGGTCTAGTTGTCCGAGCTCATAGAGTTTATGTACGAAATCTCAAGTTATCTATAGTTTAAATAAGCTATTTGTGTAAAATTTATCTAGCTTGGGATCCTGAAATCAAGTAATATGTAGGAATTATTATTGCATTTAGGAATGATGAATTTAAGTAGTATGGTTTTTGTGTAATATACTTTCAACCTTTATTTTTTCAATATACAGATTTCAAATTTAATTATCTTGGATATCGTTCGGCTAAACAAACTGCTGATGCTTATTTTATTAACAAATTTTTTGATTATTAAAAAAATTCAAAGGAAATTTAAAAGGGAGGTCCTTTCCGAAACTGTAGGCCTTCCGCCTTTTTTCCAAATGATGTAACATCTATTCGGTTTGAGTGGTGCCCTCTATCTTGTTATTTGTTCCTGGATCTATTATCTAATCAGAAGCTTTTGTGCTTAATACTCACGACGCGTGAGTATAATTTGATTTAATAAGATGTCTCGGCCGGAGCAAAGGTCTTTAATGAGTATCGTAAGGTAAGTATTATGCATTTATGGTTTTGTTTGACCTACCCCAAAAAGTGTTCCAATATTTCAGAAGCCTGTTCTGAAAATAAACCTGAATATTGTTTATTTTTTATTTCAATTAACTTCGGGTTATGATGGATAATAAATGAAGCTTTAGATAGTTTTTCTAGTTCTTTAAAGACTTTCAAAAAGATTGTATGTAGTGATGTTTTTAAATATTTTCCAAAAAGCAACTTTTAAATAACCCAGTAGAGGTATACTTCTTACAAATATAATCTACATGTTTAAATAACAAGTGGCTTGCATTTTCATTGAATTAAAAACCTGCTCCCTTGTAAAATAGCCCATAGGCCATTTTTTTAAATAGATTGCCCAAATCCAAGATATTTTGTAAAAAAAAACATTTTTCCTAATTTGTCCTTAGAATTGAATTAGGCTCCTAGCTCCATAGAATGGAGTTATAAAAATATTTTTTAGGTTAATCGAAAGCTGAATTAAACTTCAATTCCAAGTCTCACACACCATGAAGTCTCTTTCTGGCTAATATTGTATACTGCACATTAAATTATTCTTCGCTTTATCTAATTGGGCAATAAAATTTACCAAGTTAGGAAGTAGCACACCATTTCAATACCCTGAAATGGAATAACTCCAATAAAATTATTCAAGTCTAAAAAAAGGTTATTTAGATTTTGATTACTTTTGAACTTATTTTCGTCGTACTACAACTATTTTGTAAAAAATCTGTCATAAACACATGTTTGCTTATGAAAAAATAACTTACTATTGTGCGTATATCATGCTTACTATTGTTTAAGTCGCTAATTAAAAGGAAAGTTTATGAAACACTATAGACCTTTGTAGGCAATAAATTCCAATAAGACACGAAGTGAATAACGTTAGTAATCCAGCGGTTTTTAGTTATTGGCAGGAGGTTAATAAGGTGGTTAAAGGACAACTATACAGCGGTTTCGTTTATGCTCGGGGTGAGAATTGGAACGTGCCGTATCAGTGTGTCAATATGACGTCGCGCCGCCGGAAATCTGAACAATCTGTTTGTAATCACAGAAGTAAACATAAAGCGAGCCTATTCGTACGGTATCGGTAGAACTTCCACGAGAAAAGTGTTAAACCGGCAAGTTTGAGATGTGGATCATTCGTGTGGCAGCGTTCGCGCACAGTGGGCACGTATTTTAACGTAAATGCAATCACGTTTCATGCTTGCGCTGCAATCTACGATATTCAATGTCTGTATATCAATACTGTTGGCATGTTTGATCGGCGATCATTGTCGTGGGTTCGACCCAAATCCTCGTTGACTCACGTTCTGATTATTGAAGTAGTCTGACTTCATTGTTGGAAGCTGCCAATGTGGAACTCGATGAATTTCAAATGAAAAGTTCTGATTTTAGGGCACAAAATTTGTTTGTTAGTCGAGTACGATCATTACATAATGCAAATGCTCGGAAAATGTTATAAAGTTAGAATCTCTTAAAACACAAATGAAATCAAGCTCCACCGGTTTCGAAGAGTCCTGTGCATAATTTATAAGTATTTTATCTTTAATCGCAAATTTAATTAACAATCAGATAATGGAAAATCCACTTAGATTAATGACTTAATTATTCAGTCATGCTTTCGAACGTGAACACCTTAGTAACTTCCACGTCAATCAAATCGATGCTAGCAGGCGAGAGAGTCTTTTCCCTCTACATTCTTCTCTCCCTTTTTCACCTCTTATTCTAGGGATATACTCTAGCTTTAACTTTGAATATACCATCGTATAAAGCCTTTTAGGGTCACCATATGAAGTTTATGTGTTTTGCAGTAAAAAGTAAATTACAAGACACCGACCAGAAGTAAATTTGACATTTGCTTGTTCATAGGCGTACAAAAATTAAGTTTACTAATTCATTTCATGAAACTTTTTGCATGGAGTAGAATCATGGGACAAAATTTGTGCCTTTGGAAATTAATTATCCTTTATTACGGAGAAGTCACCGTAGGGTGGCAACATTGACATAATAACGATCGAAATAACTCGGAATTATCAAATTATTTAATTTTATATGAGAATTCGAAGAAATTATTCTTTTGGGATTCCACTTAGTTTTCCAAATTGTATAGTATGTAATTGCTTGTTTTTAAACGGATATTATGGGCTTTTTTCATAGCTGTATTGGTCGAAACTGAAAGAATCTGTCGTAATCAAAAAGGCGATAAGTTTCTGGGATGACTTCTTAAATTTTTAAACAAATGTATAAATAAAGTACAAAATAAGGAAAATTTTATGCATTGCTTTATACCAAAACTGCTGAGGCTCACAGATTTTGGTTTACACGTTGTGAAAACCTTCTTTACAATAAACATAAAATATATGCGTATGGGTGCCGGACAAGATTTGTCATCCCCCCTCCTCTCAACGATTTTTTGTCAAATGCTCATAATGTTCAAATAAGTTTGATAGGCACACAAACTTTGATGTGATCTAGGTTAGGAAACATTTAGTTTTTCGATACCTAAATTTGTGAAATATCAAAATATTTTACACTTAGCCCATTATAAGCAATCAAAGTTGAAAGAACTTACTTTAAGAGTAACACATCCTTAGAAGCAATAAGTATTTTTTTCATTTTTAGTTTTTTCATCTTAGCTACTATGCGACGAGCAAACATTAACCAACCACAGAGACAATTTGGATGAGTCTATTTTTCTGAATCACCTTTTACAAGTGCGACTCCTACTCGAATCCCTTAAAAATCAGAAACTTATATTATTTGGATTTTTATTGTCCCAAGTTTGACCCAATCGGACTCGGGTCATATCTCCTCTGTGGCCTCTCAAAAATGTTTTGATAAATGCGACCTGCGGCATAAAATAGGGTGCCGGCACAAGACAAGGGATCGTTGAAACTATTGCGTTCAAAAATAAAAGATTTTCTAGCGAGCCGAAGGCGAACCGAAAAATTTATTTGAGCTACTCCAGATACAACGATAACTATTTGACTTGCTATAATCTGTTTCCATGGAGCTGCCAGGATCATCCGGTAGGGATAACCATATCAGGATTTCTTCAGGGTTTATGATTGTAATGATTATGATAATTTAAAAAAATTGGAATATGCAGAAACATATAACGTATCGAACAGTACTTCTGATGACCAGGTGCACACCAATTGGGAAACTTACTTGGATATCGATTCAAAGTATGCGAAGATAAAGATAGTAAAATGAAATTGCACCTCAAAACACGAAATTTCTTCAAACATTTTTGTGAAAAGTAGGATCCCCTAAGAGTACCATAGTTTAGCAGGGCATCGTTACAAACACACAATATACATAATTATATCCCGGAGAATGGGCTTATGTAGCTCCAGCTTTATTGGTATGGGTGGAGTAGCAGGTCAAAAGTTTATGATTTAACGAAAGAAAGGTTAATTTTGAAAAGTCTTCAGGATTTTAGCTTCAAAGTTACAACCAAAAAATAGAAGGAATTATGTGCCAGTAGAACAAAGCATTGAGTCAACTTCCTAACTGAAACAAAAAGACGAGGGTACAAAACAGGCCCGTAGCCAGAATTTTCTTTGGGGAGGAACTAATTTTAAAATATTGTTCATCTAAAAAAAAGAAGCAAACAATTATGATGTGCATGGGAGAGGGGAGAGAACTTTACAATATTATTAAAAGATGTTAATAGTAGGCTGCGGTGAGCGCTATCTGTTAGATCGAATCTCGTTTCTGTTTGTGCTAATAATAAGGTGGCATCATTTAGTATAAAACGTTCTTTTACAGGCATTTTTTGTACAGAAACATAATTATAAAATATAGACAAATTGGTGATCTAAAATTGCTGCCATTACTTGCCAGCTCGAATTTAACCTAACTTTTTTTTATAACTTTTATTCTTTGCAGACGTTTAAAATGGACGAATCTTCGCTGCTTTTGTTGCATCCACCACAATTTTCTACGCATGCAACAAACTCATATCTGTATTTTAGGTTATGATTTGTAGTAAATCATAGAACTTCAAGTGGCAGGCTAACGGTTTGTTTACAAACCTCAAAACACGATTCAAATTCAGCTAAATATTATTAATAGCGGAAACTCCATATACTTTACTATTCGAAAATTCTGAAGACGACAGTTGGAAGCGCCATCTTCGCAGATGGGTGTGCAACTAACACATGCTTTTTTTTGTCAGAAACCTGCAGCTAATTAAAAATAACACTATTTTTGATAGGCAGTGGCGATATTAAATTTTGTGTCTACTCTTCAAAATAAGTTTTCGGTATTGGGATGTACCAACGATTGATCTGGACTCTCGCGTCAAGTTGTTAAAAGAAATGATGCAGTAGCTCTGTTTCAATATGTATAATCACCAGTACACTAAACATCTTATTGAGGCACGAATGGCAATTCCATTTTACTGACATTTCAAAAATCTTAAAATCTAAATATTCTACTTAAAATTATCATAAATATTAACACGAATATTAAATTTAATCTGTCAAAATTACAATTACCATTAAAATATAACACATCAAAGACAACCCCTAAACACTACGTCATCAGCTACTACATACTGAAGACATTTTGATGTTGTACAAAGTCATATATATTTATTGGCGCGTCCCAATTAATAATATTAAAGTAACGGGTGTTCATTTAAATTCGTAATCTAGCAACCTTTGGATTATTGCCTGTCTCTATCTGCGACGTATTATATCTGTCGCTCTGTCTTCTTTCATTAAAATTCCAAAGGTTGCTAGATTACGAATTTAAATGAACATGCGTTACTTGATAATATATACAGCGCTTTTATGCTGTCTGTCATGTCACACTGTCCGTAGCAAGCGCTGTGCAATGGGTGCGTCCGAAACACCGCTGAAAATACAGCGCTGCAGCAGCTTTCACAGCCGTCTTAGACTTAAAAACCACTGAAGCAAAAAAAGGCTTGAAATACATCATCGCTTTATAGTTATTCTTGTTTATTGTTTCCAGCCTTATTTTGTGGAACTCCATAATCATGAAATAAATAAAGATTATTAAAAGTTTCACAGTTTTATTAAAATATACCTGACAATATTGTTTCGACAGCTATGCTGTCATTATCAAAGGTAATATAATTATAAACAAACACGTCGCTAAGGTAGATACAAAATAGGTAACTAGATAAAATAATAATAATAATAAAAATTAATAATAAAAATCATAATTAAACATCTAATACTTCCAGTAACGGAGAATTACTGAGCTCAAGTTGTTCATTCATTAAAGGTACCCTGAGTTTGTGTTTGTATATCTCAAAGGCTTCTAAAATGTCTAATTTGCGTTTGTTATTACAAAAATGTAGGAATTTAATATTATTTTGAGGAGTCATTGTGTGATTTTGTTCTAAAAGGTGTTTGGCTTAATTCGATTTTTCAGGATGTTTATTTTTGTAATGACGTACGTGTTCTTTATATCTTATGTCAAAATTTCGAAGTGTTTGTCCAATATATACCGAACTACAAAAAGAACAATTTAAACGGTAAATGCCCGATTTCATGATATCATGTGTTCTGTCTTTAGCATTAAATAAGAATGAAAAAGTGTTAGTGTTGGTTTTAAATGTTATTTTATAATTGTTGGTTTTTCTTAGTATATGTGCAATTTTTTCTGATATTTTGCCAAAATATGGTATAGATATGTAATTTGTGTCTTCTGTTTGATTGTCAATGGGATATATTCTTTTGATAGCTAACCTATAATCTTTTTGTTTAATTAAAGTGTCAATCATGTTCGGATTATAATGATTTGCATGTGCTAGTTGTTTAATGGTTGATATCTCTTTGCTAAAATCTGATTTTGTTAGTGGAATAGTTAAAGCTCTGTGTACTAATGATCTGTATGCTGCTATTTTATGTGTATTGTGGTGACAAGATTCATTTGGTATTGTTATGTCTGTTTGTGTTGGTTTTCTGTATATGGAAAATTCAAAAAGATTGTCTGCGTTAATCTTGATATTTAAGTCTAAAAAGTTTATAGCCCTGTTTTGTTCTGTTTCTAGTGTAAATTTTATATTAGGATGGATATTGTTTATAAGAATTAAAAATTCATTGATAACCTCAAAAGAACTGTCAAAACAAGCTAAAATGTCATCAACATAACGAAACCAGAAGATAATGTGTTTAGAGAGGTTTAATTCAAATATTCGATCTTCAAACTTGTCCATAAATATGTTAGCTAATAGAGGACTTAGAGAATTACCCATAGGTAAACCATCTTTTTGTAAATAAATTATGTTATTAAAAGTGAAATAATTTTGACTTATACAAAGGTCAAATAATTGAATTAACTCTAACCTTTTAACTAATTCTATATTACTATTGATCAAGAAACTATCTAATAAAGGAATGCATTCTTGTGGTGGTATTCTGGAGAACATGTTGCAAATATCAAAACTAACAAGTTTTGAATGTGGTGGAAGATGTATGTTTTGCAGCTTATCTACTAATTCTAATGAATTTCTAACAGAGTATTTCGATTTGTAACCTATCGTGTTAATAATCTGGTTCAGTTTTTTGGATAAAATGTGATTAGGTGCATTGATGTATGATACAACTGGTCTTATTGGCATATTCTGTTTGTGCGTCTTGACTAATCCATACATTTTAGGTATTTGTGGGTTTTTATTAATGATTTGTTGCTTTTCTAATTCTGAAAAGCAGATATTGCAGTTTTCTAAACCTTGTTTTATTTCTTTTTGGAATTTTGTGGTTGGGTTTTTGTTTAACGTTTCAAAATTTTCTTTATTAATAAATTCATTAACTTTTTGTATGTAAATATCTTTAGAAAGAATTACCAAAGTGCTACCCTTATCTGCTTTAACAGAAATTAGATTGTTCTCTGTGATTTTCTGTTTTATAGATTGAAGAAGTGATATGTTAGATGTGTTGTACATTTTGTCCTGTTTCAAAGACATCTCTTTTAACAAATTCGAAATTTGGAATTTTGCATAGTTATTATGATCTTTCTTAAGTATAGTTTCGCATTCAACGGCCAAAATTTCTTTAATTTTGTTGGTAAATTTTGGAAAAGGACAAAATTTGAAACCTTTGTTAAGAAATCGTGTTTCTCTGTCATTGAATGTTATATTCGACAAGTTTATGAAACGAGGATAAAAGTTTGCAGTGTTCTGACAATTATGGTTATTTTGTAGTGTACGTTTTTGTTGTACAAGTCGATGAAGTTTATTTTTCTGTGTGGTGTATTTTTTGAATTTAATGTGACTGACGGTTTCTCTAATGTCAAAATCTAAGATGTCAAATTGGATATTGTGTAATTTATGAGTAAGTTCTGTATAGAGTACCTTTATATAAACGTGCATATTGTCTCTTATACTAAACCATTTCTTCGATTCTTCTTTAAGCCATCTTCTTTTGGCATTCCTAATCACTTTTTCAGTAATCGAATTCTTGGTTCTGGTAGTGATGTTTATGTAGTTAGGAATAACCTGACGTTTCAGACATTCTTGGTTAAACCAAACATTCTGACTTGCGATTCCGTGTTTGATCATAAGTTTCTTGTATAACTTGGCTTGTTCTTCTAACGAAGACGAAATAATCTTGTTTATTGTTTCCAGCCTTATTTTGTGGAACTCCATAATCATGAAATAAATAAAGATTATTAAAAGTTTCACAGTTTTATTAAAATATACCTGACAATATTGTTTCGACAGCTATGCTGTCATTATCAAAGGTAATATAATTATAAACAAACACGTCGCTAAGGTAGATACAAAATAGGTAACTAGATAAAATAATAATAATAATAAAAATTAATAATAAAAATCATAATTAAACATCTAATACTTCCAGTAACGGAGAATTACTGAGCTCAAGTTGTTCATTCATTAAAGGTACCCTGAGTTTGTGTTTGTATATCTCAAAGGCTTCTAAAATGTCTAATTTGCGTTTGTTATTACAAAAATGTAGGAATTTAATATTATTTTGAGGAGTCATTGTGTGATTTTGTTCTAAAAGGTGTTTGGCGTAATTCGATTTTTCAGGATGTTTATTTTTGTAATGACGTACGTGTTCTTTATATCTTATGTCAAAATTTCGAAGTGTTTGTCCAATATATACCGAACTACAAAAAGAACAATTTAAACGGTAAATGCCCGATTTCATGATATCATGTGTTCTGTCTTTAGCATTAAATAAGAATGAAAAAGTGTTAGTGTTGGTTTTAAATGTTATTTTATAATTGTTGGTTTTTCTTAGTATATGTGCAATTTTTTCTGATATTTTGCCAAAATATGGTATAGATATGTAATTTGTGTCTTCTGTTTGATTGTCAATGGGATATATTCTTTTGATAGCTAACCTATAATCTTTTTATTTAATTAAAGTGTCAATCATGTTCGGATTATAATGATTTGCATGTGCTAGTTGTTTAATGGTTGATATCTCTTTGCTAAAATCTGATTTTGTTAGTGGAATAGTTAAAGCTCTGTGTACTAATGATCTGTATGCTGCTATTTTATGTGTATTGTGGTGACAAGATTCATTTGGTATTGTTATGTCTGTTTGTGTTGGTTTTCTGTATATGGAAAATTCAAAAAGATTGTCTGCGTTAATCTTGATATTTAAGTCTAAAAAGTTTATAGCCCTGTTTTGTTCTGTTTCTAGTGTAAATTTTATATTAGGATGGATATTGTTTATAAGAATTAAAAATTCATTGATAACCTCAAAAGAACTGTCAAAACAAGCTAAAATGTCATCAACATAACGAAACCAGAAGATAATGTGTTTAGAGAGGTTTAATTCAAATATTCAAATTTTGTCCTTTTCCAAAATTTACCAACAAAATTAAAGAAATTTTGGCCGTTGAATGCGAAACTATACTTAAGAAAGATCATAATAACTATGCAAAATTCCAAATTTCGAATTTGTTAAAAGAGATGTCTTTGAAACAGGACAAAATGTACAACACATCTAACATATCACTTCTTCAATCTATAAAACAGAAAATCACAGAGAACAATCTAATTTCTGTTAAAGCAGATAAGGGTAGCACTTTGGTAATTCTTTCAAAAGATATTTACATACAAAAAGTTAATGAATTTATTAATAAAGAAAATTTTGAAACGTTAAACAAAAACCCAACCACAAAATTCCAAAAAGAAATAAAACAAGGTTTAGAAAACTGCAATATCTGCTTTTCAGAATTAGAAAAGCAACAAATCATTAATAAAAACCCACAAATACCTAAAATGTATGGATTAGTCAAGACGCACAAACAGAATATGCCAATAAGACCAGTTGTATCATACATCAATGCACCTAATCACATTTTATCCAAAAAACTGAACCAGATTATTAACACGATAGGTTACAAATCGAAATACTCTGTTAGAAATTCATTAGAATTAGTAGATAAGCTGCAAAACATACATCTTCCACCACATTCAAAACTTGTTAGTTTTGATATTTGCAACATGTTCTCCAGAATACCACCACAAGAATGCATTCCTTTATTAGATAGTTTCTTGATCAATAGTAATATAGAATTAGTTAAAAGGTTAGAGTTAATTCAATTATTTGACCTTTGTATAAGTCAAAATTATTTCACTTTTAATAACATAATTTATTTACAAAAAGATGGTTTACCTATGGGTAATTCTCTAAGTCCTCTATTAGCTAACATATTTATGGACAAGTTTGAAGATCGAATATTTGAATTAAACCTCTCTAAACACATTATCTTCTGGTTTCGTTATGTTGATGACATTTTAGCTTATTTTGACAGTTCTTTTGAGGTTATCAATGAATTTTTAATTCTTATAAACAATATCCATCCTAATATAAAATTTACACTAGAAACAGAACAAAACAGGGCTATAAACTTTTTAGACTTAAATATCAAGATTAACGCAGACAATCTTTTTGAATTTTCCATATACAGAAAACCAACACAAACAGACATAACAATACCAAATGAATCTTGTCACCACAATACACATAAAATAGCAGCATACAGATCATTAGTACACAGAGCTTTAACTATTCCACTAACAAAATCAGATTTTAGCAAAGAGATATCAACCATTAAACAACTAGCACATGCAAATCATTATAATCCGAACATGATTGACACTTTAATTAAACAAAAAGATTATAGGTTAGCTATCAAAAGAATATATCCCATTGACAATCAAACAGAAGACACAAATTACATATCTATACCATATTTTGGCAAAATATCAGAAAAAATTGCACATATACTAAGAAAAACCAACAATTATAAAATAACATTTAAAACCAACACTAACACTTTTTCATTCTTATTTAATGCTAAAGACAGAACACATGATATCATGAAATCGGGCATTTACCGTTTAAATTGTTCTTTTTGTAGTTCGGTATATATTGGACAAACACTTCGAAATTTTGACATAAGATATAAAGAACACGTACGTCATTACAAAAATAAACATCCTGAAAAATCGAATTACGCCAAACACCTTTTAGAACAAAATCACACAATGACTCCTCAAAATAATATTAAATTCCTACATTTTTGTAATAACAAACGCAAATTAGACATTTTAGAAGCCTTTGAGATATACAAACACAAACTCAGGGTACCTTTAATGAATGAACAACTTGAGCTCAGTAATTCTCCGTTACTGGAAGTATTAGATGTTTAATTATGATTTTTATTATTAATTTTTATTATTATTATTATTTTATCTAGTTACCTATTTTGTATCTACCTTAGCGACGTGTTTGTTTATAATTATATTACCTTTGATAATGACAGCATAGCTGTCGAAACAATATTGTCAGGTATATTTTAATAAAACTGTGAAACTTTTAATAATCTTTATTTATTTCATGATTATGGAGTTCCACAAAATAAGGCTGGAAACAATAAACAAGATTATTTCGTCTTCGTTAGAAGAACAAGCCAAGTTATACAAGAAACTTATGATCAAACACGGAATCGCAAGTCAGAATGTTTGGTTTAACCAAGAATGTCTGAAACGTCAGGTTATTCCTAACTACATAAACATCACTACCAGAACCAAGAATTCGATTACTGAAAAAGTGATTAGGAATGCCAAAAGAAGATGGCTTAAAGAAGAATCGAAGAAATGGTTTAGTATAAGAGACAATATGCACGTTTATATAAAGGTACTCTATACAGAACTTACTCATAAATTACACAATATCCAATTTGACATCTTAGATTTTGACATTAGAGAAACCGTCAGTCACATTAAATTCAAAAAATACACCACACAGAAAAATAAACTTCATCGACTTGTACAACAAAAACGTACACTACAAAATAACCATAATTGTCAGAACACTGCAAACTTTTATCCTCGTTTCATAAACTTGTCGAATATAACATTCAATGACAGAGAAACACGATTTCTTAACAAAGGTTTCAAATTTTGTCCTTTTCCAAAATTTACCAACAAAATTAAAGAAATTTTGGCCGTTGAATGCGAAACTATACTTAAGAAAGATCATAATAACTATGCAAAATTCCAAATTTCGAATTTGTTAAAAGAGATGTCTTTGAAACAGGACAAAATGTACAACACATCTAACATATCACTTCTTCAATCTATAAAACAGAAAATCACAGAGAACAATCTAATTTCTGTTAAAGCAGATAAGGGTAGCACTTTGGTAATTCTTTCTAAAGATATTTACATACAAAAAGTTAATGAATTTATTAATAAAGAAAATTTTGAAACGTTAAACAAAAACCCAACCACAAAATTCCAAAAAGAAATAAAACAAGGTTTAGAAAACTGCAATATCTGCTTTTCAGAATTAGAAAAGCAACAAATCATTAATAAAAACCCACAAATACCTAAAATGTATGGATTAGTCAAGACGCACAAACAGAATATGCCAATAAGACCAGTTGTATCATACATCAATGCACCTAATCACATTTTATCCAAAAAACTGAACCAGATTATTAACACGATAGGTTACAAATCGAAATACTCTGTTAGAAATTCATTAGAATTAGTAGATAAGCTGCAAAACATACATCTTCCACCACATTCAAAACTTGTTAGTTTTGATATTTGCAACATGTTCTCCAGAATACCACCACAAGAATGCATTCCTTTATTAGATAGTTTCTTGATCAATAGTAATATAGAATTAGTTAAAAGGTTAGAGTTAATTCAATTATTTGACCTTTGTATAAGTCAAAATTATTTCACTTTTAATAACATAATTTATTTACAAAAAGATGGTTTACCTATGGGTAATTCTCTAAGTCCTCTATTAGCTAACATATTTATGGACAAGTTTGAAGATCGAATATTTGAATTAAACCTCTCTAAACACATTATCTTCTGGTTTCGTTATGTTGATGACATTTTAGCTTGTTTTGACAGTTCTTTTGAGGTTATCAATGAATTTTTAATTCTTATAAACAATATCCATCCTAATATAAAATTTACACTAGAAACAGAACAAAACAGGGCTATAAACTTTTTAGACTTAAATATCAAGATTAACGCAGACAATCTTTTTGAATTTTCCATATACAGAAAACCAACACAAACAGACATAACAATACCAAATGAATCTTGTCACCACAATACACATAAAATAGCAGCATACAGATCATTAGTACACAGAGCTTTAACTATTCCACTAACAAAATCAGATTTTAGCAAAGAGATATCAACCATTAAACAACTAGCACATGCAAATCATTATAATCCGAACATGATTGACACTTTAATTAAACAAAAAGATTATAGGTTAGCTATCAAAAGAATATATCCCATTGACAATCAAACAGAAGACACAAATTACATATCTATACCATATTTTGGCAAAATATCAGAAAAAATTGCACATATACTAAGAAAAACCAACAATTATAAAATAACATTTAAAACCAACACTAACACTTTTTCATTTTTATTTAATGCTAAAGACAGAACACATGATATCATGAAATCGGGCATTTACCGTTTAAATTGTTCTTTTTGTAGTTCGGTATATATTGGACAAACACTTCGAAATTTTGACATAAGATATAAAGAACACGTACGTCATTACAAAAATAAACATCCTGAAAAATCGAATTACGCCAAACACCTTTTAGAACAAAATCACACAATGACTCCTCAAAATAATATTAAATTCCTACATTTTTGTAATAACAAACGCAAATTAGACATTTTAGAAGCCTTTGAGATATACAAACACAAACTCAGGGTACCTTTAATGAATGAACAACTTGAGCTCAGTAATTCTCCGTTACTGGAAGTATTAGATGTTTAATTATGATTTTTATTATTAATTTTTATTATTATTATTATTTTATCTAGTTACCTATTTTGTATCTACCTTAGCGACGTGTTTGTTTATAATTATATTACCTTTGATAATGACAGCATAGCTGTCGAAACAATATTGTCAGGTATATTTTAATAAAACTGTGAAACTTTTAATAATCTTTATTTATTTCATGACAGCTTTATAGTTACATATAAAATGCTTGAAGCGCTGACAAGTAACACTAAACGACTGATTTACTGAATGTCAATAATTAAAATGTCAAAACATCAATTTTGACAGTAGATAAGAGATATAATAAAAAAACTAAAAATTTTAAACGGTAGTTTTCAAATGGAAGACGGCTGTGAAAGCTGCGGCAGCGCTGCATTTCCAGCGGTGTGTTGGACGCATCCAATTTCTCAAACATGCTGTATTGTTTTATAGATTTCGAATACACTCAATCATTTTCCTTTCGCACGATAGTAGAATCGTATCAAAACAAAGCTGAAAGGGATTTTATTGAAGTATTATTATAGTTATTTATGTATTAAGGGCATAATCTATTAGATTATGGCATGAGAGAATGTTTAAAGCCCGACGAAGGAGGGCTTTTTATTTCTCGAGGGCCATTATCTTGATTATGCCCGTGGTACATACAACGTTTTATTTTATTTTGCTTCATGGAAAGGATAATTGCAAGCAATTGCACATTTCATTTTGAAAAAATGTAATAGTTATAATTATTTATTAAAATTGTTAGAACTCTATAGAAACGTTTTCTTTGTATCTTAGCAACTTTATACGCCCTCGGGCTAAAAAAGCCAAATTACGCCCGCAATTGAGTGCCAATAAAGACGATTATCATGTCAAAATAAAATAAAGTATATTATTTTATTACAGCGAATATGTAATATTTCATTCAGTGGCGTAGCCACGGGGGGGGGGGGATATGGGGGAAATATCCCCCCCAAGGGTCAAAAACTTAAAAAAGTAGATGAAATATTTGACGAACTGACCAAAAAACCAAGGCACCTTTGTGTTTGTTGTTTTTTGTTGAATAAAGACTACACAAAGACTACATAAAGACTAGTATTCTAAAAATATTGTTTTTTATTCAGTTTTCTTTAATATTTGGCACTTTTTTTCATACAATCTATAAAAAAACGTAAACAAACAGTTACTATAGGTATACGTTGAGAACCAAGCCCAAAGATTTTCTTTCATTGTTATATATTAGGGTGGAGTAAAAATTCTGAAAACATTTTTCTTTTCTGAATATCTATTATCCTGTAGCACTAATAGTTGAACCATGCTCTGAATTGTCAGAGTTTAAAATCCTAGCTCTCGGAGTTCCTGTTTGACCTAAAATTTTAAGCAAATAGAAAAATCTTCTTTATTAATGTTACTTGAATATTATAAACAAATAAACAAAATAATAATCAAAACAGTTTTAAATGAATAGATTTAGATTTTCCGATCGGAAGACTTGCCGTTACTCTTGTGTTCAAAATAGTGGGATTTTGTCTTGAAAACTGACAGATCTTCTCTTGATTTTATCTTTGCCCTGATGTAACCGTCTCTTGCTTCTGGGCTACAAACGGACGACGCAGCTTCTGTTACTAGTTTCATGCATTGTTCTACCGCTTGGGTATGACATGGGAACTTTTCAAAACACAAGATAGTGTCACCGAACGAAATCATGTCTTTTATTTTAGCGTTGCTATATTTGATGGTCATAGAATGCTCAGAAATATTTTCTTCGGGCCAGTTTATAAGATCGTAATAATAAGTAGCTTTAAAGTTAAGCTTAGGTATCTGAAACTCTCGTACCTTCTTGCCTTTCGTTTCTTCTCTGGCTTTTATGATTCTTCTAAGAGCTGGTTTTCTAATGTGCAGTTTTTCGTTTTGTAACATGGCAAACAATAAGTTTTCTGCGTGGATAAAGAAACCATTGCGCTGAATACAATTTAAAACAATGTCTTTTAGTTCTTCAGGTAGATATGAAGATCTTTTAATCATATTTAAAATGTGAATTGGACCATGTTTACAAGGTCTTGTTTTTATGTCGAACCACGTTGGCACATAGGTTTCATGATGAACTTGACCAATTTCTTCAAATATGCAATGGGGTTTTCTGTTCCAACATATAAACGGAGAATTCTATTAGCACATGTAAGTCATCGAGAGTGTACTAGCTTTCCAGGGTCTTTATTTGCTAAGGCAAGTGAAAGAATTTCTTGTGAAATATCCATTTCATACAAATATTGCTGGTCTGTACTCAGTATTGCAACATCCACTTCCAGCAGATCGGTGTCTATTTTCTGGAAAGCCCCTATCTTCTCTTCTGCGCATTTTTCCAGCATCTTTCCAATGTTACCAGAAAAACTGTTTGAGCCTGTGTAGTTCATCTAAACTTGCAAACAGATGACGCAATAGCAACTCGCTTGCATGTAATAAACACACAAACCACTGTAATAGACGATTAATATGCTTTTCTAATAATGTAATAACACTGACTTTATGCCCAGTGTTTACAGCTGTTCTATCGCAGCCTACTGCCATGAGAGAAGAAAGATAATCAAAATATTGTTGCAGAAAATCTGCAATACTGTTTTGAATAGAAACTGCTTTCCCTGAAGGAATTGTAACGTGGCCAATGTATACAAATTCAGGTTCAGAAATTAATGTACTGTGCTATTCTGTAACAGTTTTGCGGTGATGCGTACTTCTAATCTTGTCAAGAGTTAAGAGTTTTGTCCTTACGACCATCAAGGTACAATGCAGTTATGGGTGTTTTATAGTCTAAAACTTTAGATAGATTTTTTCGAACTTTTTGGCGTTCACGTCGTAGTTTACTTCGGTCTATTACTTTCGAAGGGTCGTATTTTCGTTTTCTAAGATTCTTACGAACAATAGATTGCGTTGTTGCTTTATCAAGAGGTCCTATAAACATTTTACGTTCCTCTCATTGATCCTTCAAAAACTCGCGTTCTTTGATGGGTGTTTTAATGATATTTACACAAATTTCTTGAAATACATTTACATGTGGCAATGTCGAACTTTTCTTGCGGCTTCACTGTAAAACTCCTTTTTTTGGCCTTGTTTCGAATTTTCTTTAAGTTTTTGTATTTTTTATAGTATCCAATTAATCTAGAGACAACTTGCTGATGACTAACAATCAGAATAGATGCTTTTTCCCACAATTTCTCGATATCAATGGATATTATTTTATTTCACATACCTCCTTGATCGACGTGTCTTTTCCATTATTCATCCATACTAAATCGTTTCTTACCCATAAATAATATTTTATAGTATCATATTACGTCGACAACATATGTTGCTTTAATTTATGTGGTTTACCATACACAGAGCAACACGAATATTTCCTTGTTTTAGGCATTTCGGTGCGATAAATACTTGCACATAACAAATGATGTATTTTGATGCGACCACGTTAAGTGCAGTTCAGACTAAAGAGTTGAGACTAAAAGGGCTAGTAAAAACAGTTTGCAATCATTGTAAAGCGAGACAGGACACTAAAGTAGTTATAACGCGCAGTTGAAATTCTAGGAACAATAACGAGAAAATATTTTAGTTGCGTTATGCATTTGTTCGTGCAGTCTTCGTTATTGTACAACTAGGCATTATAGCCCCATTATTTTCAAATAGTAGCGACAACGATTGATCTCGCCGCTGGAGCAAAAGCACCAGAACGATGTTGGCAGCATTGAATATTACTAGATTTGACATTTCGTCTTACAATAAATCTTAAATTTAATAATAATCATGCTCAAAGATATTCGCAATTTTACATTAATTTGATAACTTCCGTAATTGTAATTTTTGAACAGCTTTTTATTGAATTACCGCAACAACATGCATGTAGTTAATTTTTTATTTATTAAAGTTTGTGTCAGGTTTGCTCCACGATGTCGTTACTATTTGAAATAGAGGTGCTATACTAGACATTAGAGACCCTTTAATCAGAGTCTGGCCAAGGCAGCCATTTTGTATCACAACACGTGGCGCCAAATTTGAAGTACAGAAATAGTTACACGACCAAATATTGGTACACATGTAAACAGTATGTGACTCAATTAAAAATCACAAAACAGTGGGTTGTGTATATAAAACAGATTTAGCAGTAAAATTATATTATAATTAGGATGTCAAAATCAAAATATTATATCAAAAATATTGTGATATAAAATGGCGGGCACCGTGGCAACGCATTGGCCAGCCTCTAATTGAAGGGTATGTCGTGCGCCACCTGAGGATGTTATCGGAACTTCTTGATTTTTTGTACACATAATGCTTTAGTATAGGGCAACAATTAAATATACAGCGTTAATGAAATTTAAAAAAAAACTTTTCTCCACCCTATTGTATATCCCTCCCCAAGGGCCAGCTCTGACTACGCCACTGATTTCATTCAAAGAATTTTTACAAAAAAATTCTTTTATACAATAAAATAAACTTTAAAGTGAAAAATCTAGAAGTCGCATATATGCTTCCAGTAAGGGGTGTCAGACACACGAGCCCCTCCCCTGATTACGTGCCTGGTACAAAACAATATGACCGCAGAGGTTCTGACGTGATTTTCATTTGACTCTATAAATACGAAACAAAAGTAAATCGTGCAACAAACCAAGCAGTTCCTATGAAAGCTGTATCTTTTGAGTATATACTCCAAACTTTAAGCATTAATGAAGCGGCTAGACTTACCCAGATTGGGGATTAATAATTAGCGTTGGGCCATTACTTTTAGTTATTAAAGAAATCAATCTTTTAAAGCAGTGCAACTGTTTCTGATTAATGAAGCTACATTTGCGGCTAAGTAGCGGTTAACAGTTCTGTGCCATTGGCCATGGGCGCTTTAAGTAGAGCCGGGTTTAAAACTTTTATATTTTATTAGTAATTTGTAGAAATCTCCAAGAATTGTCGATATACGTATACGCGAGTTGGAAAAATGCATCTGCTCTTATCGTAAATATCATTGTATCGATAATGTTCATGAATTTGAAATTCTTACGATCATTATACTATTTTTCATGGGTTAACTAATACTGTTTCAATTGATTAAGGGAATTATTCTGACCAGGGTTGTCATTTTTAAAACATTTTGTTTAAAACACTTGTTTAAAACTAGTTTAAAATATCAAACTAAGTTTTAAACTGTTTCTTTATAAACAAGTTTTAAACGTTGTTTATGCTCCACAAAAACAATTCTAATCTAATAGTAAATAAGTACTAAGGTGGATAGAGGATTATATTACATACATTATATAAAATCAACCAATTCTACTGCAACAATATTAAATATTAAACGTTAAATATTTCTTTTCAGATATAGAGCATTTAATAAACACTGGCTATAAATAACGGAAAGAATAATTAAAGATCACCTGGTTACGTAGTTAAATGGTAAAGGTAAACAAACAAAAATACCTGAAAAAATGCTTCCCTTCAATATGTCCCTTAGCAATAGTCTTCGATACTTTAAACTACTTTAACATGCACATTTCTTTTTTGCAGAAGGCTACACTTGACAAGAATTTTATGAGGCTCAAAGCATCTTTAATAAAATTGTTAAAAAATGATGCAATATAGGGTGCTATTGTCGACCCGTCAATACTATTCGATAATATATAATATTCGACTGATCTTCTATTTACTGCATTCTGCATTCGTTTTAGGCCTGAAGACGCATTTTTAAAAAGGATGACCCTTTTATTTATGAATTACAATTTGCAAGGTGTTGACTTAACAATATTTAATACTTTAGTTTTGGCGAGGATTTTCGATTATTGTTTCCTTGTATTCTACTCTAGGAGAAGAGGAAGAATTAATAAAGGAATTCTACGAAAAAATGCAACAGACAATAGACCAGCTAAGAGAGAAAAATGAGAAAATTGCAATCATGGGATTGTTTATTATTTCCAGCCTTATTTTGTGGAACTCCATAATCATGAAATAAATAAAGATTATTAAAAGTTTCACAGTTTTATTAAAATACAACCTATTATTAGGTTGTATTTTAATAAAACTGTGAAACTTTTAATAATCTTTATTTATTTCATTGTAATCATGGGAGATTGGAATTCCAGAATAGGAAAAGACAAAGAAAGAGGCATGGGCTGTATAGGAGAATTCGGCGAGGGAATGATGATGGAGTTCTGCATAGAAAATGAATTGATAATTGGAAATACCTTCTGGAAACAAAAATCGGAAGACAGATATACTTTTGTGACAGAAGAACATGAAGTAAAATGCATTAAGACAATAACAGAGGCAGAAATAGAATCAAACCATAGATTAGTCATAGCATATGTGCAGATAAATGAAATGGAAGTAGAAGAAGACAAGCAATGCATCAAAATTAAAATATATAAACTAAAAGAGGGAAAAACCAGGAAAGCATACCAAACAGAGACAGATAGCACACTAAAAGAGATAGAAAAGACAAAAGAAAAATGTATATGGATGAAAGATGGGAACAGCTGAAACAAACCTTATACCTGTTGTGTTTTCAAATTGAAACTTCAAAAACACATTGTGTCTGATTTTTATGATGTTTTGAACCTGTTTATATAAAGACTAGTTAATCTAATTTTTTTACTCCTGAAGAAGCCAAAAAAGCGACGAAATCTTGAGTAAAAAATAAAACGATTTTTACTACAGACCGTATTACCCGATAATTCCAATTCTATTATATAGTACGGTCGAAAACAATGCATTATTTATATATATATATATATATATATATATATATATATATATATATATATATATATATATATATATTTTTTTTTATTAAATTTTATTAACACTTATTTTGATTATTGACAAAATGAATTAAAGTTATTCTTCGTGCGTGTTTTGATGAACTGATTTTAGAATTATTCATTGAAAAAGAAAGTTATTATCAATTTGTTTACGTGCCAATGTTCATGGAGGAATGTTTACTATAATGATCTATGGACACAAACATTTATTGAAAGTGAGTAATAATTATATTTATTTAAGTTATAGTTATTATAGTTATTATTTAACTTATTAGTTAGTAAAAAGGGATTAATGCATGAATAATTATAATGATAAATGAATTAATTAGAAAAAATAATAGTTAACACTAAAGAAATACTGAGTATCTAACATATCAAAAGGCGGAGATAAAGGGGTGGAAAGAGAAAAAGAAACTCCAACCAAAAACGAACAAATTGGTGGACAATAGAGTTAAAGGAAAAAATAAAAAGAAAAAAGGAAATGTGAAAGAAATACAATAAAACAAAAGAGGCACAAGACACAACAGAGTATACAAAATTAAGAAATGAGGTGAAGATATAGCAGTTAGGGAAGAAAAAAGAAGAAGCTGGGAGAAATTTGCAACAGAACTGGAATTCCAAAATAATAATAGGAAATTCTGGAATAGAATAAGAAATATGAGAGGGATAAAGAAAAAAGAAGTAAGAGGTATGAATAACAAAAAAAATGAGATAACGATTAAAAGACAAGAAATTCTAGAAATATGGAAAAATCACTATACTCTTACTAGGAAGTGGTAAAATTAAAAAAGTAATGATAAGAAGTTGTATTATTGTTTCAGGCATGCATAATCACGAATCATGATGGTAATTTGTACCAGAATTTAATAAGAATATCTTTCTTGCAAGATTTCATTAAAATATCTCAAGATCTCCTAGTTAGTAAAACAGGTTAAATCATGTTTTAAACATGTTTATGAAGAGTTTTAAACTTATTTTCGATAAAAAATTAAAAAAAAACTGTTTTCGGTTTTTTTAAACATGTTTTTTGCCAACCCTGGTTCTGACAATCGTTACTACGACAGCGAAACCCAGTTTAAAGTTAAAAATACATTTATACAATTCATCCTAAGAAATGTAAATAGTTAGGTACTTTATTACTTCCATATTGAGTAGCATTAAACATAGAAACATGTGAAAACACCATCACGTTCCATAACAGTATTTAGTATATAAATTTGTAATTTATATATATAAATTATTCACCATGAACAAGAAAATGATAATCAATAACTAAAAAAATACGTAAATAACACTTTCCTGTTGTGGTGTTTAATTTTAGTTGTATTGACCTATTATAGATTCGATAGGCGCTTAGGGAGATTTTGTTTAAACAAAATCGTTGATTTAATAATAAATGCTGATATTAAAAGCTAGGATGAACAGCTTTTAATATGTTTCCATTAGAGAATATATCAGAGTCGAATTGAAATCTGATCGATATACATATAAAATTGACACGTCGGACGTTTTTGTGGTTATCCATTGGCGAATACTTTATTACATCGAAATTCATTCATAAAATTTCAACACTAAAGTGATATTTTAAAAATGAAGAAAACTCTCTTTTTGAAATACATAAAATCCTTTTTCATATTTATGTACCCTACATACGTAATATCCCGATAACCATTCATGTATAAAAAATAAATTCAATAACTAAATAGTAGTGTTGTGTGGTGGTGTTATTTGTAAGGTTCTTTTTTAAAAGGCTGTCTAACTTCCACATTTCGAAATAATAAAAGAGGGTCATGTCATATTTGGTAAAAGCCCTTACATATGGTACTATGGCATAAGTATTAAGGTCGTATAGAAAAAGAAGCAACAACTGGTTTTATTTAAGATCGAAACCACAGAGGCGGATATAAACAACCCTAATGAGTGTATCCGGCAACCGGATGCGCCGTTGGGTCGGATACGCCAGATGCCCCATGTAAGAATCGACACACAACAATCAGACTGGAATTTAATGTTTCGCGCTAATGACTCGCTGGGGTAAACTTATAATAAGTATAACCTTATCTGTTTGATTGATACTATCAGGAAAAGGGGAAAGTATTTTAAACTTCTGGGTGGTTAAAGTCGAGCATTTTTAATTAATTTAGGCGTCAAACCACTTCTTTTATTAAATAATCTTTATGGAATATCAAATTATGAAAATGTCGTTAATTGGTTTTTATATTTTAGTATTGTAATTATAATAAAACATGCAGACAGATTTATAGTTTTTGTATAAAGCAATGCATAAAATTTTCCTTATTTTGTAATTTATTTATACACTTGTTTTAAAAATTTAAGAAGTCATCCCAGAAACTTATCGCCTTTTCGATTACGACAGATTCTTTTAGTTTCGACCAATACAGCTATTAAAAAGTCCATACTGCCCGTTTAAAAACAAGCAATTACATACTATACAATTTAGAAAACTAAGTGGAATCACAAGAGAAAGATTTCTTTTCTAAAAATCTAAAATTCTAGCGGATCCAGCATAACATACAAAAAGATTTTCAGTTAAAAATTATTTAATTAAGATAATTTCCAAAGGCACTCCGCAAATTTTGTCCCATGATTCTACCCCATGCAAAGTTTCATGAAATAAATTCTATTAGGAAGTGTCCTCATACCGACCCTCAAAGTTTTTAGATATCCTGTAAATCTGCGAATCCAGAGGCAGCTCTGACTCTTAATAGAATCTTATAAGATTTGGCATAGAGTAGGTGCAAGTGTAGTACTTCACTACAGCAACAAGAAACAATAATTTCGTTAACCAAAAAAATCTTAAAAGAGTAAAAATTGCTGGGTGTCCTTTTAAAAAGGAACTGTGATAATAAACTGAAATATTTGATTAAAACCTACAAAACAAAGCATTGCCTTTATATTTACAAAATTAACTGAATTAGCATAGGAAAAACTGGTCTAAAATTTCTACCAGAGAATTTTTTCTTAACTCCATGTAATTTCTTCAACTTCGCCACATGTATTTAAATTATCCACATGCTCATGGAATTACATGGAATGGAGTCCTTTTACGTAATAATAATAACGACGATAATAACGTGGGGCCTAAAAGCTTGTGCGGGAGGGAAGAGCGATTACTATTATTATTATGCAGGCCCATCAGCTGCTACCGACTTACAGATGTTACAGCAGAAAAGCGCAGAAAACCTTAACTTTGCCGGCAGGCAACGGGTGTCGATTTTGGGCTGCTTAGGTGAGAGACCAGCACGCTAGTCGCTACACTACCAAGGCTATTGGCTCTTATAAATCTTTATGATAAGGTATACAATTAATTATCAAAGTTTTCTGAAGTTTATTAGTTTTATACACTGTTTGTACACTTCATTGTGATATACTTAGTGGTTGGCCAGATAGATAACAAAAAAATATAGTCATTTTAGGGGCACTAAACTTGCCATTACGACAGACCTGCTACACACCACCTTGGTAAGGAAGGTCGCTTAAACAAAAAAAATAGTAGTCTACGTAGAAAAATATTAGATAATAGTCTTCTTTTTGTTTCAATGTGATTCAGGAACCACTGAGTCACTCTCCAACCGAAAGTTTTCATTTGAACTTATTCGCTTTACTACAATTCCATAGTCAAAACCGGGAGGTATGTCACGATCAACAATAATTTAAGGCATAATTTTAATAATTAGGCAATAATTTAGGCAGGGTCGGCGGTGAGGAATTGGGAAAGGGGAGAAATGAGATCGACAGTATCGGCATTGACGTCAATGAACTGGAAAATGACGGCATTAAAGTAGACGACACGAGGGAAAAACTATAGCATTTAAATGGATGATAGTATTTAAAATAGACTAATTGCAGTTATATAGTGAAAAATCGTCCAACTCAGAAGGTAAGTAATTTTTATATGTAGGTATTAAGTAACAGAAATCCTAATGCATTACTCTTGTATTTTGCTTGTTGCCTTATATGGGGGCGAATTAAGACCAATTGGAAGGGAACTTCTCCGACATTTAATAGCAAAGTTTTTTGCGGTGCAAGAATTCCTTTCACGCATGGTGCATTCCTTCCACCTGGTCTGGCGTATTTCAATCGGCCGCTGGGTAAGGGCTGATTCTTTAAAAGTTTTCATCGTTTTTTTAACTGCATGATTTCGCTGCGATATTAAATGATGCACTTTATCAGCGTTTGGTTGATATGCCTCCTTTTGACTTTTTTAATTTAAAAAAAATATGCTTTTGTTGGGATGATTTAAAGAAAATTATCTACCTATATTTGTTTTTAATATACAAAATTATCTAACAATTCTATGCGATATTCTGAAAAAGCAAAACTAAACAAAGTTTATCGTACGATTCTACAAATCCTCCCAAAACTTTCGGGAATATAAATAATTCATTGGGAGTCTACATTGGGCACAAGCTCAAGAATCCGGATGTCTTCCAGAATTTAAAATTCATTTTAAGATTTATTTTAGAATGTATTTTAAAATAGAAATTTTAAATCGAATTAGATAAAAACAGAACGCAACCGATTGATTGCTTACCTTTTACCCTAATTCTTTTAGCGTCTCAAGTTAAAGGTGTTGCTGGTTACTCTAGCTAGACGTCGGCAGAAACATTCTCCGGTGTCCACATGCGGGAAACTCCCGTTGCGAGCTCGCTACGAGCTCGCTGCGGGCCCGCAAAAATAAGAATAAAGTCCTATTGTCCAAGATAGCTAAAATTGACTTAGATACTAGATTTAAAAACTAATTTGAAAGCACGTTTGCTATTTTATTATAATATTGCTTGATGTATCGCTTGTGCTACGTTAGATTTCAAAAAAAACTTTTCAAATAATTTATAAATCGAATAATCCGAAATTCACAAGCTGTCCCTATAGCCCCCATAGGCAGGTAGGTAGTTATAAATTTAATAACACCCACAATAGTAGCCCGAATGCTGCACAGTTATTTACAGGTAGTAAGTAGTTTTACAGACTTTTATCAGAAATATGTTTAAAAACCCTAGTTATTTATATTAAGAAGATAAAAGCGAACCAAAACTGAATTTTTAAATAAAAAGGCTTAAAAACATATGACTTAAATTTTAACTACATGCTTAATGCTTTCTATTTCCCTTCACTTAACAATACTTGTCATCCTTTTCATTAAATTTTGACAAATAACACCAATAAACAGCTGAATATCCAATAATTCTAAAAAATTATATAACTCACCATTGTTAATTCTATTACCATTCTTGCGTCAAACGCCCGCATGTGTGAACCACACAATATACAACAAGGTATCTTGAGTCCGTACTTGCGGCTGCGTCAACCTTGCGGGGTTGTAGTAGGGATCTGCGTCAAGAAACGCCCGCAAGATGCTCGCTGCGAGCTCGCAAGGTTCTCGCTGCGAGCTCGCAAGGTTCTCGCTGCGAGCTCGCAAGATTCTCGCTGCGAGCTCGCAAGGTGCTCGCTGCGAGCTCACAAGGATGACTCACTATGTGTGAACTGCACCATTTAACTTATAGTATCGTAGACCGCATTTGCGGGCCGCAGCGAGCTCGCAACGGGAATTCCCGCATGTGGACACCGGCGCTTAGATCGTATCTACCATTTACAGGGAGGCCATCTACACTAATAAACGGACACCTTAATAGTTTCGTAGTGTTTGTTTTTGCAGCTCTCAATAAATAAATCAACCATCTTGCCTAGTACTATGATCAATAATTTTGCAGATACTATAACTCATTATGTGAAACGGAAGTAAGAAAGCAGAAAATACCAATGCCCTATAAGGTCAATCTTCTAACATTCGAAGTAATAATAGCACTTATTATATCTACATAAGAATATCTTCGTCGTAGACTTTCCGAAAACGTTGATACGAAAAGTCTCAACTTAAAGTTCATACGAAAAATGACAATTTATTAGTTAAAAGTCTCACCAATTTAAGACAAGCTAATCGATCTGAATTTGCAAAATCTACAATTCTGTTACTTACTTATTAAGGACGTCGTCTACTCATCAAGCGTAAAAGGAGAAAAAAGTTTCGCAAGAAACCTCTGTAAAAATAGTCTTCTGTACTCGAAAAATAAAGGGATGAACATCCTGAGATAAAAGAGCTTGGACCAAAGAGACCGAATTTCACCAAAAGTTTTCAAAGGTTACTCATATTCATGAAGTATAACAAAAGTAAAAAGATTAATTAAAAGTTTCAAAAGTTGCATTAAATTCTTAACCTGACAATTGCTTCAACATTCAATATCATTATCAAAAGCAAATAAGATTGATAAACAGACACGTTGCCAAGGATAAATACAGAAAATACGTAACTAGATTAGAGGACAATTACTAAGCTCAGTTTGTCTATTCATTAAAGATATAAGGTATAAGCTGCTAGTTTGTGCATTTTATGATGACATGAATCATTAGGAATGGTGATGTCTGTGTTTGTAGGTTTTCTGTATATGGAAAATTCAAATTCATTGTTTGTATTAATTTTAATAGTTAAATCAAAAAAATTAATAACTCTATTTTGTTCTGTTTCTAGTGTAAACGTGATGTTTGTGTGAAGACTGTTAATAAGAATTAAAAATTCATTGATAACCTCAAAAGTACTGTCAAAACAAGCTAAAATGTCATCAACATAACGAAACCAAAAATAATGCGTTCAGAAAGAACTAATTCAAATATTTGATCGTCTAAGTTATCCATAAATATGTTAGTTAACAGAGGACTCAGAGCCTTACCATAGGCTCATAGGTAAATCATATTTTTGTAAATAAATTTTGTTATTAAAAGTCAAATAATTTTGACTGATATAAAGATCAAATAATTGAATTAACTTGAACATTTTTGGTAATTCTATATTACTATTAACTAGGAAATTATCTAACGAAGGAATACAATCTTGTGGTGGAATTCTTGAAAACATGCTAGATACGTCAATGGTAACATGTTTTGAATGTGTTGGAATATGTATGTTCTGTAGTTTTTCTACTAATCCTAATGAAAAAGTTCAAAAATTCGAACTCTTGGTTGTTATTCAAAGCTCAAATTTTGTGTTAAAAAATTGACTTAGCGTTAAATTTATGGCAGGTCTTCACAGAATTTTTAAATTTTTTTATTAAAATTTGGCACTATTGATTGTTATTCGATTTTTGTTTTAAAACCATAAACGCAATTATCCCGAACATTTTTTAATACAGTATCATCTAACACTTTTTCATTTTTATTCAATGCTAAAGACAGAACACAAAATATCATTAAATCCGGCATTTACTGTTTGAATTGTTCTTTTTGTAACTCGGTTTATATTGCACAAACGCTTAGAAACCTCGACATAATAATGATAATAGATAATAATAAGGTTTATTAATTAAATAGGTAATTTGTAATATACAAAAATCGCTAAAACAGCTTAATACTTGACTTAACTTAATTACAACTTAAAAGTTCATTTTTAGTATAATAATAATTATATATACATTGAAGATTGTTATTAATATAATCTTGAAAATAACTCCTTGTAATAATTCATTGTAGTAAAGCAGAAGCACAAAACTTTTTACAGAATACTTTTCTCTTGAATGTATACAATAATCTTGTTTGAAAAATTGATTTACTATCTTTAATTTCAAGTGGTAATTTATTATACATACCGACCACTTTACAAAATAACGAGTTCATCGCAGAACGATAATTATATTGAGGAATATAAATGTATTATGGTTATGAATATTATGATGAAATGATATAAAACTATTAAAGTATAATGGAGACTGATTATTCAATATTTTATAGATAAATGTCATGGTTAACAAATATATCCCTCTAGGAACTGATATCAGTGTAAAGTATCTAACATAATCAGCACTGGAGTTAGTCGGTTACATGATAAACTAATTCTCATCCCGCGATTTTGTAATTTTTATAATTGGGACATTTTATATTCATTTTAATGATTTATATACAGGGTGTCTCATAGCCCCGGCACTAGACTTGAACAGCGCATTTCTGATGGCACTTGGAACAAAAAATCTTCATAAAAGTTTTTGATTAGAGAAAGTCAAAATTTTTAGTAATTTTGACCGAAGTTTTTAGAAAAGTACGTATAAAATTATAACGCGCTGATGATGATAATGATATCATGAATAAAAAATACAATTAACTGCATAAGTGCAAACTTTGAGATTTTAAAGCCAGACAAGCATGATGTGATCACATTTCGCTGTGTATTTTTCTAGTCCAAACCCACCGATTTCAAGTGCCCTGTTGTGTTACACTGTACTATTGCAGAATAAATTGCTTCGGTTAGTTGACATAGAGGTTTTTGCTTTACTAAAATGCACGTCTCAAGTGATGACTAATTGTAATACAAAACGTAAATATACAAAGTTGTGTATTAAGTTTTTAATTTTTAGAAGACACTTGTCTATAACGAAATTTTAATATCTTTTTACTGTAAAATTGGTTAAATCTAGTCTCAACTTTCAATAGTAAAAAATTGGGCAAGAGTTTTCCACATCGAATTCCAATCGCGAATGGAATTTACTAATTAGAGTTAATTAATGATGCTAACCTAAACAAGAAAATGAAGAATCTGGGTCACAAAAATCACCAAATCAGCAAAATTGCAAAATTTAAAAATGTAATTCAATTACAGTAACATTAATTTAGTTGATTTTAAGAAGAGAAGTAAAATGAAAATGAACATCTATCTATTTAGTCATATCGTACTTCACTGACATTTTTAACAGCATAATATCAGTGTTACTTGAAGTCTGATCTCATTTTATATGTTTACACAAGTGTTGATCATGCGTTGACCCAGATTCTCCATTTATTTGTTTATTAGGTTATAATATCCGTGATTCACTGGGGGGGATTCCCCGAACGAATGATGCTTTATTTTGACTACATTAATTAAATTACTAAATATTTTAGTAAGGAGAACTCCAAATTTAAAGTCCGGCGAATTTTGCGAATCATCATCGTTTACAATGACTAGCTCTACACCAATATCCTTTTCTTAATTATCTGCGTTCGCGGAATTATCATTTAAGTGACTGACCTCATAAAATTGTATTATAAAAATGATCATGTTGCAGAATCAGCAATGTAAACATGACAAACCATAAAACATCTTGTTTGAAGAACATAACAAACACTACTGTATGTGCTAAAAACGTTATACCCGTCTTTATTTGTATTCTTTCCGAAAACTACGCTTCTGAGAAAAAAATGTTATAGGGATTTTTTGTTTGTCTTATCGATGTTTAACTACCTGTCGCGTTTGATGTCCTTGTTATGAGATATCTTGTATATAACTTATAATTGGAGAAATGTTATTGACTACTTCATGACAATTCAACAGAATCTCATCAAGAATTAAATCCACATTACTAGAATTTATTTTTATTTTTATTAGAATTATATTTATTGCTTCTACATTATTTTCACTAAAATTTCTGGATTTTTTGACAATAGTATTATAATTTTCGTACCTATTAAAAATATTCACTTATAAATACCATTAGTAGTCAAAGTTATGTCGACTATTTTTGTGGTGGTTTCACGAATGTCTATCATGCTTGCATTTAAATACCACGAGTGCGCAGCACGAGTGGTATTCGCAAGCATGATAGACATGAGTGTTAAGCACCACAAAAATAGTCGACATAACTTTGACTACTTATGGTATTCGAGAGACTATTCAACGAACACGCTTTAAAAAATCAAATTGTTTTTCATAAATGTAGCAATGTTACATTTAATAATTGTACGTTCAATACTCAAAAATAAATGTTGTTAAATATTTGTGTTTTATTAAAATTGTCGATTGTTATCACTAGTGAAAATTGTCGACAATTTTCACTAGTGAGAATTGTCGATACAATTCATTTTCATTGGATTAAAAATATCAAATGCTGCATTTTAATTGGTCAATTTTTAATAAATGACATGTGAGTTGAATAGTCACAGAAATTATTAAATGATTAGTAATAACAGGACTAGTATGTACAGTAGCCTTCAAATTGTTAAGATTAGATACTACATAAACATGAGTTTGATTTTCATTTGTGGCTCTGGTAGGATTTTTTATTGATTGATGAATTCATAAGATACAAAGAACCGTACGCTCTTATAGAAATAAACATCCAGAAAAATCTAATTATACTGAATACCTTTTGAAACAGAACCACCTAACGAAACCTCAAAATAACATCAAATTCTTACATTTTTGCTACTACAAACACAAATTCAGACATTTTAGAAGATTTTGAAATATAAAAACATAAACGAAGAGTACCTTTAATGAATGAACTTTATTAGAAGTGTTAATTAATCTTTTTACTTTTATTATATTTCATGATTATAAAGTTCCACAAAGTAAAGCTAGAGATAATAAACTCGTTACTCATATTCTATAAGCATAGCGGATCTTAACGTTTTGAAGTTATGATTGGTTTCAATTAAGAGTAAAATATTTATACCTTATCTTAAATTATTTTGGTTTGATTTCGTTCCGTTTGACTCCTTATCTTGATCAAAAGCATTTTATTTTTGGTTTTTTTAGTATTTTTACCAGTAAGAAATATGAATTATGTTTGTTACTTTACATTAACTATGCACGTAGTAATATTATGCAAATAACTTTATAAAAGAAAAAGGAAGTCGCTAAAAATAATTTACGATAATCAAATGGAGAAATATGAAACGTTTCTATTTTACAAAATGCAAACTAGCTGGAAAGTTTATCTTACAAACGTAAACTATGCAAGAATGTAAAGAAGTAAAAGAAAACTATGTACACGTCGTGGAATGTAAAATGCACAGTCTTTGAAAACTGCGCCACAGTTTTATGGAGGTGTACACATTCAGAAAATCATGGTGGTTTCTTTTTTGCCACGAAACACAGCAACACAAGCTTGTTTACGATCCTTTAACATTATTAGCGGACGAAATTGAAATCTGAAAATGCCGGAACATTTCATGCGCCGGTGAGAAAAACTCGTTTATTACTCCATAAAAACATTTAGGTTTATTACTATTTGATTACTTACAAAAAATAAAAGGTTATACCTACTTACCATTTGATGATATTAATATGTCTAAATGGAGATAATTTCTACTCGTAATGTAAGTACTAAGAATCGATTATAATTGACGTTCTATTTGAGGATAGGCAAATTACATTGTTGAAAATTGGATACCTCTGCATTGCAATAATATGACAGTTGTGTGTATGCGTGGGTATAGTGTAATGACTGAATACTGTAACAATGTTATCCCGTTAATTGAGGTCAATGTAACGTTCTCGTTTCATACAAATTAATTCCAAGATCTCTAAATTTCGCTTTGTAATTTAATAGAAAGTAGTAGGTATGGCTTTATGGTGGTAGGAATATATTAAATTAAATATTTTTAATAAGTTACAGAATTAAATAGTTTTGGAAATCTAGGATATGGGAGTCCAAACTCAGAAGGAAAATAAAAAGAAGGTTTATTTTTATCTTTATAATTGTTAATCAGACCAGTAGAACATTTTTCTTACCTAACATTTTATTAACCTATAATCGATCTCTATCGGTTCTAAGGAGATCAGTTTTTGCAAACATTTATTCCAGCTCAATATGCAGCGAATATGTTGCTTGATAAAAGTCCAGATGTAATTAAAAGATTCCATTGAAGAAACCGGTATCAAATCTATTAAATTGAATTCAATTATTAGTCATGTTTGGTTAAGTCAAAAATGAAATTAGTTGAAATATATTTAAAGACTTGCATAAACATATGGTTCAATATTATCTAGTGTGATTGAATTCAAAAATAGATTTATTTATAAACGAAATAAAAATAAAAGTCATAGATAAAAAGTTTTCATGAATGAACCAGTAAAAGAAATGGAGATTCTCCTAAGCCAATGAGGGATAATTACGTCACATTGTTCCAGAACATTTCCAACGAAAACTTTCGGGGATTCCCCTTAAAATCTACTTACTAAAGAAAGCCCAATATTATTTGCAGGTGTCGCTCTAGACGATATCGGCTTTTGTCTGAAATAGCCGACAAGCACATACAGGATCTATAAATTTAAAAGTTTAATGTATTTTCTGACAACTTATTATTAACGATATTAACCTAAGCATTTATAAATTCAATTTCAACTAAACTTTTCGCTACAAAACGACATTTGAAACCGTGAGAACATTAGAAAATTTTAACCTTTGGTAATTACAAAGACGACAATTGCATTAAAAGAAATCTACATTTTTAACATAACGAAAATATTTTATTTGGATAAACATATGGAGGTGATTTTCAATATGAAAAAACAACATAAACTGAAGTCTGGAAAATTAAACCTGGAGAATATACTGACTACACAGAACCGCACTAAGGGTTTTTGTCTATTATACATACAAAGTTGCATTTTTCGGAAGTTGAAAAAACGAACTGTTACAATCTGAATCACTACAGATTCTGACGTTTTAGGTTAATTTCAGCTGTCATTATAAATTATCATTATTATTTATACACGGAGTAAGTGGAAGCTGCTTTGTTGGAATTAGTGGTAACGCAGCAGGAAACCCCCAGACGGTGGCTGATTTGGAAGGCAGCAGGAACATAAGAAGTTTTACGTGGTGGTGGTGCGGCCATGCTGTAGGGTAGATATGACAGTTACTTATAGACGCAATCGAAAATAACCAGGCTTTCCAAAACTTCTAAAAATCGATTACTTTCAAGAGGACTAAGAACTTTTCTGGCTAGCTGAATAAAACTTGTTTCTTTAAAATTGGAAAGAAATGTCTTTTTTAAACGCACCCACAGGATTTATTCTATTTGTATTAAAAAAAATAATAAACAAAGTAGTAATCGCTAATTTAAATACTTTGTTGTCAACAAGAAACTAACGCAAGCTTATGAAAAAATAAAATAGAATGAACTATATAAAGCACACGGAGAACGAATGAAGAGTGAGAAAGCTGGTAAACACAATCAAATTAACGCTGAAAGCATTTGAGAATTGAGCAAAAATAAAAAATAAAGTATCGAAGAAATATGAAGTGAAAGAAGGGATAAGACAAGAGGACTTGTTTAATTTCATCTTAGAAAGTGTCACAAGGAAAGCCAATATTAACAGGATCGGTCTACCGTATCACAAGCGCCACCAATGACTGGCGGACTCGTTGACAATATACTTAATTACTATTAAGTATATCGTATATACAGAAGGTTATTATTAAATTATTAGATACAGTAGCGGCTCGTGAGTTTGCGAACAGGTGAAGCAGAAATCATAATGTATGAATTCTCCTAACTCGGTTTTACAGTTTTGCATATAAGTCAGTGGCGTGCGGTCCATGGAAGCAATGGAAGCAATGCTTCCAATGTGCATGCTTGCAATGCTATGTGTATTGACCAAAAATACTAGGTGAATACCTGCTATTTGTGTATTGGCTACCCATTTTTGTGCCCAAGAAAATAAGAATAAGTTTGTGTGTGTTATTATCTAAAAAGTAATTCCTATTTTCACACTAATTTAAAGTGGGCCAGTAATTATTAAGCCTTTTCAGAGTTTCATGGTGACTAGGGGAACATTGCAACCCAGGGAGGTTGCATAAGAACCAGGGTAGTGACAATCTGATCAGAGGGGTGACGCTAAATCAAACCAAAATAGTCAAGGTGCCTAATAATGTAACCAAAATAAAGCTACATAGTATTACAATAGAGCTCATTTTGTAATAACAACTTAAAAAGAACCAAGGGAGAGACACCAGGAGAGAGACACCAGGAAAATTCTGACTGATTCACAAAGAACTTGCCCTAAAGAACCAGGGAAGTGACGGATTCACATAGAACTTAAAATAATACCCAAATGCAAAATAGGATAATCTTCATGTTGTATGAGTTTGTGTGGAACCCCGACTCTGCGAAATGAGGTAAAAGGGGAATGGATTATGTATGTATGTATCTATTATTTTAATTATTTCTTTCATGTGTCTTTATAGGCACGAGGAGTAAAGAAGTAATCCATTAAATCTATTAGATTGACACGTACCAGAAGAGACAGCGTTCGCTGGCACACCAGCACTTGTGCACCACACACGTCATCAACTGTCGCTAATGCTACGTAAAAGAACACAATCGGTTAACTGTAACCAACTACCTATATAAGAACAGGATTTTTGGAAATATAAAAAAGACGATATGATGGTTAGAGTATATTATGAAGATGCAAAAACTAAAGCAGTCCTACCGGAGTAGGTTAAGAAGAGATTCAAGTCAAGGTAATAGACCATTAGGGCCTACAGTGCTAATTATACTATATAATTCTTAGTTGGCGTTTGGTGCATTAAAACGCCTTTCAAAATTAAATACTGCAGTTGAGCTGCGGTTTCCTAGGACTGTCGGCCGGCGGAAACTGACACCGACCGACATTCGCACAAATCAAACCGAACAATTCAATGCAGGTGGTTTTTTAAAGTACGCTACCATCTGTCGTGTAAAATTTCGCTATGTTTGTCAGTTTTCGTCGTCGGTTCTGTTCCATCGAAGATAGATTCCAGGGAAAAAACGCCGAACGATTCAATTCAAGAATTAACTTGTTATTAATAATATGACGTATGGGCTTACATTTCTCATGCAAAATGAGTCGAAGATTTTTGTTTAATAAAGACGAACAATTAATTCATTTGGTGGAATAGTATCCCGCTGTTTAAAATTGCAAATTAAAAATTTACAAAAATTTAGTTGCCAAAAATTTTTCTGTAGGAAACCACCTCCGCCACGAAATCTTTGCACTCCGCTTTCGGTCTGCTTTCTTTCGTTGAGCTTTCGCTTTGGTTGATCTTAGTTTACGCCGGCCGACTGTCTTTGAATACAACAACTTTACCGATTTTCGATTCCACATACTAGAGGCAGTGATATGTGGTAAAATAGTTTAGAGCTGGTGGATTGTACATTAGCCCATGCGATTTACTAAAGTAGAGAGGCAATTTATTTAATAGGATAAATTGTAAGTTAGGTAAACATTTGGTTGTACTGTTTTTCCAAAATTTCTAGCCATAGTCAATATAATAATAAACTCCGGAATTGCCCCTATCTGCGATTGTTACAACGACATCCTGTCTTGTGCTTAAGCCCGGAAAGTGGGCAGAAATAAATTATTTTACTGAACTTGACCAACAACTTCTTGGATCACAAATTAGAACAATTGACAACGAGATTAGATAATGCGGTCAACGATATTTCTACAATTCCAAAGCCAATTTTTAATAATGTTCCAATGCTTCACCAAATATGCAAAACTACGACACTTCGTCAAACTTCATTACTCTTAAAGATAGTGCCTCATCTTCTATCATAACACCACAATTAGCTAATCTATTTCAGGAAAAATTCAATCCTACTTCTTCTAGCAGCTTTGTAGCAGCTAATCCTACGGAAAATCTTCCTAGATACCTCGTCGTTGACAGTAGATTTTGACATTTTCAATTTTCAACGCCAACGCCGATGTGAATTGATAAAACACTTCGCCGGCGATGACCACGTCTCATGGTTTTCCTTTTTAAATCACAAATTGACAAAAAGCACTATTGTGGGTTGGTTGTTAGTTGGTTGCAGACTGCGTTTTAGACTTTGACGTCTGTAGGTTGGCATCTGGCGCTGTAAGAGGTTTCTTAATTGGGTTTCTACTATAGGATGACATAATCTCTATGTTGCCACAGCATTATAGATGGGCATATCCACCAGAGCGGTTATACCGGTTAATCTAAAAAAACTACAATCCCCTACAAAAGCCCTTTGTCGTTTCTAACACCATATGCGGCGCGTCATTCATTCTCAAAGTCAAGCTTAAGTCATTACGGGAAATACTACAACAAATTAGAGAAAAATGTTAAGAATTATGAGCAGATTTCGAAAACGGAATAATATACAGGGTGTTCTATTTAAAAAAGTAATTCAAGAGGGCGCTCAGCCGCCATTTTGAAACTTTTAGCTGTCATTTTTCCATAAAAAAATAGGTTCTTATCCCCTGTTTAAGCCCTCCATCTCCTTTTACCGCATTTGCAGTGTGGGGGAGGGTTCCACACAAACTCTATTCCTTAATACTTTGCAAAACCTAGGGACGCACGGCCTATTTGATGATAACATCCAAAGCATTTTTTTTACTCTTCTGTAAAATAAACTAACTCGTGGCCACGCTATACCGGGAGACACAGTTCAAGGACCAAGCTTATATATTTTTTTTTTACTTATAAACAGATTTTGATGAAATGTGGCATGGATATACAGTAGAAACTGCCTAAAGTGACCACCTTTGGGACTGACCCAAAATGGTCAATTTAAGCAGGTGGTCACTTTGTAAAAGTGTGAATTCTTTATACACTACAATTTGCCCAAAATAGTCCACACTCATCAGCATTAAAAATATCCTCTGATATAAAGACCTTTGCAAACTCTGTAAAACGAATAAGAAAATAACTTACTGTTGCGGGATCAATTTCATTTGCATTACCAATTAAATTCTTCTGGGAAATGTTTTGTTTCTTAAATGATTCGAGCCAACCCGACGATGATTTAGATTAGGCAAATTTGACTACTGAGCAAATTTTAATGCTACTTCTTGTAACATTGGTCTTGCATTTATACTGCGCATTTTTAAAAACCAATTTAAAGTTAATTGATTTCTTTCACTGTGGTTTTCTAAAAACTCTAACACCTTTTGTTTTTCTTGCAAATTTAGTTCTTTGTAAACTTTTTTTAAAGTCATCTTGATCGCACTAATTAACACAATGGTTTCTTCAAGACTGATTTTATAAAACAATTTTAAAACTATCCAAGGGTTACTAATGGAAAGTTTGCAGGTAATGAATTTCTCAGAAGCAAAAATAAAGTCTTAAAACTTGGAAATACCTGAACCCAACTGGTCACTATTAAGGGATTATGATGCATTCTTAGAAATTCTGTGAATGCAATTTACATGTACATGCCTACTTAAACTTATAAAAGATTAGTTATAACTGTTCTAAGTAATCCCTTGGCTAATGGTCACATTACACAAATATTTTTAAACAAATATTCGAGGTAAATGTGGTCAATGGTCACAAAAGAGAAGTGGTCAGTTTATACAATATAAATTACATTAAATTAATAGGATTTTTGCAGGATCTGAAAAAAGTGGTCAATATGACCAGAGGGTCAGTTTAAACAGGTGGTCAGATTTACAAGTTCTACTGTATTACACGTAAGTTATTTCTCGACATAGAGATCCAAGATGGTCGATTTTCGGTTTCGCCAAAAATGACCTTAAATTCCGATCTTTGAATGGAACACTCTATATATTTTTGCATATTTTTACGGTTCAAAATTAGCCTAACCACGTTGCCAAGTTGATTCTAATCTTTTTATATCAAAAATGCAGAAATGATTGTTTATAAGTACTGCCGATAATAACAGCTCTTTAGTTTTTGCTTAGTATCGAAGCAGTTAACATTTTATTGTTTTATATCATTACACTGGTTATTAAATTTCTCAGTTAACGGTATCAAGTTATAGGTAAGCACTAAGACAAATCAGAAAAAAGAAATAGTAATTTATGACTACCAGGTATTTAATGGTGGTCCGTATGTACCCGTTTAAGAAAATCAAGTTATCAGTGAAAAACTGTTCTCGACCTTTTAAGATATATAAAAAAAATAAGTGGATTCTCAGGAACTGTAGGTCGGCATAGCATCACCACCAATCTAATGCATCTAAGGTTTCCTTACAAGTTGATACAGACGGTGATAGCAGTTCCATGTAATGGATCAATTCCTAACCGATTCATTCCTAAATAATCCAGTACCAAAGGATCCATTCCCACAGTATCTAAAAACACAAAAGGCTTCAATGGCAACTGAAAAATGATTTCTAGAATAGGAAGTTGCACACTTCTTTTGAGACGCAAATTTCAACGGGTCAACAATGAAGCGCGAAATGCGTAATCAGTAGACAAAACCTCGTAAGAAATTTGGACAATCCAAGCGTTTTAGGTTTGATATCGCATGAAACAATAAGTTTCAAGTTTGAGTTACTTGAAATATTTTCAGTTATATACATATGCGAGTAACATATTATACTATATGATAGCTTATATTTTGTAAAGAATAAGATTGAGAAATAAAATTATTTCATCAACTTTTCGAGAATTATGCCATTTAAGTCGTTTAGACTGTTTGGACCATATATTACTTTGGCATTAGATAGTTCTTAATTTGATCCACTGGGAATTGATCCTTACTAACACCGCAGTAGCTACTGTGAATCTTACTACAGGGAACTATACCGTCAAATAGAGTTGAAACACCATCAAAACCCATCAAAATAAATAAAGTTTATTGAGAAATGCTGTACGGTAAGGTAGAGAATGGATAAAACATAGTATAGACTCCCATAGAACGTCTCTACTTTGAAAAATATAAAATCAAAGTTTTCCCATACACTTCTATGGTATCTTTTCGGTGCTATAGATCAGCTTGACCTATAGCTATCTGTTTCATGTACTCCTCGATTGAAAATCTCTAATTGACAGATTCGGAAAATTGGGGTTAGAAGGCATACATTTCAGATGCGATTTCTAATGTTAGCCGAGGCAACCTCTTTCAAGTTTAGGTTAAGAGACTGCAACGTTCTAAATGATCGAAACTCGCATGCTGCTGGCACTATTCTGACTACATGCAAGGGGACAGCAAAATTATAGTCACATCAGGCCCCTTACGACAATATATTGCTCAGAAATTCCGCACATTAGTGACAAATGGAGTTTACAACCTAGGGGGACAGCCCTAAAACCTATAGGTCAGCAGTGCCGCAGAAACCTTTCACTACGGGTATTTCATTTTATATTGCCTTTTCCGAGACCGCTCCAACTTTAATGGTAGTATTCAATATTTCGCGTTTATGTAGAGGTGATATGTCTCCTCACGTAACATTCTATCTATCTTATGTGCATTATAAAAAGTATATATTTTTCTATTAGGGCCGGTAGTAGACAAATGATGCAAGCATTGTCCGTATTCCAAAGATCGCGGGTTCAAATCCCATTTGAGTCGGCAGGATTTTCCTAAATTGGAAGATTCGGTGACTTCAACCATAAGTGGTGTGATTTTGTCCGCCATGTTATGTGGGGGACATATACCTTTGCTGTAAGTTCCCGCGCAGTGTAGGCGTTAAATAAAATTTCCCTATTCAACATACTGTTTGATTAAAAGAACGTATTGTAACAAACAGAGAAATCCCTACATGCGGACGGCAGAACATTCCAGAGCGAAGAGTCATACACCCACGAGAACCCACTAGAAGATTCGCGGACCGTCTACAATATTCGAGACGGGTCGCGTGGATGGCGTAACGTCGCCGATCTTTCTATTGCATTCTACACACTTCCATGGGGGTATATAAGCAGCCGCAATGGGCCCGGCCAGAATGAGTTAATGTTTAACCGGCGTATTGAAATGTGCTCTGTGTAAATTAGTAATCGAATGTTAGTGAATAGATAAATGTTAATAATTGTTGCAATAATACATAAATAGTTCTTATATAAATAGCTTACTTTAAGTTTGTAAATATCTAGCATTTAAATAGTTCATTAAACAGTTTATAATTATAGTATTTTTAATTAAGTGTATGTAAATAATATCTCACTTGTGAATAGACGATTAAACAGCATTTTTGTTTTATTTTAAAAAGAACACAACAACAAGTTACAGTATTAAGATTCGACAGTTTTACAGGCATAAATCATGCATATATACAGTGTTGAAAAATTTATTACTGATTACTTATTTTGCGGAGAGTCGGGGGTAGGAGGGAGCTGACAGAGACAGATTTATATACTCTAGATAAGTTGAAGACCTTGTAGACAACTTTTATTATTTTCGATTTTCTTTCCGAAAGCGGAAATAGGCAGGCTTGTATACTTAAACCACTCAAAGCATAAACCAATTAAATGAACTCTTCATGTCGGAAAAAATCTAAACACACCCATCTACTTAACTCACTTTAAACAGAACGAGATTCTTCAAGGAACGTTTTCAAAAAAGTATTATGTTAATTGGAAAATCGTACAGATTTTATTAAAACGGCATCAGCTCACCTTCCACAATTTGCTATTAAAAAATTATACAGCCGTTACCATATTCGGACATTATTCGATGCGTGGAGTCCGTTGGTACCGGTTTCATCTTGAGATTCAAACGTTACACTTAAAAGTGTAATCATCGTCGGTTTGAAACCGAAAAGTAAAATAAAGTTTACTGTTTGAAACTTCTAGACTAGAGTAATTTGCAATAATTCTTGCTATTCGACTCTATACTCGTCGAGTAGTGTCGGAATAAAGTGGCCCCGCCCACTAGAGGGCGTGACGAATTACGGGATTTTTACTTAATATGTCAAGACAATTTTTAACAAAAATGTATCGTGTGTCATTTTCGAGAACGTTTAAAGTAGATAAACTAGGTGGATGCTCGTTTGAACTTTTATTTCGATTTGTTTCTGCTTCGGGCTTGAACGATCTAGTGAGATCACATTAAGAATAAGTTGCCTGTTAAAGAAATGATATATTTCAATGGCCGAATAATTACTAAAAGTGAGCTTCCGGAATATTCTACATCTCTGCATTTTGCTTGTTTCGATTTGCAAGAAAAAAAAGGCACTTCGAGGAATCTTAGCACTGAAATGGCTTCCTCAATTATACTCAACGTTTTACCTTATATCATCTGAATCTGATTGTAATCAATTTTAAAGAAGGATAACTAAAGGTTAAAATCCACTTTTATCGTTTTGGAAAAATTGCCAAAATCAAGGAATTCATGCAGAGAATTTTACAATTTTATATTTAAATTCTTCACTAAATTATATTGTGTACTATCGTAACAAGCCCGCCCAGTCGGTCTCCATGGGTCAGTGGGTAGAAATGACCTGTAGAGACCGAAGTGAGTGTGGTTGACCCAACCGAAAAAAAGGTGGATCGACCGAAGCTAGAGACGGTGGCGCTTTCTGATGTTGTAGCTCTCCGTCTAGCTAGCTTCGGTCGACCCACCTTTTTTCGGTTGGGTCAACCACACTCACTTCGGTTTCTACAGGTCATTTCTACCCATTGACCCATGGAGACCGACTAGGCGGGCTTGTTACGCTAGTGATGACTCACTCGCGGCACCAAACTGTACCTGAGAGAGCTAAACCTTTAATTTCCTCTTCCGCCTCCCCCTCCCACTCAAAAAACGACAAAAATTCGTGACTCGTGATTCGTCACGCCAGGCGGTTCTTAGCTTCAAAATGAGACCACCCACAGCTTTCAAAATGTTCTGGGGGCCGAGAAAAAGGGACCGGCAGCTTTGTCTTCATGAATTAGTATATAAGATATGTAATCAGAATAGGTGAGAGTTGTTTTTAAGCGCGAGCGAAGCAGACAACTAAGGGCTGTAAATGATTTTTCTGTCCGAGTGACATAATACTATTACAATAATACAATCATCATAAGGACATAAAGACGCCATGCGTAGTACACCACTGGTTGAGTGGTACTGTCCAGTCTACACCTCTAGAGGCATCACGTGATTATGTGCAGTAACCCAAGACGCATGTAGTCCAGTTCAAGTTATTTAAAAGTTGCTCGGTTCGTGTCATATCTGTGTGTTACTGTTAATATCTATTCTAAGTATATCACCTATAATAATTAATGAATATTGTGATCATATTGTGAAATAATTAATATTTCACAATATTAAGAGCAACAGAAAAAATAATATAGCTAATAATATAAACTTTTATTTATTAAAATAATTAATTACATTCATATCTAGTAGCGGTGTAGAGGTAGGTAGAGCCAGTTAATGTATTTGACATAAGAGGGCATAAAAGAAGCAATAACTGCCCTCAAAACGAGACGTTTAGCAAGCACTTTTTGTTCAGGTAGGCAAAAAAATCCATTTTATCCCCACTTTATAATTTTAAGTTACCACATTGACTAACCTCGGGCAAAACAATTAATATAAATATCATTGCAACAATAATTCTAATTACTCTTTTCGCATACTTCCATACCACTACTACAAAACAAAACAACTAAATATATAAAACAATCACGGCATCCATTATACATTATTATTTATTACCTTCCCCACCACAAAGCTAATATTAATTTATATTTTAGCAGTCTGCTAGATTTTATTTATAAAATAAAATACCCCACTTAAATTGTTCAGCAAACTTCCAAGCCATTCCTGTAGATACAATCAACTATTAAACTGAAAATTCCTGCAGATGTAGATGTATTTGCCTATAATGGATTCCTTAAACATTTTTTGCTGACAATTCATCGATTTGTAGGAATCGCACAAGTCAGTCCAGTCACGATATATCAATTCTCCTCAATCAGGCCGTCACTGTAACCAATTCAAACTATTTTATCTGGCATCAGAGGAGTTCATTTACAAAACACTTTTAGATCATTCAGAAATATTGAAAGAAAATACCTTTGACATTTCAATCGATTTTAGTAGAAGGATAGTATTATCGTAAAATTAATTTATACTACAGTATACAATTTTTGACTACTCATCTGAAACCAGTTTTCTTTAAAAATACAACCCACCTTGAGCTAGGTAATGTTTTAAAACCTGACACCAGATACAGGAAGACTGAATTACTATAAATTGTAAAAACAGCACAGGTTGCTTGTTGTAAGCCTTCTAGTAATAATAATAATAATAATCATAATATAATTACACCCCATAAAGCTATCCTACTATCATTACATACTAACAAGGAGAAAATATGGTACATATATTCCTAGCACAGAAGGAATTTTATTATAGGCTTTATGTGCGGATGGGTAGCAGTTGTGCTTCGAGATGCAAAATCAACTCGAAAGAAGAAATCGATATTTATGCATGCGCCTTTTTAGAATGTAATTAAAGATAAAACGATATAATACCTTATGTTAATGAGAATAGCTCGTTTATAAAAGTTTCGCTTCAAAGCAATACCTATCCACCATACTATGTAGTATAGCTATAGGTACGACATACATACCTTAGTTTTATCGACGACGCTCTCACATCATCATAAATACTTGTGTGCTTTAACAACATGCAAATTTGTATATGCTCGCGTTAATTTGCTGCATGTAAAGAACTTAATAACGTTGTATTAAAATTTATTATAAGGTCCTAAACTTATTCATTAAATTTCTGGAATGGGCCATAAATCTGTTACCTTAGTCGGTAGTATAGGTAGGTAAATATAAAGAAGCAACTAACCGTTTTAACGAACTACTATGTTTTTATTAGTAAATATTTAGCCGAAGCTTAAATGGAATCGTTAATAATTATTATTGCTATACGTCCGGTTTTAAATTATTTCATATTCAAGTAATTAAGGATAAACTTTCATAGGTAATAGTAATCCTTGCCTTGCTTCTTTTATATCTCCGACACGGTAGATCGCAGTAAATCTTCTTACTGGATAAAATAAAAACGAATACAAATTAAATTAAATGCAAATAAATCAAGTATGATAATTAAATTTAAATAAAACCTTGATCTTGTCTACAAAATAATATATATTTAAAACCATAGCAAGGTTATATACCATAGCAACCTATTATACATACAGAGCCCAAGCAGCATCTAAGTAGCAGTAACTGATATCGGAGCTTTGACTGAATAATTATGTAACTACAACTAAATTTATGACTTTATAGGTTTAATTACTTCAGTTCGGATTATTTTAGTAATTGTGTAGTTGTGTATACTATTTATTGGAACGATGTAGTTCCATTACTTCTAAGTAACTTTTAAAGTATATGGAACGGTATTGCCACTTAGTATATTTACTTTAAAGTCGTTGCAACTTCAAAGTGGTATTATGATTGTAACAGTAACTTGCAATAAGTTACTTTAAAGTTTTTAAAACTTTAAAGTAGTACTGAAGATTCCTGCCACCTTACTGGAACCATTGTTTAACCTTTTAAAGTAACGGAACCTTACAGTAATATTGAAAGTAAAACTTACGTTTTTGCTACCCAGAAGAATCACTTTAAAGTAATTTTTTGTAAACTACTTCATCTCGATATTTACTTGTAAAATGTTAGAGACCATTAATCAATTTGGAATTTGTTATGATTTTTCTTAGATGTTTTACTACATAACCTACAATAAAAATAACAAATTGGTACCAAATTGTGCCTTAGTGTTATGTAACACGCCCTTCGTTGACTATACGTTGTCGTAAAATTAGTTCATAGTATTAAATGATCGAAATGACCACCACCCAAACCATACAGTAATAAAGGTTATAGTCAAAATGTCGCCGCAAGTTCTGGAGCATTTGTGGATTGATTAGATGGCACTCAGTAATTATACGTTGTCGTAATTCTTCTAAAGAGGCCGGTGCCGTTACGTAAATTTATTCTTCGGGTGACCCCACAAAAAGAAATCTAGCAAAGATAAATCTGGCGACCTTGGAGGCCATTCAAGAACGCCCCGCCCCTTCTTATAATTCATTGACCCCGAAACCTTCAATCCAAATACTGTGGACAGAGGTGTGCACGGCACACGGGCAGTCACATTTTAGGGCAGCCAAGTGAATTTAAAATTAATATACTATACAGCGTCGGGCAGCGATAACAAATTCTAAAATAAAATTGTCGGAAAAAATTTGATGTTATTAAAATATTTGAGGTTAGAGATGGCAAATAATAAGCGTAGACTCTAGATATCAATTTAAAACATTTGTGTTTATTATATTCGTTCCACGAAATCTCGATGTTCTCAAAGCAGCTCTTTCTTCAAAAAGAATTCAACAACATATTCACTTCATTAAAAATTATAACAGTGGTATTGATGTCTGGTTTATACAGTCACTAACAACTAAAAACTAACGACTAAGACTTATTAACAACTAAGAATTAAAAGATAGTGTTTACTCAGATAGGTTTCTACAAATCACTAACAGCTAACTATCATTAAATACGAATTATGAATTGGATTAATTTTAATTTTTCTGGTAATTAATAAATAACAATAGCAAGTGCGCATGCCTGTTGGGAATTGAAACAGATTAACCACTACATTATCAAGAAGTTGATATCAAAATATTCAAATTCTTATGGCGGTATTGCAGTATGCTCACGCGTAAATATTAGTTTATAATAAGTTGATGTATAAATAATTTTCTTAGTTATTAAACGATAATTCTTAGTGATTATTTAATGTTTAGTTGTTAGTGACTGTATCAACCAGGCCAATAATTACAAGTTTTGAAGATGAGTTTATGAAGTTGTCAACGACACTTAAAAACGTATATCTTTCTAGGATCAAAAATAAATGCAAATAATTGAAGAAACATAGTAGGCTTTGTTTAATCGCAAAAATCGTTACGTTCGAATTGTATCTTTGTGGGAACTAATACTTGGAATATAAAAAATAAAAATACTACTATAAAGCGTATTCATTAAGGTATGTCAATGATCAAATGGTATGTCTTTTACCACTCCATTCCATTTAAAAATCTTATGGTGAACCTCACCCCTATTTTAGGGTTAAAAATGGCTGAACGGAAATAGCCATATGACATGTCCTCCTTGCTAATAAATTTGACGTGTCAGGTCGTTTTTCGAAAATATACGATTCAGTGCCTCAAAACGATATCGTTTCGTTTTCGGTGGGCCACACTGTATATGTTTCGACCTACTAATAACAAAAATTCAACGTCATTCTCAGGCTGTAAAATGTACCACAATATTTATTTATTTCATACTGTCCGGTAAAAGGGTATTTACCGGACTCATTCGAGTCCGGTAAATGAATTATTACGTTACAAGGCCGGTAAAAAATTTTACCGGACTGAAAATCCAATTTGAGTCCGGTAAAAAATTTTACCGGACTGAAAATCTAATTTGAGTCCGGTAAAAAATTTTACCGGACTGAAAATTTTAAATGCATTTTTTTAAAAAATGAACAATGTGAGGCAGTATGAAATAAAACGCCTTACGTCATACTTCCGGTAAACCATTACAGTAGCTCGTTTCAACATTCGAGACTCGGCTCCTTCGTCGCCTCGTCCCGAAACGTTTTCAACTCGCTACTGTAAACTTGGGTTTACCGGACTTATAACGTAATATACTATTATTTTCTTTGTTTATGTATAAAATAAAAAATGAATAATGCGTCACACCAACAATCGCGACTCTAGCGTTTAAATCCAAAATTAGAAAAGAACTATCCAGTTTTCAAAACAAATTGGAAAATAACCTCAGTTTACATCAACTTTTGTTCTGTACTTACTGCGGAGGCAGTAGCAATATAATCTGCTTTAGAATTGTTTAACTGTCGAATACGAAATACGAACCACAATTTTGCCAGAATTATTTTTTATTCACAATTTTTGTTAATATCATACACTACGGTACATTAATTCAAAATTATGAAGAGCTCTTCTACAACCTAAAACATTCCGATTACATTCAATAATCCAATGTTTTCTTGCATATATATTATGTACCCAAAACTTTTTCTTTTCTTTTGCATCGATTAATAGTCAGTTAATAATTGCTACTCATAGTCTTGAATTTAGTTTCTGTACCTTACAGAGTCTAATTTCTATGGAAAAATCCGTTCGATAAGATCCGAATCAGTGGACAAACTCCTTAAAAAATGCCATGCGTCCGATGTGGTATACGATACCGATAAGTGAACGCTTACCGGATAAAAACTTTCTTAGTGATTTTGATTTATATAAATTATGTGATAATACCCTGTGTGACTGACTGTTCTGACTCAGTGTCTCTCGGCAACCGCGAGCGCATCACGACTATGCGTGGTATCGTTTTAAAGCTCTCGGCGACAATAGAGAAATGCTTTTTCCTTTTTCTTACATAAATCTTAAAAACTTATCCTTTTAACATACCACTCGTTTGAAAAATCCATTTTATTGTTTAATTGGACGTACCTGGAAAAAAAAAGAAAAACATTAATAGTAACATGATGATTATTATATACAAACAATTAATAATAAAGTAAATTGGTATGTATTACAACTATAATTCAATAGCAGCTATTGACAGGTTCAATAAAATCAAACACAATAAAATATTGTAAATACAATAAATTCCATTAAAAGCTTTTATCAATTTGTGTTTAGCACGTTCGAACAATCGTCCGATAGGTAGTATAAAGTAATCACGGTAATTAGCTTTATCGTTTAATGCAATAATCAATAAGGTATTTGGTTCAGTTTACCGTTCCAATCATTATCCCTTTATAACTCGTACTGAAATATGCACAATGCACATACTACTATACTTTTTTTTTCCTAGACACACATATTTGTTATAAAAGCTATAGATTTCTAGTAATTACTACATAACATCATACAACATTGTGTTTTCAATAAAAATGTAAATTATTAATTGTTTTACATTAATTAACGGACCGCATCAAGTAAAAGAACTTAATTACGCATCACAAATCGTTTCGTTATTGTGTTTAGAAATTAACCGTCTCGCCGAAGATGGAAGGAAAAATCGTTACATTTTATGCAAAAGAAGCTGACGTAACATGTGCCATAACCACCCGTTTGTTACCCTGAATAAGACAGGTTTTAAAGATAAGGGTGCATCGTTTCACTTCCCATTTACCTGTGTACAGGAAGTTAAAATGCCGTTTCAGAACAACAATTGCTGAATATGTACCTGTAGTTCCTGGGGATGCTGCTACTATGTGACTGGTTGGTTATACAAGAACATCTGCTGTGTTGTCAACGTCAAACCGTTTTATTTGAGTATTACCAAAACAATCAGTTTTTGTATGTTGTTCTTCCTTTTCCAAACATAAGGAAAAAACAACATTTGATGTTGAAATTTAATGTCTTCGAGTATTACAAAGCGCTTTTGGAATAGACAGGGAATAATTACTTTAACTTGTTGGAAAGTTAGTTGAACTATTAGTCAGAGAGTTAACAAACATGAATGAATTATTACGGTTACTTCCTCTATAAAGCCAACGATTTTTAATTGGTTTACTAACATTTATTTAACGTTGCAGCTTGCTGTAAATCAAAATATGGAACATTTTAATTCAATTTTCGAAATAAATTAGTCTATCAATGTCTGTTTATACAGAGTAAAATTTAATTTTTCTATAGGTATTTGTTGAAAATAAAATACAAACTACATTAAATGGATTTCGTGAATTATAACAGAAGCAAAAACGAAAGAATACATTTTCTCGCCATAGTTTGGATAGAAGTGCACCGATCATTAAAGCGATAGGGCGATCTCACCTAATAAGTCGGTTCGACATGTTAGTTTTAATTGTAAAAAAAACTATGTTTATTACATACTGCTACAGGTAAAATACATAAAATGATTTTTAGATTACTAATAAACTATTTGGTTTAAATACAAAATGTTTAGGGATGTTTATTATAGTTTCTTTTATAGTTGGTAATCTAATTTAGTGTCGTTAGAGACGCTTTTGTCGTTTTGGATGATTATAATATATAAATAATAATAAGTTACCCATTACTGTCTTTACCTGTAGAAGTACGCCTTTTTTCGCGCAAGTTTTACATTTATTTGTTCCTTTTTATGTTGAGTAAGTTGTGTACATTGTAGTTGTGTAAATTAAATAACCAAAGGGTTGTATTGACAACACATCGTAAATTAGAATTTTATTTACTCTGCATAGGAGATATTACTAGAAAATAATTATTATTGATGTTGTGCACATAGCAGAATGCCTCTTTGGGTCCCCTCAAAGTTATATTGGTTGCAGAGCGCTTTCCACGGTGGTTAATAATACAAAACCATACCGGGGCCGTGGAGATAGTCCTCTCAATGTTAGCCTTGTACATATTGGTCAATCCGTTAATTTACTCTAATTAAACATTGATTAAACTTGCAATGGCTAAAATATCTACATCTGTATCTGACAAACGCATCGGCGTATATACCTGGTCTATACCTTTACTATCATGCGATCGAGTTTTACTTGTTATTGCTTGTCGTAAAAATATTTCCTCATATTTACCAAGATCATTTTATGCAAGCCAACTAACTATATCAACCAATCCTCTACTTGGTAATGTTAAACGTTCAACCGCGGATTTCGGGTGAAGTAATCGGTACTATTCCGACACTGCAAAAATGCGGTAAAAGGGGAATTGATTATGTATGTATGTATGTATGTAATCGGTACTTAGTCATTAGGACTCTTGTTTTGGTTTGTATTTGTTGGAGATCCGTCTCTGACCAGCGGATTAAACCAAAAGAATACGTTCATATCGGTACAGCGTAAGTACTAGTAGCTGTAATTAAATTTGAACCAATTAATTTGATCCGTAAAAATAAAGTAACTCTTCTGATATATTCTGTTCGCAGAATCTCTTTGATTGCAGTGTGATTCAATCAGCGTGATTGATAGAATCCTAAGTACTTGTATATACCTTATTCTTCCATAGGTTCCATCGTTTTACCATCCTGTGTTTCAAACCCTACCATTTCGATTTTCCCATCTCTGAGAGACAATGTACGGCATTTATCCATACCTAACTGCATATGAATATCATTTGAGAACATTTCGGTTACTGTTAGAAGTTGTTGAATTTGTGACTTGGTGCTAGCATAAAGCTTTATATCATCCATATACATTGCATGGTTTATTACATACTTTTATTATTATTATTGTTATATATTTAAAACACAACGCTTATTTTTATTCCAGCTCATTTGAGAGTTCCACTGGGCCGATTTACGTGATTTTTTATAATGAAGCTTTTGCTGTGTAGATCAGTCAACATTATTTAATTTTTATATTTTTTAATGTTTATATTTTTAATTTAAATAAATATAAAATGTTTAATTTGGGACGCACGGATTGAACATTCACTTGCGGTGCCATCTCACTTTGCACGGTAGTAAGTTTTAGAACTATTCACGGTTATAAAAGTTTGCTGTCAACCACTACTTGCGGTTAACAGTTGATTTGTTATTAGGTTGCATAAACAAACCCGCATTAGTTGAAAACCATGGAAAGCAAACAAATTGCTCAAATATTAGATGATGACAATTGCTTATTTATATAGCTGTTTCATATTGTTTGGACAAAACAAATCATCGCGAGATACATTTGCAAATTATTAAACAAGTTATAAATGACTGGGGCGATTTTTAATTATTTATAGGTCAATTATTATTTACTAATCTATATATTTAAAACACGTCTCATTGTCTTTTGTTCCACTTTGTCTACGAGCTCTACAAGACCGATTTGCTTTATTCTTTTTTATATTAAAGTTTTAACTCTGTCGATTTTTTTTATTTATTTACAGTTAAGAACACCCAACAGGACAAGGTCCCAATAATAGGGAGTCGCTAATTTACATGAAGTAGAAAAACGTGAAAAACTGTGAATACAAAAACTATAGTTATTACTGTGTAAAATAATTTTTACAAAAAATATAAACTAATTTTATTCAACTGTTCTTACTGAAACTAAATGATTTATAAATTTTCCCCTGAAAGAGGCAAAAGAACAGTTAAAAATATCAAACTTATTCAAGTTTTTGTTTTAGTACTTGGGGACTCGCTGAGAAGCGGAGTTCTAATTTTGATTACTAGTAGATCTATCAATTGTGAATTTTTCATGTTCTCTATTATCATAACTAGGTATTCGAAAATTAATGTACTGAAATAAATTGGAATCCAGATTGCTATTTATTAATTTATGTAAAAATATGTTGTCTAATAAAATTCGCCTTTCTGTCAGATTTAGAGAGTAGTGACTGACCAGGTCTTGTTTGTATGAATTAGCTATGAGATCTGGCTAAAATCTATAGTTTAATCTCTTTAAAAATCTGCTCTGAATTTTTTCTAATCTATCAATATATGTCTGATATAGGGGACTCCATGCAACGGTATTATATCCAAGTCAGCTACGAACAAGACTAAATCACAGAGTTCTGACGCAATTGATATTTTTAAAGTCTTTAGTTACTCTCATGACTCTCATTAGTCAACACTATTTACTTTTTATCTATATATTTAAAACACGACGTTTATTTTTGTTCCAGCTCGTTTGAGAGTTCCACTGGTCTGATTTACGTGATTTTTTTATATTAAAGCTTTCGCTGTGTAGCATCCATTTTATTGTGATATTTTATTTTTGTATTTCACATCAATATGTGGTAGCAAAAGGCACCAACAAATAAAATAGTAATTAGGCCGTTATTGTAGGAAAGTTTAAAGCTTTGCAAGTGGTGTCCTTTTGTTATATTACAGGACTTACAACTGGTCTCGCGGAATCCCAAAATATTTCCACGAATTCCCAGGGTTCCACAGAACACAGTTTGGGAATCAACTTTTTTTTACGTTTGCGTTTCAATAAGTTTCCGGGAATATTTTCATGGAAAGTTACCAAAAAATAAATGTCCAGAAATTTGCCAACACTATTTGTATGTCATGTTTTTGAAATATGTGTACTAATAGACGTTTTCAAGAATTTTTTAAACAAGATCGATTTTTGATTTTATTCTTATCATTTCGTAAGGTATAATTTCCGTATGTATGTATGTAGCATAAACCGGAGGGGAGGGGTACGCCAGAGATGAAGATACGTCGGAAGAGAGGAGGGTAAGCTGGGAGAGAGAAGTGCTAGGCTTAAAATTTTCAACTGGTTATGTTTGGTTGCGTTTATTTAAATAATCACTCACGAAAATCCAAAGGATTGTAATCACACAACGAATGTTGTATATAGGAAAATCCTTCAGTGCTTTTGACCGGCATGTCTTGACGAGGTTCTCCTAGTTATTATTATTACACGAAGCCGTTATAATGGCACAGGACACCGATAATAAATTGAGTGTTCGCACAATGCAATCGTCAATTTTAACTAAACCACGATATGGTTATTGCGGACAAACGAAAGTAGTCGAGTTGCTACTCCTAACACAAAATAAACTGCTCCATCGACCATCTCTAACTAAATTTTGGATGGAGTTCAAAACTATTTCGAGTCAACACGATGAACATCGTCTTGTAAAATCCCTGCTATTTAGGAGCCCTTTTATTCCGATTTCTACATAATTCGCTCTTTTTCAATTTACATAGTTTAAAATTTATGACTAAAATTTGTATGCTTGTTAAGAGTAGTTTATTGTCATGAAGCTTTCTTAATACTGTGTACAACATACATTAATATTTTTCATTCAAACTATTAATTTTACCGAGTTGCAGTTAGTTAGTAACTATTTTCTCTTACATGAACTGATCTAATCTAAGTAAATTGTGATTCAAACAAAGTTAGGATTAAATATTAATTTAAAATAATCGTTTTGTTGGTAAATGGCTACCTGTTATACCTATACATTAATCTTGAAGAATACGAATTTAAATATTGTGTACATTTCCTTTACAGTCTTTCGCTTTACATATATAGGTTATGGCCATTGAAGATGGGCCTATTTAGATGACTAGCCTTGAGGAATTCTATTTTCCTAAATGAGTAAGCAGTCTATACAAAATGTTATTAAAAACCGAGATACGGAAGAAATTAATATCAATTACTTCCTCCCCAACTTGAAGCAAATAAGATGTGAGAACTGCAATTAAAGTATCGGATGAAAAATTTAATACAACCGAGGTACTCTTTAAATGTATACAAAAAATTGTCAATTTCCTGCAGGTATAAATCAATAAATCGCTGTCCGTTAATTGAGTAATTAACTTTATCACAGACGAGTATCAGTATTTAATGGATTTTTTTTGTATTGAGAGGTGTAGTTTCATTTTGCATAAACATTTATTTACATTATGCAATTTGCATAATAATGATGTTTTCTGCATTATTTTCCGCGTAGTGATATTTAATGACGCAAAGAATTGCTCAAATTGCGTTAACCGAATTGTTGAATACACACAATAGTCCATTAATTGCAAAATTGATAAACATTAATAGGTCATTTTTGTTATTTATTATTATTAAATAAATGGTAATTATAAATTATCGATATGTTTAAAAAATTATAAATGTCTAGACTAGGAATACATCAGGCGGTAATCACCTCATACGCCTACACTTGAGTGTATAACTAACATCATATAAAATTTTAAATATATTTTTTGAATTCTATTGAAATGTTTAATAACATACACCATGCAATTTGATTTTTTTCTGTAGGCATGTGTTAAAGGTTATTTGACTTTAAATAAATTTTGATATTATTAAAATTATTATCTGCATTATACATTATACAGAGTGGCGCAATTATGAGAGAAATACACCATTGTACAGCGCACCAAAATTGTAACATTTTATTTGCAAAACAACCGATCAATTGTTCTAGCACGAGCCTATCGAAGATTTCTTGATGTCTGGGTAAGAGCACATTATACAATATACACGCCGCAGTTCGAAATTCTGAAGAGAGAGAAAATGTAGGTGGTGCCAAACACAATGGAAAACCATGTAGTGCTAGATCAGCGGATACTATTGAGCTCGTACGTGAAGCATTGCCGATTAACTCCAAACATCAACCAGAAGACGCGCTAGCCAACTGGCAATAACTTATTGCTACCACCACCACTAATGTAAAAATTTCCAAGAATAAAACTTTTATTTGTCGTTTAAGTAGTTTCTTAATTTCATTTTGTTCAGACATTATACAAGGTGCCTAAAAATAAACAAGCAATAAAGGAGAGGGTTAAAGAACGTCGGAGATAGAATCTAAAACTGAAAAAAACAACTTAAAATGTTTTTAATTTGTAAAAAATTGTTTGCAATACTTTTTGCTATTACGGGCCTGTTATATTTTGCACCAATTTAATAGTTAATAAAAGTCATCGAGTGTTGAGGTAGCCAAAACAAAGTAAATTGATATGTGATATCGATTAGCCTGCCGAGTTGACAAGGAAATTCCGAGTACATCAAATTAAGAAGAGGAATGTTAATCAATGTTAAATTTTTGTAAACGATGATATATCAACATAAGCGTTCTTGTTAATAATGGTAAAAATCGCTCGTACTTAATTTAAAAATCGTCGTTTAATTTAAGATTAATTTACCTGATTTCTGGCTTCCTTAAATTTTTGTAGTGTCCATAAGATTGTATTGGCTATGCAGAGGATAATGTTCGGCGTACAATTGTTTTGTACGTAGAATGTTACATTATTAATATCACATTCGATGTACATGAACATCATATCGAGATAGTCTGTCAATGTAAACATATTCATTGATTAATACTCTGAGCACAACCATCTACACTATCAGAAAAAAACTCGATTAACTAAAACTTATTTCAGTTAGAAAGTAATAACTAGTCATTCCAGAAAGAATGGTATTTTAAATTAGAATTTACTTGTCCATGATTTCAAAGGACCTTTTATTTCCGTTATTTGTGGATTTTTGAGTAAAGTTTCCAAGCAGTTCTTTGTGTTTGAATACAGTAAACAACAATTAATCTGTTTGTAATTATTATTAAAGTGTTCTTTTTAAATGAAGAATTTATGAAAAAATAGGATTTATGTAGATTTTTTGAGAAAGGAAATGATTAATACAAATTGCTATTATCAGATCATAAACAGCACCTAGCGTTTTTGGGTATTAACACGTACCACTTACATTCATTGAAAGTATTTATTTCTACGATTGTTTCAGGTTTACTGAAAAGGATTACTCGAATCAAGCAATTCTTGTAAAAATGTATTTGCACCGCAAATTAGAACTCGTAAGGTGATCTTCTTATAAAGCCGAAGGGTTCTTTTTACATTAAATTCAAAGCCGCTTACACTAATAAAAATCGCACTTTAACCTAATTAGCTTAACTCTAATCTAATAATCTACATCAGCGACCCAATCCTAAGAGAGTCTCAATATAGTGTGATTGTGTTACTCACTATAAATACAATAATTTAGCCGGATCATCATATAAATCTTTTTATGAGGTAAGCAAGTTGTGTGCTTTTTGTCATCTTTTTGCATTCGTATTCTGTCTGCATTATTATGTTTTATATATATTTTTAAACCCCACATAATAACTTATTACTATTCATTATATTAGTCGAGTATACTTATATACTCGGCCACATATGTACGTAGAATTCAGATAGGTTTACGTAAATGTTTGTACTGTTTGTAAACTAATATGCAAATAATTAACTATAATTGCAATATTATTGATATTAAATCAATTTTAATTGGGTCATACGCGCTAACAGTGCAGTTAACTATGTGATGTACAAAACAGGAAACAGAGGAGGCAGTACGTGTTGATAAAAGTTCTCATTTTGCAAACTTGAGAAATGTTCGAAATAAAACTGCTATTTCCATCTTAAATGCTGCTATTACAACCTAAAAACTATATTTTTCTGTTTAGATTTACTTAAGTAAATTTAATCGATCTTTATAATGGGCGTTAGTTAATACGAATGTTAGTTAATGGTACCACAGCAGAGAGCAACAAATATGCTTTTCACGAAAGATTTTAGATATTGTTTTCTGAAGGTACCACGTTTATCTTGTGTGCTCTGTAACGTGCCTTCCCTATATTTTAATGGGTTCGAATTAAGAAAGTTATTCCTGGTACGACCAAGCTTATGAAATAAATAAGTAGTTATTAAATCAATAACTAATTCAATTTGAATCACTTTTGTAAAGCATTTTTATCAATTAAGGGAAGTGTCAGACTGGAAAGTTTTTCCAAACTTAACTATTTTGTAAACATCATATACCGTATAAAGTACCCTGTCGGAAACAACAAGCTTAATTTATTAGCTCAACGTCTAGATCATACTTTCCTTAAAACACTGTGTAAACACAAAATGTACCACTGCAACTGATTATTGATCTTATTCGTCTTAATTAAAATTTGCCATGAAAGGCTAGGAACCGGTCAAAACTATTTGGTCTTATTTGAGTTACTTAAACAAGTACAATATTAAATGAAATAACAAATAGAAGGAAGAAACAGAAAGTTAAATTGAAGTTCCTTTCCTGCAGTAACTCATATCAAGCATCCCACAATAGAAAGTCATTCCAGTGTATATTTTGATGCTGAACACGATTCCGTAGCCCAAATTTCTTCATCAGGCAATTTTTCCTGGAACAATTTTGGTTATGGATTTGTATACAGCAACAAAATCTACGAGAATCCCTCTGTGTGGTTCTTGTGACAGATCAAACATTTGACAAACGATTACGTCTCTTATTATAGTTTGAGGATGGTCTCAGAACAAGAATGGACTCAAGTACAGAGGGACCAGTAAGGTTTATCCCGACAATGGTCCCCTGACCTCTGGTCTATAGGAAACCGTGTCGCCAGGTAGTTGTTCTAGGATAGTAAGACTATGGATCAGATGTATTCAACTCGATCAGCTGACTTAGGTCCCATGTCTCCAGCGTCCGGCCGGTATGGGCGACCCAAGTACCAATCACTTACTTCCACGTTATATGCTGAGTCTCTGCTTTAGGATTCGGACGGGGCGCTATCGGGGCTCATCAAGTCTATGATTTGGAAGGCCGGGGCAGACAATTCCTAGAAATTCGTAAGTAAACCTAGTACTAGAGCGGTTAGACGCGAGCAGGTTATGGAACTTCAGATGCTGGACTAGGGGTGAAAAAACTTCCTCGGCAGACGGACAACGGGGTGAACATGTTAATAGCTTCGCGTTACCCTCGAGAGCTAGGAAAGGTAGGATAGTAATCTTACAACTCTCCAGTGAGAACTGGTAGCACGCGCATAAGAGTGATGCGGTAATTGAACGTACCTCAATTGCTTGCCTAATACGGGTCGTGGCAGTAAGCATTCACGGCAGGTACACAAAAAAAACTTACCTGATGGAGCAATACATGTGGGTAATGAATTCATGTTCAGCAACAAAAGTCTACAAGAATCACCCTGTCCGATTTTTGTGTCAGATCAATTTTTTTGTAAACCAGCGTTTCAGTTTATGGAGTGTTTCTTGTAAAATAGACGATAAGTAATATAAGAATTCAAATATATTACCGTATGAATTTCCAGGTGCGAGTCTTTACTGCTATGCAATGGATGCATATGCATCTAAAGATAAAAAACTATAATTTCAACTAGATTTCACACAACTTTTTTCTCGAGGACAGAATCCAACGTAAAATTTAACACTTTTTTATATTTAAGCCACCTATTCTATAAAATCAACATATGTTATGTTAATTTAACATAATGCTACTAACATAGGTATGTTAGCATCAATCGCAAAACAAGATTGAAGCGTACTTCTTATAATCAGTATGATTTTGATTTCAGAAAAATAGAAGATCAAACATTCAGAACAGAAATTATAAGTTCAACTCTTAGCTCCCTGATGTAGTAACGTTGATAAGGAATGGAACAAATTAACTCTGTGTCTGAATTTCTGTGTGCAGGACCTGTGCTTTCTACCTTATCTAGAAGTCAACATTTTTATATTGTATTGAATTATTAATGTAAGATCTCTTATAACGTTTTACAAATTGGAAAAATTCAACACCGATGAAGTACAGAAAAATTGTTGCAAGTCGTTTGAAAAAAGTTGGCGTTGCTGGGACACAAATAAAATTATCTCCACTAAAAGAGAGGGGACTTGATGTGTGGGGAAGGGTTACAGTTACAGGAAATCATAAAGTTTCTAGAGTCGGGGGATTACAATACACTGGAAAGATGTTTCTAAACAAAATTATTCGACCATTCAGTAAGTGTACTGGTAAGGTTGGAAATCTTATCCAGTATGGCATAAGAATTTCAGACATCAAACGGCGGATATTTTTTACAGCTGTGCTTACTGATGCTAACAGCTGTCCAGGCTGAAGTACCAACACTCTGCCGATAAGATCTGCTCACCGACAAGGAGGATTGACATGCGGTCCTAAGTTTTCTATCTATGTTTTGGTCTAATTCTTTACTTAGCCTAAACATTGATTTGAATGTTTGTCCTGGCATCTCAAAGGGATTATGGAGGTCTCTTAGCTGTCTGTTTGCTATTCTAATTTAATTCCTTCTTTCAATTTCTTCTAATTATGTTACGTTCATCCATTTCTAATAGCTTTTGCAGCTTATTCAACACAAATAAAAATAGACTTTGACATTTTATTAATGTTTACAGTATCGAAAATGCCAATATTAATTAACAGAGGATTTTACATAGGTATATTTATGTAGTTAACATATTGTCATGTAGTTCACATGCATAGGAATATATAGGTATCCCGGAAAATGTTGGTTTGGTTGGGGACTTCCCAGGGGACAAAACTTTCAAATCACTAAAGTTGATTTATTTTAAATTAAAATTGTTCATTTTGTGAAGGATACACTCCAGATTCTAGAACACCTTATATAGAGCAGGAATAGGTTTTAAAGTTGATTAATTTCTTAAATTTGATAATTTTTCTTAGTCAAAACGACGGTGCACTGCCGTTGCTGGATTTTTATAAATAATTAGGTATCAAAGCCATTTCAAGACTTGTTTGCACCTGAAGCAAACACAAGGCATGTTAGTGGATGAGTATACAAGCGTTTATTGCCTTACCTGTTAGATTAGTCTCCCAAATTTGTCTTTTTGTGTATCAACGATTTCAGTATTTTTTTACAATTTTGCTTTTTGTCAAGATTAATTAATAGGTGGGGGCAAATATTTTGTTGTTATATTGTTAAGTAAGTTCTAGAGTATGTTTGAGACATAAATGTTAATGTAAAGATCAATTATTAGAGCAGATCTATGGATTTAAAGATCATATACGTATAGCTGCGTTTTGACATAGTAATCTTAAAGTATGAAATTTAATGTTATTTTAGTAGTTTGGATACCTAAAAACTTGTAAATATTGTGATATAGGGTCTAAGGACGGATTTTACATTCAAAAAAGAAAGTAATTAACAAATTTAGATTAGTTATTTTATATATTAATGTGTAACTGAAGGCATTTAAAATTGATACCATTGTGGAGTTGTGGCCATCTTAGGAATGTACCAATTTACCACTATTATTCATTTTTAAAAAGAGGAAAATTTCCTCTACCAAATTATAATGTTAGTCTTGTCAATTATCAATATTTATAAATAATTATTTGGTTAAAAAATTTAGTTATAATGAATTCAATTGTTTCTAGTGGATTTTACCAAATAGGTGACAGATTATGATTTTGTTTCTACAAAAGGTATAAAAGAAAATTAAAATCTGGTTACTTTCTCTGTAATTGTATATCGTTCATCCAGTGTATACGTTCATGGAGGAAATTTCAAAGAAATCTAAGGTTAAGCGGGAAAATCTTTACTCAATGACATGTGTCAGATTTTGAGGTTATAATTCTGTTACGTAAAGTGTTTTGTCAATTACATTTTTTTTAAGTTAGTGAGTGTTTTATAATAATAAGCAATTTAAATTCATTATTTAAATGTGATGTGAAATTTGTTAATGACTTAATTTATTTTTGGAAAGAAATTGTTACCATGTGTTATTGATGGTTTATATCATTGGTGAATGGAACTTTGTGGATATATAAAGGTTTTTCAGTATATAATTTATAATTGGATTTACTTTAAGGAAGATAAAACACATGTTGTTAATATTTTAAAATTATCCAATATCACAAAATTAAACTGCAAGAAAGAAGAGATCTTGGAACTCATCAAACATCTTGTTTTCATTCTGTTGACAGCACTAACATTTACAACAGTTTTCTGTTGATACAGGTCGGTAATTATTTAAGGCGCCAAAATTAGGTAGTTTTAATTTTGAGTAAGGTAATTTTATTTCTTGTTTTTATTTATAAAAATATTTAGCTAATGAAGAAATGAGAAATTAATAAGACAAAGAGAATTAAACTGCCTTTTAATTAATTTTCTTTTATTTTAGTTAATCGTAGTTTGTATCCAGAATTTAAATGTTTGTTGTTTACAATTTAATTATGAGAATTTTGTTAAAAGTTTTATTTGGTTTTTCTTTTGGATGTATGGTGATAAATAAATTAATTAATTGAAATTTTTTTTGTAAACTTTGTTTTTTTTAATATGTTCGTCTATGATCTGTTAACAATCTTTTGCAGCTGTATGTAAATAGTGCCCTATTTGTCGCGACCCGCCTGAAAGAGTCTCACTTAATTTTGGAACTTGCTTTCCAATTAAAGAAAATATTTAGCCGGTGCATTTTTCTTCGATGTTGAAGGTAGGTGATTTTGCTTTGTGTATATTTCCGCTGTGTTTTTGTCGGGTGTCTGGTTACTCATGTGTTAATGAGTAACACTAGTTATAAATCAATTTTAAATTTTAACCTGTTACCTTTAATTCATCAAGTTAATTGGGGCGTTCCCTATTATTTAATAAATAACGGGAGCAAAATAAATATCATTCCATATGGCGCCCGAACGTGGTATTTTTTCTTATAGACACAACAGAAATATAACATATCAATAAGTATACTTTATCGAGAATACTGATTTTTTTAACATGTTATTTTACATAAAACGGTCATTTAGCATAATAACATACGTTAAAGCATAGCACCCTAAGACAACTTCAAAACGCTTTTTGATTATTTCATTTTTGTATATAATCTGTAATGAAAACCATCTGCGTCACCAAGCTGATTACCAACGGAAATAATAATTTTTCATGCGAACTCAAGTTATTATTATTAACGTTATATATTTTATATACATAAACGTTATACACATAACGTTATATATATATATATATATATATATATATATATATATATATATATATATATATATATATATATATATATATATATATATATATATATAAAAATTGTCATTTCCGTTGGTAATCACCTTGGTGGTGCAGATGGTAGCGTACTTGACCGGAGTACAGAAGATCCTGGGTTCGACTCCCAGCCCGAGTGATAATTTTTCATTACGCATTATAAACAAAAACATTATTTACTATATACCTTATTTGAAAAATTCACACATATATTAAATTATAATTGAAAATTTTAACTTTATTTGACTTAATTTCAAGTTTAAATACCTATCTTGGTATAACTAAAATTGGAATCCTGAGTTTTTATACTTCTGAATGATTTTTTTATCTCTTTAGTATTAAGCTTCTTAAACTATGATTTTCGAAACTTTGAAACATACAAACTGTGAATTTTGACCTGATACTCTGGATTTCTAAAAGTTCAAAAACTCAACTGTCATATTAGAAACTCCAGAACACGCAGTGGAGATTTTGAGTTTTTACTGTGGTAAATTAAAGTAACCAATGCCTTTTTTGTAATTATAATGAACCCTTGCTATTGTGTTTACGAAAGTTAAAATCAAGTCATGGTGATCTAGCTCACAGAATTTCTATGTTAGCAGCAATTCAAGCAAATGCCCCGAACAATTGCAAGTCAATTAGGAAACAAATTGAGCATGCAGAAGTGTTCTGACCAAGAAAGTCCATCGTCTTTTCCGCCAGCTCTTTTAAATATTAATAAATAGTACAACATTTCTGCATAACTGCTTGGCCCTTTTGAGAAAATACCTACGGCCTAAGAAGTTATGAAACTTTAAGGTGAAGACACTAAGTGCTAAAATCTAGAAGTGGATGTTCCTAATTGGATTAATGAATAACATCAATTGATTCTCACAAGGCCTTCAAGATATTGGGTGTAGTGTAGTTTAGTGATAATATTTGGTGTAGTTATTGCAATAAACTATTTTGAGAAAACCTACTTTTATAATGACAACACAACTGTACATGCACTATAGTATGCATTTTCTTAGCAAAATTGGCTGAGAATTTTTCATATGTTTGCTGGAAGAGCGCATGGATATCCAAAAATGGCGTATATTATCATAATTCTATGGTTACTTCCTCAACATGCACTTCATTCTTTAAATGCCGTCGTCCACAAACGGAAGGATGTATTTCATTTAATAACTTCATTTATGTTCCTAATACGTGTATGGAAGTGTGTATTGCCATTAATAACATATCTGATATGTAAATATGGAAACGCTTGTCGGGAAGATAATCTAGTACAGCTTCTTCATTTGGTTTTATATTCATTACTTACAAGCTTTTACATTATGTTACTACATTTATTTAAATAATTAATAGTATACTAGACGGCCTATTTAAACTAGTTAAGTATAATAAATCGTATAAATAACAATGAAAGTCTCTTGGAAATAATTTGCTTCATTCATATTAATGAACTCTCGAGAATCCTTAATTTGCCAAAAAACTTCTTTATATATACTATTTGTTGTTGTCGTCGTAAATTTTCAAAAGGATTTTATTTGAAACATATGGGTGGCCCGTTTTGTTTATCTAATTTATGGGTTTTAGGACTAATTTGTTCTGTCTAGCTTTGGGATTTATTTAAGAAATATTCTAATTTTGGTCATGTTAAATCTAAGCTCTGCATATTTTTAATTTTTGCCGTAATTTCCTTCTTTTTTGCTTATTCCGCTTATAAATATTATTTGAAATCAAAATATGTGTAAACTAATAAATGCATGAGCTTGAATAAAATTATGTTAATTTATGCAAACTAATCTAATATACAAAAAATTTAATTTCCCTCATAAATTTTCTTGCAGTTCTCGTAAAAATCTCAAATAACAAAGCTGGTGTACTAGTAACTGCCGGCATGAAAGTTCTCTGAGCTTTTATTAAGAAACGCGTTTAAAGCGCTATGAATATAAATAAGTTAAAACTGGACATATTTTTCGTGAGGGGAAAATAGAGCTGCGGAAGCGACATTTTGACTTTTATAGAGCATTTCAAAAGCAAACCCCTGATTATATCGGAGGGTATTACATTGAGATTCAAGTAAAGGCTATGAATGGCGTAATAAATCAGCTGTACTTAAATATTTTGTAATCCAAACGCTCTCCTCGATTGCTTTCCATTGTATCTTTTATTAATAAAGGCAGTTGGTAAGAGTTACTTGCTCAAGTTTTAATTAAAGTTTATGGCTATGTTTCGGTATTAAAATCTTTCCTTGTAGTCTTGGTTTGATTTTAATGGGTTTGCATTATTTAATGTATAAATTGTTTAATTGAATTAAATGTATGGGTTTTAGAGTGTGTAGAGGATTGCCGTTTCACTTTGCATAATCATTTTTATTTTACTAAACGCAGACACATAAATTGGACACACATTCAGGGTAGAATATGTGACAACTTCTATATTTTTTTGAATGGTAGTGAATGTCGTAGTATTTAGCATCGTTGTTTCACGGTCGCCTTTAATCAGGCAACACCTTCAGTACACAGCCGCAATAACAGCAACAGCAGGCTGCCAAGGACCACCACCACAAATTAACGATTTGCTTAGAATTACCTTTGACCTTCTCCCGAACCAAAGACTTGGAAGTTGTACACGATGGGAAAATACCAGCAAGCATCAGGTGCATTACCAATAATTGTCATCAATAGATGAGTTTTGGCCAGTAGCGTAACAAGATGCGATTGGGCCCCGGAGCAAAATAATCATTAGGGCCCCCACACGGTCGCAAAAAAGAAGAGAAATTTAAATAAAATCTTAACAATAAGACATTGGTACGTATTTTTATTACTATTAATAGTTTACAGCCTTTTATTATTGTTTTTATGTTCATTTAAGTATTTCATGATTTTAACCAAGAACCAGCGACGACAGCTTTATAGATATTTGACATTAGGTGCGACGAGAGAGTCTAAGCCAAAACACTTATTAGCTCAGTGATTCTTAACCTGGGGAGCGCGTCCCCTTAAGGAGGAGCAAAATAACAAAATGGGGGCGCGAAGACATGAACAAAAGACAAAATATTCGAAAAAACTTATTATTGAAACCAAAATAAGAAAAGATACATTCTGTTAATACAAAAATAAAATGTCCCACTTAAAAATAGGTAAATATTGCTAAAAGTAACACGCTAAACGCAACGATATTTATACTAGCAGGTGCATCTTTATAATGTGCGACGCAGATTGGAACTTCTTGTGAAAACGCGAGAAATACGTTGTAAGGCGACATTGTTGCCAAATGCCAAATTTTAGCCTTATAGCCGCGTATCAGCAGTAAAAGGAAAACAGATATAGAAAAAAATATTAGGACTTCGAAAACTGTTGGGTCCCAATTTACTAAAAAAGTTGAGAAGCGCTGTATTAACTTCTAGGCTTCTAATATAACTTTTTCGTTGACCGTTTGTTAATGTCAATATTAATGAATGATTTTTTCTAAAAAAGGATGTATTAATGGACGTCATTAATACACTCTTTTTTATTAAGTAACTGTTTTGTGAAAAAAGGATGCATTAATGGACCTCATTAATACACTCTTTTTCATTAATAAACCCGTTTGTGATTTTGACGTTTTGATGATGTTTTACTTTGGGCAACCAGATATACGCACAAGTTTGGATTCGGTATTATTTGAAATTTTCTATCTTAAAATCGAAGAATTTTACGGTCAACGAAAAACTGTTGTAATCAATTCGTTTGTTAATGAGCAACTAATGATCTCAACTATTAAAGGCACTCACTCCCTATCGCTCGTTCGTGCTTTAAACAGTTTCGATCATTAATCGCTTTCATTAACAAACTAATTTATTAAATAACTATTTAGAACTAAATTATTAATATTATTAATTTAATGTGCAGTTAAGCATTAGTTGAAACTACGAAAAGTTATTTACATTGCGAGATGCATAAGTAAACTCTTCTATCAAGGAGACACTTTAAGGACCGAGGCGTACAGCCGCGGTCCGTAAATGTCTCCGAGGCGAAGAAAATAGCTTACGCATCGTGTAATGTATTAATTTTTTCTTTCTCTCCGCAATATTTAATTGATGATAATGGAAAATTATCGAAACTAAAATCGCGGCTGAAAATTATGAGGTGGCTGGTTGTGAGAATCTTGGAAATAACCTAGCGACCCGTCAACATTTTCAAACAACGGATTTCTCAGCATAAAAATTAGATACAATTCACTTCTTTGTTCTGGCCACGTAAGTGCTACTTTCGTACCTAGCAACGAGCACCTTGCATGTTTCACTTTCGGCTGCAGTTTCAAAATAGTAAACGATTTACGTAAGAGCGAGAAGGAAAATATTGTGTTGTTATTGGGTGCATTCAGCAGACTCATCGGTCACACCGGTCTGGGTCACCAGTTGTTTTGCTCACATTCTAAATACGGTTTGTTTACATACTGTACCGGTACAATTAAAGTGAGGTTACAAACCTTACAACAGCGCCCCTAGACGTTTATTTTGTGCTTAATAGATATTTTTACGATTGCTTCCGAAAAAATGGTTGATATTTACAATTTTGATTTAAATTACCCTCATTTAATATTATCTGTTCCATTATTATTATTACAAATATCGAATTAGTTTATGTCACTCTATATTTGGCAAGTAAATTAAAATTTTTTAACCGGTAACCAATTTTTCATAATTCACTTAAAATCTTCCAGTGAGCAGCACCGGTTTATCACAGGTAAGTCTGTTGAATGCGGCCATTGTGTTGATTGTGATAGAGCGAACGAATAGATATTTGTTTAACATTTGTTTAATTGTTTAACTAACTAGCTTAAATTAATGAGGATCAGTTTCACGGCGTCTGGTAACCAAAAGGTCTTGGTTAGTAACTAAACTATGCTAGCTTACGATTTAACAAATAAAACCATATACTTTCTATTCACTATATTTTGTAAAATTCATCCTAAGAATAAGAAACATAATTCAGTCAGTGACTCAGTAACACAAAGATAAAATTAAAAACAAAAATAAAAATAAATCATTAAAACAACTACTCTTATACAGGAATGACAAATAATAAATATATCAACTTATCAACAAATACTTCGGTATTATTTATACTCATTCTTTATTTTAAAAGTCTCTCTTTCTAGCCTTTTCAGGTATCACAATGGTCGCCCCCCCAAAAGTCGCCGAGCCCCGGGGCTTTGCCCCGAACTGACACATGATAGTTACGCCACTGGTTTTGGCGTTTACCAGTGCTGGGTTCAGTATTTCAATTCTTTTTGCTTTGAAAGCTCTATTGCTGTACACTCTAAAAAATTCCCCTTGAAGTTGCCTCCATTTCTTGGGGTAAATTTACTTCAAAGTGTAATTTTCATAGGAAGTGGGAAATTTCAATATTAGGTTAAATTTGCATTGTCATGTTTCCTTTTTAAATAAATTTACAGATTAAAATTACGATCTCAATGCAATCTTACATTTCATTTTAACATTAAAACACCTGCGTAAAGTTATAACTTTACCTAATATTGACCTAATATTGAAATTTCCACTTCCTATGAAAATTACATTGGAAGTAAATTTACCCCAAAAAATGGAGGTAACAAAGTATACTTTATAAAAGCTTGTGCTTGTTCTAGAGCACAATTTCACTATAAGGACAAGTCCAATAAATATAAATATTTAAAAATAGGGTACATTCTATGTAATTATTATTGAATCATTGTTTAATTGCGTATAGAATGCATATGTTCAACAAATTCGGTATTATATGCCATGCATATATAATATTGAAATTTCCCACTTCCTATGAAAATTACACTTTGAAGTAAATTTACCCCAAGAAATGGAGGCAACTTCAAGGGGAATTTTTTAGAGTGTAGTTAGAATTATTTACAACAATGGATACCATAGAAACCGAGCTCTTTGAGTAAATATCTGAAATACCGAACACGGATCAGGTTACAGAATTTACTAGCTGGTAGCGATTAACCGCGTTTTGGTGCAAATCTTGTTTTTCGGTAACGAAAACTGGCAACGCCGCAACTTATTACCTGGCTACATAAATCGTTACCCATTTCCAGACGTAGGTTACGGTTCCGGTTCTAATAATTCTTAACCTAAATCAGCATCGTTCTTGTTATCGCTCATTTTTGAAAAGTATAGTGAAAAATACCTTTCTCAAAAATAAATCTAATTTATTGCATTAGATTTGTGTGATTAATTACAGAATATCCGTTTCGGAGCATGGTTTTGAATGACCTTGGAGATTGTTACTACTTAACTACCAAAGTCGTAACCACATCGCCAAAACTCGCCTAATGACTGAAAGCTACGAGATTTTTGTAAGGGTAGCAGTCTTGCCTTGCAGCACGGTCAGTTGGTAGCAGCCGCGTGCTGGCCCACCGGGATACCGGGAGTTTCCCGGTGGGCCTTTATAAAGTTGCCTCGAAGGGCCCTACGACACGGCTAAATTTAGATTATCAACAATTAAATTATATTTAAGTAGAAACAATATACCTCGCCACTATTGGGCTCGACCACAGTTGACAAACAGCGACGATTTAATCTGATCTTCCCTGTTTTTAGCCTTGCGAGCCAATAACTTGCCAATTTAGAACAATCGAAGTATCCTAATGTTGGGCATACGTTGCGTAATCATATTTATATTGATAACGTAATTTCAGGATATGATTTTGTAGGTTCTGTTCAGAAACTTCAATTGGAGTTAATACAGATTCTGCGATCTGGTGGATTCGAGTTGCGAAAGTGGGCAAATAACTGTCCGGAACTTTCGAACTAATTCGACAAAGAAGAACCTATCTTTATTAATCTTATATTAAGTAGCGATAATTTACGATACTTTAATATTTTACCCCAGTGGTTCTCTTTGCAAAAAGTTTGATGCAGCAATTATGGATGGCAAAAATAGATTGGGATTACTGTGTTCCTGAGGTAGCGATCAATAACTGAAATTTGTTCAAGTTGGAATTTCCTAAACTTCAAATTAAAAATTGTCTACATTGATTAAAACAAGGGCTGCCTTCCAAAGACGGGTGGAGTTCTGGAAACTGTTTTAATCACTCAAGCAGGTCTCTGATATGAATAATCTGAGTTTTCCCTGATTTCCGAGTGAAGCTTCAACCGTGATGTTAAAAAACCTCGAAAGTTCATCCGGTCTTTCTCGAATTCCTTTGAAACTAAGCTCACTGCACCGTTTGGTGAAACGCACCAAAGTGACCAACGAGGATGGTTAGGTAAGGTGCGGAACAGGTTAGGTTAGCTTAGTAGAAATCGAGTTTTTGACACTCTTGACCGTTTGGTGATACTCGCTAAAGTCAGAGCAGTTTCACATGGAACGTATGGTCGATACCGACCGTCAGTACTGCCCGTCAGTACTGACGACCAGTGGACGTATTACCTTCAGTTGCGGTGCGTACGGTCAGTTTTATCGAAATGTATCTTCGCAACAGCAAGTCGTTGTTGCCGTAGTTTTGCTCATTAAAAAATGAAGAAGAGAAAAGAAAAACAAGAGATTATGAGTCCTATCCTGTAGTCAGTGTAAGGCATTTGAAGGGTACCTTCGTCACATTATATTCACAAATCACGAAAAGACGAAAGGAAGTTTCTTTAAGTATTTTCGCATGTCAATTAAGTCGTTTGAAGCATTACATGCGAAACTAGAAAAAAGCTTTTTTGGTTAAATATTTAAACTATAGCAGGTGCCACGTTTCTATAAACTTTGTTTTTGAACATCTTTATTTTAATATTTCTCAAGAGATATTCCAAATACATCTTTGACTTTCTACGGAACAAATTACCAATTCTGTGTCAGATTTTTATCGCCGAATACCTTAACTAGATATGGATAAGATGGATGGATGGATAAGAATTAAACTAGATATGGTTCTGGTAAAATTAGTCCAATCATTTGTTGAAGTTATTTATTTACATTATCCTGCTTTAACGTCAGCCTGATTAACTACGATTAGTCTACTCAATTCAATCAATCTAATCAGACTCTCTTCTCATTTGTAGATTATGACAATGTACTTTACATATAATCGGAAACCTTTCTACCATAAGGTGTAAGGTGACAATGTATTTTAATGACTTCAAATGAGTGGCGCCCATATTTCTTATTATTCCAATAACGCTGATTTTTTCTTTACAATTTATGAGCTTAAGAAACCAGTACCTACCTTGATATACAATTCGTCAACAAAAGATCTTAGTCGGAGCCTAAGTAAAGTAAGTATACGGGCCTGTTCCTTGTTTTCAGTAAATATTTGAGTGTTACAATTGACGCTCGTGCGTGGGACTTTTGTTTCACTGTAATTAAAGAACGTTACAAGGTGAAGTTGTCTTGAATGTGAGAAGCTATATGTTCGCATTAACGCTCCTTAAGCATAGCGCTCAAGACGGTTTCTGAAGATTAGACGACTGGAACTGCACAGCCAAAGCCTGACTTCCATACTGTCATCTCCAAGCCACTATCCGGTGGCATGCAGTTTCCCATAGGGGGCCTCTCTTCTCACCAAAAGCAACGGGCGACCTCAACGCAATTGCAACGCAACAGCAACGCGACTCGGCGCTAATGTTAAAATACACGTGTTTCCACCTACTAAAAGGCAACTCAACTGCAACGCAACCAGTTGCTAATTAGTTGCCGGCAACGCTGCATACCGCGTCGCTGTCGCCAGTTGCTCTACAGTTGCCAAGGACTGCTCTGTCATGGCGGACGAGACAGCAAAATCTTTGAATTTTGTGGCCCTTGTTGAAGCACAGACATGTTTATATGATGTGATAAAGCCATGTTATACATGTGTCAACATTTCTGCTAGAATTTTAATGGTGCCTTTACTCATACGGTAAATCCATAGAATTTAACAGGATCATTATTCAATTTCTGTGCCACTATACTATAAGAACTATGTCCCAAATTTATTGTATAAAACAAGTTAACCTAAAATTTTCGGTATGTTTTCTTTTTACGGTTTTTCACTAGCAAGTATGCAGCGGCTATATTTTTATCTGACGATTTTCATCTGAACTCAACTGAGTGCGCAACAAAGTTGCGGTTGCATTGCAGTTCCGTTGCCGTTGCCAGTTGCTTTTGGTGAGAACAGCGCCATAGGTCACCGGGCGCAGCCCCCCTCCATTAGTGTAGGTGAGACAGCAGGTAACTAATAATAATAATAATATTTATTTATTAGCCCATTTCATTTGTGGTACATGATTAACATAATATTTATTACAATAAGATTGTTCTAATTAAGTAGCAATTGTTATAACATAAAAAAAATATATAGACTTTATTGGGCTAAAAGGATCGCAATCAGATGGTCTAATAGCCTCTGTTCTTCCTTGCGAACCGTTAAGCAGACATCCTAACTAACATTCTAGATATGTTTTAGCATACCTTAAATTTAAAGCAACAAATGATACATTTATAGCTAACTAAAAATTAACAAAACAAACAGAAATTGAAAGATCAAAAATGTGAGCATACAAACAATGGCAGAGAAAAAAGAAAAATTTTATAAATTTGATAAATCTGATGGAGGTCCACAATATAACCAGATTAACAATTACAATAAATAACTTTGTTTATTGTTTCCAGCCTTATTTTGTGGAACTCCATAATCATGAAATAATTAAAGATAAATAACTTAATAATTGTTTTGTAAATACCCAAATTTTATTAAAAAAAAAATATGTAGTTTTTTTAACTATCCTGTTGGAGATGTAAACGCTGACGTAGTTTTGATCTGAACGTGCTAAATAAATGAATAATTTACAATATCTTTCATTAATCTATTGTAAAGTTGGACAATATTAAAGGAATATGATCTTTGGAATAAAGACGTCCTGTGATATAGTGGCGTAAGCAATCCCTTATTTCTTAAATTATGATTTTATGACTGATTCGATCTCTTTTCTTCATACCATAGATAAAGCGTAGACATGCATTTTGCACCCTTTGGATTCTATTAACATCAATTTGGTCGAGACATGCTCCATAGACTTCACCGCAAAAGTTGAAATGTGAAAGAACCAGTGAATCACACAACATTATTTTTAGTTTAGTGTCCATCATAGATCTATTAGTATACAATATTTTTAAGCTGCCATAAGCTTTTTGGATAATTTTACTAACGTGACTTTTAAAATTTAAATTATTGTCTAAATGCAAACCCAAATTTCTTGCAGCATCACACATTCAACACGGCTTCCATTAATTGATACATTTATTTGGGAAGCAATATCGGAACGTAAGATGAGATTTCCAAAAAGCGTCAGGCATGATTTAGAAGGATTTATTTTTAAACAGTGATCTTGGGATAATGAGACTAATTTACCAAGGTCTTCATTTATTAAGGCAGATGCCAACTGTACATCCTTTGGTCTAAATGTTAGGTAAAGCTGCTTGTCATCAGCATAAAAATGATATTTACAATTTTTAATGTAATTGCCAAAGTGAGATGTATATATGGCATAGAGTGTAGGGCTCAGAATTGATCCTTGCGGGACACCAGAACCCACCTGCCGACTTGTTGATATATGATTCCCGATTTTAACTTTCTGGGATCTGTTATTCAGATAGCTAGCAAAGAAATTACAGGTGTTGTCATCGGTGCCAGCAAAATGAAGAATAGCAAGCAATAGTTCATGGTTTATCGTATCAAAGGCTTTCGAAAAGTCCAGCAATACCAAAGCCACCATTTTGTTATTATCGATTGAGGTAAATATGTCATCTAATATATTAAGCAAGGCTGTAGTACAACTATGACCAGTGCGGAAGCCCGATTGTTGTGATGGTAAAATTTTATGAGTATTTAGGTAATTGATCAGTTGATGATTTACAACTTTTTCAAGAACTTTAGATAAAATTGGTAATATGCTGATAGGTCGAAGATCGTTTAATGCAGTAGCATTTGGTTTTTTAGGAATTGGTGTTATTAGTGCTTCTTTCCATGCCTCAGGAAAAACAATCTGTTATACAGCAATTTATAATATGAGTTATTATGGGTCAAGTCACTGGTAACGTAAGTGTTAATATAAATATGCCAATACCGTCAGAACCAACAGACTGAGTTTTAATATTACAGATGATTTTTGAGATCTCGTTTTCAGAGATCGTATTTAATGAAAAGGGTTGGTCAAAAGTAAATTTTGTGTTGTTATTATAAAAGCTTTTTATAGTGTCAAGATTGTTATTTTGTTTTATAGACGGTGTTGAGTTAATAAAGAAATCATTGATTTCCGAAGGATTTTTAAAATTTGATGGCAACTCTCTTGACTTTTGTTTGACAATATCCAAGCGTCTTAGTTCGGCCCATGTGGACTTGGCGTTTCTTAATTTAAATTTAAGGTAGGCACGTTTTTCTCGTTTTATAGCATCTGTAGTGAAGTTTCTAAGAGTTTTATAATATGTCCAGTGAGCAAGAACATGAGATTCTTTGGCTCTTTTGAAAGCTTTGTCTCTTAAAGACATCATTAGCCTGATGTTGTCTGTCAGCCATGGAGGTTGTTTTCTTGTTATTTTTTTGTAGTAATAGGGGCATGTACATCTATTAATGATATGAGTATCTAGTACCAAATCAGTCCCTGGCGTCAGGTAACAATCAAATCCACCCACACCGGATCCTCATGTTAGCAGAACTTCCTCCGCAACGTTTATGAGTCTTCACCGAGAAACACGTTTAACACTGACGATTTTCAGACTATGTCATGGCGATAATTCATTCATACTTGCGATTGCAAGTATGAATACGTAATACTTTAAGTAGAGCAAAACACTATTAAGTAACCGATTCATACCTGATAACATCCCTACAGATTGGTAAAAATAATTTGTACTAGTTATTTATAATTCTATAATAATAATATTAATAAACGACGTAAGAGCTGACGGTGGAGAGTGGTATAGGAGCACTACTTCTGCTCCAAGGATCGCCGGTTCTAGTCCACTTGGGGTGGTGAGATTTTTATAAATTGAAGAATTCGTACACCTCAACTATAGGTGTGTGTGTGTGTGTGTGTGTGTGTGTGTGTTTGTTGTGTGTTGCATGTTAGATGGGGTACGTAATGACCTTAGATGTTGGTTCTGTTAAAACATCATGGTATACGCTACTCTGTAATTAAGTTTTGATGAAAAATAAAATAGCTGAATGTTAAAAATAAGAGATCTATCTAACATTATATAACATAATACATATAACATCATTACGTAAACACATATTGCAATACTGTAACATCCTTTTTAAATAATACTAAAGGTGCTGTTTTAGTCGTCTATTAACACAGGAAAATATTCACACTAACACTAATTAAAAATACTATAATTATAAACTGTTAACGAACTTAAACTAAATTATTTACAGACTGTTTATTTAATTACAACATTTATTTTCATAGTTATTTATGTATTAAGAGCATAACGAAGAATTTATGGCCAGAAGCGTTATTTCTAGACCGAGGCGTCAGCCGAGGGCTAGGAAAAGGCTGTAGGGCCATAAAAGCAAGTTATGCCCGCTATACATACACTATTTTATGCACAGATTAAGTTTTGATCTCAAATCTATTATTGTGTAAAAAATACAATTAAAGAGTCTGTAAGTACATGAAGCCGCTGTGCGTATACTTATGTGCTTATACGAAGTACGTTACTATAGCTACTATTCTAAAATGCTTAATTTCAGCTTATTTTCATTGGTAATAAGTTTACAAATTATATTAAAAACCAATCAAGTTCTACAAAAAAACAGCTCTGACACTTAATTGACGTTTCTTTATTTTTCTCGCGCGATCGCCTTATGTATGCATACGTCCACGCTCTGAAACAATCCGGCGAGTCTCGAACAAACCACCGACAGTCTGGAACATTGTAAACCTTCTCGCATGTTCGCCGCCAGGCATAGTGGTTTTCTTGTTCATTACAAATTACAATACCAACGTAACCAACCAAACCATCGTAGTGTGAACTGAATTAACATTGCACCTTCCTATAATCAGTACCACTAGCTTTGGATATGTCGTCAGCTTTATTGGTTTATTAAAATTTTGGTAAACCGGAGTTTATTTTTTTAAATTATGTATTACAGAAAAAAAGTTATTTTTTTAAATAAATCTAAAGGTTTTCCTTTTTCTAAACCTTTTTCTAAAGGATAATCGGACAAATCTATAAAGGATGTTTCAACGTCCACAAAGCTTTTACATAAAGACAGTTTTTCCAATAATGAACTATCCAAGTTGCGTTTATCTAAAATGTGACTGAAAATCAGTGGTTTAAGTTTAAATCATACAGTTTCGGAAAATAAAAACCATGAAACACATACAAACATAAGTCACAAAAAGATTTTTCTAACATAAAAGTCTGCATATATCTTAATTTTCCAAAAAAGATTCCCTACAAGTTGTTATATGTCAAAAAAAGATATCATCATGTTACTTACAAAATTGAAAAGAATTCAAAATGATTTATGCATGTCTACATGTTCGCAAATAGCTCGAGGGAAGCTTGCGAACGATTTATTTCCTATTTGCTGAATATTTATTGAGTATGAGTTTCCCAACAATTTCTTCCCAACTTAATATCTTCCTTTCAGATTTTTTATAAAATAAAAACGAAATAAAATAATTAAACCCCACTGATATCATTCAGATAAACACATCAGAATATGTAAATAATGAAATCTAATAACAGTAGAGCTCAAATTGACATATTGCTCGAAAAGACGTAGGCGTTATTATACGGTGGTGAAGTTGAAATTGTAATGCCGAGTTTATAAAGCCAACAAGATTAATTTTACAAAGGGCACGGGATATCCAGTAAGTAGGTGGTGAAAATCAGTTTTGTAGAAAAGCTGTGGGCGTTAGTTTCAACCATAATATAAGCTAGTGTTGAATCCCTTATTCGAAACGAACTGTTGCAGCAGCCCACGCAGTACAACCCTCTTCAAATGCTCAAAGATAAAAAAGCTAATAAAAATGTATAAAAAAGACAGCTTATTGCCAATTACTATCTTTTTCAAATGAAATAAGCCGTCATTGTGAAAGTAAATTATAAAAAAATAACCAAAAGGTTTGAAAAGTTGTCCCAAAAATACCCCAACATTTTATTGATTAAACTTACCAAATTTCGCATTATTGTGTATCTAAAAATGTGCCATGTAATACATAAAACTTCATAATTTGTAAAGATATTCGATTATTTTCGAATTAGTTTCAACCTGTTTAAAAATTCTCACTTTAAAGTTAATGTTTTACCTAAAAGAAAATATTTTGTGGCCATCACTCTACATATTAAATGAAATTAGTCATGAGTGGGTGTAAAAATCATTACAAGGAGGTCAAAACGAAAAATAAATTTTAATAATCGGAAAAAGGTTTATTCCCAGTCAATTTAAAGCTTACACTCCCCGCCTCTCACCGGACACAATTCATTTTTTGAATTTTTTTTATCAATTAATAATTTTGATAAAACAAAAATTTTATTTATAATATCAGCATTTATTCTCCAAGTATCTTACGTAAAGATATTTCGTTTCTATGATTAATAATAACGAAAATAAATAATTGAAAAACTAGAAAAAAGTGTAAAGAAAGTTTACCAATACTTTAGTAACAATGTTAATTATAATTAACGCTGCTTAACCACAGAAGACAGACATATATGTTTATACATATTCAAAATAATGTCGAGATTAGGAACCATTTTTATTCATGACTCAAAATCTCAAAAACTATTAACACCTATTTTCATACAATCTTGACGTTTATACTAAACAATCATGCCTCAACTCTTACACTCTATTACCACTTTCACCGCATCCCACCTTTCTCATCTCTATTCCTCTCATCCTTCTCATTCAAGTTCTTTGATTTTCTATCACCCTTCACACCCTTTTATCCTTGATTCAGGCCTAGGCGCTATCTAGATCTCACCTCCAACTCTAGGCCTTATCTAACCTCAAAACCTAGTTCTTAGGTAACATCTAACCTAACTGCAGACCTATCGTCTAGCCTAACACTTTATCCAACCTCTAACGTAAGGTCTAACTCTAGCTCTCATCTAACCTCGAAACCTAGTTCTTAGGTAACGTCTGACCTAGCTTCAGAACCTATCGTCTAACCTAACATTTTATCTTCTTTTTAACCTCCAACGTAAGGTCTAGCCTACTAAAACTTAAACTCTAATCCCTAGTTATTTAAATTTGTCAGGAATAAGACTAGTATTTTTTAGATTAATAATAAGGTTAGGGGAAAAGTTTGACGAAAGGTTAGAGGTTAGATAAGAGCTAGGGTTTGAGGTTAGGTTATAAATTAAGTTAGACGTTAGATTAAAGATTAGGTTAGCGGAGAGCTGAAAAGTCATATCCTCTAACCTAATCTAACGCCTGAAAATTAGTTGGGTAACACTTTAGATTAGGTCGGTTACCCACAGCCGCACATGCTATATACCATTCGATGCGTCTCATCGAGCTGAACCGTAGTGTCCATAGAGAAATTTGGGGAGGAGCAGTAGTTTTCGAGATAATCACCAAAACTGTTTTGGAGGACCAACCCTAACCTATAATTTAATCTAGAACCTAACCTTTTACCTATTCTATAACCTAACCCATAACCTAACATATAACATAACTTAACCTATAACCTAACGTATAACCTAACCTACAACCGAACTTAGAATCTAAACTGACCTAAAATAACTTTACTGAGGTTTAATTTAGGTTTGCGTTGTTCGTCAATTCATACGTATTTTAATTGGTTATTAATAGGTTAGGGTAGGTTAGGTTAGGTTAGGTAAGGTCGCATGGGCATCAAAACATGCATTTTCTGATAGGATGATGGAATTGAGATGGAAGTCTATGGCCCAGTTTCAAAGAAGTTTTTGGCGATTATCCCGAAAACAACTGCCCCCCCCCCCCATTTCACTTATGGACACTATTGTTCAACTAGATGAGGTGCACCTAATGGTACATAGCATGTGCGGCTGCGGGTGGCGACGTAACCTAAAGAACTCCTTGTATTCTTGTATACTGACGAAATGTATTTTCATCTGATCGCAACTGTTCATATATGTTAGATGATGGAATTCTCCAAAATTGAATCTGTCTTTGTAAATTCTATATGTAATTTTTCTCTTTCTTTAAATTTTCTTTGAAATTTTTAATTTTAGCAAACTATTAATTATTCAGCAATAACCCAGTACGTGTGGTTTCTGACAGAGTCATGATTGAGAAAGGCATATTTAAATAATAATTTATTGATATGCAGTATGCGTTATCACATACGCACGATGTGCTATTTTTTATTGGCAATGGCAATCGCCGCATCCGTTTTGGATTCCGATTCCGTGGGATTCCCGCACCGCACATATCTTATTTACCTAGGACATAGCGTAAGACACGCTTTTAGCGCACGCGTCCAAGGGCAAATACGCTAAAACGTTTTATGAAACGAACACTTTATACTATTTTTTCTATTTGCATTATTCTTTAATTATTTAAAAAATCTTACTTTTTGTTTTAAATAGTTTCTTAAAGAAAAACTTGATAAGTTTTTTTGTTAGTTGGCAAAATTGGAGAAATTCAGATTCTGCATTTGTTTTTAAAATTTACATAGCAAATAAGACACGCAAACACCTGTCCAAATGGCTTCAACGCAAATGGAAAATAGTGTATTAACGTAATTAGTTTTATAAGACACGTTTTACTTTACACTATTTTTTCTATTTGCGTTATTTTGTAATCATTTAAAAAATAATAACTTATTAGTTAGTTTTTAAATAAAATTTGTTAGGGAACCTTTGTTAAGTTTTGTGAGAGTTAGCAAGACTGAAGATTCTAATTCTGCATTTGTTTTTCAAATTTACAGCGTAAATAAGTTTGACATTTTAATAGCAGCTGTTCAACAGTGCTATCAACTTAGCAAAATAAAATGTTACTGTTTCCAGTATTCAACTAAATTTCGTTTGGACACGTAAATAAAAAAATAACGTAAAATATTAATTATTTTTGAAAGTACTAAAATTATTTTATTTTTTTAATTTTTCCCTGAAAAAAATTCCAGACTTTGATCACTAATTCAAGGTTCTTCCCCAGTTTTTTTTCGATTGAGCAAATTCCCGGTTTTCAAGGTTTCCAGGTTCGCTGGCCACCCTGAATAAGTATGCTAACCATTTTTAAATTTCTATCATTAAAACAATTATTTCTCGATTTGTGAATAAGATAAACTGGTAAAGACTTCTCTTGTGTTTTATTATAACAATGACGTTATTATTTGGTGTATGTTTAACTCCACGTTCTGGGTTGCGGGTAACTTTCAACACTGACAATTCATCAACATTATTCATGATTCTAACCTTAATTGCGTGATTATTATGAGAGAACTACATTCTAGATATGGATTTTAATTTGAAACAACGATCCGCATCAAGTCGCTTTTTCGACAAAATTTCATTTTATGATCAAGATCTCTTCAAGTGAATCATGAATCATTTTAATTCCACTTTACATGCACTAACAAACTATTAAAGCAGTTTATGTAGATCTCATTACTTTCAAAAGGTAAAGGCATTTTATAGTAGTAATTCCTCTACATTGTTTCTGAATAATATAATACTAAAATTGCTGCTTTTAATAAAAATACCAACATTAAATAAATAAAAGGCTGAAACATACATGAACAATAATCTGTTTTATAATCTCGTGTTTAAAATTCTGCAGTACATATATTTAAGTTAAGTTCCCTCTGATAACATAATAAAGGGCCTGCTTTTCCAACTCCGCATATTTATAACAAAGCGTAAAGGTACACGTAACACATGCACATAGTGAGAGAGCACTTTATGTACCATCACCTGTCCTATTTGTAACCTACACCTGCCACCACACGTTTCTCGCTTTAAACTCAACTTCCACCAATAAAACTATCCCTCTTTTTTCCCACCAGAGTGGCACGCGACATTTAAAGGCTTATATCTTAAAGATGAAGATTAATGAACAAAGGGTTTTCTATTTAAAAAATGAAGCTTTTCAAGCGATTAAATTTAATGATAAGCACGTTTTTTTGCTTTCTCATATAAAAATTTAAATATATTAACTCGGGTAAGTTTATTAAAAAAAAGGGAGAAGTGAAATCTACGTCTACGATAAAGCTACTAAATAAAACATGCCCAGTTTAGTACCGTCATTTCGCGAACAAATAAATTCTGATGAGATAACGATCGATGTAAGCCATGCAGAAAAACTCGGGAGACCAAAAGGAGATCAAAATATTGAAATCGGCGGTTCTTTCTTCGGCGACCAGCTGTCGAAGGCAGCTGCAAAATGATCGCGGGGTATATACTATATAATAGTATACATACATATATTTTTGTATACTAACAGACACAAAAGCGATTTAAGCCTAAAAAGTTCAAGAAGGACAGGAACAATAAAATAGAATGAATAAAACAACCACAGAAATCTCGGTTATGCTTTAAAGTTTCAAAGGATCTTAGTACTCACTACACAGCAACATCACAACATATAATAAAAATACGAAAAGCACCTCGTTATTAAGCTTCATAGTTCTTTGCTCCTCTTTAGAAAATGTATGAAGGATATCGCAGAAACTTCAAAGCTTTCTGAAACAGTTTCCCTCGTGCCTTCAAGTTGATCTAGTCACTAGAAAATCTGCACGGAATGTATACTTCATTTCAGTACAGAAATTATGTGACATGTGGTATGGAGATTAATCTGACGGATTTTGTTAAATAAAGAACAGACCCGTCAAACAAGATCGTGTAATACATTAATATTAAATGTCTCTTTACATGATAATGATGTAGTCAATCTAATGATTTATAGGTTAACACCTCCCAGAAGAAACTTAAGTATTTTCTAAGTAGAGTAAAACATTTCTGTAGTCGTTTTTCAGATATCACCGAAAAAATATATTTAAACTTTCCCACTTATGTAACTAATTTAGCATCATGAATTTAGCAAAATTCAAAATGTACAATACATTAATGCTTTTTATAATTTTGTGTTAAAACGAATACAAAAATATTCTTCGATACGCGTGCGCTGTCAATTTTCAGTAGGCCTCTTTTAAAGCACTCCGCTAACGCATGCTTTAAATCTCGGCCTCGAGCCTAAAAATTGACGTGCACTTGCAACAAATATAACCAATATGTTCGTTTGCAATGAGAAAAAAAGAGAGGAAGTTGCAGGCCCTTCTTATTTCATTTCAACACGAGGAGTAAGCCGCCGGCAAGAATCATGTGCTACACCTACTATACTTCCATTCAAAAAAAAAAGAAATTCCACATAGAGCTCCATTTCACATCAGTAAAGTTGTCGAATTTCAAACAAATTTAGTGCCATAATTTTTTTAACTAATCTTGGACCAATTCAAAAAATTTTGTACCAACATCAGAAATGAAAATTTAAAGGTGGGAGTGCTGGTATGAGCTTACGCTGGAATCCCCACCATATAAACATAAATAATAAATCAATTTAAACTAGGTCACAATTTTGGAGTCAGCACCATCCCCTTCTTAATATTTTCATTTTTGTTGAATAGGGACAGGTCCAATTTTTTTATTTGCTCCAAAACTACTCCAAAATTATAGCCTGATTTGGTTCTGCATTTTATCATTTTCAATTTCGTGACATAATTCTTGGCTGTGATTTACCAATGTCTTCAATTATTTAGTTCAAAATTATGACATGGGTTTCTCCTCAATCTTATTTTATTTTTTTTTCATTATTCATGGGGGGTGGTTTTCTATTCAGCTGTTGATTTCGAAATTGAATTGTATGCCAGTGGTCTTAAATTGGTACAAAATGGGTACATTGGCTTTGCCTGGATTTCATCATAATTAATTTTTTGCCATTATTCATATGGGATAGTCTTTTATTTTGGGGTAGATTTCAAAAATTGATTGTATGTCAGTGAATATTCTTTAATTAGTGCAGAATTAGGGCTAGTTTAAATGATTTTTTATGCACCGTTGTTTTCATATTTCTAATATTTAGTTTTGAGACATAACCCTTGAAGGGTTGGGAAAAAATTAGTTATCTGTTAATAGTGTTGAAAATGAGAGAACTTTCTGAAAATGCTGATGAGAACGTTCGGGAACGTTCGCGCATGATAAAACCGTATCAAAAGAACGTTCTCTTGGGGAGCATAATCAAGCACGTTCGCGAACGTTCTTATAATTATTCTACAAAACTTTTAGAATGATATAGCACAAACGAGCATAAAGAAGAACATTCAAGATCGAGAATAAAACCGAAACTAAACGATCTTAAAGGGTGTTTCAAAGATAGACATTTTTATAAGCATAGTTTTCATAATTTATGCCTGTATTGACAAGAAATTTGGGTTACCGCCCGATAGCACCTCTTTTGTTTTTTGTTCAAGTTATATATGAACTTTTTATTTTAATTTTGTATATTTTGTTGATACAAAAAGTGACAAATGTTTGTAAAGTTTTTGAAATGTCTTACTTGTGTAAGGAGTGGACACTGGACGCCGGTCGAGGATACTACGCCGACTGGAGGTTCTGGCCACTTTGACGACCGTGGACACTACGCCGACCACAAGCGGTGGACACTTTGCTGACCGTGTCAGACGCGGTTAGCGTATTGTCCACGGTCGCCAACGTGTCCAGTAGCAAATTTTATCTTAAGGGTCGGTGTAGTGTCAGTGGTCGGCGAAGTGTCTGGTAGGCGTAAAGGTGCATACCTGAGCTACGAATCTAAATATAATCTAAATAAACAACAAAAAAAAGATAGCTTTATCTCATTCTAATAGGTGGAAAAATATTAGAATTGGTCTCTATGGTAATTAAACACGTTATTAACTTAATAGATGTGAACACGACCTAACGAGTTTAATATTTTCTAATTTTCTATTATTAGTACATTACTTTTCAACACATTACCTGCCAACAGTCTACAATTAACTACAACTAGCATTATAAACTAGAAGTGGAGAACATACGAGCATTTTGATAATATTTCAAGAACTTTTGAAATTATCCTTATTATGGGCATATCTTTGCTTAGGTTAAAGGTATATATTCTCCAGTCCTGCTCACTTATGAGGGTTTATTCTCGTTTTATCTCGTTTGTGCTCCGGGAATATTCTCCAAAAATAAATGCGAGAGCATTTTCCAAAACTATCTGTCAATGAATAGGCTTTCAATGATCCAAAGCTGGGCGCAGTTTTATAGGAATCTTTTCATTTAATTCCGTGATATTAGTCGTGGGGATACGAATACAATTTTTTTTTTTAAATTAAAAAGTGTCTTGCTTATTTCGTTTTTAATGTAATGTGAGTACAATGGGCGTAATTAAAATTTCAAATGCGATATTCTCGAAAACTAGCAGGAAGCGACCACATGTTGATTAGGAAAATATGTTCTAAATCATTACCGCTACCCGCATTACGAGGTTTATAGTTATTTTAATTATTCCCTGTATAGATCCATGAAATGAATATTATTTGTAATGAACGTCTCAAGAGGATTCATAAGATGGGAAAATCCTTAGGATGTTCCTATGGGTGTAAGGTGTTTTGATCTTAGATATATGCTGTATGCAATAGAAATATTATAGATGCTTTAAATCAGTTTATTTCTTTTCTTATAAATAAACATTGTACTAAAGAGTGTTAAATTAAAATCTGCAACTATTTTGTTCAATTTGCTCAAAAGAAAGACGAATGAGTGGCTATAACTCTCACCACATTTGTTAATTCAACACTGTTTTTTATTATTAGGGAAGCATTAAAGGGTCATGCTCACAAGAGTTTTGCTCACGAGATAAACATTATAAAGCATTTTGTGTTTAATAAATGTTTTTGCATATACATTTAATGTTAATAAGTAATTACCTAGACAGTGCAATAAATTGTGTCTGATCAACACCTTCTTGTATTTCTTGTTGTAATGGTTACATGATTTGTTATACATCACATGCCTAACTATACTTTGCCTATGTTTGCTCTATTCGGAACTTCATATTAAAAAAAACTACAAATCTGAAATTGTGGTGCTTAACAAACAACTGCTTGTTCATACCCGTTTTGTCCCTGGTAGAGTAAAAATTGGAACGATTTTCTTCAATATATCTACTGTAGAAGAAACGAAGCTCTATCAGGGGCACACCGGCCCTATAACTGGGAGATCGAAAGAGATGGAAAAACCATTTACCACATCTGAGGTTGGATTCGATCGGACAGCGGTCCCAACTTAGACTGGGTGAAGGAACTTATGAAGGCATGGAAGAGGGCTGGAGGGTTCTGATGTACCTAACCTGGGTTGGGGGAATAATCCAATTGCTGGACGAGGAACTTAGCCCTGTATGAAAGAGGACGGGACGATTCCAGTGGGTGAGCACGTATTAAGTTAATCGCTCCGGCACTAACCTGGTGAGCTAGTAGAGGGTGAATATGCAAACTCGCACCGACCAGTAAGCAACTATTACGCGCTGATTGAGCGTATCTCAATTATTTCCTCTTGGAAGGAACGTGGGGATAAAGTTAGTACAGGTGCACCACGTAAAACATGCATTATAATCAATGTTGGCCGACGACTGGCCAATACACATATCTAGATAAGTAAAAAACACATCATAAAATGTTTTGTCGAGTTGATTCTAATCGCTTGCCTGTAGACAGTCGTATAGTGCGAATCAACCTTAACTGGTGGACATTAATATACCTAGGTTTATTTATGACAATAATGTCAAAAAATCGTAATTGTGATACTGTAGTTCAGATTACAATATTCAACATATTTAAAAATTACTAGTTGTTAGTCTGCTACTTATTATTAGCTGCCAATTGTATAATGTTGTAATGGTGTTCAAGTCTGGACTCATCGATTTTAATAAATCATATTGACATGAAGTACTTTGCCTATAAAGAAATTCTGTGAGGCTATTCGATTCAACGCTCAAAAGCGGCATAAAAATCGGAGTGAAAATTGGACAGCACGTGGTCGTTGGAGGTAATGCGAGTTGTAGATGATGTTCATCGTAATGTCCGCATAATCGCGCGATTTAGGTGACAAGCTTCTATGCTACAGATATGCGGTTCTATATTTATTATCTTTTTGCTTAGGCGTTTAGCTTTAATTAAAACATCTTGTCATTAATTCTGTACGAACAATGAAAACTATAACACTCCCGACAAATTTTAAATTTTTTGTTGTTGTCCGGTCCCGATAAATTGTTTCTGATCCGCTACCTAATACTAAGTAATATCTATAATCCAAGCAACTCGAAATAGTTAGTTCGTTTATGGAAAATATGGCGAATCTTAGTTTTTTGGTTTTTTTCTAGCACATGATCCTAGATTTTGCATCGTTACTCAAAAAATATTCATGTTATCTATTTGAAATTAATGATGATGATGATGTCGTAAAGAGTATGAAAATGCTTTCATTTCGAGTCTAAGCACGTTGAAATCGGTTAAGTGGCTTAGACAATATTTACATTTGAATTTGTGAAATGACGTATTAGTTGCGCATTTTTGCCTATATTTCCTAAATTGTAGACAAAATATTTCATGAGATATAAAATCATTATAGGTTTTTTCTTTTTCGTATATTGGAAACAATAGTAATATAAACAATGTAAAAAACCCGACTAAAATTGATGCGCTGATATTTGCCCATTTTAGTGAAAAATGAAAATATCCCAGTAAGTAAAGTTTTCTCCACACGTTTTTTTCTCAGAAAACCTTGGTGAAGTGAGCAACGAACACGGTGAACGTTTTCAACAAGGTATCTGTATAATAGGGAAGGGTTACCAGGGGAAATGCTATTCAAGTAAAATGTGGGGTTATTGCTGCTATTTGTTGCGTGAAGCGTCCTGTAAGTACATTTAAAAGGCATCAAATAATAAGAAATCTTAATGTTGTAAAATGTGTAATTCATATTACATTTGTGAGCGTTTGGTGCGTAGCGTTTCCTGTTCGTTTCATCCGTAAACCCGATGGATAATAGAATTCGGTACTACTGATATCTCGTTTTGTGCGGTAACCTATCATTTATCTGCTGACTTGGAATACTTTTTAAAATAAGGTTTCTACACACAAGTTGTTGATTTGCTTCTCAGTAGTTTATATACTCTCGTGCAAAAAACGCACCGCTTGAAAACGCACCAAAAATACCAAGATTTTGAACGAAAATGGATGAACCTTTGCGTGCTAAAAAGTTTTAAATGTCTAGTTTAAGGACGTGTGAGCGAATGTTACGTTTAAGTTTTTCCGCTCCCCGCTACCCTACGAATAATAAAAAAATGTTATTGATTCAAAAAATGTCTAACTCTTAACAGCTTGTAGTCCTTTTTCTGTAAAGTTCTCAAAACTTCGAGAGCCTACGATGATTTGACGCGAAGTTATGAATTTTTGCACCCTGCATTTTGTCGGAAGTCTTTCATCTTCTGCCACCGACATTATTACCGGTTGTTTGAACATTTTTCCCAAATTAAAAAAAATTTGAAAAATGTTTTTAATTAATAACATTTTTTTATTAGCTTTAATTTTTTTAACGTGTAACCGCCGACATCCGCGTTATCCGATTAACTTTTTTACTAATTAAAAACAGTTTTAACATTTTTTTAATTTGGAAAAGAAAAGGTTTAAACTGAACCGATAATAATGTCGCTGGCAGAAGAGGAAAACACCCGAAAAAATGCAGAGTAAATTTCAAAAATTCATAACTTCGCCTCAAATCATTATTGTAGGCACTCGAAGTTTGAAAGCTTTACAGAAAAAGGACTGAACTTTATTGCCCAGACGGTTGATTGGGTCCACGATTGTTTGACATTTTTGAATCAAAAACATTTTTTATTTGTCAGGGGTTGCGGGAGACGGAAAGGCTTAAACGTAACATTCGCTCACACGACCTTAAACTAGACATTTCAGACTTTTTAACACGCAAAGGTTCATTCATTTTCGTCCAAAATCTGCCGAGTTATGAGTTATGAACAAATTTTGGTATTTTTGGTGCGTTTTCAAGTGGTGCGTTTTTTTTCTCGAAAATATTTTCACACCAAATACAGTAGAATAAAAAGTATTAATTTAGACGAGAAAAATATTTTTTCTTGTAATTCTGTAATTATATGATTTTTAAACTTGACAAACCGGTTTGACTGTTTGACCTAACGTAACCTAGATTTACCTAACCTAAGTTTTACTGGCCTAACCTAACCTAATCTAAGTCCACAACTGCCTAATGACTTTTAGCTATCTCAGTGTTGGATGAAGTGTAGAATATTAAATATACTATCTTACTTTCATATACCGGGTGATTTTTTAAATTTCTGATCTAGAAAGCCATGACATAATTTTAAAACAAAAGATGCGGAAAACGTAGGGCGTAGTTTGAATCGTTCGATTTGTCACAACTGTCAGATTTCAAAAATGTTGACATAAACATAACCTACTCCAGTGTTGTTCTCGCTTTTGCCGTCTTTTGTGCTTCACTGTTTCCTCGTGTTTTGAATTCCGTTTCGCCAGTTATTATCTCGGTTATTATCAAAAATCAGTCTTTTTCAAGACTAACCTTTCGTTTGTGATTGAACGCTTAGTTTTCAACGTTATTTTGGAGTGTTTTTCATCACAACAAAATGGTGTTCACACAGGAACAAAAAACATTTATGATCGAAGCTTACTTTCGTAATGGTCATCAAGTTAATTTCAACATTTCCAACAGTTGTTGTAAATTTTGAATAAATATTGTGTTAACAATGTAAATTGTTATAATTGTGAATAAATCTTGCTATTTCTTAAATCCAAGGAATAAAAATTGAAGCGAGTTGTAACCATAACCTAAACTTCTCAAGTCAATAATCACATCGAAATTGCACTTAAACTCGCAATAAAATGCACACTTTGGTAAAAGCATGTTTCGCAAATGATCACTGTTTAAATATTTATCAATTTGTTTAATAAATGTAAAAGTAAGTAGTCAATTTGTCACATAAATGACATTTGGAATAGCAGTGTGATCAACGCTACGCCCTACGTTTCGGTGACCTTCGATACGGCGTAAAAATCACGACTTACTAGATCAGAAATTTAAAAAATCACCCGGTATAAGCAGGTAACAACACACCAAATAAGAAGTCAGAAACGCCATCATTTTTATTCCGCACGAAACAAGAAGGCTTTAGAACAACGTGTTTTTCATTTTACATTTTTTAGGCAAAAACTCAACTAGTGCACCAATTTTAATCGAGATTTTTTTGTATGTATAGTTGTATGTATTTTTAGGCTTATAATGAATGGGGAAAAGAAACCAAAATTTGTTGATATACATTTTATGAAATATTTTGTCTAGTTCAGGAAAATCAGTAACTAGTACCAAATTTTATTGTCCATCGGAGTTATGAAGAAAGTTTTACGGCTTAGCACGAAACGCTACTTACCAAACGCTCACAAATTTGATATGTGATAGTAACGCCCAAAAAAATAAATAAATATTTTACAACATTAAAATTTGTTATTATTTGAATGCCTTTTATACGCTTTTACGCTTATATAATACCAGTAATAATCCCTCATTATAAATGCTTGGATAGCATTTTCCCTGGTAACACTTGTCCATTATACTGATATCTTGGTGAAAATGTTCACCGTGTTCCTCGCTCATTTCACCAAAACTTTCTGGGAAAAATATAGAGGTAAGTGGAGAAAACATTACTTATTGGAATGTTCGCATTTTTCCATTATGCACTAAAATAGGAAACAAACCAATCAGTGCATCAATTTTAGTCAGCTCTTTTAGATTGTTTATATTTCTATGGTTTCCAGTATATGAAAACGAAAAAACAAATATTGATTATATCTTGGTAAATATTTTGTCTATAAATCAAAAAAAAAATTGCAAAAAAGAGAAACAAATGCATCATTTGACAAATAATAAATATCTTTTAAACTACTTAACTGTTTTCAACGTACTTAGACTCGAAATTTGTGCATTTTCATACTCTACGACATAATCTCAATTAGATAAAATCAATATTTTTTGAGTTACGATGCAAAATCTAGGATCATGTGCTAGAAAAACAAAACAAAAAAGAAACTAAGATTCGCCATATTTTCCCTAGACGGATTAATTTTTTCGAGTTATTTGGCTTTTAGTCATCGGTATCTGATTAACATCTGAGCAAGTATCTGAGCAACAATTAACCAGAACCAGGAACAAAAACACTGTCGGACAGTGTAATTCAATAATTAAACATAATTTAATACAGATATGAAAATAAAAATTTAATAATTTTAATAAATGTAAATTATGATTACTAATATTAATTTTTTTCATAGACGTTGAAGGTTCGTCCATTTCTAAGTCAGCAAAGAAAAGCTTTAACGCACGGTGTAAACTAGTGCAGAACTACAAATTTTTAATTATCGGATTGAATATACATAGGATGCAGCTGGATAAAGCTGGAACAACCAAATCAGCACAACCAAATCAAACCTACTTTATAATTTATTGCTATTTATTTGCTAATTAATTGCCACAATATCGATTTTATTGCCACTTATTTTTTTAAAAAAACGTGGTTGTGCCAGCTTGATATCAAGCTAGCACAGCCATACGGTATTTATATACGAAAGTGACGGAAACGACATTATATTTTTTTGCTATTAATTTGCTACCTAATTGCCACAATACCGATACTATTACCACTTGTTTTAAAAAAATAGCATGGTTGTGCCAGCTTGATATCAAGCTAGCACAACGATAAGGTATTTAGGTGGTAATTAATTTGAAAAATGTGTAGTATTGTGGCAATTAGTTAGCAAATAAATAGCAAAAAAATATAACGTAGTGTCCGCCACTTGTTTAAAAAAATACCTTATGGTTGTGCTAGCTTGATATCAAGCTGGCACAACCATGGTATTTTTTTAAAACAAGTGGTAATAGTATGGTATTGTGGCAATTAGGTAGCAAATTAATAGCAAAAAAATATAATGTAGTTTCCGTCACTTTCGTATAGAAATACCGTATGGCTGTGCTAGCTTGATATCAAGCTGGCACAACCACGTTTTTTTTTTAAATAAGTGGCAATAAAATCGATATTGTGGCAATTAATTAGCAAATAAATAGCAATAAATTATAAAGTAGATTTTATTTGGTTGTGCTGATTTGGTTGTTCCAGCTTTATCCAGTTGATGCAGCTGGATAAAGAGTGCGTATTGTAGAAAATAAAATACCCCTAAAAGCAACCGGTAAGATGAAGGGGAAGTAAAAAACTTTATTCAAAGCTATGAGTTACACAATAACTTAAGCTAAATATTAAGATATATCGTACATTCTATGTACATCGCTAGATTATTCTTTAATAACTTTTTTGAGACAAAACTATTAAATACAATGTTTTATACCAGATAAATTCTTTATAAAAGTCAACCACAACTCGCATTACCTTGAGCAGCCGCTTTTGAGTAGTGCATCGAACAGTTTGGCAAAATCTGTATGTAGGCGAGGTACTTTGTGTACAGTTGTTCCAAGTAATTGTCGGATCACTTTAAAATTAATTCATGATAAAATGAAGATATAGTAGTTTATTTTTCCAAAAAAATCCTCCAATTTGAAAAGCTCTTCAGAGCGAGAGCTCTTTGTACATATTTAAATCACTAGATTATATTCGATTACTAGATTGACTTCAAAACATTCTACGTATTGGAAATACAGCTTCTATAGATGTAATGTAACACAAAAGATCTGTGTAAAATCGATAAAGATGTACACCGAATAAGCAATACATATATTGAACTTTGTTTCACCAGTAAAAGCATTTTGTAGCGTTACAAATTTGCAAATACTAGAGCATACTAAAGTCGATACGACTAAGTAAAACACGTTTGTATTTATACAAAGTAAGTGCTGCAGCAGTAAAGTTATAATAAATATTCATGAACCCAAACATGCTCTAGGAACAAATAACAGATTTACGTGAGAAAATTCAGTCAAGTCAGAATCTCACTACACAGTTTTACCTGTTTACCATTACTTTTAAAGAAGGGGAAACTCGTTACATGTTTCTATATATCAATGCATATTTCTTTTGTAAAATTCTTTCTACTTACTTGGCACTTTCAATAATCTATATTTGAAATAAAGGTTGCCTGGTATTTTCTAACGAATGAATGTCTAGGCTTGGTTCAGTATAATAAGAATGACTATTTGAACTTAAATGAAGAGAATTAATTAAAAGCAGAAGCGTTACAAAAGGAAATGCTTTGTTTTCTCAAACAAGGTGTAAAGTTAGATTGATATTGATATAGATCTAATTAATGTAGGAATTTTTACTACTTTGCACGAGTTAGAACTAATCAAGAAATTAATTTCAAGTTGATTGGAAAGAAAAGACTGATTAGATGAAAAGTTTATAACACGTGAAAGAATATATTCCAACCTGAATAGCAGTTTCGCAATTATTGATTAAATTATGGGATTGCCACCAATAGAAAGTAAAACTTGAAGACAATTTTTTTTTTCGAATACCATACAGTAAAAAATTTAGTGTACAATTTTAACACTAGACCACTCTAAGATTCCAATACATTTAGAATAAACTGACTCTTAGAGTGGATTGTTATAAAACTTTTGTATAATTTGTTTTCTATTTAGATTGGAATTTTAGAAAATACTAAAACTTAATTGAAGTTAAATCGATAATCTACACGAAGATACAGATTATATATTTTACTCTAAAGGTATTGGACTTTTAGAGTGGTCTAGTGCACTCTAGTGTACAAATTTTTACTGTGCAATAGACCATAGCGTTAACTTCAATACCATGTTAATCACCAGTTATGTACCAGATCATGTTATAGCATTCATCAAACTAATGCCCTATTAATTTCAGAAACAAAATGATAATAATCAAATTAATACCTTTTAATGTTAGGTTTTAGATTTCTAGTAGAAATGTTCGACTTATTCGTATTAAATATAGAAATAGTACTTCAATAGGTAACAGCAGATGAATACCAAAAAACCTTTCGTTATCTAATTTTATAACAAGGTACTGTGTGCAGAAACAAGATAGGTTCTTACAATCTAGATCGCAACCTACAAATATCGACTTGGGTGATATTCAATCAATCAATGCCCAAACAACAATACTTGGGATACTTCATAACCACTAAAAACTTTCTTAACACTGTTTCCTAACCTACAGACTACACTACTCCCGACAACTCCATTGCCGTAGGCAGAAGCTGATCCGAATGATTGAGTGTAGGCTGTTAAACAGGACACTTTGTATGATTTGTTTTAAAACCAATTTCCCATACAATATAAGATAGTTGTATGACTAACTGTTCTATCGAATGAATTTCATCGCTCTACTTAGCTGCAGGAACTATCCAAACAACTTTTCAAACTTATGATATTTCAAACGCATGAGTTCACTCTAACAATAACTTATAACCTATTGCCTTAAATATTTAAAGTAGGCCGTATTTGATACTTATGTGTTTCTTCCCGTCTGTTAGACATGAATTGAGTTACGCTCAATTATCGCGCATTGTCTAAGACAGTGCTACCAGTAACTCACTGCTGGGAGCGAGGTTACTACCCCCTATCCTCTACTAGCTCTCCAGGTTAGTACCGGAGCGATAAACGTGCTCACCCATCGGCACCTTCTCCTAGAAGATGGTACCTCGTCCAGCTTCGAACTTTTCCCCAACTTCCAGAGTTGGGGACCACTACCCGATCGAATTCAACCTCAGTTGTGGCTGGACTTAGCTTTTAATGGTTTTGCCACCCCGATCCTTCAGATTATAGGCTTGGTGTGCCCTCGACAGCGCTTCGTTTTCAAGTCCACACTTATAGACCCCCGGTGTGTACCTTTTCAGGTGAAGTTGTCTTGGGAGTAAGAGGCTATGTACCCTTCTCGCTTCATTCCCCTTAAAGCACAGGTTCTAGAGTCTCTTCGGATCATAGGATCAGGACTAATCACAAGTCATAGAATGAGCCGAATGGCTTTCTGGACTCAGCACCTGGTGGCTTGTAGTTTCCCACTTGTCCAGATTTACCCTTCTGGATTTGGGATAAACTTCACTTCAATACTCCTCCTTAGGATTCAGTCAAGCAGGAGGTTCCTAACGGTGATCATAGATGACCTTGTCCCAGGTAAGTATCGAATCCACCCACACCGGTACTCATGTTAGCAGAGCTTCCTCCGCAACGTTTATGAGTATTTGTCGAGAACACTTACGTGTATCTCTACAACACATTTGATCCTGGAAAGCCTAGGCAGGGAACCTAGAAGCTTATTGTACTGAATAGCCGTTGCCCAGACAAGCCTGGGATAGGAAATATTGGACCAGTTCTATGGGCAGGCGCCGTGTGGTCTGCTCCGCCCACCCAGAATATAAGATAGTCTAGTAGTAATAAATAATTAAATATATTTAGAATCTTTCTGATGATCAGAATCGATTAGAACTTTCATAACTAGATGGACAATTTATTCGGCACGAAATATTTTTCAAACTATTAGGAAAAGGGTATGGACAATATATGACATACAATTATCAACTTTTACATTTAGAACTTATTAGATTTGGTGCACCGATTATTTTAAGTGGGGACTACAGAAATCCCACGACCAAAATGCAGAAAGACGCTATGACGCAAAATGACGCTAAAGAATTGTAAGAAAGGTGAGTGTAGAATAGAAGATTTGCAGAACACATTATTTTGGAGTATCCACATTATATTTCTAATAGAGTTTCTGTTTTAATTTGTTTATCAACAATGATGCTCCAAACTGTTTCTTGGAATCTGGTTTGGCCGTGGGAGCCTTTACAAATAACTACTAGTACATTATTCTAGATAAGAATAATAAAGTTTATTTGTTGAGCATTTTTAATTCAGCTACGGGTGTAAAAACGAATTCTGGTAATGCAGTAGGCGATTGTATTATAATTTGTAATTGCATTGTTTGTCGATTGATTCGTTCGCGTCCTTTGTCTCTGAAATGGCTCGTTATGTTCAATGTCAGGGAGAAAAATCTTATCTTCAATTATTTCGAAACACCTTGACATGTCTACTACAGATACCAACCAGTGTAAAAAATAAACTTTAGTTTAACAAAAATTATCAAGAGGGCATCAGGAGTAATTGTATATCAACAGTAGCTCTTCCTCGCCTTCCCCCATATGACGATTTTAAAATGAACACGATTTCTTTATGCAGACAACTAAACATTTGAGAAAATATTTTGCCTACCGAATGCAATCAAAACTGAAATTTTAAGAACAAATTTTTACAATACAATCATTGTAACCTACTGTTTTCCCACAACAATTAAACAAACAAAAAGTCCCCACACTTTGACTTCAATTATAACTTAAGTACTAAAATTCCTTCAACCACGTAGCACATAAATCAATGATAGTTACATTAATAGATATTCCGGTAGAGACGTCTTAATGATTCAAATTATGCTCAGTTGTCGTGAATGTTAATCTCAATGGCTTACTAATTAGGAATTCAACACAGTAGCAATTAAAAGATAAAAGGGTACCACTCAAATTGTTTGATGTTATTATTAATAACAAAAATTGAGAAAATATTTCCTATAAATTTACGTTAAATTCAAAGTGACTATTTGTTCTTTTGTTTCTAAGTTTTATTTTGTGACTGGAACACCAATAATTTGTCGTATGAAAGTATAGCACCGAGTAGTAGTTTTAAACTTTGTATATTAAATTTCAGCAAATCGTTTAGAGAAATACAAACATAGTTACTTATACTTAAAAACCTACACGCATTATAAACTTCTACATTACAAATTAATCCGGGGTCCCATTCTAAATGTATTTTAATTTAAACTGCTTAATTAAAAACCAATATAAATTTTCGTTATCAAAAATGAAATTTGAACAAGAATAGTTACAAGTAACTTGCAGAAAAAATGTATGACAGTAATCCTTTTATACTAGTACTCCTTGTAATTCATTATTCCACCTTAATAAAGCCTTATCTCACCAAAATTAACCTAATGATCTCAAATACCGAACAGTCACTATCGTGCTATACAAATAACGTGGAGGGAACTAAATTCAGTAACCTGATACTTACTGAATTAGGAACTCTTTACCCAAAAGCTACATCTTAGAATGTTGCAATAATTTCCATTATTAAATTTGATTTTATTATTACTAATTTGTTTTAAAACTTGAAATGATGATCTGCTGTTTAAAGTGATTTAATATGCACTTTTATTTACCATCCTTTGAATAAGATGATGAACGTTAGCTCGTTATTAAAACGCGTAACTTTCACACGTAGGTACTAACAGTCTCTAATAATAATAATTTAGATAATTTCCAATAAAGAACAGTCGCTTTAGACAGAACTAGCCTGATTAAGACAAATTTTTCAGTTCCTTGAAGGTTGTATGATTTTTTCCTTTTGTTAAATTTAAATCCTATAAAAAGGGAAACCATTATTATACAGAATACGTTCAAAAAATTGGTCTCTTTCTGGATCCACGATATGAAGCTTCTAAAAAAAAACCTTCACAACGAATTAAACTATTAGAGTAGTATTTGTATTTTCAAAACGTAGCTCAAATTCGCTGCAAAAGCTAAACAACGCGAGGCACTTTGAAAGTGTAAACCCTGAAATCAGTTTTTTCTAAGTTTTAACAGGGGCTGTATAAATTTAACCAATCAAACTTAAATATGACACCTGCATTACCAATAATAAAATCAAACGAATTTCGCTCTTTTATTTTATTAAAACGTATACATCCATACAGAACTCCAACAGGATTCCATACATCCAAACGGGTTTGAATAACACTTTATAAATTAGTAATTTGTTGTCCAAGGAGAGCTAGGAGTTTCTGCCGAGGAGCCAGTAATGCATTCCGAGTTTCCAATTTAGTTGCTTGCGTTTTCTCCAGATATGACTTAGCCAGGTAAGCCTCTAATCCAAGTGCATGCCCAAGAATTTAACTTCTTCACTTTGAGGTTTACTCTACCATTTAGTGTAACTGGCGGGCATATGCCCTGAGCTTTTGTGAATGTAGTATGTGTGGACATATTATCATTTATTTTTATCCGCCACTTCTTAAACCAGGCCTCTAGTGAGTGAAGACCAGTTTGTAGTTTTTCTGATACTGATTCAGGGTGTTCACGAGTGACTAATACAGCGGTGTCGTCTGAGAACCGTAGTAGGCAGATCAGCTGTAAAAAGGAGGTAAAGCACTGGCCCCACTGTTTCAACTTGTATAAAAGACCCTTGTTCCAGACCTTATCAAAAGCCTGGCTTACATCGATAAACGCAGCTGTACAATATTTTTTCCCTTCAAATGCCCTATTTGCAAGAACCACAACACGATGTACCTGCTCTATTGTTGAATGATGTTTCCTAAACCCAAACTGGTAGTCTAGTATTAGTATAGGCACAACTTTTCTTAATAGTAATTTTTCGAAAAACTTCAAGATGACTGGTAGTAAGCTAATAGGTCTATACGAGCTAGCTTCAGTGTTGGGTTTGCCAGGTTTCTGTATCAGTATGATCTTCGCTGCTTTCCATTGGGCAGGGACGTAATTAGGTCTTATTACTGCGTTAAAAATAAACGTGATCATTTTGATTCCTTTTTTTGATAGTTCCTTCAGAATACACCCAATTACTAAATCGTGGCCGGGTGCTTTTTTATTGTGTAAAGTTTTGATCATAGCTAGTAGGGAAAGCTGTAGGGGTGCATCAAGGTAACGGTCAATTTCTTCTTTATCTGCATCTTGATCGCTTGGTAGTGACTGAAAAACACTTTCAAGGTGACGTGCAAATACTTCAGGTTTTTCTGCATCTGTTTTGGCCCATGTACCATCTTGGTTCCCGATTAGTAGTATTGGTTTTATAGGTTGCTTGGTCGCTTTCCACAGCGAGTAATTACTACTTTCTGTTGCTGTTGAGCCTTCTAGGTAATCTTTAAACGTTTCATCTTTATAGTTTTTTAATACCTTCTTTAATTCTCTAGCTGCTTAGTTGTATCTTCTCTTTTCGGCCGGGTATCGTCTATTTTGCCATTCTCTTCTTAATCTTCGCTTCTCGGAAATTTTATTTGGAATTTCAATGGGATAATCTCGAGTTTTAGAAAAGCTTTTTATTGGTGGAATTGCTTTCCAGACCGCTTTCTGGATCAGGCAGGTTAGGTTTTCAACAGCTGCTTCGATGTCTTTATCTGTTTTAAGCGGAACATTTAAAGAAAGATTTTCATCAAGGTGATCTCTAAAAAAGTCCCAATCGGTCTGTTTATTATGCAATTTTGAAGCTTTATTTTTGACTATGATGTTTGTACTTAAGGTAAATGTGACAGAGGAGTGATCTGGAAATAGGTCAAAGTTATCTTCAACAAGCAATGTGGACATAGCCAATACCTTTGGTGATAAAGAAATTTAGTAAATCTGGAGTTTTTGTTCTATCCGTGGGCCAATACGTTGGTCCTCAGTAGCCGTAATGAGCTCGTTACATACAAAAGACACAAAAATAAATGGTAGAAGATCGTCAGTGGTAGAAAAAGCTTACTTGCCAAAAGCTTTTGCAGCTAATGCATGGGAAGAATGTGTGCCGACAAATAATTATAATTTTTATATAATGGACTTGGATGGAGGAATTGCCAATCTTTACCTAAAAATTAAATTATTGGCCATGTGTATAAAAAACGAATTGGACATTTCTTAAGATTTCAAGTTAAACTTAGTTTTCTTAAAAACTACTACTGGGGAGTTTCAATATCGTTCTTCTGTAAAAGTATACCACTCTCTAACACCCACCCTATAACTGGGAAATTATATTTGAAGAGGTACTATAAATCAGTTAACTTTAAGAGCGAAGTGGTCGCATTTTACTGTAACAGGTTTATTATAAAATATGTCACTATACTTAAATGAACAAAGCTCTGCATATATTAGATTATTTATTGCATGTTCCCAATTACGATAGTCCCAGGATCACCATAACGTCAAGATATATTTAAGGCTTCCAGGTCGACTCAGTCTGTGAAAATGAGTACCTGGGATAATTTCCTGGGGTAATAATAGACGTTCGGTGCGTAAAACTTGTCTGGTCTAAGCAATAGCAGCAAACCCTGCTATGGGCTTCATGGCCTCTAAGGGGGACTATTATTATTATTATTATACACTTAATTATCAAAAATTTAACTAATGACAAAAATAAGTTTAAAAACATGCGATGTGTTTTTGTCGGTTAAAGGCAAAAATGAAGGAGTTCTATAGGATAGATTATTCAAATAAATAGTGTAAATAGGTAGTGATAGTTTTTCATCTATTGATTACATTCGTTAATAAATTAGCTAAGCTATTTTAATACCTTTATGTTCCTTTTTAATCAACCTTGCTAAGAATAAAGCTGTATTTTCAATCATATTTGGACTATGTGCATCGATAGTGCGATTGGTATATAAATTATTATGTCAATCATCTAATGATATTAATAGAAAATATGTACTCAAACAATCTATGCATACATGCTATATGCTCTATATCCTTTCAGCAAACAAAATAAAAGTCTTTATTGATAACTTTGTAGTAGGTTTTTGATTGTGTTAGATTTTATGGACTGCTTGATATATGCAGGTATGTGTATATATATATATATTTCCGGGGACATCTCATCAACAATATTCTATTGACAGAATTGATGGATGATTGTGTAAGCTATTAGAATGGCTTTTTAATTTTGTGGTCGTACTTTGTTATGAATAGTGACATAATTATATTTCGATATTATACATTAAATAATAGTATATTATATACCAAGGTTGTGAAGAGTTTTTTCTAGAGCCGAGCATTATTAGATCCCGAGATGCGCAGCATCGAGGGATATAAGATGAGAGGCTCTAGAAAACACTTCACAACCGTGGTGTATATATTATTTTTTTCACTACTAGTACTTTTATTCCTTTTATTCTTCTCACATAAAAAACGTACTATCGCGATCACGGATTTTTTCCTGGATGCCAGTGTATAATGGGATGAATTTTTGCCCCGTGTTACACTAAAATCTGGATTATTGACTAGTAGTCAATAATAAAAAATTATTTACCACTAGGCAAGAAGGCTAACTTCACAAGGTGACAACAGACTAGATAATAGTATGTTTTAAAGCTAGTAGTGAAAAAACAATTTTTTACCTATCTATTACAAAATTGATGATTATTTAATGGCACAGCTTTCAATGTGCCACCCTTATTAATAATAACAGTAATTATTAGGTAGGTTGTTTACAATTAAATAGTTGCACAAATTGAACTCCATAACTCTATAATGTATTATTCCCATTGAAATTAACTGGCCACACAAACATTGCTTTAGTTGACACAGGCAATAGTGTACTGTGATGTACTTTGATACCTACTACATACGTAATTGATTACTAATGGACCGTTGCATTGGTGGTAATTCCGCTGCCTACGAAACGTAACCCAATATTCCCCGATATGCTTTCGTTAAATTAATGCTTATGTGACGTTTAATGAATTATAACAATTAGAAGCGAACGTTGTTAACACCTTTCGGATAATGGAATTCCGGTTTAACAGTTCTAACTGATTTAATTTATTGTTTTGTAGTGCATACATATGCAACACCTACTATATTACAATATCAAAGATTTAATTAGGTTTACAAATAACTTTTTTAGTTTTCTCATCAAACGGTTAATTATCGTGGAAACACTAATTAATAATCTAGGTAAATAAATAATAAGATGTTGCTTGATACTAATGTGGACTGGTTTCACTAAAAAATAAGATATCTTAACTACTTAAGAATTTAGTAATTTTTGTGAGCAAGGTTGTCAACTTGAATGTATGACACGCTGAAAAATGTATGTGAAATTAATCTTGTCTCTAAATTCTATAATATTATCAAATATATTACAGCTCTTTTAAAAAGACTGATATCAAGATTTGATTTTCTTGTCAATTTTTCATCTGGACATGTTCTGGTGACAGTATAGCTAATGTCTTCTTAATTTCTATTAAGCTGAATAAATGAAAATATCTTCTATGTAGTAATGTAAGTTGTTAGCTTTAATTGGTACTTTATCATGGGAATTCATATTATTAAGATATTCATTTCACTTATCTATTTAGACTATGGCTGATTATTAATTGCAATTAATCAATGATTTTACTGACAAAAATGAAAATATTGTCGTGTTACGTTTTCAAAACAATCTATGCAACTAACTAAATAATTAATTCATTATTTATTTATGACTAAACGGACCCGTGTTAATCGGTGAATATGTCAATCTGAACAGTAAATGCGTGAACAAGTGAGGACGTAACTTTGATACCATTTTCTGAATATTTTCTAATTTTATGATCATATTGGGGTAAATACTTTTTTTGTGATTCAAGAAATATTCACGTAAAAACCAAAAAATGTTCAAATTTTTATCAGCAAGTCTAAATTTTACTCTGATGCACAGAAAGCCGGCACTAGAGAATACACGTTCAAAGACGATACTTGTAGGGAGGCACTGTGCAGTGTGCGTTAATGAACTGAAAACTTATTGTAAAAATTTACCCTAATTCATTGCTTTGTTCAGTATTAATTATGGATAAAGGCTCTGAAGACGAATCACTAAATCCTTCAAGTATTTCTATTTCAGTATCATCAGGATACACTGCCGACCAAAAGTTTAAGACCAACAAATTTTTTTTAATGGTTTTCAAAGGTTTTAGTAGTGTACATATTGAGATGATATAGTATCATCCATTGAAAATTTTACCTTTAATAAAACATTAAAATATTTAAAGGCTACGATAGGCTCCGAAAACAAAAAAAAATAATCATATCATGCATTAAATGAATGATAAACATGCTAGGATACTAGGTTTATTTAATCTAAAGGCTACATGCTAGGTTACAGATAGATTTATCAATTTTAAATAGAATTTATAGATCGAAGATTATCATGCAGTCATAACCTCAATTTTTACAAAAAGTTTTTGAATTTATAAAAAGGATTATAAGTCAATTATGTTGTTTTATAGTAGTTTTATAGTAGAACATGTTGTATGTAACCCGGGTTACATGTCAGGATAGTTTTTACACTTTTATAGAAGGTTTTATCTTCTTATTAGATTTGACGTTTGTCGTTGTGTAACGCAAAACAAGTTTTCTTTCCCAAGTAAGGCTAAGACAGTTTCGGGTACATATTTCACTGGAAATATCACATCAGTAATTTGATATTTAAAATGTTGCAATTTACTTACGGATTCCTGGATTTGGAATAATTGAGTTTAATGTAAATCGAGATATCAGCTGCGCTGATATTTTTTGGGTTTGTCAAACTTTGAGTTTATTTTAATATTTTGCACAATTGTTTGGATGCAAGCACCTTGAGTACTGTACTCTGGACAAGATTAGTTCATGTTTCAATTCATTTATGTTGTTACTTTGTTTATATTTGCTGATGCATCGGTTAATGTCTAAAACGGAAGGTCATATTTTTAAGTTTTTCTTTATTATTTTGTTAGGATTTATGTAAACTCCATATGTTTGGGTTACTTTGTGCAATTATGTAAATATTTGAGGTACAGGGATAGCTGGAGAGTGACGAGTTTTCAATGTAATTAGTTTTTAATGAGATCGGAGACAGCTGATCTTTTTATTGATTTTCTTTGTTATTGTTCAATTTAGACCACAAGTGTGTCATGTCAATTTATTCGTCTCTTTGCCAGTTACTTTTCCATCTTTAGAATTAAGATTAACGTTAATTTTGAACGCGTTTATTTTTTGTGACATCATGACAGGTTGTCACGTTCAAGTGTTTTGAAAAATTTCGTTGTGCCGTCAAATGTTTTGCGTAAACATTTAAAAGGACCTCAAAAAAACAACAATTTTAGCCGATCAAAAGCTCTGGTTGACACCACGCTCGGTTCGTATCCAAAATACTAAAATAAAAGTTGGGTTATGAAGTTTCAACCCATATGTTTTGTTTCGTAAGCAAACGTCAATATCATATGGAATTGGATGCTTACCTGTTATATAAGAAGGATGTGTAGATCCAACATTAACAACGGGTTGAATTTTGTTGTACAGCAATTGGCCAAACCATTTAGTAAACAACCATAGATTTAAACTACACATCTGTATTTTTGTGTGAAGAGAACATGAGTTCTAAAAGAACACATAGTGTTCTCTTAAGTCTTTCCAAATTATAAATGAGTCCTTGATTCTAAGTAATTCCTACAAATTAATGTATATCTGCATTTTTTTCTATATTTAATTTCTAATTTAATATTTCAAAGTTTTTCAATGATTCCCACTGTTCTGAAAGGGGGTGGACGGGAGACCACACGACGTTCACCCCTAGAACTGGCTGTCTTCTACCCTATCCTGCTGACGGGCAACGGATGAAGCTGTCAGAATAAAGTGTGTGGTAGAGAAATTCGTGAGAATTCGCGACGGTAACTCATACCGCTCAGGGGGAGCCCTGGTAGATGAGACCGGTGTGGGCGGATTCGAATCTCGCCTAAGGGACAAGGTCATTTATGGTCACCAAAGGAACCCGCTGTTTGACTGAGGTCATTTATGGTCACCAAGGAACCCGCTGCATGACCGAGGTTATGTATGGTCACCAAAGGAACCCGCTGTTTGACCGAGGTCATTTATGGTCACCAAAGGAACCCGCTGTTTGACTGAATCTCTAGTGCGGTGACTAGAAGTGAGGTTTATCCCGCTTTTGGGCATATGGGAAACTGCAAGCCGCCAGGTAAATGTGCTTAGGAGCTCTCCTGGCCACCCTATGATCTGGACTGCAGCCGGGTACGGTGAACGGGAGAAGCTCTGAAAGCCATTACACTTAAGGATAGTTGAAGCGAATACATAGCCTCTCACTATTAAGACAACTTCACCAATTTCGGGTACGCACCGGGAGTCTATAACGTGTAGACTTAAAAGAAGCTCTGTCGAGGGCCTACCAAGCCTAAAATTGGTAGATCGGGGTGGCAAAACCGCTTAAAAACCAAGTCCTGCCACATTTGAGGTTGGATTCGATCGGGCAGTGGTCCCACTTGATAACAGCGTCAAGTTGGGGAATAGTCCTATTGCTGGACGAGGTACTTCACCCCGTATGAAAGAGGACGGAAGGGTGCCGGCGGATGAGCAGCGTGTTAAGTAAACTGCTCGGTCACTATGCGCGACTTAGCTAGTAGAGGGTGGATAGGCAACCTCGCTCCTACCAGTGAGTCAATCTGGTAGCAATTGCTGTACTGCCGGTTATGCAACTTGCGCGCTGATTGGGCGTATCCCAATCACTTCCTTATGGAAGGAACGTGGGGGTAAGTTCACACAGGTACCCCACGTAAAACAAACTTGACTATTCTATGTTCTGAAAAGTTCTAAATATTGCTTCTATCGTCCATTAAGTCATGGTGGGGTTTAAAAACCGTTTATTACTTTATTTGATATAGCTCCAGATACAAAAGTGACCATGTCTTCAATCCACCTCCTTCTATTCAGCACTATTGAATTTCATAACTAAAAACTCACGAACAATGTTGCAGTAGCGCGAACGATTTGTTTATGATTTATTAAAATGTGATACTTTTTCCTTCCTACATCTTTTTTGCTTCCAACATATTAAGATAGTTATGTGATGTCACAATAGGTTCTTCAAAGACAAACGGAACTATCACTCTATCATGTTTGAGGCTCTCACGTTCGTGTTCAATAAAGGCATGCAGATGTTCATGGGCTCATCTTGAAGTTATGTTAATAAACATAACTAGACATAGCCTCATCACTGAACACTATCTTGTTTAGAATCCTTACCCACAGCAAAAGCATGTCTTGGATATAACAACTGAGGTTTGTAAACTTTAAGGTCTAGTACTGGTGCACAGGTACGCATCGATGTCCATAAACTATATAGTTTCAACTGACTCGTATCGAACAGCTGGACTGCCGGTACGTTTTGGGTCGAACAAGGTGCCAGTTTCCTCAAGTTGGTGATCCCAACAGTGAATATTATTTTCATGTGGTAGTTCCTGGTAGCTAACACGAGTCAAGTTCAGCTAACCAAAGAACGCAGTAAACCTTCCTCTGAACTATTCATATCTTGACTGAGTGGTGTGATACTGAGCTCGCATCTGAAGTCTATTCCACAATTCAGAACTTCTAAAGTTGCTCTTCAATGCAGTGTCGGTATCATGGCTTCACTATGCTTTGTCGAAATGTCTCAGGAGTTTCAAACCGCATCATGACTTTACGGCCACATTGTGTATAACGTGTACTGTCAACTTGATAATTTAACAGCTGTTGTTTGAAGAATTCCTGAAAAGCGACCAAATTACGTAACAAAGTTTTGTGGAAATGGTACATTTTACAAACATTATGGTGATGATCATTTATGCGTTATGATTATATCTTTTAGATGGGGCTATTAAAAAAGAACTCAGAAAAAGTTCTTTTGGTTTCACCGCTGAGGCCGAAGACTGTCCCAATGATTGTGTGTAAGCTGTCCCTGATCTCGTTAATTGGTTCTAGCTCAGTTATTATGCATTTTAGACCTGTGGTATACTGTTTTGATTCGGAATTACACTTGCTATGGATTTTCATGAATTATTGATTTAGTAAACTAGAGGTCAAAATAAACAAAGTTCTTCTAGTTTTGTTACTCAATGATTATGTTTGTGGGCACACCTTTTTATTGGTTATTCCTTATTTGGTTATGTTTCTACTCAAGCTTCATCATTAGTAAATTTGGCTTTATCACTGTTTTCCAGAAACTTTTGATAAGATAACCATATTATCTCTTCAACTGAACTTAAGTTATCTTCTGGGAGTAACATTTTTTTCATGCTAGAAGTTTTGTGAATTTCTCTCTTTTAGAGTTTTTCGTGAATAAAATCAAATAATTCTTGGTGATTAGTTAGTTTTACGAAGGTGATAGTGTGACAGGAACGCCACTTGTTGGCCTTTAATCGCTACCAAGGTACACTTCTAAACTAATTTATTCACTATGGTTATCTCTCACAATACCTTGTTTTGTGGAAATGCGTTTCAATTAAGCAAGAGGCAATAATCTTCCCTCTAAGGCTCTATTTTCTTAAGCCGATGAAATCAACTTATTCCGGTGGGCAGTAGTTGCTTAGCTAGTAAATTGATATAGAATTCCTTTCTAGGCTTCTTTTTTCAGCTTTAGTTTTACGCTACGTTTTTAGCTTACTGGAAAGATACTTTCCCGAACATTGGATTTTGTTATCCACCACCTTTGAAGCCGCAACTAAAAAAAGTTAAGTATATCATCAAATCCAAGATACATACAACAAGAAGACAACAAAATACACAACAAACACACAGAATTTCCGATTATCTAATAACTGTAAAAACGATAGATTTTTTTAGATTATGTAATAAAGATAAACTTATTTTTGTTTTGATAATATTGATGCGCAGTTGCCAATTGTAATGTAATTACCTTTTCTGCAGAGATCGTAAGTAATATACATTTCTGTTAAACTTATTAATTAGTTTAATTCCTTGTTTATGTTTATTGTATGTAGTATTTTAAGAATTATATAAAAGTCATTGATATCGATTAATTAGTCATATTGTTATTTGAGCATTTATTTAACTTAGTTTTTTGTGTAATCTATTAATAATTTTTTTAATCTTGATTATTTGATATTCATATTAATTTGTTACTCGTAATGATTTGTGTTTTCTTGAATAAATCTCTTTCGGTTGTTTTTTGTATCCTGTGTCTTTTATTTCTTTATTGCTTGTGCTAAGTGCAAACAGCGGTGGTTATCTTAAAACAGACGTTCTGTCAGACCCAAACATAATAAAAATATTAAAATAGCGTTATTAAAATTTATTACACAAAATATTAACCTTAAACTGACTGAATCACCGCGAGCTAGCCGCTTAGGAAGTTCCCGCTATAAATGATGGAGTGTAGACTGTTAAACAGGACACTCTGTGTACTGTATGTAGTTTACCAGGATATAATAAGTCAATATCTAAACTGATGGCAGTTTAAATGAAGGTCCAGAAATTTTGTATTTTGTGCAAAATGTTGTGTGTATGCAAAATGACCTGGTTTATGAACTATTTGATTTTCAAATTAAGTTTAAATAACGTTAAATTAATTTAAGTAAAGTTTTAATCAATTATTTAATTAGTCTATACCTACCACGTACTAAAAAGAGAGCTTCCTCCAGAAATATAAATAAACGAACAAAAATCTACTCTAAACACAACGTAAATAAGATCTAACAACACGCAGTAGTATCATTTAATCCAAACAACTTAAATATACATAAAGGGCCTTTTCGACCGCAAAAATATTCGTACAAGGTTTACCCTAGTCATTTAAAAGTTTCAGAAAATTGTTTGCCTGGTGCTTGCACTTTTGTTTGAACCATATTCCATTCTATAATTCAAATGGGTAGGTATACTTTTAAATTGTTTAGATAAATATCAATTATGATATATAGGTATACATAACAAGAAAACAGACAATCTGTATAGCTGTATAACTAATTAGAAAACAGTTTGGAAATACATTAATAAGCAGAGAGAACTAAAAAAAGACGATTATTGCTGTTGACGCAACGTGAGCATAAACCGTATAGCCTATAGAGTCAACCACTTATATATTAAATTTATGAGTCATCGTCATACTCATTTTTAACAGGCGCGACTGGTTGGTTGGTTGGCTTGTTAGTTACGTACCCTTTATAAAAAAACAGCCTCTAAAAGCCAAACTTCCTGCTAATTTATGAATTCCATATTATCTATGTATATTACATTGAGGTAGTGATTTATTTTTCATTTTTATCGTGTGCAGATTGTCTTGCTTTGTGTGTTGTAAAACTACAAACGCTCTTTAACATAAACACTAAAAGTGAAAAATACTAGCAAGGTTGGTTTTCATACATATGGCTTGTTTATATTGAATTCCAGGTTCCATATAAAGAACGAAGTTATGCAGTAACATAGGTCATTTCGCATAGATGTCTTCAAACTAACAGTGAATCTGCAAGGCTTACTTGAAATAAAATGGCTGTTCATGGCGGATTTGATTCATTTTTTGTGCCATAAATGAATGTAAATTCTGCTTAGGTGCATGGGCCTTCGTTTTTCGAAAACAATTTTTATCTAGTAATAGTGCTGTTTAGGTTAGTGGAGTAGACCACACGGCGTTCACGCATAACACTAGCTGGACTCTACCCAATTCCAGGTATCTGGGTAAAGGGCGATAAAGCCAGAATTAACTGCGGTAGAGAAGCACGTAAGCACTCTCGACGGGAACTCATTGACGTTGAGGAGGAAGCTCTTCTAACATGAGGACCGGTGTGGGTGGATTGGATTCTTGCCTGAGGATGAACTCAGTTATGGTGCGCCCCTGGTCACCCGCTATTTGACCAAGCTCGATAGAGGGGAATTCGAGTGAGGTTTACCCAGGACGGGGGGGAGGGCAATCTCAGACCGATGGAAACTGCACGCCACCAGCCAGAAAGATTCAGAAACGAGAGTATGAGGATCACGCTATGCTGTGCAGTTCCAGCAAGTGATCTGAAGAAACCGTCTTGAACCGCTGGACTTAAGGGGTATTGATGCGAATACATAGTCTCTCAATGCTCAAGACAACTTCACCTCCAAAAGGTACACACCGAGGCGCGGGGTTCTGCCTAGGTGGAACTAAACGAAGCGCTGACGAGGGTACACCAGGTCTATAACTGGTAGACCGGGGTGGCATAACCGTCCAAGCCTGCCACATTGAGCTTGGTTCCGGTCAGGCTGTGGTCCCCGAAACTAGCCTGGAGAGCTAGTAGAGGTCTAGATAGGTATACCTTGCACCCACCAGCGTGTACTGGTAGCTTCTACAATAGCATTAGTGCGCTGATTGAGCGTATCTCAATTAGCGTCTCCAAAATGGGGACCGTGGTGATTAAATTATTAGATGCGCCACGTTAAAATAACTCTGCCAGCGTCTGGTTGACTCTAGGGCACAGTGCAGTAATGATGCTGTATATGACAAATATATTCTACCGTTAGCTGCCTTAGTTCGATGGATTGCCCTGCTGGTCTTCATTTTGCGGGCGTGGGTTCGAATCTTTTAAATTTAATTAACAATTTATAAAATATATAATAATTTTGTTCTACACCTAGACTTCAATTTAATTATTACACACATAATAGAGATTTCATTATCATGTTCAAAATAAAATGAATTTTCATAGTTTAAGGAATTGCTGGTCAACGAGACACAGAATAAGAGCTGTTGACCAATGAAAGTCGAGGAAGTCGTTATTTAATGTTTGCCTAGGAACTCGTATAAGTCACGAAGCTCGCTGCACTTGTGTTATAAACGTCATACTCGTGTATTAGAAACTGCCATTAAGTGCTCGTTGGATAATAATATCGTAGACAAGAGCGAAATCCATCGATTCACGGAGGCTGCTCGATAACAGTAGAATAGCTTTCTCATACTATAAAGCGCTATGACTAGGTGGTCCAAAAAAGTTTTTAGAAACGAAGGCTCATACACTCAAGCGCCTGCATATGCACCTATGACGGCAAAAAATAAATCCAACCCGACATGAACAGTTAAATTTTCTTTCAAGCAAGCTTTGCCTACTCCTTGTAAGCTGCACAATTTTGAGTGGTCCGAGAGCATGAGACAAAACCTTATGTATGCTTAAAATCATTAACCACTAGTCTGATTTTACAGACATGAGTTGTATGTATGTTTTAAAAAGGTCGTATAATCTGTGGAAGGTTTTTCCGAGGGGTTTTGTCCCCCCCTTAGCACATTGTTGTTGAGGTTGTCCCCTTGGGTAAAGTGTATGAATGTTGGGAAACTACATTAAAAAATTAGCAAATAACTGGAACAACAATTAATGGGAATTAGTTTCCAGTAATTATTCGAACTATTAATATTATTTGGCGAAACACAAAATCGTAAGTGACAGTCTTTAAGTTTTTTCGACCTTGATTGTATAAATACATTTAAGTGAATTGATTTGCAATAATTAGATAATCAAATTAATTAATTTCAAACTGAAATTAAATTTTGTCGTAACTGTAATTATATTTAAAGTAAAATAATTTGCAACATTTAAACAACATCCAGTATTCTTTGTAATACGTAGAATTCTATACAGTTCAAAAACGGCTAAGAATTTAATATTAGTAATAGTATATTAATGTATATACCCAGGGACTAAAGTGCATTGTTTAATCCCGAATATGAGTTAATAGACACATAAGGGATTAAAAGGTACTTTAGTCCAGTAGTGTATACGCTATTTTTTGCACGCTCTAAAGGACTTAATGGCAAAAGTTCAAAATTTCGAAAATTTTTTCCGAAAATTTCGTTACATGTCATTCTGACAATTGAACTCTGCAAACGCCAAAATCACATAGTTTCAGGATAATGAATCCTAACATGTACCGGGATTACTTTTTTTTGTTGTTTACTTATTGTTGTCATGGAAACACTTTACCCCCTCAGGGAGTAAAAGTGCTACTTTACTCCCATTTTTGGAAGACTAAAGTATGTATATGTATATGTACTCGTATATAGGACGTGTAAAAAATAAGTTTAATCAAAATCCCACCAGCACAAGCCGTCTGAAATGAATTAAATGTAGACCAGAAAAACTGATATAGCACTTGTGACAAAAGTTATTCTGTCCGAAAAAGTCCAAACGATCGAAAACATACTGGCCCGATTCGAAAATATTATACAAGCCCGAGGCACATTAATAGTGACACAAGCTGACGACAATCAGCTTGGTGGTTTTGACAATTAAACCAAAGGCATCCAATACAATTTCTGAATTTTACTTTCGGTACTAGTTATCTCGTGGCTAAATATTCTGACAGCCTGTTAATATCTTTATCTCAAATAATAAATTATGAACGTAATAATTTTACAGAAGTTGACAATGCATGGGCCAGTTAGACTCACCAGAGATTCGGACATAGTCGCACAAAACTATAAGATCAACTTTCAACTCAAGTTGTAGAGTCCCTGTAAGCTATTGACATAGCAAGTGAGCAGAATGACTTCTAAAATATGTCAGAATTTAGTGGTCAATTACAAAATTGAGTGCTCGGCGTTTTTTTAAAAACAATTTGCTAGCTTAAATTAATTTTAGCAGAGCATTTTTTTAATCATAAATTAATGTAAAAAATGTATAAACTCGAAAATAATTTAGTACTACTAAATTCGCGTAATAAAACAATTTTTTGTGTTTATTTATTTATTTAACTTTTTTTTTCTTTAATAATATACTGCTTTTTAAGTGCTATCTTAGTGCCCAAATAAAGAATTGGGTGCTTAACGTTTAAAAAACATTTTGCTAGCCTTAAGTAAATTAAACAGCTTTGAATAAGCAGAGCATATATATTTTTTAATGTAAATAAATGCTAAAAAATGGATAAAAGTTAGTGTTGTATGATTTACGTAATAAAACAATTTTTTGTTTAATTTTTATTAATAATATATTACAATTAATACAAACAATCAATTTGATTTTTCAATATACAGAAAACCCACAAGCACAGACGTCACTATTCCTAACGATTCATATCATCATAAAATGCATAAACTAGCGGCTTATAGATCTTTAGTACACCGAGCTTTAACTACTCCAATGAAACGATCACATTTTGATAAAGAAATTTCAATCATCAAACAATTAGCACATGCAAACCATTATAACCATAACATGCTTGAAACTTTAATTCAACAAAAAGATTATAGGTTAGCTATAAAAAGAATATTTCCAATTGACACTCAAATACAAGACACAAACTACATATCAATACCATACTTTGGCAAGATATCAAAACAAATTGCAACTATAATAAGAAAAACCACCAGTTACAAAATAACCTATAAAACTAACACCAACACCTTTTCATTTTTATTCAATGCTAAAGACAAAACACAAGATATCATGAAATCCGGCATTTACCGTTTGAATTGTTCTTTTTGTAACTTTTTTCAAATAACATTTTTTTACATGCTGATTTGTAACACTTATTTTGTTTTTTTTTGTTTATAATTATATCTATTAATCTATTAGTTCTCCATTTTGCTTTTGTTTATATTTGTTTAAATTTTAACAACTAAAATAGTTGTTAAATTCTATATTTGTTTCAAGATGGTTTTTAATAATCTTAGTAATATTTTTTTGTGGGTATTTTGTTCGAAACCACAAAAAAAATATTTTTAAAATATTTCTCAGGTTCAACAATTAACATCTCAAAAATATTTTAATATAAATGAAATAATTTAAAAATATTTGGTGCTATTAAGGTAACACTTTTTTATTTGAATTATTAACATCATATACATTCAATTGACTCCTCACTCATCTCTCATAGTCAAATCGCTCATCCAACATAGACTTCTCCATACTCTTTTTAGAATAATTGTTTTATTTTTTTTTGTAATTATTAAACTATATTACGAATAATTATTAGGCACATAACGAAAAACGATTCAAAACAATTCCACAAGATTAACAGGGTTTCAAACATTCCCGCGAATGAAGCCGAATTACCAGAGTTGCGAAAAGTAGGATTTTTAACGTTAAGCACCCAATTTTTAATTTGGGCACTAAGGTAGCCCTTAAAAAGCACTATATTATTGAAGAAAAAAGTTCAATAAATAGATAAACAAAACAATTGTAATAAGTGAATTTAGTAGCACCTAAATTAGCACTAAATTATTTTCGAGTTTAAAAACTGTCTGCATTAATTTACATAAAAAAATATATATAATCTATAACTTTACTTTCAGCTAGCAAAATACTGTTTTTTATGAAATAAATAAATAAACACAAAAAAATTGTTTAAACTTACCATAGCATGAAGTGAAGGTTACTTAATATTACAGCTAATACAGCTTTGGCTTACCTGCAAACAAAGTAAAATATTAACAAACAATTGAATACCGGTATTTATTGATAAATAATGCATAATATCAAATATATTGTTTTTTATTAAGTCCTTATTCATTCTTAAATCCAAATTCAGGAAGTTTTTCAATTTTATTACACCTACGACCTGAAAGCAATTTGCTCTAAAGAAAAAAGAATCCCTTTTTAGAATTTATTTTTAGAGTTTTTAGTTAAAAGCATAAGTCGCTTTGGGCGTTTTAACATCATTTAACGTAAGTATAAAAGTTTTTTAATTTACAGTTGCAAATTTTGCTAGACCAATCATTAGGACTTTTGTGTTTATATTATTACGGACATTGTGAATGATTCGTATATAACAGAGAGGTAGTCAATCAAGACGTGATGCCACTTTGTGCTTTTATATATATATATAGTGTTTCCGAGTCTCTCGACATTTTTTCTATTCCTGGAATTCAGGACTATTTTTTTAAGTCCCGGGAATCCCGGATAGTAATTTCACGTAAGTACCTAACACAAACATTCAAATATTCGTTATTAAAATCGCTTTAACTAATCCTCTAATAATTTTCTCCCAAAACTTCCCAAAATATCTATATTTAATGAAAAGCACAGCAGTACATAAATAAATTCTCCTATTATAAAATTATTTTGTCGCTCTCTCTCTTTTATAGCAAAACCTTTCCTGTTAAGTCATTAACAGCTTTTACAAAACATGTTTCCTGAATATGAATATAAATATTATTAGAAATAGTTCTAATTGATATTTCATTTTTTGCGGCCTGTCGAGATATAATTTCACTCAAATTGCTATCTTTTGCAAAATCTTCAATTGATTGTTCATTTTTATTTATTCTTTTTCAAGATGCAAGGTACGATACCTACCAATGTTTCTTTTAAAATGCGATCCATTCGTGCATTCTAAATGCTGCATGAACACCCTAGTATTCGAACCCTCGCACTAGATTTGTTTTCGGCAATAATTACATTAGGCCGTTTCTACATTTTAATATATTTTTAAATGATTTCAACAAATAAACACAATTGGTTTTGAACTTACCGATAAGTAAAGTCATATAAAACAAAATTCAGAAATGTAGTAAAAAGACGCTATAAACAATTATAAAAGCACACTATTGTCTTTATAAAAACTATCAAAATCTTGGAATCCTTTACCTATTGAAAACGACTGTTAACGTAATCAAGACGAGGGCTGTGCAATTATGAAAATCAATAATCGCAACTCGATTAAATAAATAATCGATTAAATCGATCAATCGATTATTAAAAAAAATCGGAGGCTCGATTAATCGATTAATCAATTATTACGCACAGCCCTACTTACAGGGCAACACTATTATCAATTTTCTTAAACGAATAAAAAAAAACATGTACAATTTTCAAACCGGTAAATTGAAATTAGTATTACTGGATATTTTAAGGACCCCTATAAGTTTTAAAGATGCATTAATCAATTAATTGGACCTTTAATTATCGTTTAAAAATAATAATCGATTATTCGTTTGATCCATTAATCTACTGATTAATATCAAAATCTTCTTGAAATCCTTTTACCTATTAAAAACGACTGGTTGTTTTCGATGGTGATCAACTGACTGGTGATCAAGACGAGGGCTGTGCGATTATGGAAATCAATAATCAAAACTCGATTAAAAAATAATCGATTAATCTCGAAGGGAAGGTCACTTCATAAATAGGTGTACAAATTCAAAAAAGTATTTACGTAAATATAAATAAATACATAAATATACAATTACTTTTACATATAAGCAATTAGATTTAAATATTACTAAATACAAATAAATACATTTAAATGAATTTAACTAGATTTAAATACTTTTAAATGTATTCGAATAGATTTAAATAGAACACCTTCAAATATTTAAAAAAAATAAGGTTTATCTACGACCACCATAGAAAGTTATACACTCCGCACAATCTAGTAACCGTGAAAACGATCAATTGCATCTCCAAACTGAACGGTAATGACCGTGAGAAATGATTTTTTACGATCAGTAGTTCTATTAAAACGCCATTGATATCAGCCATCATATTATAATATTATTAATTATTTAAAATATAAAATGTTATAAATTTTAGATAAAGGTTAGTTTATTTTGTTTAATTAATGTTTTACATTAAATTATATTTGGGATGCAAATACAGCTAGAAATAAATATCGGTTCGGCGGGGAATCTCACCCTGTACCGAATGCGTACTAAGCCAGACCGCATACTGTTCACCTACCTAGCCGCGTTAAAATAATTTAGTTATTTTACTATATAAAGTTACTATCAAATTCTTGTTGAATTAACGTAAAATTCATTAATTTTATTATATAATTATATAATTGTTAATATCTATTAATAATATTCATTATTGCTAAATTACAGTAAAAACATTTATAATTTGCAACATCTCATTCATATAATTCACAAGTGCAAGTGCGATGGTTACACTTAAAACTCCATCCTTTCCTTGTTATTCCACCTACAAGCACGCTAGGATATGTTTACGTTTTGCAGAAAAGGGATACGATAAAAGATAGCGCTATGCAGATGTAGGTGACAGAAAAAAGATGGCACGGCACGTCTTGGTTAACTATTATATTGGTTATAGCCCTATTTTGTTTTATTTTTAAAACCATAGTATTAAAGGTTTGCTTTGAAAAATAACAATGGCAATTGAATTGTGATTGTTTATAAAAAATTACTTTTGAAGGTTTTGAGCACACACGTATAATTTTTTAGCTTTACTAGACTGAAATTAAATTATCTTTAAAAATTGAATATTTGCTTGTTTTTAAAATTTTAGGTTTATTATGAGTAAATCCGATGATGGGGAAATGGAAGCTGAAAAAATATAAATGCGAGTATAAATTCTAGGTTAAATATTTATCTAAGCTTTTAGTGTTTTATTACTTTTTTTATAGTCGTAGATAAAGTATAGTGCGTAACACGTGCAAAAACGCCAATTTCACACTAGTGAGAAATTGGCACTTTGCTGCACTCGTAACACAATATACTATTAATACATTTAAATAACATCGAATACATAGTTGTAAATAAATAGATTTATTTAAATACTTCTGAATACATTTAAATATATTTAAATACATAGCTGTGTATTTATTTGTATTTATAAATAAGTGTACAAGTTTCCTTGAGTGACCTTCTCCTCGATTAGTGCGTTGATCGATTAATCGATTCACCGATTAATCGATTATTTAAATAACAATCAATTATTTAAAAACTAATCGATTAAATCCATTGATCGATTACTTGATTATTTAAAAAAATCTGACGCCCGATTAATAAATTATTATGCACAGCCCTACTTAAAGGGCATCACTATTATCAATTTTTTTTAATTAATTACAAAAAATACATATACAATTTTCGATTTGATAAATTGAAATTTACTATTACTGGATATTTTAAGGGCTCCTTTAGGTTTTAAAGATCGATTAATCAATTAATCGGGTCTTTGATTATTGTTTAAAAATAATAATCGATTAATCGATTGAGCAATTTATTAATTGATCGATTAATCAATTTATCGATTATATAAAAAATAATCGGAGGCCCGATTAATGGATTATTATGTACAGTCCTAATCAAGACCATATTGCAATATGAATTTTTAAGTAAAAACATTCTGTTAAGATATTTAGGAAGACTACTAAAGCTTTATAGTACACATAGAAGACGCCGACTAGGATACTTTACGATGGCTGCGTTTAATAGTGCCATCGTTTTATTTAAATATTAGTACCTGATTATAAATAGAAAATTCCAGATTGAAACCATTTAGGAATATAATTGAATGAAAGTACAAGTTTACTTAATTAATCACCTGGCCAGGTATTATATCTAACGGTAATCTCTTACGGAAACTAATTCCTTTCCCTTTATTGATTGTTTATGGACAGGTTGTACATAATTTGTATGTGTTTGAAATGGCTGTTTGCTGCTTTTTTTCAAAAAGCCACCTATGTAAAGAGACACTCTTTGTTCAGAACTACATTTTTTAACAATAGTTTACTCAAAAAATTGCAATAAATAAATAAAATTTAATTCTAAAAAATACCTTCCTTTGAACTTCCTACAACTTGTACTTCAAACTTCCTCAGGTTTACCGCTTGGCATAATGACTTTGGCTGAGGACCGGTAAAGTTAGCCTACTGGACTTGTATTTAAAAAAATAAACAACCATTTTCCGCGATTCGGGTTTTTTGACGCACGCATGGAATGATTCTGTTCAAACTTTCTCTAATAAAGATATAATTTTAAAAATTTCTTGATAGTATTCAATTAAAAAAATACCCATGGGAAAATCTTCCAGTCGCACTAAATAAATGAATTACAATAAATAAAACCCTTTTCAATGCTGCTTTAACTATGTTAGACTAAATGCATAGACTTCCGTTTCCGGAGTGTAACTAAAGGGAAGTACGTAGAATGGATGTAAATGGTAGTGAAACTATAGAAAAAGCAGAAAGGGCCACTTTTAAACGGAAACAATTAATCAGACTTTTAATATAATAAGGAACAATTAAGTAAAATACTAATTATTGGCTATAATGTTTAAGTGGTATTGATTTCTAGTTTTAATCGGGAAAAAATTCAGATTTTATGAGTTCTTATCATAAGAAAGTAATAAAAAAGCTTTATGATAGTAATGCGAGATTTAAATCTCCCTCCATGTAACAACTATGTACTGTTTTCATTTACAAACTACTTTATAACCGCGGGATATTTGCATGGATTATTTCAAAAGATCAAAAGATGGAATACCTAATACCACAAACATCCTTACTCCTTTTCAAAGGTAAACTTGCTAACGATAATCCTTAGAATCTAATTTATGTTTAACTTTAGAACCTTTTACTTTAATCAAATAAATTCTCAGAAAAATCTTACCGGCATGTGAAGAGGAAGCCACCAACATGGTGTCCTTAAGATATTGCTGTAATCCTTGATAAATAATCCTAATCATGTATATAGTAAGAAGTTTAAAACTCTTGAATACACTTTAAAACGTAAACAAAATTACAAAATAAAACGATAATAAACAAACACCCACTCACACACAAGAAACACACACACCGCAAACTGTCAAAATACCGGCTGCGGCGTATTTAATCAATTTTGCGTGAAAACACACATTTCAGGTTAACTCTAAACGCTATCAAAAATATACACATAAAATATCTACTTTTATCAACGGACACGGTAAAAGTTAATCGGTAAACAGACCAAAACGTCAAAAACCCATTGAACGATTTCGTACTGCGCAAAACGCGACAAGAACACGCGTAAAGATCGTACACTATTTCGCATTATCAGAACGTATCCACACGTTTATAAACATTCCGTAATGTTATGAAACGCATACCAGCGGCGTATCGCAAACATTTAAAACACACATGGCATGTCATTACTCATATTACAATATATCGGCACTGAAATGTCGTAACGCGGGCTGACTCTAGAATACTTCATGTAGACTGAATGGAGACTCCTCGAATGCACCCGAACATCTGCGGGACCAGATGTCGAAACAGGATACATATTACACGAAAGGCGTTGATCCTGCGGTGCTCTTTTATTCCTTGGCGCATGTCACCGCAGTTACGCAGTTAAAGATATTTCAGTAATTCACCAATGGGGTAGTTTATTTGCCAGAGATAATTTCAACTTTATATGTTATTGTTTATGGATATTTAACGAGAATTAATGAAAACAGGCCCTTTCCATTACTTCTGCATTTTATTCTCTATTAAAAGTTTATTTCCCACTTTTGAGCCAAAGCAGTGCATTAACTTTAACTTATTATAATTCAACAACAAAATACATTTAAAAACGCCATTTCCTATAGAAACAAACAGGAAAAGTAACTTAACCTCAAAGACAACTTTAATGAGTAAATATTTACGACAATTTTATAAACTTCCTAATATAAAAAGGAATTTCTTGGAAGTAGGTAAGGTAAGCACAACGAAATGATATCAAGCAAAAATATAAAGTTATTAGAGCTGTTGAAACTAATGCAAAGCATACAGGGGTTTTCCGTATATTTCAGACCACCTACGCAATCTATATTAAGAGATAGAAATAACTTTTAATTATAAAAGTTGCAGGGTTTCTTTTACCACCGGTATTCGCCATCAAATAAAATAAATGATCATCACAAAGTTAGAAAAACTATTTTTTATTTTATTATATTTTTTAAATGAAACACCCTATATATTTTATTTAATTTTAACCCTCACCCTATGCTAATTTAAAAAATATATGTTGTATGTTTACTATAATTGTTTGTCCAATATATAACATATTACATTTTATATATTTTGAGGAATTATATAAAATCGGAGAAGAGTTAAAATGGAATATACCAGATTTACGTTTAAAAAGTTTTCATTTTTGCAATGCTCATTCGTTTTATCTGATGATACATTCCGGTAGATGATAAAACTTTTATAATTAAAAGTCTTTTTCTATCTATTAAAATAAATAACACCCCAAAATAATATTAAATTCCTACATTTTTGTAATAACAAACGCAAATTAATACAAGATATATACAAACACAAACTAAGTGCACTGTAGTGATTAGCATGCCTTGGATAAGATTTAGTATCCAAGATAAGAAGATAACGAGATAATTTTAATAACTTCTCATAATCAACACATTGATTTAACATCCACAAACCATAAAAAAAGTCTCTCATAAATACTTAAAACAGTTTTTTATTATTACAGTAAAGTAATACTATACATGTGTTGACCTACCAACATGATACAACTCGTAACGTCCTGCTGATAAATTTACCCATACTTCGAGGTGTCTTGAATTTGATCCATTTGCCTGGGTTCTATCCGTGAAATTCAAATCCTGTTCCCGGATCCATTACTGATATACAGGGTGCGGCATGGGAACCAAGTGGTTTTGGAAGGGGTATTACTCTCTCGTTATAGAAAGGAGGAGCGTGCGCTAGGTGGCGTTGCATTCCTTATCTCATAGCATTTCACTGTCAGTTACCATCATGGAGCCGTGGACGCTAGAACATCGGATATTTGCGTACGATTGTTTTGTGCAAAATAACGAGTCGGTGACCGCAGTTCAACGTGCGTTTCGTCGTAGATTCAATGTTCATCGAAATGACGCAACACCACCTACGTAACAAGGCCTACCAACCACATAGTGACGTCACGACAAAGAGGCAATCCACGAATCTTTTATTCCTCATTTTGCATTCAAATTTTAGCTAATACCACAGAATATATTATTATAAGAGGCGAAACTTCGCGCGGCGTATTTGATCTCACGTCATCAGTTTCAATGACCTTGGAACGCTTGGCCCTTTAACTCGGTTGTATAGAAGCGCGCGAAATTTAAATATCCACCTCGTCTCAACTCAACCAGCTAACGTCCAGGGTTGTTAATTTCGTATGTATACTACTTGGGCAGTCTATAAGGGATGATTTTAATAAAACTATACACCAATTGCTGTCTTTATTCAATTTAATTCAAATCTTTATTGCATATAAAGTTTTACAAACATAAAAAGCTTATTACAAGTGATTGGTAGATACATATATGGTATTCTCTCTCAACAATATAAAATATTTAATAATCAGCTAATGATAACATTTCGCATGAATTGCAGTTCATTATAGAACGATATTTAGTATGTATTTAGTATAGAAACTATAAATTACTTATTAAATGGTTTTTCACCAGTGTGAGTTAACATGTCTTTTAAACAGTAAACATTAGTAAAAATTTATAATCAAATAGATTACACTCAAATGGTTCTCACCAAAACATGTGTGTTTTAAGACTAACACTTTGAGTAACTTTTAAAAATATTTGTAGTCACACAAATTACATTCAAATGGTTTCTCGCCACTATGAGTTAACAGGTGTGTTTTAAAATTAGGTTACATCTATTTTTGAGGTTAAAGTATTAAAAAAATAATCTTAAACTAATACGGTACTTAAATAACAAAATACTTCGTCTTTTGGAAATCGAAAGAAGTGAATGAATTTGTTATCCAAATAAAATGTATTCCTACAGTTCTTGTGAACACCCGCGGTGTTTCGTTTTTTTCCACTTAGTACGTTTTGGTTCAACTAAGAATGTTCAATTGTTTGTTTATTTAATTCGCACAATCACCAAAAAACACACTACACATTAACTGTTTGTCGCAATATGGGTACACTTTCACGGAACACATACAGAATAACGAATTGACTTGACATGTATAAAAGAATGAAAATAAGCATCCATCTTTGGCATTTCTGTGCTGCCGTCCAATGGCATCGCAACAAATTAAGAGCGAGCCGAAAGTAACCGAGAATCGGCGATGGGCCCTTTAAAGTGGTTTTGTTATTCTATCTCTCTCGGAATTGAGGTTTCTCTACCAACTTTCGCCTCTTATAATATCTTTGATATTGAACTCAAGCTGGCGGAAACATGTTTTTTCGTTTACGCTTAAAGTAAAAAAATTAAAATTATGGTAATAAATTAGCAATAAAATAGTCAAAAATTATGAAATCCTTTTTTTAATTCCGCCAATATGTACGCCAGCTTGATAGAGGTGTAATTTCTACTGTTAAGACGCCAGAGCACCATCAGTTTTATGTTTTATCAAACAGTTATTATACTCTTTAATAAAGCTTGTTGGCATACTTAGTATAGCTTACGAACCATGTAAAAAGCAAACCAAATAAAAACTAATAATTCACTACAGAATAATTCGATCGCATACAATTTACTCGGTGAATTTTATGAATCCATTCTTTGTGATTCCTCGTCTTTCGGAAACTTAAACAACATGTGCATTTTTTGTTCATCATTGTAATTACCGTTGCACCGGGTACACAATAACACAACACTTGTTTACCATTTTAACAAACTTTATTAGTCCTACATTATATTAATTATACAAGCTGATAATATGCAACACGTATAAAAATTACAATACAGTAGCCAACACAATTACACAAATTGACATAATACTACATTTATTTATTGGTACATACTATCATTTGTTTGTTATTTGTTTGCCTTTTGTAGGTGACGTCACTATGACGTTTACAATATATTGTGAGGCCTTAGTTATATAGGTGGTGTTGAATGACGCCGTTCCCTCGCGTGACAAAATCTTGCGTTGGGTTAATAATCTTTGAACTTACAGGCTCAATAATGAAAAAAAAACCGCCCGGTCTCCAACGTACTGCGCGTAATCCAGTGAACGTTGAAAGGGTTAGACAAGCGATATTGAGAAGCCCAAGTCGCTCTGCTCGCAAACATTCTGCTGCACTTCGAATCAGCGATCGTACTGTTAAACGGATTTTGCATACAGACTTACAATTTCACTCTTATAAGGTAGCGATTGTGCAGAAGCTAAATGTAACGGATAACCCTCAACGAGTGCATTTTGCGCAGGAAATGCTTGCACTTTATTAGCAAAATGAAAACATTTTAGTGGCAATGAGTGATGAGGCCCATTTCCACCTTAATGGGAACGTCAATAAACAAAATTGTCGGTATTACCAAAGAGTATATATTATAAGAGGCGAAAGTTGGTAGAGAAACCTCAATTCCGAGAGAGATAGAATACAACAACCGCTTTAAAGGGCCCGTCGCCGATTCTCGGTTACTTTCGGCTCGCTCTTAGTTTGTTGCGATGCCATTTGGACTGGAGCAAAGAAATGCCAAAGATGTCAATTCGTTATTTCGTATGTGTTCCGTGAAAGTGTACCCATATTGCGACAAACAGTTAATGTGTAGTGTGTTTTTTGGTGATTATGAGAGTTTAATAAACAAACAATTGAACATTTATAGTGAAGCAAAATATCAATGGAGAAAAACGTAAACACCGCGGGTGTTTGCAAGGACTGTAGGAATACATTTTATTTCGATGACGACATCCACTTCTTTCGTTTTCCGAAAGACGAAGTATTGTGTTATTTACGTACCGTATTATTTTAAGATTATTTTTTTAAATTCTTTAACCTCAAAAGTAGATGTCATCTAATCTTAAAACACACCTATTAACTCATTGTGGCGAGAAACCATTTGAATGTAATTTGTTTGACAATGTTTAGAATGTGTACAATGTTTTCAAAAGTTACTCAAAGTGTTAGTCTTAAAACATACATGTTTTGGTGAGAACCATTTGAGTGAAATCTATGTGATTATAAATGTTTACTGTTTAAAGGACATGTTAACTCACACTGGTGAAAAACCATTCAATAAGTAATTTATAGTTTGTATACTAAATACATACTAAATATCATTTTATAATGAACTGCAATTCATGCGAAATGTTATCATTAGTTGATTATTAAATATTTTATATTGTTGAGAGAGAATACCATATATGTATCTACCAATCACTTGTAATAAGCTTTTTATGTTTGTAAAACTTTATATGCAATAAAGATTTGAATTAAATTGAATAAAGACAACAATTGGTTTATAGTTTTATTAAAATCATCCCTCATATACTGCCCAACTAGTATACATACGAAATTAACAACCCTGGACGTTAGCTGGTTGAGTTGAGACGTGGTGGATATTTAAATTTCGCGCGCATCTATACAACCGAGTTAAAGGGCCAAGCGTTCCAAGGTCATTGAAACTGATGACGTGAAATCAAATACGCCGCGCGAAGTTTCGCCTCTTATAATAATATATTCTGTGGTATTACCGTACATTGATTGAGTTGAAAGAGGCGATCCGTCAGCAAATCACCCAAATCAATAGAGACCTGCTGGAAAGAGTGGAGACCAATTTTCGTCAACGCCTTCAACAATGCATCGACGCAAATTGTCATCATATGCCAGATTTAATTTTCCGAACGTGAATAATAATGAAATGCTATTGTACGTATAAAGATTTTTTTACCAATAAATTTCGTCTACAGCAAAATCTAAAAACTTTATAATTATTCCAAAACCACTTGGTTCCCGTGCCGCACCGTATAAGATAAGTAAAGCTACCTACGCCAAAATCGCTTTCAAATTAAATTTTAACCGGCTCCTTAAAATTTCAAAACAGCACACGGTTACACCACAAATTTGTCATTTATAGTAGATACGGTCATGTTCATCTAACATACACAATCATCATCCAAATACACCTCCGCATTGATTAAATAACACTACACAAATTCTCCACACTTCATTCAACATATATTCCCTCTGCAGCACAGGCAGGCCCAGCAAACAATCATTCTTTATCTGACTCAGATAAAGGCTCAACAAACAAACACATCAACCCTACAAAACAATAATTCAAATAAACCTCCTTGTTCATCCTTTCCTTCAGCCCAGTTCTTCAGCACTTGTCTGACTTACAACCGACATCATCTAACACTCATTCCTCCGCAACGGAGAAAAACTCATACTCGCCTGAAAACATTGTAATTTCTTCTACAACAGAAGATGTTAACACAACCCTCCTACAGAAGAAACCATATTCATCCTGATCGCACCTCAACAAACAATTAAGCTAATCTTCCATTAACTGTCCTACCCCGTCATACCTCCAAACACTGTCATTTCTTCTACAACAGAAGACGTTAACACGAACGCTAATTCTATGCCTGTCAATCACAATTCTAACCAATTTTTAAAATTGTCAGATCAGATCGCCGAGATAACTGCAGAGGGTACCATTCAGCTAGCGGGGAGCGCCTAGACCTGATGAATCCTTACGAGCTTGTGAGAAATACAATCAACTTGACACTGTTGCTGTAACGGCCAACATGAATGCCTTTCACTCAAAAGTTCAACTAATACAAGATAGCTGGCTGTACCATCCTTAACCAAAGATCCAAATTGAATCGCAAGAAAACTTACTACAGGATTCCTGTTTGAAGGAATCAACTAGCATAATTCCAGTGTATTTCATGATATATCTTAAGTCACGGGTGTATAAAGTATCTTATCACCTCAACGACATACCAATTTTCTCTCCCATCAAACCAGACCATCTACAACATTTGACAAATGTATTTAAATTTGTACCTTTTGTATTTGTACCTTTATCACTACAGTTCACTATCAAATTTCAGAAACCAATCTTTGAAGCCAAAGAGCTAACTTTTCTCGGCCACACATCAAACAGTGATGGGTTTAAGCCACAAATTTCAAAAGTAGAAGCTATAAATAACTTTCCAATTCCTAGAATTCAGAAAAAATTACGCCATTTCGTTGGCATGAAATCTTATGATTGTCTATCTAAACCTGATGCTGCCATGCTGCAATTACGCTCACACAAATTACTTATTACAAGAAAAGCTTTGCAATCCTACAAGAAACGAACAGTGAGTCGCAAAACTTATAGTTAATTACAAATCTTTTTTTATGAACTTCAATAAATAGTCGTACCAAAAATTCGTTACTTCATCGGAGAATAAAGCAGAGAAACTCAGATGCAGCTCATTACACATCCTTCTTATCTTTTGTAGTGCCTTTTATGTATAGAACCTTCTAAATCCCATTTTATGATCTGTTAGACATTCTTGTATTTACGATTTTCTTTTATGTTGCATATACCATGATCAAACAACCTACAAGCCCAACAGAAGCACCAGATGTTCCTTTTAGGTTAAGTTCTGTAATTTTTAGTTATTCAGTTATTTTGTAACGAGTCCTAAAATTAAGAATTCGCCGTTTTAATTTTAAGCTTTTTCAATTATCTCAATGCATTATTTAGGTTAAGTAAGTTTTTACGTATCTAACAAGTTCCTTTGCTTTTTTTTTGTTTATTGTTTCCAGCCTTATTTTGTGGAACTCCATAATCATGAAATAAATAAAGATTATTAAAAGTTTCACAGTTTTATTAAAATACAACCTGACAATATTGTTTCGACAGCTATGCTGTCATTATCAAAGGTAATATAATTATAAACAAACACGTCGCTAAGGTAGATACAAAATATGTAACTAGATAAAATAATAATAATAATCATAATTAAATATCTAATACTTCCAGTAACGGAGAATTACTGAGCTCAAGTTGTTCATTCATTAAAGGTACCCTGAGTTTGTGTTTGTATATTTCAAAGGCTTCTAAAATGTCTAATTTGCGTTTATTATTACAAAAATGTAGGAATTTAATATTATTTTGAGGAGTCATTGTGTGATTTTCTTCTAAAAGGTGTTTGGCGTAATTCGATTTTTCAGGATGTTTATTTTTGTAATGACGTACGTGTTCTTTATATCTTATGTCAAAATTTCGAAGTGTTTGTCTAATATATACCGAACTACAAAAAGAACAATTTAAACGGTAAATGCCCGATTTCATGATATCATGTGTTCTGTCTTTAGCATTAAATAAAAATGAAAAAGTGTTAGTGTTGGTTTTAAATGTTATTTTATAATTGTTGGTTTTTCTTAGTATATGTGCAATTTTTTCTGATATTTTGCCAAAATATGGTATAGATATGTAATTTGTGTCTTCTGTTTGATTGTCAATGGGATATATTCTTTTGATAGCTAACCTATAATCTTTTTGTTTAATTAAAGTGTCAATCATGTTCGGATTATAATGATTTGCATGTGCTACTTGTTTAATGGTTGATTTTATGTGTATTATGGTGACAAGATTCATTTGGTATTGTTATGTCTGTTTGTGTTGGTTTTCTGTATATGGAAAATTCAAATAGATTGTCTGCGTTAATCTTGATATTTAAGTCTAGAAAGTTTATAGCCCTGTTTTGTTCTGTTTCTAGTGTAAATTTTATATTAGGGTGGATACTGTTTATAAGAATTAAAAATTCATTGATAACCTCAAAAGAACTGTCAAAACAAGCTAAAATGTCATCAACATAACGAAACATTATTGAATTATTATTTAAATTAAAATTAAATTTAATTAAATGATTGACACTTTAATTAAACAAAAAGATTATAGGTTAGCTATCAAAAGAATATATCCCATTGACAATCAAACAGAAGACACAAATTACATATCTATACCATATTTTGGCAAAATAACAAAAAAATTGGACATATACTAAGAAAAACCAACAATTATAAAATAACATTTAAAACCAACACTAACACTTTTTCATTTTTATTTAATGCTAAAGACAGAACACATGATATCATGAAATCGGGCATTTACCGTTTAAATTGTTCTTTTTGTAGTTCGGTATATATTGGACAAACACTTCGAAATTTTGACATAAGATATAAAGAACACGTACGTCATTACAAAAATAAACATCCTGAAAAATCGAATTATGCCAAACACCTTTTAGAACAAAATCACACAATGACTCCTCAAAATAATATTAAATTCCTACATTTTTGTAATAACAAACGCAAATTAGACATTTTAGAAGCCTTTGAGATATACAAACACAAACTCAGGGTACCTTTAATGAATGAACAACTTGAGCTCAGTAATTCTCCGTTACTGGAAGTATTAGATGTTTAATTATGATTTTTATTATTAATTTTTATTATTATTATTATTTTATCTAGTTACCTATTTTGTATCTACCTTAGCGACGTGTTTGTTTATAATTATATTACCTTAGATAATGACAGCATAGCTGTCGAAACAATATTGTCAGGTTGTATTTTAATAAAACTGTGAAACTTTTAATAATCTTTATTTATTTCAAAAAAAAAGTTCCTTTGCAATTACAACTGTGCCTCATGCTTATAATCACCAGTTCTCATGTAGACTTGATGGAGACCTTTTCTGCTTGAATAGAAAAACACCCAACAATACAGGGGGGGGGGGTATAAATGCAGTGATTAGCATACCTTGGATAAGATTTAGTATCCAAGGCAACAGAAGTAAACAACGAGATAATTTTAATAACTTTTCATAATTAACACCCACAAATCATAAAAAAATAAAGCTCTCATAAATACTTAAAACAGTTTTTTTATTATTTGTAGTAAGATAATACTACACAGTACCTTTAATGAATGAACAGATTAAGCTCAGTAATTCTTCGTTATTGGAAGTGTTGGATATTTAACTTTTATTATTTTTATCTACTTATCTATTTTTTGTATTTATCTTAGCGACGTGTTTGCTTATAATTATATTACCTTTGATAATGAAAGCTTAGCTGTCGAAACAATTGTCAGGTAGATTATAATAAACCTGTTAAACTTTTATTAATCTGATTTATTTATGTCATAATTATGGAGTTTCGTCATAAAAGGCTAGAAACAATAAAACATCTTAAAATAAAGGCTGTAGTGGTGGTTCAAAATATACAAAAAATCCCTGTACATAAAGTAAGAAGAAATCATAATTTTTAAGTAGAATATAAACCAACAAAAGCCATAACACCTTGCTGGTATTAATAAGTTTTTAGGTAACAACAAATACAGAGGCATAAATTGCTTGCCAAAAGCATAAAGAGCAATTTTGACTTTGATATGGTGGTTTGAAATATTTTTCCTGTAGGTAATAATTTTTTAACAGGTTCACTGGAAGTTGTGATTTTATTTTTATAGTATGCATATCGGAACATTGCTTTGATAACGATAATACCTATCTAATTAATCTTCCTAATTATTCATTGACTATTAAATTTTGCAGATACACCTTATTCATGGAGGATCATTAATTTAGAGTTAATATAAATCAGTGTTATGTGGTAAAAATAAAAGTATTTGGTAAAGCTTTTTGTATGAGTTTATTGTTTTTGCGAAGCTTTAAGTTATTTAGAACAGCCTCTGGTGAAGCAATTATTAAAAGATATTTTTCTTACCTACAATCTAATATACAGGAATTTTCAATAAACTAGAATTTTTATAAACAGAAATGTGATGTTTCAACCGCCAAATCGATTGCTTCTAGCAATTCAAATATAGGTAATTAAAAATATTCCTTCTAAGATTATTCATCCGTATATAATATAACGAGCTTCTTCGGGGTATCTCTCCTACTTTGAAAATTGACCAACAGAAGGCGCAAATACGCGGTATAAATATTAGTGGTCTTTGTAACGGCGTTACAGCAGGCACCACTGCGCGGTGCAAAGTTTAAGTTAAAAACTACGTTCTACCGAGGAAAAACCTTATATAAAAGCTGCTATGAAAACAGCGTACTTACAATAGATTCAAGGTTCGTACTACGGATAGCTACATTATAAATACTCAAATTAACCTTTTAGTTTCAAGCTTAAATCTTAAAGCAAAGTATTGAATTTAAAAGTTGGTGAAAAAGGTGTTGCTAGGCCTTTCTCCGTTCATTAACGGAGTGTCTGATTAGTTAAGTGCATTTCTAGCGAGAAAAATTTTAAACCAGACTAGTGAATAAGGTCGGTTCTTCGAACCTTGACCAAGCAACTTCACAAAGCCAGAAACAAGAACTAGCAGTACTAAGAAATTTACCAAGTGAGAACAAGAACCTTCAGCCCAGCCCACCCACTGATCTCACAATACCAATACCAGTTAAACAGAAGACTGATATCACAACTACACTGTTGATTAAATGGAAAATGCTAGATGCTGCTGAAGTTTTTTTAATGTGGAGTGCAGAGGTGCAGCCGCATCTAGTATGTTTCGTTTAATGTGAGATCAGGGCTGAGAGTTCTTGTTCCTCACTTGGTGAATTTCCTTGTACAGCTGGTTCTTGTTCCTGGGTTGGTTCATTTGGCTGGTCTTGTTCCTGAATAGGTAAATTTGCTTGGTCAAGGTTCGAAAAACCGACCTGATTCGCGTTGTAATTTGTAATTGCAACTTAAGCGTTCATTTGTGGAGTGGGTGACCGACCGGTAAAGAGTTTAATTCTTACTCAGGCGGCCTGGGTTTGGCCCCTGTAACCGGCGAGAAGATTTTTCTCGTCGATAAAGCTTCAGTACACCTAGCCTTGCTATCAGATGGGCACGTTAGCAGTCGGTCTCGACAACCACATGAATATCTTTCTGCGGTTGTCGTTAAAAATAACACCGTCCTATACTACGCGCAAGTATGTATTTACTTCAGTGGTGGCAATATTAATTACAATTAACATTTGTACAATTTAGCACTTACTTAGATTTTCTCTATTTACAAATACAACTTAAACTTAAGTAATGTACCAACACCCTAGAAGATATTTTAGAGGCTTCTCTAATAATAATTTGAATAGTATAAAATGTTTTGTAGGGAGGATACATTTTTATGATATATTTATTTTGTAATAATGACGATGATTTAGACGAAATGTTTGATGAGTTTATTAACACTTTTATATGTGAGTTATTAATGGAATAGGTCCTTTAAAAGTACATAAAACTTTCTGTAACAAGTTGATTACAAGTGAAGCCAAACTTTGTGAAACTTCATAATCATGAAATAAACTAGACAAAATAATTAATAAAAGTTTCACAAGAGAATCTTAAGTATTTTATTTCATAACTGTTTTGGTTAATAACAATTGTCCTGCAAATAATCAATGGCAACAACAATATGAAATAAAAAAACAATGGCACAACAAATTAGTTGCAAATATAAAAAGAAGGACACTTCTAGCAATATGATAAATAATACGACCAACAAACAGAAGAAGTAAAGTCATATAAAGTAAATTAAACAAAGATAAGTTTCAGGGCGGCGTATTGTAGAAAGGGGAAACCGCTAAAAACAACAAGTAAGATAAAGAAAACATAATAATCTGTATTCAAAAGTCATTGAGTGATTCAATTAAACTATCTATATATATAAAACGGGAAAGATTGTCTGTCTGTCTGTCTGTATATATGTATGTATGTATGCGATTTTCTCCGCAACCACTGGACCGATTTGGATGAAATTGGTATCATTGGAAAGGTCTTGGCCCAGAATAGAAAATAAGACCAAATTGGACTCTGATCGGCCATCGTGGTCCGAAATAACAGCGAAAAACCCATATATGGAAGTTAAAAATGGGTACTGAGATTGATGTGACAAGAAAATATATATAGATATGTTGTCAATTGTCAAAGGTAATTTTTTAAATTTTTGAAAAGCGCAGCAAAGCGCGCCGGGTATTTGCTAGTTTAATATAAATGTTCATATGCATACAATTTAAGATTTCTATTCACAGGTATTTCATTAATAATTCAGTAAACAAATGTTATTTCTTTTTATACCATTCTTTTATTCCGTTAACAAATATTTCTATTTTGTATTAGTATTTTTTGTTCGGTTATAAATTAAACAACTGTAGCGATAACCGGGAATAAAGATACGATTTATTTCTTTATCTTACCTGTTACATTTAGTAGCACTTCCTTCTCTATACAATACTTGAACCAAACCACTCGAGGTAATTGTCAATACAGCATATAATTGTGCTTTTTTTGTTAAACAAGCAAGCGCTTTCTTAGCTTATGCTGGCTGGCTAAACCGTTAAAGATATATTTAAACAATTTATAAAATAACTCTTGAGCATAACAAGTTCTACAAGAAGCATATAATATGTATTTTTTAAAGATAAGTCCACGATAATCGTTTTTATGTTACAGTTTGCAGTAAACATTCGACGTTAAATTTATGAATATTTTTCATTTCAAATAGCATATTTCCTTTTTTAACGTCAGTAGTAAGCTGAAGTCTTGTTTTATTACCTAAAAACAAAAAACTATGAAAAACATTTATTACCACAAATAAAATCACTAAAAAGTGGAGTGTTCAAACACCCCATGATAGTATATATAACGTTACTTCAAAACACGTTAGTACTTGAGGGTTAAATTATTAAAAAAAAATTCAAACTTATTAACTCTAAACCACCCAGACAAAGTAAACATAATCGTAAAAAAAAATACAATAAACAAAGGCCATTAATGAAAGCTGAAATAATCAACAATAATGTAATGAAGGAGAAAACCCCTATGCATGGCGGCGAACAAGAGAAAAGGTTTACGTCGCATCTACAATGTTCGAGACTGGCGACAAAATGTATGACACATTGACAGCTGCTCAGGTAAACGAGGCGCGGTGTACTGAAAACTTCTAGCACGTTCCGCACTTCTGTATAGTGTATGTAAGCGCCCCGCGAGGTAAGTGGGCGGGGGGGGTCATTGGTCAACCAGTGAATTGATTACGCGCATCGTGAATTAGTAGAATATAAATGTGTATATAAAATAATACAAGATAAATGTTAAAAATAAATGTTGTAATTAAATAGTCTGTAAATAATCTAGTTTAGGTTTGTTAACAGTATATAATTATAGTGTTTGTAACTGGTGTTAGTGTAGATATTTTCCTTTGTTTATAGACGATTAAAACAGCACCTTTAGCATTATTTAAAAAGAACGTTACAATACATTACAACTTGCAAAGGAAAATCTTTAGGATTACTAGATCTGGTGCCGGTTTTTGGTTGCTGAAAATGGGATTCAACTTCACTTAAAAATTCCAACGATGTTTCATTCTAGTCTTTCTGAGTTTAAAAAAAGTTTTATTGCAAAGTAATTTTTCAAGAATTTATACAAATTTATATCAAGAACTTCAAATAACTCCATACTTGAGGTTTTATTCTATATGTAATTTTATTCCATCATGTCCATGAACAATTTTACAACTTCCCATTCAGCTTATGAAATATTTACAAAACACTGCTATCGATCGATATTTTAGAGCTGATTTATAGCAATTTCAAAATAAAACAGGTTTTATACGGCTTGACTTCGCTACGGGATTTTCTATTATTTATTTATAAAGCTTTCAACCGTAATGCATGACTTAATTAAATTAGAAATTCTGTTTTTGTTAATTATTTGTAGGTATATCGTCTTTTATTGGAATTTTTTCAAATTAGAATTATATTGAATCAATAGTCATTACGATCATAAACATTAAACTTTCGTCTTTATTTATTTGATAATATAGATACAAGCTTCAATTCTTTCTTGAATTGTATGTCAATAGAATTGTTTTTAGTATATTAAAGGATAGTATATGTTTGCCTAATGTTGCAAGGTTGCAGGTTGGGTTACATCATGGACCATAGAGAGTCGGGTATCAAACAGAAGCCAGTGACGAGATGATTAAAAAGGTATGTAAAGTAAACTCAACCTCTGTTATCCACCATCGATACAGAGCCCTCAAAAACTCACGACAGGTTTCGACCTGCTTTCTGTTTCTGAAATCTAACATGTCGCTGGTAGCTAACAGAAAACGAGTGTTATATGAATATTTTTGAAATCAGCTTGTCAATACCTTTGATTTGATACTCTACTTAGGTTGGTTTACGGCATAACCCAACCCTTGAATTTGGTGGCCTGTGGAGGCCAAATTATTTGATGGTCTGTCTTGACCCAAAACAAAAGCTGAAGCTAGGGACCTAATGAACACGTGTCTAGTTTCATAGAAATCTGTCCCGGTGCCTGACTTATAAGTGAACTCTGTTATATTTTGCTTCAAATGCCGTAATTTTGGTATTATTCGATTTCTCTTAATGAAAGAAGCAAGGCCTTTGATAGTCACCGATTGCAGCTTAATAGAGTAAATTTAACAAAAATGTGTACGAAGTACTTTATTATTTCCGTCTCTTTCTAGGGCAAAGCGTAGCCCAACTTTTAAGTGTAAAGTGTTGGTGTTTTCATTTCTGATGTTAGCTATGTACAGCTGATTTAAAATAAATCTAGGACAAGTCTTCAGAGTGATTTTTGTATTTTTAACGTGTGAACAGGCTTTAAATTATATTTTCATAGGTAACTACATAAAATTTACTAAATATCAAGGAAAACAAAAATCAACATTTACACTAAAGAGAGCTGACTGTCATAGATTTATTTGAAATCAGCTGTACATTGTACAGGGTGGCTCGTGAAGACGACCCTGTACCTTATCATGGAATCTGGAAGAGTAACAAAAATAAGTCAAATGCCAAAATTAGTTGGTATAAAACAAATTTTAATTTTATAATATTCTTGTATACAGGATGTATTATCGGTTTTATTACACATGCGAAGAGCATGTAAAAACACAATTTATCAGATATTGGCTACCCAGATTATTTTAGAGAAAGTCACTGTAGCAAAGTTGTAGATCTTATTGAGTACTGTACAAAACACCCCCCTTTAGCATACTGTGTTAAGTAGTTTCGAAGATACGAGTATAAGTGATTTTCTGATCAACTTTTTTTTATTGTCTTGCTATTGCTTTAAGATTATCAGTCTGATTATAAATGCCTCAACAACATAACTCTTTTTCATGTACACTGTACAGTTTAAAGAAACCCTGCAATAATAAAAAATATTAATAATAAAAACTAAAAAAATAAAGAATAACAAAATAGAGAGAGGAGCTAAAAACAGTCATAACTTTAAAACTGTTCGCGTTTGGAAAATCTATATGATCTTTCAAACGCGAACAGTTTGGTAGAGACCCAAAAGCTGTATCACATAAAATTTAAACATACAGTGTCGCATTTGAACAAATGAAATTTTCATGTTCAGAGATTTATATATCTTTGGTACAGTAGATTCAACACTAGATATCAACTATAATAATACTATAATAATATTATACCTAAAATAAAGTGTATTTAATCGAAAATCGTAAAAATATATAGAGTGTTCCATTTAAAGTAAATAAGTTGATAGAAGCCGTAGGAATATAACTCTCCCTAGATGTAGACACGGTGTCCCATTAAGTACAGTCAGACATTGCCAGTGGTTAGAGAATCATTATAGAAAGAAAATCCGTATATACCATTTTCCTCGTACTTCTATAATTTTGTAATTGTATCTACATGGCACATATTTTGAAGTTCAAGGAAAAAAAACAATACTGTATGGTTTCTAAAATGTGCACAGTAGCAGGGCAATAAAAGATAAATCAGCAACTCTACGTACTTTGTTATTATTATTTCAATAAACACAAACACAACTGCGCATTTTCTTTGTGGTATTATGTTCCAATTTTTTAGTTACATTTCTTGGAATTTAAAATTTGGTTTTTACGCCTTTATTATGTACAATCCATACAAATTTGTTAAACCATAAAAAATCATCTTTGCACTTTCGTAGTTAGTTAGAATTATTATTAATTAATAATAATTGAATAATATTTATTTCCACAAAGAACATACCTACAGCTATTAAGCGTTCCATAATATATCATAACATAGTAACTAGACCTACTAGATTTTCCTATATTACGGCAGAAGAATTGTGACTAATAATTGCAATAATAAGTTGCAAACCACTTACACTGCAGTTTTTAGTAATTTAAAACAGTAACAGTGCCTATTTTTTAGAATTTTTTATACCATGTAGTTATTTTCTATGTATACAAATTACAGTCCATCTGGGCCGTTCTATCAAAACAAAAAAATAATATAAAGGTTTTACTAAAGCAACTTTGTACTATTGTATTTAAAATTCCAATAAAAAATAACAATACCTATTGATGGGTAAAATAATAGATTAAATTATCTCAACATGTTTTTACTTAATTAACTATTTATTAACGAATACGTAACAAATCAAACCATAATGATAATTGAATAGGACAGTATTAGAATGATGCCATTTCTGCCCGCGTTCGCTACTAGAACACAGGAGAACTCCCCGGATTGTGCGATTTTGTTTTGACTACAACATCCAAAATGGAATGTGCGCCGTCTGCATCCTTGTTGTGCTCATTCAACAGATGTTACGTTTTGTACTGACGATGTCAATTTCTAGAGTTTGCATTTCAGTCCCGTCGGCAGGGAACCAAAAGTATCTGTTTTTGGTTATTTCGTGTTAACAGCAATTTTCTTGCACAAACCTATTCAGAATAGTGGGTAGAACTATATATGTAGTTGCGTACTAAATCGTAGTGACCGCAGAAAAGTTATTGACAATTTAAGACGCCATCAACCGTTTTCGATGAGTTTTTATTCCGTATCTCATCAGGATGATTTCCTACGAAAAAACGTTTAGTATATGATTTGTTTATAATAAAAATAGCTACAAGATGGTACCAGTTTGATTGTTATAACTGTAATATTGCAACTTAATTATTGCAGTTATAACAATCAGACTGGTGCCATTTTGTAGATATTTTTATTATAAACAAATCATAAACTGAACTTTTTTTCATAGGAAGTCATCCTGATGATCTACGGAAGAAAAACTCCTCAAGAACAGTTGATGGCGTCTTAAGTTGTTAATAACTTTTCTCCTATCACTACGATTTAGTACGCAACTACATATATTATTCTACACACTATTCTGAATAGGTTTGTGCACTAAAATAGCTGTTAACACGAAAATACACTCTTCGTATCTCTATTGACTGGACTATTTAATCCTATTAGACTTAACACTGACCTGCAACTATCATACGCACTTTTCTAAAAACATCGAAAAATGTTACTACGGTTTTATGTTTCTAACGACCTGAGGAGCTTATCTTTAAAGTTCGATCATTGGCTATTGAATAACCTTGTATAAGAATATTATAAAATTAAAATCTGTTTTACACCAATCAACTTTGGTAGGTAACTTATTTTCGCTACTCTTACAGTTTCCAAGATAAGTTACAGGGTCATCTTACGTGAGCCACCCTGAACAAGAAAGGATTCCCCTAATCCCCGAATCTCAAAAGCACAATCTTTCAGTTTACAGAGTATATTGAAAAAACCTCCATGTCATTTTTATTACAAAAGTCAAGCAAAAATAATATAACAATTAACTTTAACAATTTAATATGGCATAAACTTCAAAATTTACAACAGAAATTATGTAATATAAGAAGAAAGTATAGTTTCTGATATATTTGATTAAATGGCCATTTGGGAAAAAGTTACAAATCTTTTGGTTTAACTGATGTTACTGCTGCAATTGGTGACTATAAATCTTTTACGTTATCACTGATATCGTCATCACAACTGAGCTCAATCGATAAAAGAGTTTCGATTCTAAATCTATCTTTCTATAAAACGAAATCAAACACTTTTACAAATTTTAAGGTGCCGGAAGAAGCAGTGGATTCTGGGTTTCTGTCTAGGTCAAAACTATTTACATAGGACACAGTCTCCTTTATAAATTTGACAGTGAAACTTCCAAGATGCCATTTAGGTCATTTTAAAAGTTGTAGGGCTTAAAAGAGCGAAAAATGCCACTTTTGGGCATTTTCATTTTTCGAAGAGCATCTCGTCAGCAAGTTTTCAGATTCACTCTAACATGTTTTAGTGCTCCTAGTATCAGTTATAATTGGAATTAATATGACCAATGTTCAATAAAAGATATTATGCATTAGTAAAAGAACTGATACTTTCTCTTCAGTCCAAAAGTTATAAATATAAACATTTTTTACTACACATAGAAATTTCATATACGTATATTAATATTGGTTTCCAAGAAATAAATAAGTTCTCTTAAATAAAAACGTCACTTGAAAATGTGGTTTATATCTCATGCACTTTTCGATAACAAACGTTTTAATACCTAATAGAAATGTACCGCTTCACTGTAGAATATCTCATTTACCAACTGAATAAATCCCTTAAAGTTAAAGTCAAAGCTTCCGCATGGAAACATTGTTTATTATCGATTTTAGCGTCATCTATTTCTTTCCATTTAATAACGTTCTGGACACGAAAGGTAAACCAAACTGTGTAGGAAAATTGGTGAAAATATATCCGCATGCCTGTGGCTGCGTTTCTATAGATTTTCTCTTACTGCCACAACCATTCTTGTATATCATTATTGACAGCGGCTGCTTAGGCTTTGAGCGTTTTCATGAGAATTAAGTATTTTGTATTTTCAGAGGCGTTTTGTAAATTACCGTGGTATTTTGTATAGACATAAGATTTTGAAACTCGTTAAATAAGACTAACGCGGTGAAATGCTAGAAAGTCATCTTCTAATTACTCCTACTTACCTTTGAGATATAAGATGATAATAAGCTAAGATAATGAGCTGATATGACTCTTAAGTTTCAAGATTTTTCGAGATTAACTTTTCAATTGCTTGCCAATTTTTAAGGAGATTACAAGTAAGCAAATTCTAATTACTGAAAGTCACTGAAACCCATTGCAGATAAAGCTTGCGCATGAAACACGTCGAATCTACATGTGCGACGACATTTTAGTAGAAAAAAATAATAAATATACGTATTGAAACTCGTAAGTAAAATGAAATTTAGTGGAAGTAGATATTTAGTTATCCGAAGAGATAATGCATTCTGTTGTATAGCGTTCACTATAGCGTTCACTCTCTCTCTTTCTACCTTGTTCTGTCACCACACCTAAGTCTTGTATAAGCTGGATAGATATAAGTTGGTCATAACTCGAAGACGATATTTTATATATTAATAAACAAATAATTAAGGATTATACCAATTTTGGTGAATTAGTGGTTAGTATCTCATAATGCAAGGGTCGCAGCTTATATCCCTGGCCAAGCTGGTAATTTTTCGTAGAGAAAAGAAATTCTCGAATAAGGAAGTACAACTGCATTCCTGTGTCAATGCGATGTTTGACACATTAAAAATCCCTACTGGGGTAGAATTGCTTCAAATTCGAATAAGTTTTAGTAGACCATATGACCAAAGCAATCGATGTCATGAGGTACCAAATAATGTTTCAATATCCCAATTTCTCGTCCAAAAATAAACCAACAGATACATATATAAAGTTTCTGCAAGAGGATACTAAATAAGTTATTTTTTCTCATGTTATTCTAATTGAAGGACTCGGTCAGTTCTATTTTTTAGAATTCTACAGTTTGTTTTAAAAAAACGGTTAAAGTTGGCAGGTTTTTGTCTCGAAAAGGTACTATAACATCATTCGTATAACCAGATATTTCATTATAAGACTCGGAACTGTCTGTTTTTATACAAAAAGACGCGTAATACTTAAGTACATCTAAATCTAATCGAAAAGTTCTTTTCGCCAGAAAGTAGTACCGACAATTTTTACATCGAGCCCGTCAATGAAGTAAGAGTTGCAATACTTCAGTTCCCAGTTTATGTATACATATTTTCTTTCATATTCCAGATTTATTTCTTTAATGTAAAGAGGCTCTTTACAATAACATATTGTTTGAACTTATTTTATTCGATTACTCAGTTTTCAGAAAAAACTAGAGATTCTGTCCTCAAGTAGAAGATTTAGATATTAGGCTAAGAACAACCTCCACTACAGAGATGTTAGTAAAACTCTACACTACTCTATAAATTGTATTTATCAAAGGCAGTTTTCTTCAGTCCAATCTAGCTAGACCGTCTGCTTCTTCAGAATTAAATATTAAATGAAGAAGATTATTCTGCAAATATGATTAGTGGTAAAGTATAAATAAATAGTTTTAAAGTAATTTTTATTCATTGAAGATGAAGATGTTTTTTTTCGCATGCCTTGTCATTTGACTCCTTGATCTCCGACGATTGGTTCCGCTTAACCTCTGCTTTACCAATTGCAGTCGCCAGAATAAGATTTGCAATTTCCTTAATAATGGACGCATTTTCATTATTCGTGTTCTCTTGCATATTCCAAGTAGATTTCTTTATCATAAGTAGGCTCTTTGGAATTTAAGAACTTTATGCTTTGCTTTCTTTTTTATTTCAAACTGTTTTCACAAGAAGCTAGAAATTAAAACCGTCAACATGTAAAAGCTTCAGCAGACGCTAAGCTAAGAACAACTCCTTCACTATCTATTAAATGTCAGCAAAATCCCACACCCAGACCAGGATGTCACTATAAATTGTATTCAGCAAAGGCAATTTCTTCGACCACATCCTACAAGTCCAATGTAGACGGTCAGTTGGAGTGTATACCCGTTGATGACCTCTGCTCTACTATGATGTGGAATGTAATATTTTGTTGTCTAATGAGTTATACACGATAACAAAATTCTGACAATTACGGTTTGCAATAATTATTTATACTGTCAGTCAAGCAATATTATTGTGTTCCAGTAACGACATAGTTTAAGATTTATCAGAATTTAAAAACTATGAAGATATTTAATAACAATATTACATTTTAACACTAGATGTCAATTCTATAGTAACTAGAAGTAAAATCATTTCCATTTCATTAAAACTGATATTGTGCTATCGTTTTTCGGTTTCCCGAACCTAATTCTAGATATCTAATCAGATATCATGAGAATATGCTCCTGCAACACTCAACTATAACCAGAAATATCTGATTACTGAGAGCTGTCATACACTTTCTTCACTTGTGAAAATTGATGGCCCAGCAAATGAATTCTAGAATCATGGAAGACGGAATGAACAAAGCCTCAGAAGGGGGCGAAAGCACCTGATGCGAGAATAGAATCATAGTGGCCAAAAGTGTTAGCAACAAATCAACACGAGGTAGGGGACGACCTCAATTAAATTAATAGGACCATAAACACTCAGACACGATATAAATATGTGTGTATGGATATGTATTTGTGCTAGCTAGGCGCTCTTTCCTAAAATTCCTAATTCCCTTCTACGCAGGAATTTTACAAGATTGTATATACGAAGGTTCGCATCTTTTCTAAAACTGTTAAGTAATTATTTAATTTCTTTTCTTACCCTCGTTTGGCAATTTTCTATTAAATTAACCCTATTATTAAACAAAATCCTGATAATTCTGGTAATCTACAAGGTGAAAAGTGGATTAACCCTTGTCTCGACCCTGTAGCTTATGAATTACATTTACAATGGATTATTTATCTGATTAGACAACTTTCAACCATTCAACCGAATAATACAAAGCTAAATTACTAGATCGCATCTACGACGACGTGACGAAATTAAAATGTAAAATCGGAATATAGTCCAATAATTCGGAAAATCCAATAATTCCTCGCCGTTTCAGTTTCGTTTGTGCCAGATTAATAGAGTTTACCGTTGAAATCTACGTAGCATTAAAACTTTTAATTTTAATGTGCATCCATAAAAAGATAATTTTCTGCAATCGATCTTTTTTAAAACAAGGTTCTTATTAGGACAAGTGGTTGAAAAGAAAAGAAAGAAGACGAAAATTATAGGTTACTTGAGTCCAATTAGTCATTAAACACTCATGTGCTTAATGATTTGATGGTATCAAATGAAAAGTTGCGGTAGAAAATTAACTGTTGCCTCCTTATCGCATTTCCTTTTGTAATTCTTTAAAACAGAGCATTTGTGTAATGGTTCTCGTATTATGAAGAAGGAAATGAAAAAATTAGATAAATGACCCAGGTATCTTATTTTCTTGGTTTATTTCTTTTCATTTTATTTAGAAATATAGCTATTTAGAAAGTTCTCGTGCAGTTTGAAATGTTAGATAGAGATCTTAAGATAGTTAAAATTAGAGTATTCTTAAAATGTAACAGAAAGGAAATACAGGGTTATTTTTATATGGATCTTTGAAACTACGATAAGGATCTAAACATTGAGTTATACAAAGAAAGTAACAAAAAATTCTAGATAATATTTGAGACTTCAAGACCTCAGAATCCAGGATCTTACAACTTAAAAATCTTCAATAATCGAATATTAAAGTCAAACTTTTCAGAGATTCGAAGTTTATGAATTGAATTCCAAAGTTCTGAAGTAGAAACTTTTGCATTTTTATGGTTTCAGGGTGTTTAGTAGGTTAGTTTCTTAAACTTCAGATTTCTAGTTTTTAAGCTTAAAAGATGCAGAGTTTCATAATTTGTCTAAAATTATGAGTTAAGAATGTTGTAGAATTTGAATACTTATGACCTGATTTGAATTTTCAGAGATTACAGTTTTAAAACTTCAAACTTCTGGTATCTAAATTGTTAAAGTGTTTTTAAACTGTAAAAGTTTCCATATTTAAATATGTAAAAGGAACACTGCGAAGGTTTCAAAAAAATTTCAGAGTAGCAGAACTCGCTATTTGTAGTATTAAAGTACAAACTTAATGTGAATATCAAAATTTCAAAAATGTAGATATTCAGAGCTTGAAAATCTTGAAGTTGGGTTTCAAAGTGTCAAATTTCTGCCAAACAAATTCTGCTCAAATAGGTGCCAGTACCTTTTAAATGTTCGAAGTCTCAATCGCGGAGATTTTCAGAGCTTTCAAACATTTTTAGTTGTTAGTAATTTCTACAGTTCAAAAGTTTAGAAGAGCTTTGAATTAACAAACAATGTCAAAAAATAAGCTTTTTTAAGTTTACTGTCTACAGTCTTACTTTGTGAAACTCCATAATCATGAAATATAATATAAATATAAAGATTACTTAAAAGTTTCATAAATTATATTAAATTCTTAACCTGACAATTGTTTTAACATTAAAATGTCATTATCAAAGGCAGATAAACAAACACGTTGCTAAGGACAAATACATAAAATAGGCAACTAGATACAATACATACAAAAACTACATATCTAACACTAATAAAGGAGAATTACTAAGCTCAGTTTATTCATTTGTTAAAGGTACTGTGCGTTTATGTTTGTATATTTCCAAAGCTTCTAAAAAGTCTATTTTCTGTTTTTCTTTGCGAAAATGTAAGAATTTGATGTTATTTGGGGGTGTCATTGGGTAGTTCTGTTCCAAAAATTGTTCGGCCTAATTCGAATTTTCTGGATGTTTTTTGTGTTTTCTCTTTGACATTGAATAAACATGAAAAAGTGTTGCACTGAAAAAAATATGGTTGTTTAATTCACCGAAAAAAAGTTGTTGAGGAACAAATCGGTAAATTTAGTAAGTACGAGGGAGGTTTGATATGTCAGTGACTTTTTGAACAAAAGATATTTATTTCGGCAAATAAGCGTTTTATTTCTCAACATCCTTTTAGCTCGATTCATTTAGTCCAGCGTTTTCCAATTTTTGTTATTCCTTCCAAATAATAGGTTTTCTCAAGGCCCTCAAAATAGGCGTTTGTTTCAGTGATGACCTCTTCATTCGACCCAAATCTCTTACCGCCCAGTCATTTCTTCAGGTTTGGAAACAGGAAATAGTCAAAGGGGGCTAAATCTGGAGAATATGCTGGATGGGGTAGCAGTTTGTAGCCCAATTTATGGATTTTTGCCATGGTGACTACACACGTGTGCACCCGTGCATTGTCTTGATGGAACAGCACTTTTTCTTCGCCAAATGCGGTCGTTCTTGCTTCAAATCAATATCGAATCGGTCCAAAAGCTGTGAGTAATATTCGCTGGTGATTCGTTTTACCCTTTTCAAGGTAATCGATGTGGATGACCCCGCGTGCATCCCAAAAAACTGTGGCCATGACCTTGTTGGACGAAAGACCCACCTTGGCCTTTTTTGGTGCACGTTCACCCGGAAAAACCCACTGTCTTGATTGTTCCTTGGTCTCTGGTGTAGTGTGATGGATCCATGTTTCGTCTACGGTAACGAAACGCCGCAAAAACGTTCGGATTGCGGTTGAACATCGCCAAATACTCCTTTGAAGTGGTCAACCGGTTGCACTTGTGGTCAAGTGTGAGCAATCGCGGCACCCATCGCGCGGATAGCTTTTTCATATCCAAATATTCATGTAAAATGTGATGTACCCGCTCAGTTGAGATGCCTACAGCTTCAGCCACCGCCCGCACTTTCATTCTACGATCATCCAATATTATTCCATGGATTTTATCGACAATTTCTGGAATGACGACCTCTTGTGGGCGATCTGAACGTTCGGCGTCACTTGTGCTGGTACGACCACAACGGAACTCAGTAAACCATTGAAATTGATGGTGCAGAGTCCCCATAGTATTTATCAAGCCTTTCCGTGGTTTCGGCGATGGGTTTTTTTAAGCAAAAAATAATGCTTAATCAGCACACGAAAATCACTTTTTTTCCATTTTTGTTAAAATTCACGAGGTTGTTTGCTTTCAATCGCTGTCAAACACAGACTAAATGGCGCAGCCTTCTCAAAATTTTACAGTAGTCTATTCATAGATGGCAGTTGACGGGAGCAGCGTTTAGAGTCACTGCATCTAGTTACCTAGGCCAGCTGGTCGACCAGAGTACCGCAAATCGTCGCCATATTGGGGCAAATAAAGCACGAAATTGTTCATTATTTGTTCTGTATTGAATTTAATCAAATGCACATTTACTTTAAAAGGTTTTTCTTATTCTGAAAGATCAAACCTCTAATATGTCAAACACGTAAAACGTGGTTTTAATTTGTCCATTATTAAAAATCACCCTTCTCTGTCCCAATATGGCGGCGGTTTGCGTTACTCTGATCGACCAACTAGCCTAGGTGACTAGATTCAGTGACTCTAGCAGCGTTGCATTTAAAGTTACTGCGCGGGAAATTCAAAAAGTCACTGACTTATTAAAACCGCCCTCGTATAAACATGATCTCGGTTGAAGCAAACCGCTCACTTACTGTTAGAACAATGGCAGGAAATTCGTTGCAGTACAAAATAAGAACAACCAAATTATTTAGTTAATCTAAACGTTCAATAGGTTCCTTAATCGGTGAAGACTAATAAAATTAAACTATGGATTTGTTTATTTTTATAGTTTACCCACCAAACAAATTATTCTATTTAATTTGAACAATATTTTGTAAGGTAATAATTATGATTGTATATGAACGTAAATTTTGATTAATAACCTATACATTTGTTTGAAATAACCTATTCTTTCCTTTGGGCTACCTACAAAAGAGGTATAATTTAACTATCTTTATATGTAGATTATTGTGTTACAACACAAACAGAGATTGATGAACCTGTTCAACGTTATCACTTAAACAACCTTCATTTTGTTACTTAACAAACTGAATGCGGCTAAATCAACTGAAAAGATGGAAAGGCGCAAATTCATAGGCTTGTTTTAGTTGATTTTACCCATCTTTTTCTTTGAGTGTGGTGTTAGTTTTATTAGTTATTTTGTAATTTTTTATGAGTCAAACAAGATAAACAGCACTTGAAAAATTATTTAAAAAGAGCATTGGCTAGATCTATTCATAGTAGGTCCATCAGGGAATTGCCCAAATGATCCTCCGCCAGTAAAGTAATCTTCAAAATGTTACAGTCAACTGACCTACCTACATGATCCTTATAAGAATATACAATACTAATTGTCTTACCAAGAAAGCAGATTCGGTATTCTTTGTGGAACTCACCTAAAACAGAAAAGAACGACTTTGTAGTAAAATAATAGGAGAACCTTAATAACAATTAAGTATTAGAAATATATACTTAATATTATAAAGAGGAAAGATTTGTATGTTTGTAACGAATAAACTCAAAAACTACTGGACCGATTTCAAATTCTTTCATCATTAGAATGCTACATTACCCCTAAGTAACATAGGCTATATTTATTACTAGAAAAAATTAGGAATCTCTACTAAAACTTAAATAATGTAACCCAAATATTAGCTATAAAATGTCTTTCATCGCATGAGCTGCGGAAACTATTGATGATAGAACAAAAAAATGTTCTACAATATTAAGGAGCATATCAATATCTACAAAAAACTTCGGGATACCGTATGTCCAACTATTGTAGTTACGTCACTATAACTACTTTTTTACATTTTAAAAGTTGACAGAAATGCCGACCAAAATCAGACCATGTTATCCATACCTTTGTATTAATCCTTATCCAAATAAATCATTTCGTATTCAAGACTGTTTCAATACCTGTAGATTACTTTTTGAAACATTCAAATAGGACAATCCATTCAAAAGATATTACGAATTTAAAAATGTCAATCTAAACAAAATTCTAATAGTAAAATAAACGCCGCCGCGCCGTGGCCGGTGTGGCCCCACGCAGAGCAGCGGCCAACACGCCGAGGGAGGGGGTACCGAAGTGCGGGAGAGGGGCGTGTACATTTAAGAAATAGGTATTTCGACTTCATAAGAAAAATATAAATAGTAATTTGAAAAAAACTACTTATGTCCTGCATAAAGATACATTTACTCTACGTTTATCCCAAAATGTTTAAAAATAAATGTCCACCCGTGCGAAGCCGGGACTGACCGCTAGTCGTTACTAACAGTACCACGCTTTGATGTACATATATTTTAATCTAATAGAAAATATGAAAAGCATATCTGCATGTATGTTTTTTAAACTAAGAAAGATATAATGATCATGTAATATTCAATTGTGATAACTTACTATCAAAATGTTACAGTTAAATTTACATAATATAGAGTAATCTCCCACAGAGTGCAATAGAGTAACAATATGTATACCTGCTAACAAAAATTTGTTTATTATTTTTGCATATATAATTTGGATAATAAACGGAAAGAAAAAGCCACAGTCAGTATTACGTCAAAGCTTGCGTATACGTGGAGATCTTGCCCTGTGTTCTACCATTGCTTAGCCTGGATGTTTGCGACCACATTTTCCATTTGTTGTCTGTCTCTTGAAATGTATATCAGGTTCTCTACAGTTCCTAATCCCGTCCAGTGTCTTATGACATCTTTTTACGACCTATTCCTTTCTTGCCCTCGATCTTTACTTCATGAATTCGCTTTATGATCGTTAGTAAATCGCGATCTTTATCAATCCTTCTAAGAAGCTCTTCATTTGTTACTTTTTGGTGGCCATGGTATCTTAAGTGGTCTGCGGTAAATTCTCATTTCAAATGTCTCAATTTGATTCATATTGGCCATTTTCAATGTCCAGCCTTCTGTTCCATATGTTAATACTGACTAAACGTAGCATTCGACAACTCTAGTATATAGGTCAAAGTCTGTATTTGTAAAGAAACTATGGAAGTTTCATAAAATGCACATTATAAATTGATTTCTTAGTCTGATATCCAGTCCTCACATAGCCATGTACCGAGATATCTGAACTTGTCAACTCGTTTTATTGTTGATCAATTTATTGTTAAACTGGCATTTCTGAAAGTGTCAGGTTCACGGGTAACTATCATAAATTTAGTTTTTTTATGTTGATACTAAGTCCGGGTTCTTTCCCTATGCTCTTTTCCAGTAGTGAGAAGGTGCTGAAGATCATCCATGTTATCGGCCATTATCATGGTATCATCATACCCCATTTGCTTTTATGTCTTTTTCAACCTCTTCAAGAATTTCTTGGAAAACACTCTCAGAATATAAATTAAGTAAGAGGGGCGTGAGGATACATCCTTGTCGGTCTCCTTTACAGATTTCAACAGTGTTAGTAACCTTGCCATCGACCTTATTATGAGTGGTTTAATTCCAATATAAGTTTTCTACGTAAGGAATGTCTTTCTGGTCAATAACCAGTTGTTTTAAAATTTCTATGAGTTTATAATATTGAACCTATCAAAGACCTTTTCATAATCTAGAGAACATAGACCTACATCCTTCCTCTGTTGATAACAGTTTTGTACTAGTACCTGCGTGGCGATTAAGGTTTCTCTCGTAACTAATCGTTGTCTGAACCCAAACTGTGAATCACTTATGGTTAGTTCACATTTTCTGAATATTTTTTGGTATATGATTACGAGGAATAATTTTAAGGTGTGACTCATAAGGCTAATAAGTCTATGCACCTCGAATTTCCCTGCATTGGTATTTTTAGCTAGGGGGCTATTGAGAAGGGTATTGGCCGGTAACATATATTATCGGAAAATTTAAGGAGTTGGGCTGGAATTTTATGCGGGTCCAGCTACTTTATTATCTTTTAATGTGCGTATGCCTTTTTCAATTTCTTCCTTTGTAATTGAGGGTCCTGACAAATCATCTATCATATTGTAACAAATAGGGGAATCCCTATACGAAGGCGGCAGAACATTCCAGAGCGAAGTGTCATACACCCGCGAGAACATATTAGAATATTCGACACGCGCCGCGTATATGACGCATCAGGCGGTTAGACGAAGTACAATACATGGGTATGTTGCAGCGTTTGCTGGAACGTTTACATGGAAGTTATAAAACGTCGTCCCGGATAGAAGAGAGTTCAGTTAATGTTTAACCGGCGTATTGAAATGTGCTCTGTGTAATTAGTAATCGAATGTTAGTGAATAAATAAATGTTAGAAATGGATATTGTATTAAAAATAAATAGCCTACTTTAAGTTTGTAAATATCTAGCATTTAAATTCATTAAATAGTTTATAATTATAGTGTTTTAATTAGTGTATTTAAAAAATATCTCTCCTGTGAATAGACGATTAAACAGCATTTTTGTTATTATTTTAAAAAAGAACGTTACAATATTTTTATTGGTTATTCTTTCATCCGAGAAAATATTTCTAATATATAGTTTTCCCAAATCTCTTTTCTTTCTTGACCATCTCCGGCAACTTCATCTTGATCATTTGTTATTATAGAGAAGGTTTTCTTTCAATGTAATCCAGATATTTCTTTTATTAGTTATGTAGGTTGTAGTTATGATGCAGATCTACAAATGTCAAGGTTCATAATTAAAATCACTGGAATCACAACAGGTATCAATTTAAACAGTGTTACCACAAATATCTGAGACTAAAATGGTGACGTCAGCTTCGAGATCCAATTCACCTCTTACATCCTGTCATAAGTAACTTAAATGGAATCTGTGCACATTTTAGTAGGTCTGGAAAGATCTATTTTTCTCCACAGTTCTATTTTTAAACCATTACGAGTGTCAGTGCGCTAGAAAGCAACTCGAAAATCTTAAATGGAAATTCCTAGGTATGAAAACATGGGTTGTCAAATGATATTGATTGTTCAGCTGTATTCCAATAAATTCTTGTCTCAATAAACCTGCATTCTTAATTTATTTTTTTACTATAATTAAGAATACTTCATGAAAGCTACATTCTAAGTTACTCCAATTACTGCAGTTACTAAGTTTTCCTTGTTTAGAAAACGCGCCTAACTCGATTAAAGCCTGCTGAAAATAGTAACTCTGCAGAGTGCAGATTTCTTACGATACTTAAGATTTTCCAGACTTGGTTTATTTATCTTTGTCCATTCCAGTGATATCAGATTATGCTAAGACCAAGAAAATTTTGTATAGTATTATTTCATTTAAATACTGTATTTTAAAATGTTCCCCTCCATTATAAGCGTTTCAATTCACTTCTCAATTCCTTTGGGCCCACTGCTATCTACAATCTAATGCAGTACGCGTGCCATTCCTCTTTGCATGACCAAATCTAAGAAAATATGTCCGTATTGATGTGTATTAACGCAACCACGCTAACCCAAACTTCTGAGGAATATACGTATTCGTTGCACCCATTATAAATAGATAGCCTTTCGTCCATAAGTTTATGAATTGTAATAAAGAGTATAAACATTTTACTTATGGAAAATTGAAGTTTCGAAATTTTAAGATTTCACAAAGTAAATTTAAGTCTTTTAGTGTCCCAGTCTCGGGCTAATTTATATTTAAACTAAAACTAAATTTGTTTAAAATAGTTAAATACTAAGAAGTGCATGTTTAAAGAAAATCGCTATCACATAATAGCTATTAATATAACGAGAATATTAAGCGATTTATAAATATCGAGGACGTTGCTAAGCGACGAGGCGTAGCCGAGTCGCCTCTGCAACGTCCGAGATGGGTTAAATCGCTAATATTCGAGTTATATTCAAAGCTTTATCGTATCATCAAAGATAGCAATGCAAACAAAAAAGTGTTGTTTACATTCATTGAAAAAAAAACGTCAAAGTTTGTTTTTCAAGGAAATCATGGAAGATTTTGATGTTCCCGCAAATATTTTAGAGGCAGCAAATAGTGTAACATTAGATTTGTTGCCAGATAGATCAAAGGTATTTTATGAAAAAGAATATCGTTTGTTCTGTGAGTGGCGAAATAAAGAAAATGTTCGAGGTGCTGCGGAAGTAGTTTTGTTGGCTTATTTCGGAAAACTGTCAACTGAATATTCTCCTTCATCTCCTTGGCCGAAATATTCTATGTTGAGAGCTTGCTTGGAACTGAAGGAAAGAATACAAATTGACAAGTATGGTAGTTTGATAAAATTTATCAAAAAGAAGAATGTTGGATATCGGCATAAAAAATCGTTAATACTGACGAAAGAACAAGTTGATAAATTTGTGCGTACAGCTCCAGATGAGGTATTTTTAATGATGAAGGTAGCGCTGTTGATTGGACTGGGTGGAGCTTGTAGAACCAACGAATTAGTGAAAATGTCTACTGAAGATGTTGAGATCTTAGATAATAAAATAATGGTGACTGTTCTGGACTCAAAAACTCACAAGAAAAGATTTTTTGCCATTGTTTGTGAAGGTGACGTTGATCATGCGGCTTTAATTAGAAAATATTTAGCATTACGGCCGCCTCATGTGACGCATAAAAGATTGTTCATATCGTACAGAAATGGCAAGTGTACAATTCAGCCATGCGGTATTCATTTTTTATCTAAAATACCTGAAAAAATAGCTACATTTTTCAAACTTGAAAATCCATCTATGTACACTGGTCACTGCATTAGGAGATGGGCAGCAACTATTCTTGTTAACGCCGGTGGAGACGTCTTAGAACTGCAAGAGCTGGGTGGATGGGAGTCAAGCAAGGTCGCTAGAGGGTACTTAGAAGAAAACATAACGAAGAAAATGTCCATCGCAGAGAAGATTCAGGTCGGATCGATTTCGATAGCAAGTACATCTGCTACTAAAAAAATCAACGGAATTTTCAATTAGACATGAGAATTCGAACAACTCAAGTGGATTAGAAGTCATGTGTGCAGCATCATCTGGGAACAATATTGTTAGTAAAGCTGCAGAAGATCCGGCAGTTATGATGAAGCAGAAGGATGTGTCCTTTAATTTTCAGAATTGTGAAAAGATTGAAATTCATGTTCATAAATAATTTTGTATCTCATATTAATAAATACATTCAACTGTAACTAACGTATTATGTCTGTAACGAATGCGTTATGAATAACTAACGTCTTATGACGTTTCTATGATATTATATTGCTAATAATTATCGAGAAATAAGTAACACTATAGAGATATAATAATCGATGATACGATAAAAAATATATGTACGTATTGTGGTACGTAGTAGGACTGTTTTGCTGTTAATTGTAATTTTTAAATTAGTCGCCCTGCAGACAAGCCTTACGATTTTATGAGTATAATTTATTGTACTGTACTGGGTTTTTGCAATAAACTTTAATATTATATTATTATTATTATTTAAAATAACTCGCGAAACGATTAGCACAAAGATCACATGCAACAAACACCTAAACAGTCTAAGACATTCAATACTAAGTTAAGCTTGCATCTTAAAGCTTGTTGCATTTCGCGTTTCTGAGCACATTCGATGACAGGCGGCACAATTAACCTGACGTTCCAAAGATGGGCCACTTGAGCACCATTTGAACTACTGCGAGTTGTAACTCCGCCTCTGTTTGTAGATATATTAAGAAAAATTATTTTTAACTTAAAGTGGTAATTATGAGCTTGTTATAGCCTTATGGGCTGTCGGATCTTGGCAAAAGATTTTTTCAGAAAAAAAAGGAATTTAAGTGTAGAGTGCGAACTTAACTGGAGTTAAGCTAGCACCCGTTTTTCTCAATACTATATTATGTGTTTAGTTAGGCATACTCAATCTTAGTGTTATACTTATAAATGAATTGTGGGCTCTCCAATGCGCCTAATTATCATTTTTAGGCTATGGGAGAAGACTCGAAATAATAAGAAACCTTTTTTCCCTTTTATTTATCAATGACTTGCCAGACGTTGTTAAACATTATTGTCTTCTTTTTACTGATGACTTTAAATTGTATTCTTGTGTAGAATCATTACACGACTGCATACTTATTATTACAGAATGACCTAAATGCAGTTTCTAATTGGTGCCAAAATAGTAATTTGTTTCTAAATATATTAAAAGGCAAAGTTACATCTTTCAGTAGAAAATCTAATTATCTACAATTTAACCACTCGATTAACAATGATACTATTACCCGTTGTTCTGAAATTAAAGATCTAGGAGTATATTTCGATGAAAGATTTGAATTTCGTGGTCATTTTAATAAGACTCTGTTGAATATTATTAGATCTTTAGGCTTTATAATTAGAAATTGCAAGTTGTTTCGAGATAAAATATATCCTAATAGAGGGTGTAATTACAGTGATCTTTTAAAACCGTTTGACATGATTTCTTTAAATCACAGAAGAGTGCAGGCCTCTATTAAATCTTTGTATGGTCTAATACCTAATCACGTTGATTGTCCCTCACTTTTGGATAAAAATAATATAGTTGCACCCTGTAATACTAACACAAGATCTAAAAATGATTCTTTTGTAGCAAGCTATTAACTAATCTTTGAACTAAGTCTCCAGTGCATATCATGTGTACAAATATAGTTAGATAATAAACAATGTTAACATATGTAATGACAGTATTCCAATATAATTATTGCTGATTTTCTTTCAACAAATTATGTCTGATTTTTTTCAATTGTTTGTTAGTAATAACCACGACCAGATGTTCGGTTGTTGATTGTGAGGTTGAGTACCCAATTCTGTGTAGTCGCACGCATAATTCGCTCAAGGAACTTCTAGTAATACTGTGAAATTGTCTGCTCGATTACATAGCTGGCGACTGAGTGCCTCGCCTTAGTTTTCTATATATTTAAAACACAAGGCTTATTTTTGTTCCAGTTCGTTTGAGAGATCCACCAGGTCGATTTACGCGTTTCTTTTTTAAATTAAAGCTTTCGCTGTATAGATTAGTCAACACTACTTAATTTTTATATTTTTTTAATGTTAATATTTTTAATTTGAAAAACTCTAAAATGTTTAATTTGAGACGGGTAAATCGGACATTTACTAGGGACGCCCTCTCACCTCTCACGTGGTGAGTTTCGTAGTACTCTTCGCTTATTAATAATATAATTATAATAATAATATAATAATTGCTACAACCGATAGCCTGGAAACCAGGCCCCAGAAGCTATAAGCTTGTGCGGGAGGGAGGGGGCGATTATTATTATTACGTAGGCCCTAAGTGCGGCTGCAGCCAACTTACAGATGGAACAGCACAAATCCCACATTTGTGTGACAGCTAAGGAATATAAAGAGTGATGCAGCCGTCCACTTCCATCGTTAATAAGCGTAGACAAAATCCGCATAGTTGAAAATTATGAACAGACGAATTATACAAATAATAGCTGATGGCAATTGCTTATTCAGAGTAGTTTCATATTGTTTGTATAAAAGGCAGGAAATATGCCAACACTATGTTTATGTCATGTTTTTGAAATATGTAGGTACTAATAAACGTTTTCAAGAATGTTTTAAACAAGATCGATTTTTGATTTTATTCTTATCATTTCGTAAGGTAGAATTTCCGTATGTATGTATTTATGTAGAATAAACCGTCGTGGAGGGGTAACCCAGCGAGGAATATATGTCGGAAGAGAGCAGGGTAAGCTGGGAGAGAGGAGTGCTAGACTTAGAATTGTCAATTGGTTATGTTTGGTTGCGTTTATTTAAATAATCACTCATGAAAATCCAAAGGATTGTAATCACACATCGAATGTTGTATATAGGGAAATCCTTCAATGCTTTTGACCGTCATGTCTTGGCGAGGTTTCCCTAGTATCTCATTATTTAGTTTAGTAGTCATAGTATATAATTTAATAGCTGATTATTACTTGTATTGTTAGTTTTTATTATTAGTTATTTGTTTATTAGTTCAATAGTTAAATTAAGTTTGTTATTAGTTAGTTAAATTATATCTCTGTTGAGTTAAATAAACTATTAATATCATTATTAATAGGGAAACCTCGTCAAGACATGTGACGGTCAAAAGGATTAAAGGATTTCCCTATATACAACATTCGTTGTGTGATTATAATCCTTCTGATTTTCGTGAGCGATTATTTAAATAAACGCAACCAAACAGCAAATTCTAAGCCTACACTCCTCTCTCCCAGCTTACCCTCCTCTCTTCAGACATATCTTCCTCACTGGTTTACCCCTCCCCTCCAGTTTATTCTACATATGTACATACATAGGAAATTTTACTTACGAAATAAGAATAAAATCGATCTTGTTTAAAAATTCTTAAAAACGTATATTAGTACATATTTCCAAAACATGATTTACGGAAATTATTTTTTGGTAACTTTCCATGGTAATATTTCTGGAAACTTATTGAAATGGCAAATGCCAAAAAAAGTTGATTTGAAAAGTTCTGTAATATAACAAGATACAACTTCCAACGCTTTAAAATTTCCTACAATAACGGCCTAATTACTATTTTATTTGTTGGTGCCTTTTGCTACCACATATTTATGTGAAATACAAAAACAAAATATGGTAACAAATGTGGATGCTTTTGCGTATCAAAATAAATGTTTTAAATTTATTTATTTAAAAATATATAACTAAGGGCCGGTATTATAAAGCTTTTTACTTCCTAGATAAAACTTACTTTGAGAGTAAATTCATTTGTTCTGTCAATTTCATATGCAAATTGACAGAATAAATTAATTTACTCTCAAAGTATATAACGTCGAAATTCACAACCCATTGTTTGTTTGATGGTCACTGTTTAAAACCAAGCTTCTCCGTAGTTTGGTTGTCACTGGTTCTCCCTTTCCTCGGTTTATCGTAAAGTCATACCTGCGCGGTTAAGCGCTCTCTCGATAGTGCCGTTGATAGAACAAAATGGCTGGTTTTGGTATTGGTAGTTGAATGTGCGAGATATATTAGGAAATTGGTTTTAAATATTAATTCGCTTTAGCGGAATAAATCTCGCATTCAACAGAATGATCGTTTGATTAGTTATATGCGATCAATCGTCAAATTAGACGGATTAAGTTCTGGTGCTAACCATTTTAGGTAAACTCTTTTCGTTAAAATCTCGTTGCGCTAAAATCTTACAAATGTCTTTTTATTTTAGGTAATATTATTTCCCTAGCCGTCACCTTGAGGGAATTGTATTGTAAAAGACCTTTCAGTTTATAGAAAGGTAAAAATCTTCAAATATTTAAAATTAATACAATATACAGAGTGATTTCTTTGTAGGTCTTTTTGTCGTTTGGGTTTTGTTGCTCGTTGTTCGTTTATTCTTGTTCCTGCCTCTCTAATCGTGGGTTCTTTAGAAGGTCCTTCCCCTATGGGTCCGTACCTACATCAATACATGTACCGGGTCAGAACAAAACAACAGATATCGAAGGGTGAAGCAAAAACCCCTAAGCAAGGCTTTAAATAAAACAGCCGTGGGTCTTCGAATGGTGGGATGTTTGTGAAAATTTGTATGTATTCTGTGTCATTTTATTTATGTATATATATATTTATTAAATGTGTTTACAATTTCTTCATGCATGTTAATTTTAAGAACAACAATTTATTCATGCATGTTAATTTAAGAACAACACGAGATCTCGAGTAGTGGAATTGTTGTAGGGTAGTTTTAAGTACAACCAACTGTGATACAAATCCCCATTCACCTTTTTTTTTATTAAACATATAAATTTTTGATCTGCACAATAGACAATAGTTACAATTAAAATAAAGCCCTACTTAGAAAGTTTACATTTCACTACGTGTGTTTTATTTATTTATTTGTATGATTTTAATATTGCTTTCCAGCTAGTCATTTGTAAGTATATATGTACGGTACGACCAAAATTGTGGAAGTTGCCCATATTTTAGTAGAAGATCTATTTCTTCGTTTGTCTGATAAGCTTGAAGCTTTAGTAATAAGCATTGTTTTTAAACGAAGTGGCGCTTGTTTTTTTATCTTTTATATCTTGTATTACCCTGCCCCTCTCCGACTTATTGGGGGTTAGCCGGCAAAAACTAAAGCAGTGTTGTTTGGATCAAGCTGATACTTCCAGCACAGCTACATTTTGGTAGGTTAAGTATTTATGTATATGTTACAGACCGTATATAAAATCTGTCCGTTTATATACGACCTAGACCGTATGTATACAGTCTAAAATACGCAGACCGTATGTTAACAGCTTGATATTTCATATACGGACTAGACCGTATACATACGGACTATCGCATTTCAGACCGTTTGTTTAAATCGGAACCACTGGTCGGAACGTTACATGTGATATTTTTAGTTTTTCAACAATTTACTAAGTATATAATAATAATAAATGAAACCACGAAACCTCATCAACATGTCACATTCTAGCAGATAAACAGTAATCCAAATGCAGTATTTGTTTAAATGAAACGAAAGTGATTTCATCAGACAACACTCATCCAAAACGTAATATTGGATCAACTGTGAGAATTCTCGTTCCAGATATCGATCATGGTAGAATAGACTCTCGGTCATTTTTAGCGGTGGTTCTAGAAGCTACAGAAGATCATTTCATAATATTATAGACGCTCAGAATTTGGTACATGCCCTGCTAACATTGTAACAATTGATGATTCCTCAAAGAAAAGGAAATTTCTTTGAGATCTGTGGCTACAGCTACGTTTACTGGACATTCGCAAGGTTTTAAAAAGTGTTACTATAAAACTAAATTTTAATCAAACAAATGTGTTTGTCGAAAAAATAATGTTTTACGTAATTCCAAATATCATATAGCATAACCTGTACAAATACATAAATAAAAGAAGTAGACATTCAATTAATTATTTAGAACTACCAATATTAAATTTATATACGGTCTAGATGCAGTTAGGCCGTATATAAATTGCCTAGACTTTTTGTAAACTAACTAGTCCGTTTATAAAAGAAGATGCTTTTTATACATACGGACTAATATCTTCAGTCCGTTTATATACGGACTAGTCCTTTTACATACAGTCTGATTTATACATACGGTCTGTAACATATATAAAAATAGCCTTTGTGTTTCTGTAGGTTATAAGTAAATTTTATCTAGGAAGTAAAAAGTTTTATAATACCGGCCCTAAGTGAAATACAGATATTAAGTAGATTTGACTAATATACAAAACAAAAGCTGCAATATAAAAAAAAGCCTCACGTAAATCGGCCCAGGAGAACTCTCAAAGTTACGAAACTCGCCACCGTGCAAAGTGCGATGGCGCCGCAAGTGGATGTCCAATCCGTGCGTCTCAAATTAAACATTTTATATTTATTAAAAATTTAGTAAAAATGAAATAGAGTTGATTGATCTACACAGTGAAAGCTTCAATTTAACAGAAGAATCACGTAAATCGTTCCAGCTGAACCCTCAAACGAACTGGAACAAAAATAAGCCTTGTGTTTTATATACATAGATTATTATTATTCTTGGGCTCATACTTATCACGGAAATTAAAAATGTTTTTTTCTGCAGTGGGAGTGTCACCCTAATATGTCTCTTATTTTTATATGGTAGGGTCACTAAACTTTCCTTAGCCGACTCTGTCTAAATGTTATTAATCCCTATGTTTCACAAAAAACACATCGAAAATAACACGACTCGAAAAAGTTTAAGAAGGACGATTTATTAAGTAGTCTAATATATGCTGTTGTGCAAATAAATGTAAAACAATTCTTACAATATAACTTTCAATTTGACATGTGGAAGAAAATCTTGGAGAAGATTTTGTGTTGTGTTGTGAATTGAATGTTAGAAGCACTGTTTATATTTCGTATTTCTGTTATTTTTGAACTATCACATGATAAAGTTGACCCGTAAGCTTAATTTAAAACAGGAAAGTCAACTGTTTGAGATTTATCTGCACAAGACTGTACGTTTAAGTAGTTTTCTCCTATACCAACTCGAAAATGATAGAATATATAAAAAGCTAACATTTCAACCAGCACCAAGGACTTACAGACATCGAATATAAATAAGGTCATTAAAGTGATAAACTTAAAGCTTAATTTTTAATACAAATCCATTGAAATTTTAATCTTTTAATATTTTATTATTTGAATAGTATAACTGGAAGTGTTTTTTAATTCACCTGGCCATTTATAAATATTCAAAACGGACTTGTAATGAGGGCGATATGAATTTCCAATGCTTAAGGATAATTTACATACTAATTTGTAGGTATTCTTTATGCAAATTCCTAAAAGATTCCAGGAAACTGTTCTAAATTTCTTTTGCAAAGTTTTCACTTAAACAATAAATTTAATAATATAAGTCTTTTCAGGTGCTCTTAACAATTTAACTCAATTATAATTGTTAATGACAAAACAATAGATAAGTTTGTAGTTGTGTAAATCTACACAACAGGAAATCTCAACTGTAGTTATTTCGTGGAAGGAAATCGGATTTCGTGAGCCAAACTAATATCACAACTATTACAATACCACAGAAAGGTCGTAATAACTCGAAAATTACTGTATTAATATGGTTAGTTCAATATGATTCAATAATGTTAGCTGGAAATTTTATCAAAGTTTGGCGTAGTTTAGGCATGGTATCGTTTTGACATAAATATGTATGTAAGACAGAACCATGATTTTCCAAAAAGAAATTTTATAAAAACCGCCATAAAATGTAATTTGCTACAGTTATCAACCTATAATCACTATTATCAATTATAAAAAATTGAGTGGTCACTTGTTAACTCCAAATTCAACCAAAATACAGTGAAACACAGGTAAACAATAAACATAAAATTCAGTGCACAGAAAACATTGGATAAATCGGGTTACCGATTTATCCAATTAGACAACAGGCAGATTTAAGAAACACACTAATATCGGTCAGTGATAATATTAACTAATCCTTACTACGATCTATCCCTATAAACATTACTTAAAACATTAAATAGCAAATATAGCTAATAAAATAATTCTAAAAAGGGTAGATGCAAATTACGTTATAAGGTTGTGGTATTTGATGTATGCGACCCATTCAATAAAAAAAAATGAAAAGTAAGATTTATTTATATGAAAATAAATTAACACTCAGACCTATGCGAGCGCCAAAACACAAAATACTAGATCTGCTTATATTACCAAATATAACCAATAGCAAAGTTAAAGTTCAGTGACAAATGACAGTACTTAAGTTTGTTTGTTTGTTTTTTGGGCGAGGAATCGGGATGGCGGAGCATCCTTCGTACTTCATGGCACCGATTGCTATGATCATTTGGCCGACCCTACTAGAATTTAGCCGAATCTGGGGCAATTCCACCCCCAGTAGGGATTTTTAACGTGCCAAACATCGCATTGACACGGGACCTACAGTTTTACTTCCTATCCGAGAAGAAGGCACGTTTCAAATTTTTCTCCGCTATGAAAAATTACCAGCTTGGCCGGGGATCGAACCTGCGATCTTTGGATTATGAAGCAAACATGCAAACCACTAATCCACCGAGACTGGCAGTAGTTAAGTATGTATTTAAATACCGATACTGATTGAAATCGAAAGTAACCGAAAATAGTCAGTTTAGTTCTTAACAAAAAAAATAATTAACCAATGGATAGAGCTGCTTCTGTAACGCTAAAGAAATGTTCCCATCCAAGTTGTGTAAATATCGAGAGAACCAGGAAAATGCCGATAACTTTGAAACTGTTTACTTTTACATAACATATAGACATGAGTTGGTAGAGAATCAAAAACTAAATCACATAAAATTTAAATTTACAGGGTGTTCTATTTGAAAAAGTGAAGTTATCCTGTTTAATGATTTATACTTTTGGTCTATCAGATTGAACGCCCTGTATATTATTCACTAATAAATTTATGTATAAACGCGAATTTAGATATATATTGTAACAGAGCTTTTTACTTACTCTAATGAAAATACTAAAATTACAAAACACAAAATATTTAAACATTCATGTATTAAAAATATTTATGTACCGACGAAGATCTCTTTTTGTTGACAAATTATCATTCAGGGGTAAGTACTGGTTTCTTAAGCTCATAGATTTTACAGAAAAAAGAGGTATTAGAAATAATAAGAAATACGGGCGCCATTCACTTGAAGTCATTACATCATCAGAATCCACAAGTGAAAAGAGATTCTGATTAGATTGATCGAAATTAATTAAATGAAGTCGTCAGGTTGACGTTAAGCAGGTTAATGTAATTGAATAACATCAACAAATGATTGAGCCAATATTATCACAACCATGTCTAGTTTTAATTCTCATTTATTCGTAGATCAAAAATTATTGTATTTGCAAAATAATGGAGCAATATTTTATTAATATGCTAAAACGTACATAAAAAGATCTTAATAACTAAGACGACTTACTTAAGAAATAATGTCAATCATTAATAGATTGTGAAATCTAGATAAACACCAAAAGCTCACAACACTATATTGCCTTTTGTTCACTTTAAACTATCGGCACCAAGTGGCTTACACTATGAATCCTGGTAAAGATACCGAAGATACTAACGGGATTTACGAATTAAAGTTTGCTGGGTTTTATGTCTTTAATAACTTGGTTATTGTCACTTAATACTAAAAATTTTAACTCGTAAGATTTCAATAAAAACGTCCGTTATTTACAAATTTTCATGTTAACGCATTTTTAACTACCAAAGGTTACATTGTTTTAACGTAATAAAATTTGATCTGGCACAAATTCTGCAATCCACAATATTATTATTGCAACGGAAAAACAACGGACTGAAGTTTATGTAACTGTAACGTTCAAATTACTATTGAATTCCCTTCCTAAATCGGAAACTAACAACACACTGGATTAAGTGTTAATTTTATTAACACGAAAGACTAAACTGTAATTTAAAGCACTTAAGATTTTCTGTACTGTAAACGGAAAAAACACAAAACGATATTGAAAACAACTAATTCTCACTTCGCAAACTGTAACATATTCTACTTTTAATTTTATAACTGTAATTTTGAAAACGCAAACAAACGTAGAACGCCATAATAGGCTTTGGGGCAACCGCCTGCAGCTCGCGCTCGAAAGCCGCTATGAGACTGTCCGTCTTCGACTCACTTGGGGATGCAAAACTATCTTCTCGTTAATATTTTTTAAAACGGGGAAATAACCACCTATCGGAAACAAAAATGACGCACATTGCGCCAATAGAAAAATCCTTCTAGAATATTTTTAATTTTATTTTATTAAGACGAAGAAATAAACTTTTCATGGAAAGTCCGATAAAAAACAGACTAGCCTTGCTTTTATCTGTATCTTGTGAAGAATCTATTTAGCAAACATTAAATAAGCACGTAGCGGAAACATAAATTTTGGTTAAATGCACTTATGCGTGTCATTTTATCTATAAAATAATTTTTATCTTGATATGTTATTTTATTAAGACGAAGAAATAAACTTTTCATGGAAGGGCAGATAAAAAACAGACCAGACAGTTAACATTTATTCATTATCCAAGTGACGTGTGACCTAATTATAAATGTATGCAAGATAAACGCCTCGAGCGGAGCGCCCACGATTGCAGGTGCAGTATCAAACCCACGGCCACGTGTGTGCATAGCAAGCAGCTGCAGTAATCAGAACTCTATAAGGAAGTCACGTAGGCACACGGCCACGTGCGGTCAACTGAAGGATTTCACATCCACAGAAGGAGTATATAAAGACCAGCGCTTTATGGGACAGACCAGTCTGAGTTACGACGTGCTTAAAGATAGAAACTGTTTACCAGGGTAAATGTTTACCTTCTTTCAAGCCATACTCACCCAGAAAGCCGTAGAAGCCATGGTTACTGTTTACCTCGGTCTTTCTGAACATCATTATTACCAGTTTTAAGTTGAAATTGTATAATAGTATCTAAGTGATTATGCAAGTGCATATTGTGTAAATTCACGACGAATAAATATCTTATTGTACTTAACAGTAAACTGTGTTCATTTTGTAACTTGGGCTCCGTCTTTCGAGTTTTTAAAATAAAGTACCATTTTTAAAAACGCCTTTCTTCGTCAAGAAAAGTTAATTAGACTTGCTTTTATCTGTATCTTGTGAAGAATCTATTTATTAGGCAAACATACTTAAAATAAAGTGTAGTTAAACTTAAAATAAACTATTATAAAATTAAAATTTGTTTTACACCAACCAACTTTGATATTTAACTTTTTTTTGTAATTTGTAGTTTCCAAGATAAGGTGCAGGATCATCTTGCGTGGACCACCCCGTACAAATTCCCGATGTTTGTATAAGAAGACGAGATGCTTATAATAGAGGACTATTGTAACGAAAGAGAAAACAAGTCAAAGTTTCAGGTAAAGGTGGATCTGGTTCCACGTAAAACAAATTAAACAGCTAAGTATTCGATGAAAACAAACAACGTTTAAAAAATAAAAACGGAAATACAGGGTGTCTTTCATTTCAAAAATTCCCAATTTAAATATCTGCTAAATGAGCGATTAGGGTGGTTCTTAATTTTCGACGTCTGAATTCTTTTGGTGCCGCCCCTCAGTTTTGTTCCAATCTACGAAAAAAGTAAAGCCTGTAAAGTTTTTCTGTGGTCAGATAATCTGAACACGTGCCGCAGAAAGCTCAAAGTTGAACTGTTTGACTGAATTTTTCAGTTAATGCTCTATAACTCTGCAAAAGTTGGAAGTATGAAAAACTGTATTGTAGCATTTTTGTAGAGACTTTCATTCGCTACAAAAAAAGGTTCTTATCCTATTTTCTCTAACATGAACCATTTTCGAGTTATTATCGTAAAACGAGAATAGAGAATATTATAAAATTGAATCTCCGTGAAAGTGCAAGTTTTGTTATGGACAAGGCTACTGTTTTTGGCAAAAATTTCGCATTAAAAGGAAAACGAAAGATCGTTCTATTAAAAAACAAGAAGATTAATATACTGAATGACGAAACCTACAAAAAAGCTCACTAGGAAAGGATCATATTCAAGAAAAGAAAGGGGAAGGGTTCTTTAATAAACTGGATGATCTTTTTGATCTTGCTCCACACTGATGCATTATCGATGATTAGATTAGAAAAAGACAAAGCATTCTTATTATCGAAACGACAAAAGGAAGAGCAGGGTGCATATTGAGCACTAATTTGAAACTGTCGCGAAACTGGAAATGGGAATAGAGCACCGTGAAAAAGAAAAGGAAAAAACTAGCTGCCGATGAAATAATTAACAAAAATAAGTAGGTAAGTGACTACTTATTAATTACGTATTATCAAATTTTAACATGAATTTTACAATGAAATTAAAAGGAAAACGGTAGAAGTTGTGATTGCGAAATATGGTCACGATAGCGACAATGATACTAAGATCAGTAAAATATTAATCATTTAATAATCAGAAGTTTGTTACTAGACCCATAAGGAATTGGACGAATTTATCGGGAAACATCTTAACCAATTGTTCAAATATTTTTGTATCAATATGGAATTTTAAAAAACGGACCCTACTACAGGAAAAGCAAATAAAGAATATCTAGATGGAAAAAAGTATTTAAAAAATGATGTCGAATGGCTGGACTGTCAGCTTGCTGCGGTTTTCCAATCACAAGAAATTTTTAGAGAAATTAGTTTTTCATGGATTGAAACAAAACTAAAGGGCGGCACCAAAAAATCCTGACTGTATTTTAATGGAAATTGTATGCTGATTCCGAACATGTAACCTAACCTAACCTAACTAAATTAACAATCATAGAAACTTATAATTATTATTTATTGTCATGGAGATTAAGCATCTTTTTACTTTTGATCCCCAAATCTGCATGGTAATATATAATAATTGTATTAAGTTTCTACAGTTGCCAATTAGGTTAGGTTAGGCTAGCTTAAGTTAGGTTTAGATAAGGACTGTCCAGAAAAAAACCCGACCACTAACAAAATCCTGAAAAACAGTCAAAGCAGAACATTTAAAAAAATATTTATTAAAGAAATCCATTTATCTATAAACTAACTAATATCTGGTATAAATAAAATTAAATTTTCTAATTTTAACAACTTTAGATTTTAAGTCGCTTCGTATTTTTTCAAAATCTTGCTCATTGGTGGATTACTTTTTTTGTTTTTGTTGGGGGGATTACGTTTTACTTGAGCCCAATATCTCTCGATAGGTCTCAATAGTGAGCAGTGTTTGGGTACACGGCGGTACAATATTGATGCCGTTTTCTTCGTAGAATTGTAGAGCGGCTTTACTGCAGTGGTAAGCAGTCAAATCAGGCCAAAATAGCACAGATTTATTGTGGTTCTCCATCAGGACAATAGGCGTTTCCTCGAACATTCTTCAACATAATCATATTGAATATTACTTGTATAGGTTGTATATCACTCCAAATACAGCGTGGAAATAAATGATTTTCATCAAGTTCCCTTTGGAATTTTTTCACATGTAAATTTTTCTGTACCGCTCTACTCTTTTTGATTTAGTACTAAATTAGTTCTGTCAATAAATGAAATCAATCTGTCAAACAATTCATAGAATTGCACATTTTAAGGTTATGGTACTACCTTCTCTATTTTCGTAGAGCGGCACGTCGTGCTTTTACATGGGGAATGCAATGGTAACTTGATGAAAATCATTTATTTCCACCCAGTATTTTCTCTGTAGTGACGAAACTTTTGGATTTTGATGGAAATATCTTTTTCACTTTCCTTTGGGCTCTTTGATCAAATGATCCCCGTTTTCTTCCTGATCCAGATTTACAGTTAACAGTAAGGACTACTGTTAATACACATAGAAGTTTTGACAACTGTCTACATTTCGGGATTATTCATGTGTGTGTGGAAATAATTAGTTTTCGTCGTTCTCCTTGATGCGATTCCCTTTTGAATAAAACACAAAATAAATACCAAATAATGCTGCCTCAATTTTACCTACTTTACAGCAACAAGTTGAAAGTACAAATTGTTAAACTTTTTAAACTGACATTTGCGTTTTTTTTACAGCCACCTATTAGTGGACGGTTTTTTTTTGGGACAGCCCTTATTCGGAAATACCATAAAATTTCCGTTAAAATGGCACTAGTTTGGTCAATAAATGTTTGGTGGGGGAATTCTTTAATTTACCTTAATAAGAATCAGTATTATGAAAAACTACAAAATTATAACGAAAAACACCAATAAGGACACCATTTCTTCCGTGAGAATGGTAGCGATTATAAGTGAAATATTAACAACTTAACCTAACCTAACCTAAAAATTACATTACGTGTCAGCGTTTTGTACGTTCAAGTAGTTGTTGCACTTCACCTAAAACTTATTTCTTATTAAACTGTCTAAAAATCTGAACTAGAATAGTATATTGTGTTACAAGTGCATAAAAGTGCCAATTTCTCACGAGTGTGAAGAAGATCCGGCATAAGACGTAAGAAGTCGAATGCCGCAATCACACGAATGTGAAATATCACATCATAATCAATACGCAAAAAAATTAATTAACCATTATTTAAAATTTATAACATTATTTCAAATAATTAATAATATTATATTATTTCAAGTGCTGACATCTATGGCGTTTTAATAGAACTACTGATCGCGAGAAAACATTTCTCACGGTCATTTCCGTTCAGTTTAGAGATTGTGAGCAATGAATCATTTTCACAGTTACTAGATTGTGCGGAATAAAAGCTTTTTGTTTATTCTAAATTATCTTCTTATATCGATCTTCGACTACAATATAAAATTGACTATTTATTGGAAAAATCCTGGTCCATCGGAACTGACAACCGGGACTCTTCTAATTAATTCCAGATTTTATCTTCACTTGTAATTTATCTAAGCAAATGGACGAATACATAGTTAATTTCTGTCTTTACTTAACTAAAAACATAAACATTACATACAATTACATACACAATCACTCAACAGTAACAGCTACTTTATTCATTTGACAGAATGACAATGACGTTACATTTTTTTTTATTATCAACAAGAAACAGTCTAAATCAAAGGTTAAATTGCCTAACGTGATCTTTAAAGGTAACAAGGGTTTGAAGGATTGGAACAAGGTTGACACAGTACATTTATGTAAAATAAATTGTAACCGAAACTTAGTATTAACACACATTTCGTTTCTCCGAAACACTTCTATGCAATTGTAAAATGGTTAATCGCCATATTAACCAGGAATTTAGTAATGCTCTTGTTAATTAAGGTTATTAATTTTGTTATTGTTATAGTTTAACAATCTTTGTAAATATGTTTGCGAAAGTTTTATGATTATAAACGTTACGTAAAGAAATTGTTTGAAGCTATACAATTTTTTTTATAAGTGATTTCAAATAAATCAAGTTTACCTGTAACCATAATATGGTGATGCAATAAATAAAAGAATCTGGTGCACAGAACAGATGAAAATAAAGAATAAACAATTAATGTTTGGTTTGGACAAAAAAAATTATTATTTTCCCATTTTAGCGTAACTAAAAATTAATTTAATTAATAAGAAAAGTAATACTTTTGTAAATGTTTAATTGGGATATGTGTACAAACATAAAGAGTGACAAGAAATAATAATTTCACAAGAAATAACTTATATAATAAGCTGACTATGACTAGCTGATTTGATTTAGTCCTCCGTCGTGATTGTTTTGGTGCACCAGAGTAAAATAATTTGGTTAGAGCTAAGAATGATGAGTTCACAATAGTGGAGGCAATATAAAAAGTAAAATAAGGTAACAGTTTAGTATCGTATGTTATTGCGTTTCTTTTGTAAATAAAAACAATTTATGTTTATGACAATCTTATGGGCTTAGTTCATCTAAATTAGTGTAAACTTTTGTTCGAACTATTAACAATTTTGAACAACTTGAAAATGACGTCATAAATCTTCATAGTTTAATATATTTAATTTATTTTATCAATATAGAGTGTTGCGAAGAGAGTCCATCATGTTCAATGTATTAAAATTTGAGGAACAAAGCAAAATGCAGGCAAAGGATTCGGATGGGTTCTTTCACACACACAATATTTGATGGTTTTATTAGAAGCGAAAATAGAATTCTGGAAAGCAAATTTGGACAAATTGGCAAAATAAATATCCCAATTTGTTTTAAGATTTCTAGTTGTTTATGTTAGCTATGTACTTCGTGTGATTTTTAACCCCATACTATTGTTCGTTTGCTTTAAACAATTTTAGTACAGGTTATCAACTTCATATGCCACATAATACAGGGTGATCCAAATTGAGTGAGGATGGTTTGAATTTGGCGCCTTGGGTTTTAGTGTATTTCACGTTGTTAGTGTAGCATTATTGAAATATGTAGCGTCAAATTACAGCGGCAACTCGTCACTTTCTCGTTTACATCGTGGTGCTTTGGCATGTTGTTCAGGATTTTCATTGAACTTTTGCTTTATTTCGCTTGTTTTCTTTTTTTACAAAACAGTTCTTTTCAGAACTACGGTTTGTTAGACAATTTTATTATCAAGTGAGCTTATTATTTAAAATAAATGAAGTTTATAAGCTATATTATCTTTCAGGCGCCACTGTAAAATAAAAGAAAGATAAAAATATCCGAAAAGTATTCATGTTGCCAACGTGACAATAATTTACCGTAGCGGTAAATTCAAACACTTCTCAGTCAATTTGGATCACTCTGTATGGTCGAATGACACGTAGTTATTTCACTGTCAGGTCTTTAGTTATTCAACAGTAGTACTTACATTATCAACTACTTTCTATCAATTTACTATCAATAATAACTAGTTCAATTATTGATTCTGAAGATGGCATTTTAATTTTGGATGTATTTTGATGATTGGAACGTGACTTCAATTCAAGATATAATTGTATTCCCGAGAGTAGTTAGGTTCTTCTTAGTCACATACCAATACCATAGACATTGGACATAGACCAAATTGTTTAAAATATCTCAAATTTTCATGTAGCATTATAGTTACATATTTCATTAACAAAAAATCGTATTATTTATATGCACTCTAATGCCAATAGGGACCAGTAGATAAAATCAGATTATACTGGTTCTGACCATAAGTGCTTTTAGTATTTACCAACTAAGTTCTTAGTCCAATTGCGATATTAGTGTATCAGATGGTTTAACATTATATTGTCTTTCAAATCCGTTTGTAAAAGAACTACATTTTTATTTGTGCTATATTGTAGTACGGAATTGGACAAGTGGAAGCCGCCAATTGGGCGCGAGACAAGTGGGCGCAAGGATAACTGGACGAAGGAACAACTTGCGCGAGACAAGTGGATGCAAAAGACAACTGCGCTTGAAAATCTATTAAATACACATATTATATTAAAATGTTTCTGATCAGAACAAGTAAAGGTAATTATAATTATATTTGTAGGATTAAAATAACAACATTACTTCTCATGTTCTTCTCAGTCTTGTTCTCATTTCGATTGAACGAATATAATTATTCATTTTTTTTATTAAGTAGTAGAATTAACAATAACAATAAGTAACAAAAATTTGATAAAATATTTGCCAGGAATTTCTCAGATTGAACACATAAATATTTGTTTAACGTAATGGTAATGTAAATGTGTAAATATATTTTATAATGACAAGGCTTATATTTCAAATGCAGTCGCTTTCTAAATACATTTTGAGTTGGAATTATGTTAATAGACAATTTATTATGTATTCAAAGAGATTTAGGTACAAATCTTCTTCTGCAATTTTGTTATTTTGATTCTACGAATATTATTATATAACTTATTTTTTTCTGATAAGTAACATTTTAAGGGCACAGTTGTCTTTGTGTCCAGTTGTCCCTGCGCTCACTTGTGCCGCGCCAAGTTGTACCTGCGTCCAGTTGTCCCTGCGCCCAATTGTCTCGCGTCCAGTTGGCCGCGTCCACTTCAGAGATAGATAAAGGAGAAACCGCGCCTATTTTCTGTCACGCTCTCGATCTGATGTCTATTTGCTGAAAACGTTAAACAACTAATAAATTTCATTTACTACATTTTCTTTATAGAAACGGCTTTACTATTCAGTTTGGAGATAGTAAAAGAACCGATACGACTGTTTCAAAAGAAAAGATCAAACAGTCAAAACACCGTTGGACACTTTGTATTTTTCTTTGCTTATAAAAATCACCGGTAAAAGCTTTATGTTGTTCAATATTGGAAAGGACTCTTAAAAATTTCTATCTAAGATAAAACTCCGTTAGATGTTCTACTTAAAAGAAAATTGAACCACTGACATGGTTTATTAAATATTACTACCAATAATTTTTGTTGATTAGTTTTCGCTACTTCTTAGTCTTGTTTCTAATTTACTTTAATGTAGCGTGAGCAAGTGTTAAAGATTGATTGTTTGGTTATTTTTTAATTTCCTGAATGGAAATTTAATTTCAGCGGATCGATGACCGAGAAACTAGCTTTATCATAATCAGATACGTTTTTAATTATAGGGGCGTAGACTAGTGCGAAATTACACCACTGATTATTAAAAAGCTTGGAGAAGCGTGTTCGTTAAAAAATGAAAAATATTTTAATTACGTTAGGACATACGTAAATAGGCAACCTCAATTTTGACCCAGAATACCTGAATTTCGCAAGTTTCACTATAAATATCCTTCTTGGAATTTGGCAAAATTTATTAACTAAAAAACGTTTAATGCCAGTAACCTTTGATGTACTTGATTTTCCACTGCTACCCGCGATTCTTCTGTTATTAGTTTGAAGGTTTGGAAAGGTGAAAACGTTCTTCTTCCTTCAAGCCATATGGTTATAAATCGTGTGCTAAATTCAGACTTCTGCCTCAAATTATCATAAAGGCAGTTTCGTTTTAGCATTATCGTACTAAAGTATGAACAGTTTCAATTTTGAAATTTGTGGTATTCCCGAAATAAAAAAATCTGCTCCTTAGATCTCCAAAACTAACATTTAAAACTCTGATATTGAATCACTCAACTTTGACCCGTTACCTAACAAGTAAAAGTGGTGTTGTAGCTGGTCCGCTGCTACTTCTGTTATCTCATTGATTGATAGAATCGCCGTATTATCACCGAAGGCAGCTAACACGGTGTTTGCTGTAGTTGCAGTATTCGAGTAGAAAAGCGGTCCCAGCACGCTGCCTTGCGGCATTCCAGCGCGAATTTTTTAGTACACTGGCAGCGAACTGTTCATCTGGATTTGAAATGTTCGCTCGCTTACATTAACTATCCTACGCTTAAGAGCCTTGGTAGTGTTGGGTCTAACCCAAGCGCCCCGGGTTCGACTCCCGGTACCGGCAGATCTGGTTAAGGTTTTCCGCAGTTGCCCTTAACTGTAATACAAATGTGAGATTTGTGCTTATACAATCTGTTAAGTCGGTTGCGCACTTTGGGCCTGCATAATAGTAATAATCGCCTCTCCCTCCCTCATAGCTTCTAGAGCCTGTTTCGCCAGGTAATAGGTAGTAGCAATTATTATTATTAAGACTTTAACGCTAAGAAAGTGGAGTTTAAGATTGTAAAGGATTCTCAAATCATAAATTGAAACTGAAAATTCAAGACATTGTCTGAAATTTTTAATCTATAAAATATTTAACTTAATATAAAGTTCACGGTCTCCAGATCCTGGGTCAGTTTCAAGTTTCAAAAATGAGAACAATATATTCTTCCTTGAAAAATTGTGAAAGTTTAACTCTTGGTAATATAACCAAGAATCTGATTGATCTATTCTGATGGTATCTATTGAAGATAAAGCTGCTGCTTTTGTGCACGAGTGTAAGAAACTTGTGGAGACCATTCCTTTGAATTTTGTCTTCAACGCAGGTCAAAGTGGTCTTGTTAAGGAATTGCATAGTGGAAGGACATTATCAGTAATGGGGGATAAGAAAGTAGTAGCCATTGTTCATGTACAGTAGTGGCAACCATGTATTATTTATGGGGGTGTGCTTTATCATTTTTACCGTTACATCTTTGTAAGAACAGTAACTGTTCTTCGATTAACAGTTAGTCGCCAGCCAGGTACCAACCAGTATACCCTTAATTAATACTTATACAGTCCACTAAAGAACCCCTTTTAAGAGCTCAGGCTGGTGTATTCACTCACAGTTTGTATTTTTTAAGCTGAATAAATTCCAATAAAATTATGGAAGTGTTTTAATCATTCGCAGTGGTGTATTCTCTATATACATATAATTAGGGAACAATACAAAGTGGTACTCAACCCAATTTATGGTCCTTACGAGTCCGATTTGAAGCCAGCTCCAGCCGAAATTAGAACACCGGCAGCAAGATAGCATCGTCCAAGAAGATATTACAACCAAGATCAGTCTTATCCATATTATTTCTTTTTATAAACCCTTTTACCTATCCACCATCATCCGTTAACCTTTTCTATATCCGTTTGGTGTTGTTTCGACGTGCGTTAGAGTTTAATGATAATATTCAACTTTTATCAGATTTCATACTTTATTATTCAGATTTTATTGTTTATCTTAAAGTTCTATTCAGCGTTGTATATTTTTCTTTTATTTCTGCCCACTGAAGTCATTGCATTTGCTATTATTATAGATTTAAATATTGCATTTTTACAAATAAACCATTTAGAACATTATAGTCATTTAAAATCAAAATGACAAAGACAAAAATAATAAAAAAGCCCTTGTAGCTCGCAGAGCTACTATCAAAGCATCATTAACAAGGTTTGATACCTATTTAAAAAAAACCTCAAATTTTGCAATTGCAGATGAGATTATTAACTTGGAATTAAATACTCGCTTAGATACCGTTTTGACTTTTTTCTCCGAATTTAATACAGTTCACTCTGAAATCGAAAATTTAGAACCTGATGATGTAGATAAGCATGGTGTTTTTCCCTTGTTGCACTCGCAAAATCAAAATCAGTTAAACCGGCTACCCAAACCTCCGCGTCTAATTCACAACCCATAACCAGTGGCGTAACAAATGCTAACCCATTATTAAATGTGAAATTACCAGAAATTAGCTTACCTGAATTTAATGGCTGCTATGATAAATGGACTCAATTTCAACAGACTTTTGACTCTCTCGTCAATCAAAACTTTATGCTGACGAATGTCCAAAGATTCTTTTATCTGCAAGGCGCACTAAAAGGTGAAGCTGCTCAAATAATTTCTACCCTAAATGCCACTGATGATAATTATAAAATCGCTTGGGATCTATTAACTGAACGATACCAAAATAAAAAGGCCATAATTCATTCTCATATGAAGGCTATTTTTGACTTACCAAATATTTCCAGAGAGTCCTACGTACTATTGCGAAAATTTCTGGATGATTTCCAAAATCATTTCAGATCCTTAAGAAACCTTGGTGAAAATGTACACGAATGGAATCCTATTTTAATATTTCTTCTCAATTCAAAATTAAGACACCTCCACCCGAAAAGAATGGGAAATTAACACGAAATCCAACAATGATCCAAAAATTGATTATTTAAAATTCTTAACTCAACGTTGCCAACTGTTGGAATCATTAGATACAAAGACCAACAACCCACAACAAAACATCCAACCCAATAAAAAACCTAATAGCTATTCTCATTTATCAACCTGTAACCCCCGATGCTCCTTATGCAATGAATCCCATTTTATTTACTCATGTAAATTGTTCTTAGAGACGCCCATAAACAAAAGACTTGCAGATATTAAACGTTATAACTTATGCACAAACTGCCTAAGACCAGGCCATTCAAATCATGAATGCAAATCCCTATATAATTGCCGCTTTTGCCAAAAAAAGACACCATTCGTTATTGCATTTAAACCAAAATGATACAAGCCAAAAACGCACTTATAAAAACGCACGAGGCAATTATTCCCAACATCAATCAAAGCCTGAATTGTCCAATTCACCTTCAGCAAGTAGCAATAATATTCCAGAGAACTTATGCACTCATGCTATGACTGCTGCAATTAACTCTTGCCCTTCTGTAATCTTATCCACAGCAATAATTAATGTTTTTGACAAAGATGACAACTCTATTGAATGCAAGGTGCTATTGGACAGTGGTTCCCAGTCGAATTTTATAACCAAAAGGCTTTTTGACAAGTTAAATTTAAGTTTTATTCCAATTAAGATGCCAATCTCTGGAATCAGTCAAACACTTGTTAATATTTCAAAGCGCACATTAGTTAAGGCGCAATCTTAAGATAACCGGTATTACTCCGCAGCAAAAAATAAATTTAGCCAATATCAAAATCCCAAATAATATTTCACTTGCTGACCCAAAATTCAATATTCCATCTAACATTGACATGCTTTTAGGAGCAGGCATCTTTTTCGAGCTCCTCACTATTGGCAAGATAAAATTAGGTAAAAACCAACCTATATTACATAAAACAAAACTAGGCTGGATTATCTCAGGCACTCTACCCTTTCATACGTCTCCACAATCAGAATCTTGTTTTTTAATCACAACAACTTCGATTCAAAATCAACTGCAAAACTTTTGGCAAATTGAAGAAAATTACGCCAGCGAAAAAAATCTTACCAAAGAAGAAGCTGAATGCAAATTTCACTTTTCCGAAACATTCATACGCGATAATATTGGCAGATTTATCGTAAGCTTACCTCTAAATGAAAATCTCTCTAAATTAGGAGACTCACAAGAAACAGCCATCAGACGATTCTATACAACCGAAAGAAAATTAAATAAGAACCCTCAACTAAAATCTCAATACTCCGACTTTATGTCTCAATATCAAAGCATCGATCATATGACTAAAATCAATCCTAACCAACCAAACCAATATCCAATTTATTACTTACCACACCATTCCGTGGAAAAGCAAGATAGCACAACGACTAAACTGCGAGTGGTGTTTGATGGTTCTGCCAAAACCACTTCCGGTCTTTCATTAAATGACGTTTTAAAGGTTGGACCGACTACCCAAAACGATCTTTTTACTATAATTCTACGTTTTAGACAACACAATGTTGTTTTAACAGGTGACATTACCATGATGTATCGCCAAGTTACTATACAACCAGCACAGCGCAGTCTCCAGCGTATTGTATGGCTAGATGACCCGAATCAAGAACTGTCTCATTTTGAACTTAATACAATCACTTATGGAACTGCATCAGCCAGCTTTCTTTCTACTCGTTGTCTAAAACAAATTGCTCTGGAACACCAATCTAATTTTCCTGTCGAATCCAATATTATTCTGAACGATTTTTATGTCGATGATGTTATTACAGGTGCCCCCATACCCACAAATCTTTACAAATCTTGGATCAATTTTTACAACCAAATATCAACTGCCAAGGTTTTGAAGATCCCTCGCCATGTTATAATTAAGGATCACGTGAATTTACAAATTCATGAATTTTGTGACTCTTCCATTCAAGCGTATGGCGCATGTGTTTACCTCAGATCAGAAAACCATAATGGCGATATACAAATCAGCCTGTTGTGCGCCAAATCGCGTGTAGCTCCTCTTACGGCAATCTCCCTACCTAGGTTAGAGTTGTCGGGTGCTCTCCTTTTAGCCAAATTGGTTAAAAAGGTACTTGATTCGTTAAATCTTAATCCTAATTTAATTTATTACTGGACAGATTCTACCATAATTCTCTCATGGTTAAGTGCTGAACCTCGAACATGGAAGACCTTTGTATGCAACAGAATTTCAGAAATTCAAGGCATCTCCGATGTAAGTAACTGGAATCATGTATCTTCTTCCAGTAATCCCGCTGATATAATCTCTCGTGAAATTAATCCAAATGAGTTGGAAAATTCCTCCTTATGGTGGCATGGCCCACAGTTTTTATACAGATCTCAAGACAATTGGCCACAAGATTGTCATATTTCAAATTTCTCTCGAACATCTGTTGATCTTCCTGAAGTTAATCACAAACATACATGCTTATTAACCTTAGACAATGATGACATTTTGGAACGATTTTCTGATTATTCAAAGTTAATACATGTCATATTGCCTACGGTTTGCTAAAGGATCCAAATTAAAACAAAGGTTTAACATAAACTCGTTAACTATAACCATTTCGGAATGGCAAAATACAGAAAATTTTCTGGTCAAACTAATTCAAGCTCAGTGTTTTCCTGATGACTTGCGTAGTCTAAATTTAGCGGGTCAGTGAAACCCACTAGTCATCTCCGATCCCTAAATCCCTTTCTTGATAACGATGGCTTACTTCGTGTAGGTGGCAGATTAAAACATGCCAATCTTAGTTTTAACGCTAAGCATCCCATTTTAATCCCCAAAACTCATCCTTTTACCACACTGTTAATACGTCATATCCATGATCGCAACTTTCATTCAGGTTGTCAAGCTACCCTATCCTTTATTAGAAGGAGATTTCGGCCATTAAATGGTCGAGGGGCAGTCCGAAATGTATGCCTCAGACAATGCATACCTTGTTTTAAGGCAGATCCTCCAATGCTATCTAATTAAATGGGTAACCTTCCTGCATCGCGGGTAACTCCCTCTCTAGTCTTCTCCAATTGCGGTCTTGACTATGCCGGTCCTTTTTTGCTAAAGGACGGTAAATACAGAAACCGAAAAATCCTAAAATGTTACGTTTGCATGTTTATCTGCTTATCTACAAAGGCGATTCACATTGAACTTGCTAGCGAATTAACCTCAGAATGCTTCATTGCTGCATTTAAACGTGCATTTGTTTCTAGGCGAGGCATGTGTACTAATCTCTATTCTGACAATGGATCCAACTTTATTGGAGCTAATAATGAATTCAAAGAAATTTATAAGATTCTTTCTAGCAAGCCTATGAAGAATTATTTTAATAATAGTCAAATACAATGGCACTTTATACCTGCGGGCTCAGCTCACTTTGGCGGTTTGTGGGAAGCCGCCGTAAAGTCTTTAAAATATCACCTAAAGCGTATTTTGTCTAACACCTTTGAAGAATTTATGACCATCCTAACACAAGTTGAAACTACTGTAAACTCTCGCCCTCTTATACCATTGTCCCCCGATCCCAACGACCTTGAGGCGATCACACCAGGGCATTTTACTATTGGAGAACCTTTAAACGCTTCTCCTCAACTTGACATCCAGGATGTGGCTATGAACCGTTTAACTCGATTTCAACATATGCAAAAGCTATACCAAGGTTTCTGGACACGATGGGAAAATGATTATTTACATAATCTTAATCAAAGAAATAAATGGCAATTTAAGAAACCAAACGCTGAACTCATTGGAAGCCTAGTAGTTCTACGTGACGACCAAACTCCACCGCAGCAATGGACTTTGGGCCGAATCACCTCGCTGCACCCGGGTTCCGACAGCATTGTGCGCGTAGTGAGTGTGTTAACCAAAGGTGGTATTGTAAAACGTTCAATCACCAAAATAAGCCTTTTGCCAGTGAATTGACTCTAATGTAATGTTAGTTATAATCTTAAGTAAATTTTGTTCTTGTTCCTTATGTTTTATGTTTTATTCCTAATGTTTTATTATATTTTATAACAATATCGTTAATTTTTAATACTTTGTAGATTTAAGGATGTTAATTTGTATTTTTAATCACCAGTTCCTGAAGCTAATTTACTGCTTTATTTTGCCTTTATTTTGAAAGTGGGTACTTTCAAGACCGCCGGTATGTACAGTAGTGGCAACCATGTATTATTTATGGGGGTGCGCTTTGTCATTTTTACCGTTGCATCTTTGTAAGAACAGTAACTGTTCTTCGATTAACAGTTAGTCGCCAGCCAGGTACCAACCAGTATACCCTTACTTAATACTTATACAGTCCACTAAAAGGATTTCTTTCAGATTTAGGAAAGCTTTCAGGATTTAGAAAAAAATTGTTATTTGTCTAACAATTTTTTTCTAATTTTACCACGTAACTTTACATGGGACTGTTTTTGATTTGTTTCAACGAAATAATATTTTTAAATTGACTACTCCAAAGATTTATCTATTTTTAACTTAAGATTATCAATACACGAAACCACAACGCTACAAAACCAGTAAACAGCCATAAAATATTCTCATGAATCACATATCAACATTTTATATAGTAATGTTCTCATTAACCATATTCCACCATCTTATGCAATATTATAACCGAACGCCTAGGATAAATTGATTTTTTGCTGAATTTCTTCATCTAATGCTACGTAAGTAGACTATCAGTCATCTGCTTGGCTACGCCCAGGCAATAACAGTTCCAATTCAAATCAGAGTCTATGCCTACAGATACAAAAGTTCCATATAGTCTTCTATTGACCTTAAACAAAAATGAACAACTATAATAAATCCTGACGTTTATTTCCCTGATTCCTGGAAACGCTAGACTGATTAAAACGTGGATTTGTTTGGTCAGGTTTTATCCGTAATGTTTTTTATCCATTGTAAACGGCTCTTTAGTTCTCAGTTACCTATTTGAGAAAAACATCAAAAAAGTCATCTGCGCGAGTTAACATTACCAATGTATGCAGTCATTTAAGACCCCATTTTTAATGTCATTTTTAAACCCTATCGCCACCTGCAAGATAACGCTGCTAAAATATATAGATATTTAGTATTCCGAAACCTTACCTCAATTATACCATTATCTTAAAACGTTATCGCCACGTGTGAAATCTAAACAAAAGATTCATGAACACACAATGGTATATAAAGACCGCAACTCTATCGAATACTTTAGTTCAAGTTGCAATCTTCGTCGTGCAGGAAAGCTTAGAAGTTAGCTTCCAGGGACGCCACTTTTCGAGTAACTGTCAGTTTACTATTAAAACTGCCTAGTGCTTAAGTTATTATGCAAGTGCATATTGTATAATTAACGACGAATAAATATATTATTGTATTTAACTGTTCATTCTGTAAGCTGGACTCCGTCATTTATGTTTAAAAATAAAGAACCATTTTTAAAAACATGTTTCAACGTTAAGAAAAGTTAATTCGCGTATACCAACTTTCAACTTTCTTAAACCATTTAATTTTTTCTATTATAGTCAAAATGGCCATAAATCTTTTCCTTGTTGCATTCTGCAGCATAGTTCTTTGCTATTACTACCTATATATTAATGTACCTTTCTTCTTTTTTATCGGTGGGTCAATTCCAGAAACCTTTATTTGTAAATAGCACTAACTTTGTTTTTCCTATATATATTAGAAATATTTACTAGTACTAGACGTACTGTATCTTAAAACACACGTTATTGCCAATTCAATTGTTTTTCAGATGTTAATACGCAAAAATTGACACCTGCATGGGCTAGAAAACCTAACCATTTATAAATCTTAGAAGAAGACGGCTTGCACTTTCCAATGTCAGTTTGCAATAATTTGTGCGGGTTAAGCAGAAAATGCAATTTTTGAGATGTCGTTTAAACAAGAAGTTGATGTCAATCGATAAATTATCACAAACTGTGACTCTAATCAGAGAAAAGATAAGATAGTACGATAGAAACGTGCAAGCCAAGTTTGTTCTAAGTTGCACATCTTCCTATCTTATAATGGCGCGTGCAAGTGTGTTGATACACTAATGGAGGGTGGGGTTGAGAGAGAGGTATGAAGGGATAGGGTTAAATCTCAGAATATATTATTTATGTCGTTTTCGGAGGTGTGAGGCAGAATCAAGTAAATATCATTCTGATATAAAGGTAACTGTTTTACCTTAAAAATACATTAAGTGACCTTCCCCTCGGATCTACCTTCTATTAAAAGGTACATCTACACTTACACAAACTATATCTATCTTTTATTAACTAAACTGAAGCTCCAACTCGGGCAAATCTTACAATGAATGAATTGGGGAGAAGAGAAGAAATGATAACTTTATTCTTAATATAATAATTATTCTTATTTTTATATAATAAAAAATAAATAATATTCATGCTACGGAAGACCGAATACTACAAATAATATTTCTTTTTTATTTACCTTACTTTATAACTTATTAAGCAACAGAATGTTTACAAATGTCGTTACTTTGCGTAATGTAAAAAAAACTTTTAAGCTCTCGCTGGTTTTCCTTTGAGGGACATATCTAGGTGTGTAAGAGTGGATGCTCCTGTATTACTCTTGGAGGCGAATGGCATAGGTTTCATTAAAAATTTTGCATTTGGGGGTACTGGTGTCACAGACCTCAATAAAATAAAGCAAATAAATGCAAACTATTAAATCTATTTGATTTAAATTAAACATTTTCTTGCATCAATGTAAGGTTACTACAAATAAGGGTAAGGGTACAAATCACCATTTATTAGAAGCTAAGTATTTCTTTATTACTGTATATTAAGTAATATTGTACGGTCTTTTGTAGATACCTTGTAGAAATTACAAGAAACATTTTACTGTTTGTTAATCCTATTATTGACTAAATTTATGTTATACAGTTCTCTTAGTCTTAGTATAGCACTTTGATACTTAGTGAAAATCAATTCAAATTTTGTACAATGATAGTTTTTCCTGACCAATGTTGAATAGGGCCTCAAACAATTCTGTCAGCGTGCTTGACAGAACTCATGTTCTTGGAACTTGACCTCCTAAACAATTGGCCGTTGACCTTAATTATCAAAGGTCAGGTCGTTAAAATATGCAATTCCAAAGAAGTGCGAGCTTCAAACTTCACAAATTATAAAAATTGGCCTCCTCATGAAATGAATTTAAAAACGATCGGATGTGACCCTAGAATGCAAAGTTCCGTAAGTATGTATGTAGCGATTTCAATTGAACCAAACTATCCTTTTGATACCAGCTGGATGTCAAAGGGTTGTTCAGGAGGGGCAACACCTTGTGCGAAGTGCCACGTAATTTGTTCGTTGTCCTTTCTTTAATTGGTCGTTTTGATAACCAAATTGTTCTTCTTTCTGCATCTAGCTGTATTTTAAAGTCAATGCTCGAGGGTTATGTTTTACTTTCGTGCCGGAAAATATAGATTCATTTCCACTATAATGTCTCTTACATCTAACAGTTTTTAATTCCAAAACGCTCCTATTTCTGTTTGAATTGCCATCGTATGAGTTCCAAGCAACAGTAGAATTCTAATGACACAGTGTGCCAAAGCAAGGTCTAACTTAATACTTTGACCAACCAATTCTGTTCCAGTAAAATATAAATTTATAATTTATTGAGTCATCCTTATTCTTCTCTAAGCAAGAATATAGTCTGAGATACCAGCATTTATTGAAATATATGAAAATGCATCTTTTTGTTATCTATGGTTACAAAAATCCTTTTATCAATGGATTGATAAAGCTACTTTATTGACTGACCTGTATCAGAACATATATATAAATTATTTTCAAAATAGTTAATTCCTCAAATACTAATCCAATAGATTCAATAATTATACTACATAAATAGTATAACCCAGGCTTAGAAAAATGTAATAACATCGATACCTCCATCAAATAAATTCAACCCTTTTGAAGTCTAAATAAATAAAATAAAGATGCAGAGCAAAACTGGGATATAAACAAAGTAAAAATAGATAATCAATGTCAGAAAACAGATAGCCGCCTTCCATATATGTATACAACTCTATTTTGTAATACAAGGTAGCGAGAGCTACAACATCAAAGCTATGTAGGTCAAAGGTTAGGAGATTGGCTAACGCTAGACTGACAAGTGTGAACATATTAGGGTCCAGAAACACACGAGAAAAAAACTGGCGCTCTCTTTTAGTCTTTTACATTTCATAAACTACCTGGTATTGTTTGTTCAACATGAAAGTTTTATTAGGTCATTTCCGTCAGTCAAAAACGAATATATCATATTCGAATCGTGAAAAGAAAATTCGTATTTGTGTAAAATGGAATAATTTCATATACTGTTGTAAACTTTTCGATTCGTAATAAAAGACTTAATAAAGTTTCAAAAGAGTTTTAACAATAAATGTCATGAAATATGTAATACCAAATGATAATGTCAACAAATGTAAAAGTTTCAGATTTTATACACCTAGGTACTAACTCATCGTCCGTTTTTACAATATTCATGCTACTGCGGTAGAAAGAAATCAATGCTGGTAATTCTATGTAAACTTATTTTGTACACTTATCAACTAAAATGTTCAACATGTCAACGATATTCTTTTATTCACTTTTTAAAATAGCGAAACAAGTACTGTTTTCAGTCTTTTCAGAAAATTAAGAACAAAAAAGTACTTTTCACTCTTTTCAGAAAATTGCAAAAAATAGTGTAATACAGCAAGGACAAAATGAGTGTTTTTTTACACGTCGTATTTGTGCAACGAGGTTTACTGAGTTCTACGACTATTTAAAAACATTTACTTTTTGCAGCTTTTATAAATAACTTGCATTAGATCTGATGGCAATCATGAAACTGCCTTGATGATCCATTTATGAGAAGATAGTTGTATATCACTTAATGCACTTTATAACTTTATTAAACGTATTGCTTGTATTGTCAATATCCTACATCGCCATTTCAGCGAAAAATAGATGTAGAAAAGCGCTAAGTAAAAATCATATGCAAAGGTTTGGGTGGTATTGATCCAATCGCATCATATATTATCCCAATTTTGACTACTACTAAGGTACTCGATAGGTACCGATGAGGAACTCCGAACTCAAAAAATAAATTTAGACCTATCGGTCAATAGCGGGTTCCAGAATCCATGTATCAGTTCGTAGAACTAGACACCCTCCTCTTACACGTAATTTGCCAATGCTATCTAATCCAAACTTAGAAGCTACCTGTTTTTCTGAAAAAAAAAACATGCAACTTCTCAACCTAACTCCTACAATGACGTCCAAATTGACGTAGTGGAATTTAAATTAAACTTTAGCAGAAGGGCTCTACTCTACTCTACATTCAAGACGATGTCATTACATAGTGTCACAAATGGAGATTCGCTTTATGCCTATTAAAATAGTTTTGAAGCGTTTTAAACTAGTTCGCTATTAATGAAGATAATGCAAATGAACACTTGCATAAGCTTGCAAGAATAGACCACGGCCACGTCCGCTGCCTACACAGTACCGACGACGTACGCATATCTCCATGAGTTTCCTCCTCCGAGTGTCGCACTCTGTTCCAAAACGTACATACTATTTAGATTTTTTTATTAATCTCTGTTTTCCCAGGCAGTTTTGCAAGACTTAAACAGGTTCAACAACCAGTTCAATTTTCCAGTTCATCCGACAATAGTCCAGTGATCATCTTGATAAGTGTCTTGAATATTCTATTTGCTTGTAGTATATACTTTAGATGAGTTTCATCTCTGGTATGGTTGACATGCTGAGGTATTGTGCTCCACTAATATTTTTTGTATTAGTTAGTTTAATTCATTATAATGTTAAATTTGACTTGGATTTTATTTGACTTAGCTTCTCTACGCTTAGCTGCGTTCGAGCGTAAAAACGACTGTTTTTACTCATTACCATCCCTTAACAATCGAAAAGTATCATTTTGGATCTGGTATTGCCACTGTATCGTACTCGATAGTATAAATAGCAAACATTTCTTCGAGAATAGTGGGTGGGGGGTAAATGCAACACCCCTTTTTGTAGTGGCTATTTCTTCCGTATCTCTATTTGGAGAAGTAAAAGAATGTTTTGTCTTTTTTGTTTATTTAGAAGACATTTAGACGCCTTCTCATCTTCTACATAAATACTTACTCCCCTTATCACCCCCCTTATCGAAGATTTAAGTAAAGAATGAATACTTTGGTTGGATAGTTTCATATTTATTAATTTAAAACCTATATGAAACCGCAATAGATGTTTTATCGGCAGTTCAGACTCCCAGAAATTTACACAATCTGAGATACTGTAAAGATAATTTTATATGAGCAGTATCTACTTGTAGGTGCTAATGTAGGTGCTAATACATCATTATATGAAATTTGTTTGTAGTTTGATGCCATATGCTGAAGCTCCAAAACCATAGCTATTTTTGGAGGTCGTATTGATCTTTAAGATTTATTATTGAAAATCTCTTTTGAGTGAGTAAAGTAGAGTAAATAAAAACACTTGGCTAAGTTTCACAAATAGGTATTGTTTAGTAGCTTAATCGCGATTTCAGTTTTTACGCCATCGTCAGAAGACTAATAATAATAATAATAATTGCTACAACCCATAACCTGGAAACCAGACCCCAGATGCTATGAAGCTTGTGCAGAAGGGAGGGGGCGATTATTATTATTACGTAGGCCCAACGTGCGTCACAGCTAAGGAAAAAATGCAGAAAACGTCGAATCTGGGCCGCTTGGGTGAAAGTCGAGCACGCTAAACAATACACTACCAAAGCTGTAAGACTGAGCACTTAAAAGAAATTACAAGAATATATAAAGATTAGGGTAACAACACTTTATAACTAAATACGTGGTATGTACAACGCTAAAAAGGACTATTTGTGAAACTTAGGCAAGTGCTTTTATTTACTTATTAGAAAGTTTCACCTAGCGCCTACGACGGATTCAATCAATATAATAGTAAAGTAGAGATTTATGTACAGGTCGTACAAAAATTATTTTGCTGAATTAGATACTTTGAAAGAGATCTTTTCAAAAACTCGTTAGTTCGAATCAAACAAGTATAAGATTCATCGACTGATGCCACAAATTCTAGTATTTAAGTGCAAGGTCTAACAAGATTTCATCTAGATGTACAGTTGCGATCATTGGCTAAGGAACTATGAAAAAATCATAACCGCCGATCTTCCAGTTTTTTGTACAATGTAAATGTAAGTTTATTATATTGTATTCAAGAACGTTTCACTTTTTAACGTTATAATTTCCCAGTTCATAAATTCGGTCGAGTTCGGTTAGGTCGAGCATACATTGAACAAAAAACTAAAAAACTGACTATCACTATTTTTCATCGTTCCTTAGCGGATGATCGTAACTATAGATAACGCCCCACGCCAAACTATAATTCATGGGTAGTCTTATAGTAAACATCTTATAGGACAGACTTCAAACTGTTTTATAAACGTTTATAAAACCATTCTTATACGGCACTTTAGCTTACACATGCAAACTGATTTATAACAGACTTTTAGTAACGTTTGCTACCATTTTATTGTCATTTTGCAAACACTTTATAAAACTATTTTTTAAAACTTCATTTACAATTTATAAAATAGTTACATAAATATCTTTTGCCCCACAATTATATCTCAGAGAGCAGAATGCATTTGGCGGAAGTTGCAAAACAACTATTATACAGTGGTAGAAAAGCATTGTACTACTAAAGTCGTTCATAAGCATCTCTGCAAAACAAATGTAAAGTAATTGTAACAGATTTTGGGTTAAGTGCCTGATAACACATACCAAAAATAATCTCTGTCAATGTGAATGTAGACGGCCTACCATTATACAAGAGCAGTATACAACTCAACTCAGATACATACATTAAAAAGGATTAGCCAAAATTCATTTAACTCTAAATTTAACTAATTTATCCTTACTAATTGATGTAAATTTATGTATATCTATGAACCGCCTTTGACTGTTGCTTTCCGCTGCAAACTACTTATATCCGTTCTGTAGAGCTTCATAATACAATCTTTTAAACAACCTCTTACATGGCAACATATCTTATTACCGACCGCACTTTATAGTATATTTTCCATAAAGTGGACTGAAGCATTGATGCCAAGATAGAATATGTCAATTTGTAATTAATATGAGAAAAGAGCAAAACTTAGGCCACAATATGAGCTGAACCCATACAATACGACGACATATTCAAGATTGTGTAGAGTGCTCAACAACAATGCCCTTCTGGTATTATTATACGTTATAGTTCGTTTGCAATTCAATTTGCACGCGTCTACTGAGATATTATCAAGAATAATACTAGAGAGCTCACTAATTACCTCAATAAATACCTCACAGCCAAAGACATCTGCAATTATCTTTACTAACAAACAACTGACCCTATAAGTCGCTTAATATATTGATTAGCATCACTATCTTCGCGCAAACAGTAAGACAACTTTGGACGACGCAGTTAAAAGATATTATAGATAGTTAAGAGATGGCATCGGTTAATGAGGATGTACGAAGTGCAAGAAAAGTTCAGTTAAGCTTCTCCAACTGCATGGCCTGTGCATTCGTGCTTTTTCTTCTATGTACATTGTACTGTATCCAAGAATTCTATAATTTCCATTCAATCGGGGTTTTCAAGCCATTTTGTGTTTTAGGCTCGATCGAGTTTCTTTGGTCCGGTCGGTTTCTCAGGTCAGTTGGAAATTCTCTGCATGTAAGGCAGAAGTTCTTTAACAGATGTTTTGCATCAGATTATAAATAAGTATTTAATAAAAATTTGGTGATTTTATAAAATAGAGAGATATAACGTGAAACTGCAATAAAAACGTCAGTTTCTTACACGAACAATAGCTATTTCCGTTCACAGTCAACATTGGTTTTAGGAAAGCCCAAAAGTTACTCCAGTGTGAACTTCGAAACTTTAGTCTTATAATCATAAATGATGGTAATTTCTTGGTTATAAATTTATAATCACTACATCTCGCAACAATATCATTTTTACGATAAAAAAGAAATCATTATTCCTAGCTGTGCTATACTACACATTAAATAATTAAATGTACAAGTCTGAGAATCCAACCTACACCTAACAGACTATTCTGGCGTAGAATATTATATTCTCACCTGATTTATATTTAATTTTGCATCCCAACGTTTAAACTTTATTTCTTGATATCATTTATACTCTACTTTACCTTATCACAATCACGTTCGTTCACATGAAAACTAAATACCGCAGCATGTGCCAATTCACGACTACTCCTAACGTGCTTCATTTATCTGCTTCTATGCAAACTACTTACATACCTATCTCGAGTTGAAATTTTATTTTACACAACTTCTTCCTGTTTCACTCCAATATGAATATACTTGACTTATATTCGGTGTTTTTATGACACCATGTAAATAAAAACGTGCTTTTCTAGGTTCCACGAAATGCTCAGCGACTCCAGAATTGAGGCTCGTGTCTTGAAATGTACACAAGGTCGGCAAAATGATGAAAATACCTACCTACTAAATGCAGAAGGATAATGTTTATGAAAGTACCTGTAGGGTATTTATGGGCTCGTTGCAGTTATTTTATACAACGAGTAAATTATTTTCGTAAAATTGTACATGCCATAATTTTTAGTTATAAAGCTAGTGGACTGTAACTAACTATGACAATAATACATAATATTCATCTTGATACAAAATTGTGCAGGTATTATAGTACCCTCCTGACTGTTTTGGTAGATTCGGGTTTCTGAAGATGTACATTCAGTTCTGCAGTCATTTTGATTGTTGTTGTTTGGTTCTTAGCGTTCACAATCCTCTTTTCCTCCACTACTTTGTTTCACAGAAGATGTTTTAAACTGTATATGTGTCATCCATAGCCATCAGCTGCTGACTGTGTAGTCCAGTATGCAATTCCGTGTATATCTGTACGCATAAGATTCGATTCACTTCTCGCAACTCTATAACAAGACTGAGTGAAATTGTGTGGTCAGCTACATAACTGGGAACCAAATAACTTGTCTTGGCCATGACATCCATACCTCTGAATACACTCAATAAATCGGCGGTTTTTGTCACAGATGCACCAGTCAGACTGGCAGCAAGCATTTTTCCGCCTTGAAAATCTTTGAGGTCTCACGTTCAAAAATCATCAACAAAAGAGCACGACGTTCACAGCTCACTAATAACAATTACTTGTTGTACAGAGTTCTCAGTACATAGCTAGCAAAATAAGGTCGCAAGATGCGCACTTCTAATGGTAGTACTAAACTCTACCAATAAGCTGTGTTTCCACTGTTTTATACACTCCCTGGAGGTTTTAACACTCTGAGTAATAAAAACTGCTTTTCGATTTTTCGGGATATTTCACGTTAATTTCAATGTTCTCGAACTAGGCAGTACTTCCATTGTGCAATCTCTGTTTTTACAGTCGAAAGTATAGAAACTGACACTGATTGATATGACATTAAAACATAACCTTACACTTCTGATATTTAAGTATTAAGAGCAGTATGTGCTTCCTACCGGTTGAAAATGATTTTATCCGACACCGGTAGGACACTTACTAACCGCAATGCTTATTATGTTTTTTGTACGGTCAATGCAATGACAAAATTAAAACTTAAAAATATTTGAAAATTATTTTGACATATTTTAAATTTTTAATTGTCAGAGTTGCTATTTTTGATAATAGGCGAGTTCTTAAGTCGAGCGCACAGATAATGCGTATGAATCACTTCGTTCTTAAATTCATCAAATTAACACATATAGTTTTTTGAATAAGTAACTATTGATTGCGTGTCAGTGTGTCATTAAAATGGTATTGATATACAAGGTGTTGATACATGCGTTCAGTAAGGCGCATTTATTCAATTGTAACGTAACCTTTAACATAATTTCATCTAAATGCATCACTAATGGTAATAAACAGCCCCAAAATGAAATTTCAATGACTGCCATAACCAGTGTTGTGCAATAAACATATACTGATTTACTCAATCCAATCATTACCTGCCTAATAAATCAATTTCTAAATGGTTTAAAAGGTTGCAGGCTCCTAACCTACCCGTTAGAGACTTTAATTGTGAAGTATCTTTGTAAAACAGGATTAGTCGTGATTTTACGTAGCAAAGCCCAAACCCTCCGACAAAATAAGTATAACAATTATAAGTAAGCAAAATTATCTAAATTCGCTATCTACTCTATACTAGCTCTCCAAGCTAGTGCCGTAGCTATAACATGATGAACCGTCGGGGTTAGCATGTCCAACATGTGGACAATTGCATGCACAATAAAATATTTGATAGCTATCAATTTTATCTTAATTGCAATATTAATCTTGCAATTGCAATGTTGTAAACCACTGCGCGGTCGTGGGGCGCCCAGGTGTGGACTGGGCTTGATCTAAGATTTTCCGACCCGCTACCAAATTAAAGGTTGGTGGACTAAGCATATACCGGCGTGAAAGAGGAATTGTCTAAGATGTGAAAGGATGTATGTTCGTATTTCCTGGGGTCCAGGGTACCTCTTCTCAAACCTTGCTATCTCTGTGAACCCTCTGTGAAGGGGGGCGAGTTAACCAAATAAGACGAGTATAACTTATTCGCAGTTTTGACTACACCGCGGAAATACCTGACGACACGGTCTCCCTGAGCCAGTGGTCAAGGGGTCGCTGACGAGATAAACTTTGCTACCTCTCCGTACTAGAACCCAGTCTTGATGTGCGGCCACACACTTTTAAACGAAGGAACGGGGTCCCAAGACCCTTCCAGTCATGAAAAAGATTCATAGTTGCTATGCATATTAAGTTTAAGGCGAATAAAAAATTAAGAAATAATGCAGGCTCTTACTTAATTTCTCTCTCTATCCTTGAAAAAATAAAATAAAATCTTGTCACTCAAATTTCAATTGCAAAAATAAATAATTTAATCGTTTAAGATTTAAGATATTAAAAGTAGGCAAGTATGCATTTGCAGGTTGCCTTCCCAATCCCATTTATATTGAGCGAATTGGACAGAGCTTTCTAAGCGTAAAAATTCATATAGATAAGAAATATAATATTGTCGTCCATGTCATAGATATGTACTTTTTCCTGTAGAAGGTATAGGAGTTTATGAGTAAATGTTTATGAGGTGTTCTAGTGGTGATGGTGGCAATACGAAACCTGCAGGTATAGAGTTGTTTTTGTTACTGAGTATTGTAGGCGCTGCGGGTACTGATGACGAGATTTATGTTTGAAATTACCAATATCTTGAAAATTAGTTATCACTAACGATGGAAGTACAGGCGAGGCTAAGCACAAATGTGAATGAAATTCAGCCTATAATGTTAAGATATTTTTTTCTGGAATGCTGTGTACATCGAAATATTAAAAAATAATCGAAAACTGACTGATATTACTATGCGTATTGAGCAAACTTCATTAGCCGATGGCGAGGTGATACAATTGTGGTTAGGGTGGTTAGTAGTGCTATTAACTTTTATAGTCGCTGACTTCTCCATCTTTTATGATCCGACGTCTTTTTAAATACCAAAGTTCATTGCGAAGCCTTCTTAAGGGTAAAACTCGTTTTTAGTAACGAAAATAAAGACAAGAATTAAGATTATAAAGGTAGAAAAATAATTTCGGCTTTTTAACATGGGAATAATTTATCTGAAAACGTATTAACCCTAAATTTATATATCCTGTACATGCCAATTCTTAACTTGGATGAATAGATCTTTATAAGCACAGACGCATAAAAAGCATCATATGGCCACCTGCAAAATATCAAGTTACCCCCAAGACGCAGACTTTAGGCGGTAATGTCCGGTATTTAAACGAAATATTCTAGAAGCTTTCTTTACACGGTTATTTTTATAATTGGTTGAAGAAGTGTTAACTTCCTTTGGATTTGTTGGTTTCATTTTCCCTCTTTCAAATTCAAGCTTAGCATAGGGTTACTTTCTTAATTTCAGTCAGTAAATTACAGAATCTGGTAGAATCAACAAAGGGTACAAGTGATGGGCAGGACGGAGAACGGTCTCCCGCGCCGACCTGGGGTTTTCTCCTTGGAGAAGTCCCCGTTGAAATTATATGTTAGTTGGCGTTCCTAAAATTATAGTTGTATGTATGGAACCAAGTTACAGTTTGGAAATGATGAATTAGTTGTGTAAATACCGTTTTGTGTAGTTCGTTCCAGCACAGGAAGCTTACTTGCTTCATTTTATCGTTTAATTTTCGGTGTTAATAAATTAACACAAATAATTCAGTTTGTGTTCAGAAAATTTGTGAAGAAAATTCAATCTCAAATTAACTTTTAAAAGTTTGTCTTTTCGGTTAACGAACTTAGGATTAATCGAGATAATTATTGATTGCCAATTTTAGAAGAGAATTTATGGCATTTGAAGGTTCAAAGCTAAGAATCTTTAATTTTGGGGTTTTTGTTTCAATAATAAAATAGTGGACGTACAGAATTTGTGTTAGCCTTATAAAATTATTACGTTAAAACAATATAACCTTCTAATAACGAAAATTAGTCAAAAGAAACTAAAACTTGTAATTAACAAGTGTAATATTGGGATTATTGCAGTTTAGGAGTTTTAATATCGCGGGTTAATGCCAAATAGTTACAGAAATAGTAATTTTCGTAACACCATTTATGAACTTTCAGTTAATTATTGCAGCATCTTTGACAGTATTCCATGGTCTTCGGAAGCTATGAAAATCAGACCTACGCCTGAATTATAATTTGATATTAAGAGATCTTAAAAGTCGGAGCATTACAGTAAGTATTGTTTTTATGAGCTTTGCAGTACGTATTCAGATTGTGAATTTTTTTAAGGTAACAGTGACGTCCATCGTGCGGCGTATTTTATGTTATATTTTGAGTATAACATATATTGATTCATATATAAGTATATTTTGATTCAGTAATTTAGAGTAACGAAACTTAAATGTTACACACGATAGAAGAAACGAAATTAAAAGATCAGTAAACAACTACTACTAAATTACTTAAATAATAACCTATAAAAATGTTTGAATACTTTTCTGATTATTCTAATGGTATCCCAAAAAGGTATCCTTTATGTTATACACAATGTACGAATCAACGTGTAGAGCATGATTTGTCGTGCAGATTAGAGCTCATACAATAAAATCATATTCAAGTATTGACTGCACGACAGCATTATATAAGGTGTTTATTGTATCTATGTTATTAAAATACTCTATACATCGTACTATAAAAAAATTATATTATATAAAAAAATTGATGCTATCCAGTGTCGTTCCGTTAAGCTGATATAATAATAATAATAACTACTACAACCCATAACCTAAACCAAGGCCCCAAAAGCTATAAGCTTGTGCGGGAGGGAGGGGGCGATTATTATTATTATGTAGGCCCAATGTGCGGCTGCAGACGACTTACAGATGGAACAGCGCAAATCCCACATTTGTGTCACAGCTAAGGAAAACTGCAGAAAACCTTAACCAGATCTGCAGGCGCCGGGAGTCGATCGCGGGCCGCTTGGGTGAAAGTCCGGCACGCCAGACATTACACTACCAAGGCTGTGTATATTACATGTTACTTTAAAAACTTTATTTTTATAGGTCATAACTTTACATTTTGAGATATTTAAAGTGAGTTTATTTAAAGTACACCAGTCGTTGACTAAATTTAAGTCTGGTTGAAATTTTACACAATCCTCATCACTTTTAATGCATCTGTAAATTTTCATATCACCAGCAAATAACAAATATTTAGATTGAAGGTTTTCATCTATACTGAGATGATTTTTATGGTAAATAAATAATAATTCAGAAAGCTCCACGTTCGGGTGAACAATGAAACTATGAGGTGTTATCTAGATAAATAAAAATATGAATATAGTGTTGAATTAAAATGGCTAGCTAAAAATGTAACAGTTCAAATAGATTTTCCTTCTCCCAATAGACTAACTCAGGTTTAAAATTTGATAGAGCATGAGATAAACAAACTATAAAAATCTTTTTGATTCTTGCACCTGGAAGGAAAGAAACTTACTACCATTGCACTTGGAATTCTGCAGCTGGACAAACAGCAATCTTAAATTCTGTATGTGAAGAAAATAAATGTATGGTTGCATAAACACCAACACAAATAAACACATAGATATTTTATTTTTATTAACAATAGATAAAATATTTGTTAAAAAAAGAAAATAAAACAATTGTTTAAAATAAAAATATAGAAATAAGAAGAAAATCTTCCTTGAGCTTGCTCAAATGTGTTTTGTTATAGTTGTCACCTGACATGGGGATTGCAACCGATCTCCATTTCAACAAACTGACATTAATTAAGTTTATCAAATAAGAAAAATATTTACAAATGCTAAATCAATTTATCTAATGAAAATTAATTATTGTTGTGAATAAACAAGTTGAAATTGTTTAAATGTTACAACTTTGTTATTGAGAAATCCACGAATCCACTTCAAATCTATTTCAATTGGTACTACAGCATTTATTCAAACAGCTGATTTTAAAAATTCATACGAGTCGATTATCCAAATCAATAATGAAAACAGAAATCTTCTTGATTTAATTAAAATAAATCGTTCACAATTCCATATAATTGTTGAAAAACGAAAATAAATCTTCTTTAAATTTATATCACAGGTAACTATTCAATACCATTAACACTTTGTTAAAATTTGACGTTTGACTTCCAACGCAAATATCATATGGTTTACAATAACCTTTTACTTCAGAAAATTCTTATACGAGCCGATCTTTCAAATACGTTTTGTCGGCTGAAATTGTTAATTTTTCGAAGTCTTTTTATATGTTTCCTTCAAAACAGTTGAAGAAACAGCGAAATTTCACAAACGGCACATCACAAATGTCTTGACGTCACTAACAGAAAACATGTGTTCCAAAATAACACTAAACTAAATTCTAAAAAGACAGAAATGTAGCTGGCAAAGTAACGATTAAGAAAACATAAATAAAATACTTATAGTCTAAAATCAACATTAACTGAGAAAACTAACTAAAACGACCAACGGTAAGAAAATCTCATTAAAACTTAATTACAAAGAAAACTCATTAACTCCAGCTATACCTGTACAAGAAATGATTACATGGCTACCCAAGGTAACTCATACATATGCAGTTTACATAGAAAAATATTTACACAATAAAAGAAAAACATAAATACAAATCCGTTTACACATTTTTAAAAATCAAACGATGCGTTGCAAGACTCCATACAAATAACGACATAAATGAAATCAAACTATACTCAAACTTGTCCAGCGTACAGTCCTCCAAGTGCCTGCATTCTAACAATCGTGCAAAATATCAAAATAAAACCAACATTTGAAAAATTTAATAGATATTTACAAAGCTGATACCTTCATCTTTATGAACTCAAACCTTCTAAATGCAACACTCCGTAAGCAAAATGTAACATTATAAATATCAAACAACTTATCTGATATAACTATTTCCAGTGAAATATGTACCCGAAACTGATTTAGTTTATGGGAGAAACAAAATTCTGGTTTACGTTGGAGATTCGTAAAGCTCAAATCTAACAAGAAGATAAAACCTTCCAGAAAAATGAAAAACACAACCTAACATGTGACCTGGGTTGCATAAAACATGTATTACTATAAAACAATCGAAATAATTTCTATCCTTTTAATTCAAACGTTTTATGTAAAAATTGAGGTTACGTTTGCATGAAACTCTTCCTTCTATAATTTCTATTTAAAATTGATAAATCTTTCTGTAACCTAACATGTAGCTTTTAGATTAAATAAACCTAATATCCTAGCATGTCTATCTGTTTACTTAATGCATGAAATAATTATATTTGTTTTTACGATCAAATCGTAGTCTTAAAATACTCCGAAATTACAATTCGTTAAGTAAATTTTCAATCGATGATTCCATGTCATCTCAATACCATTAATAAAAAAATTAAAAAGCAATAACCCCAAAACAGATTCTTGAGGGACTCCTGATGTTATTGGATTATTTGCAGACTTAAAACTGTTAACAAAAACATTGTTCTCGGTCCTGCAGATAAGATTGTAAAAGGTTGAACAATTTTTTGCTGAAGCCATATTGTCTTAGTTTACTAAGTAATATTTAATGTTAAAGTTTATCGAACGCTTTATTAACGCTTTATAAGTCGATATATATTACTGTGATTCCAATAAACGGAAAAAATTGCATTGAATAATAAAGAAAAGGTTGTTTATTAATTATTTATTTATTAATCTTTATTTATTTCATAGGGAAAAGGATTTGGTTTTCATACTTTGATTCATATAAGCATAAGCAGATGATGCAAATAACTAATAATTTTTATAGTGTAACAAATAATAATTTTTTAAAATTCAAGCAGCTGGCACTAGAATCCGTATACTACTCATCTTCGAATACGTACTCGCAATCTTACTCTGTTCTGTATTACAATTATAAAATTATAATTACAATTATACTTGTGTTTGCTACTCGTCCCTTATCGTTCAAGTAAGGCAATTCAAGCATACGCCAGGTGTTTACTTGTGACTCTAATTGTAAAGTCACATAATATAAGATCAGTTGGAGTCATAAGAATACAAGAACTCAACAACTACTGGTGAATGCCAATAGAGCACGAAGAAGGGTCTGTAAAATTGCGGAAGTTTTTAAAACAGTGTAAACATATAATTTCAATGCCATACCGGACGACAATGTTTCCAGAGCGAAATGTGCCAGTGTGCCATTGCACACAACGGACATCGATGGTTACGCCACTGAAAAATAATCATAGTAGGGTAGAGGGGCATTTAATAAAGAAATATACTTGTTTTTAACAGAAAAACTTTATATTACGAGACTATTCATAATTCCAATCTATTTCAATTTACTTCACCAAAAATTCTTCAGTCTTAAACAACGGTGAACCGCTATGATGAAATGGCAAATTTTTTTAAAATTTATACACGTAAACAGAATATTACAAAATAATGGATGTAAAATTTTACATCAAAGCAAGATTGTTTCATGTACAAATTGTACAGTAATAACCTAATAAAAATACATTAAAGTGAAATCGGTATTCGGTATAAAAGGCGAACAACATTAAAGGTTTAACTAACCCTCTTTTAAACAATAAACTAAATGTAGTACATGTATACACACATAATGTTTTCCGCTTTGAGAATTTCTGATTTAGTTGAAATAGTTTTTAAACCACTGCTTGCCCCTTTTAAATGCAAATAATTTAAGGAATTTGAGAAATCTGATGTTAGGAATTCCTCTCTTGCAAATTGTGTATCAAAAAGTCGTTTTAAAGCACTTTTCTATACAACTGCTGCGAACACGTTTTTTCCTCTCTTGTTTGAATGAAAAAGAAAAAGCATACAGCATTATCTATCGCTCAATTTGTTAATTGAAAAGTTTACTTAATTCAGCCAGCGTAAAGTTAATATCGCCGCGGAGGGAATTTTCGCGGAGCAAAGAGAAGGCAAATACATTTGTAATATTACAGGAAGCGTTGCTGAAATATGGTTGGTTACAGACTCTGAAAGCTTCTTTTGTGTTGTAATATGATTACGATGTAACCAGTTTATACTAAAATCGCTGTTTCCAGTCTTACACTATGCTCGTTTTTGAAACGATGTAGTCTATGCAACGTTAATTTAGCGCACAATAAAAACAGAATCTGCTCCTTCTTTATTAAATAACTAATAGAAGTTCAGTTTTCTTTTTTTATGAAAGTTTATATTCCCTTCCGGAAAGTGCTTTATATGGCTTTTTGTTGATTAAAAGGAAACATTATATCTATGGCATCAAATAATTATCTAGTTTTACATACTAAATGGAAGTGTATTTTCCCTATATCTAGGGGTGTGCTGGGCATGTCAGACCAGGCCAGGAAAGAACTTTATACGTTCAGGCCACTTTAACAGCTATTTTCAGTAAAATTCTTATTATTTTACTACCAAGATTAATGCCAATCTAGTTTTAAATTGATTAGATATTTTCGACTTTACAATACCTACTATTAGGTATTGTAAGTATAATTATTATTATTATTATTATTATTATTAGTATACTGACTAATTAGATACTGAATATTTGATTTTTGGGGTTATGTCACAGATTTATGATTCAATTTAAATGTTAAGATCCCAATACACCCCCAACTGGGAATCGAACCCAGGTCTTTCTGCTTGTCGGACAGAAGCTTTACCGCTGAGCTATCTAAGGTGATTCCCAACGGAAAATGGCAACTCTTCTACATAAGTTGGAACTATTAAATATAACACATATGAATACTAATTAAATATTAATAATATATAATCCGAGTATATAAGTAGTTCGATTCCCAGTCGGGATGATAACTTTTCTACATTTGTATAACATCTTAACAGCTTCACCTAAATTATTTATGATTTAAGTTCTGGATAATGTGATTCTATAGTTAAAAACAATTTCCTTTGACTTGCTACTCATAGCAATCATTATATCGAACTTGAATCACAAATCTGTGACGTAACATACATCTTAAAAAACTAGATATTAACCTACTAGACATTAAATTTTTACGTAGATGTACTACCGCCCAATGTTTCTTACTTTCAGCGTATTTAGCGTGAACAATTTCTGGAATAAGCATTTAGCACCACAAGGTAAATCTTCCGAATTCAAATAATTTCATGACTTTTACCACTCGAATAGCAGATAAAGGTAGGTAATGTTTTTCCTTTTACAAACATTCCAAAGGAAACACAGTTTACAACTGTGACATTCCATGACGTTTTAGTAACTATGTATAGGACATTTGAGAACCTAAATGAGAATAATAACAGCATTGATTTCTTTCTCTGTTTGACGTATCAGTACCAACTGCATAAATATACAGACAATTTATCTTAGCTAGTCTCCAACATTGCTGACGTAGAGTTCATACGAAAAGTTGTTTATTTTTCAATTGCATATTTGCACAACTCACCAAAAATGCATTACTAACTTCTTTTTTACCGATTTATGGGACTGTTTCTAAAGCGTAAATTGCTAAATTAGCGCTCTAGGGCTGTAAAACTTTTTAGAGCCCACTAAACATTGTTTAGAGCCCACTAGAAAAATTACGCCACCTCCATAGTAATAACAGTAATTATATAGACCACTGAAGTTTTGCACTTTTCAAATTATTTTTATTTTAAAATCAAATATTAATTGAAACGTAGACCAGGCATAAACTAACGTATTCATTTCGGGCTTTAGATTCCTTTATTGTCTTAGCGCTAACTAACTCGGCGGGCTCTAAAATACTCAATTAAGCTCTTAATACATAAATACTATTACTTTACTTAGATTTTTCTTTAAAAACAACCCGTAGATGTCCGAAATAATATTAATTCCAGAAGATCCGACACCGACCCGAACCAAGCTCAAAATTACGTTGTGTTTCCCGGTATTAACTAGGACCACGGGCCGGGTCAGGTATAGGTCCAAATGTCAGGCCCGATCCCGTGCAGGTCTCTAGTACAAACTATAAAAACATGTCAATAACAACCACGGCATTATAAGCGGGTATTATCATTTACAACTATAACGCCCCCGCGTAGCGTTAAACTTGCTATCGAAGCCGAAGTTACGTTGAAAATAAAATAAATATAAACAACCCCCTGGCAACGCCAACAATTGTAATTCATTTTTTACTCACCGTTTGTATAGTCGTGAAAAATAAATACTGGAACAATTAAACATCAATTTTTTTATTATCCCAAGACTCAGGCCACCGGGAAATATCCCGGTATCCCTGTGGGCCAGCACGTCCCTGTCTATATCCATAAGAGGGTCTATCTAAATTTGCCGGTAACGGATTACGTTCGGAGTCCATATATAAAAGTTTGAAATAATTTCTATTGCTGTACATTACAAGTAGAAGCCTCGGTACAGCCAGCCTACAATGGTCTGATAACTGTATTTAAATGGTTGCCATAAGCGAAATGTGGCGTTTAGCATTTGTTTGTGAAGTATATATTTATTTAAGATATTGGCAAATGTGATGAATGAAGACGCTAATACATTCGGGCTAATGCTTTACAATAACATACATAACCATATAAAATTTAAATAAGAAGAAACCAAATAAAATCAGTTTATTGATTGATATTTCTTATTAAAATTTGCGCAATTTAGAGTCTTGTTACAGTAAAATACTTCAAGCTTGTAAAGGTATGTAACTATATTTTGAATTCAGTCCTACTAATCCTCCTAACAGTTTCAAATTTTCCTGAAAATGTCAGTGGGCTCTCCGGAGAAAATTGGGATATCTTGGAGAAAATTAATTTTTTGTAATATTCGCCTACAAAGATTAATAATTCTATGTAATTGTAAAAATTCCTAAATACATTGCTGAAAGACAAACTAAATCTTTGCATAATGACCCAATGTTTTCTGTCATTCTGTTGCGAAAGCCAATAACTCAATTTACATAGTGTATCACAATGTGTTTCTTGACACCCCTACATCTTTGTTATTTATAATTGAACCAACTCCAGACTTTTATGAAGTACAGAATTGTGCGTAATTAGAAACCCCACTGATTATAAATCACCAGTCTACTTTGATTAAAGATAGATCTTTGCAGATAATAATCGAAGAAACATAGTAGGCCTTGTTTAATATTGTAAAAGTTGAGCACTTAGAAATTATTTCATTTTTGTCTTTAATAGACTGCCATTGACATTGACAACATTTTATTTACTCTTAAATGTTAACTAAAAGTGCATAATTTGTTTAAATACCTTACTAAGTTGCGATGGTATGTTATTTAAAAAAAGATGGTTGAAAGATTCTTATTGGAAAAACAGTTCGTTTGGTTAGTATAATAGTAATCGTAATTACACTTCAGTGTTTAACCTAAAATTTTCTTCTTAAAAAACTCTTCCTCCATTGTGTTATTATCAACTTAGTCACTCCTAATTTGGTCATGCTTTTGAGAAAAAGAAAATAATTATCCTTTTATCAGTTTAGTTGTAGATTCTTTGGGAACAAGCACAACTGTGCTTTACTCACTTGTGAAGTTTCATTATGATTTCCCTCTTTCAGGGTTTAAAATGGGCGAAAGCTTAATGTATTAGTTCCTGTGGATCTCGTTTGATTTACACGTAGGTGAAATTTCAATACACAGGAAACTCAATTTGATTCAGATTTAATCGCTACATTTCAGAAGTATAACTCTAAACTAATAGGTATATTTTAATAAAACTGTGAAACTTTTAATAATCTTTATTTATTTCATACTAAACTAATAGATTCATTAGTTATTTTTAACAATTCCTTGTTCTGTAAGAAGACCTTCATAAATAAGCAATTTTTATCCTCCAGACCATTTTATTGAAGTCGTTAATATTATCTATTTCATCACATCAGGTAGTTTATCGAGTCCAAGATAAAAAACATCAAGGAACCAGCCTACATTACACTCCTCTAGACATAAAATTATTGCTAATCTTTAAACTGTATATAAATTCTTTCGTTTCTCTTTTTAGGTTATGTAATTAAATAGACAAACTTTGCCACTGTTTTGATTTGATTATCTTGGTTGAGTTTACACAGTTGCAAGATTAACTTTAAAGTTACCTTTTTTACAGAAATCGTAAGTATAACAATCATTGCTCTTAATTTAAATTTGATTGATTAATACTGTTTGATTTTATTATTTAAGAACTGCTTGCTTATTATCATAAAATACTGATTAATTGAATTTGAATTTAAGTGACCTTAAAAGATTGAATTTAATATTTTAAGAACTGAATAATCATGGTTCATATTAAATTACTTCTTTTAATTGACAGGAACAATTGCTTGTGAAACAATTGCAAACTGATTTTTGTGTGAACTATTATAATTTTGATATTAATCTTTTACTGTTAATTATATTTTTAAATAAATCTTTTTCTGTTTCTTTTGATCCTGTCTTTTATTTCTAGTATTGCTTTTTTCAGTTGAAATGGTGGCTGTCATCTTGCAGCAGACGTTTGCCGTACCCGAAATGCGCGAGTTGGTCGATCAGAAAGTTCAGGTTATATCCACATACAAGCATTATGCTTCAAACAGTTGCAAATATTAATATTTGTACACCTACAACCTGTCAGGTTAATTTTTGATTAATGTAGAACTGTCAACAAAAAATTTAAATTCCGCAACTTCAATGTTCAGTGATTAATTCTACCTGAATCAAAAGTTACGTGTCCTTTGGAAAAATGATTCAGTCAATCAGAATGGGTGACACTCTTGTCTCCACGTATCTAACTTTCTACAAAAACTCTAACTCAACTTAGAGTCACTATATCTTATCAGACAGGCCACGCCGGCGCTGACGAATAAGAGTACAGCAAACGACACCGTATTGAGGCACTTAACATGATATTTTTATCTGGATTGCATTTAATTAGATCCACTTTTAGTTTAAACTTTATATACTTTTGTGCCATCTTGTTTGGAGATTTTTATGGTCTCTCTACTTTTAGTTGCCGTTTTGTACTCTCCGGAAGACAATTTTCTGTTTTTGATAAGACGATTTACTTATTGATATCACAGGTGAGGTACCATATTGCGCATGCTTTTGTGAATTGACCCATCACCGAATGATTTTTTCTAAATGTATTTTTATAAATTTTGTTAGGTGTTTTTGAAGTTACGTCAAAACCCTTGGGTGACGGATCAATTCTGACCCCGGATTCAATTTCAGCACACGAAAAAACATACGGTATGGTACCTTATCTTTTAACCACAAAACTTTTTGCTTTTGCCGGTCTGTCACAAACCCATAAAAAACAAAGTTTTGTAGTTGAAAGGTGAGGTACCATACCGTATGTTTTTTGATGTGCTGAAAGCGAATCCGGGGTCAGAATTGACCCATCGCCCAAGGACTTTTTTTAGATGTATTTTTATGAATCTTTTGAGGTGTTTTTTGATGTTATGTCGAAATCCTTGGGTGATATGTCAATTCTGACACCGGATTCGTTTTCAGTACACCAAAAAGCATACGGTATGCTACCTCGCCTTTCAACTACAAGACTTTTTTATTTCGTGGGCCTGTGTATTCGTTTCTAACTTCTAAGAATGTTCTAGTGGCATCGCCTTAGTGAATTACATTTTCCTTACGTTGTATTAATTTATGAACATAATATTGCGGATTTAATGTGAGTCTGGGTGGTGATCTCCATTTATTTTGGAAGTCTTAGGGACTTTGACACTATAATCTTTTTGGGGTTATGAACACGTTCTCTCAAAGTTTGTATTTTACTACGTTCATTTCTTACAGTTCTATTATTTTATGTATGAATTATTGAATTATTTGAATGCTGCAATGTGCGTATTTGGTAACTAGTTTGTTTATTGCAGGATTCTATCTCCTTTTTTCTTTTTGACCTTTCGTTTCCCTCGTTTTAGTTATCTGATTGCTTGCTGTTGTCACCTTTGAGCACCGTTACAAATAATTGTCATTCCTTCCGATTTAATACATGTAGGATTTCTACAGCCTGCAGTAACAGAAGAACGTAGAGGTACCGTGGGTTAAATTGAATAACCTCTTGTTACGATACTTTTGTTACTAATCAAGTATATCAACTGTATTAATGTAATCAATAAATTAATGTAATATACATTTTTTCTGATGTAAATGGTTTTCCCCAGTGGTGTTACACATTGGAAATTGTATAATATATAAACTTTATAAGAATTTCTTCCTGCGAGTGTGCCCGTTTAATTTGATTCGTAGAGTATTAACTAATTACTATCTAGTTGGAGCATGTCCGATTGTACAATCTAGGTAATCTCGTAGAAGCGTTAACAAGTTTAGAATAACTGTCCTGCTCGTATAAATTTCTCAACTATTTTTGGCTTGTACATAAACGTAGATTTTATTGGGTAGGCTCTACCACATTGGAAGTAGTCGCAAATGTGTAGTTCTTTGCAGATATTGTCGGCAGTAGACTCTATTGTAGCTATTTTCGGCGACTCTTTGCGCCCGTTGGATAAGAGATCTTGTGAGACCCACAACCTCACACTAGCTAGCTGACAGATAATTAACTGTTGTTAAAGGTTTTTATTGATTCCCAATTAGCGACAACCATTTGTGGGTAACTGTTTGTTGCACTAGAGATAGAAAACTTTTGAAACATCAAAAAATGGACACTCGAAAGTTAGTGAGATTTTGTTATCGTTAAAGGCTGGCTGTTCTTTCAAAAAATGGTTTGTTTTTTAACTTAATTAAAGATACCAACATTTAACACTACACGCTCTAAATTGCTTTCTTATACATTATTTCTACTTGCAAGGACCTAATAACTAGATAATAAATACCATATGCAAAATCATGAAGCCTCAAGTAAATATCCAATCAGGAGTGCATTTCAGTTGTTTGCTACGTTTCATCTTCAAACACATACCAGTTAAGATGGTCTAACACTGGAGGTGGCTGTTTAAGAACTTAAGAATAATATCGGTTCGTATTTATTAAGCACAAAGACACAGGTCAGTCACACTCATTCATTCGTTTGTAACGAGTCCGTAAAAGCCATTTGGGTACGAGTGGTGCACAATTATTTATACGCTATAATGGAAACTAGGAAACAATTTTTTGCAACTGAAAATACCACAAACTATAATCTAATAACGCTACAAAAAAAAAGAGACCTACCATGTATATATCCAGGATCGCTCGGTGGAGGTGGTGGATGATGATGTGCAGGAGGTGGTGGTCCATATGGTCCAGTTGGAGGGGCACTAAACGCACTCGCGCAACCGTGACGACGAGAAATCGGAGACGAATGAGGTATATGTTGTGGAGTACTAAGCGGCATAACGTGCTGAGTACTCACATGCTGCGCAGGTACAAGAGGATGTGGCACAGGAGTACCTGGAGGTTGCATGTTAGATAATGCACTTAAGGGAGTGTACGATTTGCACGGTGACGCTGGACTCTCAGCAGGGACCTGGAAATAAAACATTCGAAATTTAACACACTGGATGAGAATTAGGTCTAGAATAATAGTTATAACAGCCTCAAAGCTATGATAAGTTTCAGATCATTACCATTTTTTTTTCATTAAATAATTAATTCTTTTGTTAACGCCAGCCTTAAGGGAATAACGTTTATCATTTATTTAGTAGTCTATACTATGCAGAATATAGTAGAATTTAAAGTGTGGTTAAGTTAGTTTAGAACTACAGCATTCCATTTTCAATTAGGGCTGTGGCTTTTTGCATTTTTGTAATTATAGAATATTATAATACTATTAATGCAAGCATTCTTCTATCCTACTATGAAATGAAGCTCTTCATATATATATTTAAATCTATGTTCATATCTTTCTTTTATTTGGTACTTTCACATCATTAATCTATTCATTTAATGTCAGCTTTATAAATAAACTAAGCTTCATTAAAAACGGTCAGAGGAGATTTGTCTCTGACATGGTTGGGGAGTTGAATTACAGAAAAACTCTCCCATTGCGGACATTCCCTATGCGAGGGTGCTTCCTATTAAGTGGTCATTTTGCGAAACCAAGGTTTTCGATATACATAGGGATATAGTAGTTACCAAAAAAAGCATCAATATTGTGAAGAAACACTTATTGGCAGCACACAGATTTGCTCTTTCAAAAGCTACAGTATTGCAGAAAATGTGAGTGAAACACAATTTCAGTTTTCAAAATATTCTCTTACAAATATTAAAAAAATATATAGTACATGTTTATGAAGCCATGGTGTTTAATATAGTTTATTGGTGGGTAGGTTTACACACATAATAAATGTCAACAATAAATGAAATGCTATTACAATAGTACTCATTTCTATTGTCTAATACGATAGACAACACATTTTATTAGTTATTGCAACGTTGTTTAGAAATCAAGTTTATTTAACGTTAGTTGTACCAATTAGTACCATATCCAAAATAAACAATTTATAGTATGTAAAGTAACTTTTCACTATTCAGATTATTACACGATAATTATTAAAAATTAGATCTAACGTCCACCGAAGATCCTTTTCCTGAAAAATGATACGCTCTTCTAAAATTTTCAAATCAAAGAATAAAGAACCAATATGTCAGTTTTTAATAATATTTTATATTTCTAAAATCAGATATTTCAGCAACATGCAACGATAGTACTGAAAAAGTCAAATAGAAATTGATACTGTCAGCAGTATATCCTGTGACATAGTCCTGCTGGAAGCAACCATCCCAACACAAAAACCAGTAAGTACGATATATAACTCGAGTCTCAAGTTGCCTTTTGGATATGTTGTAGATCTTTGCGAGTTAATGACAGATGCAAAATATTTAGACCCTATGGCCCTTTAGGGACTACGACTAGGATTGCTTATAGTACCCCATAGGGCATCTCCCAAGTTGGCGGATTGAAAAATGCCCGTCAGATGTAAGAGTATTGGTGGAATAAAATACCCGGGATGGACCAAAGCTAGCATAGCCAAAGTCCGGCTCAAATTTACTTGACTCTCAATTCCTCAAGGTATCACAATGTATCAAAAGCAATTTAATATACGCCGCTCAGTCCCGAGTACTCGTTGAGGAGAAAATGGGTGAGAGGAATCTTCCGGTTGGCAAAATAATAAAGGGACTAGCAACTTCAGCAATACATCGAACGAGATCAGGTACATAAAACGGCTGAACAGTGACATGCTCTGAAGTACTGATACTGAGTGGCCAAACTCAGGACACTGTGTAATTGCTAAACATAATATATTTTGGTAAAATAATTACCACAAAGAGTCTGGAGAGATATCGAGAATAACCAAAGAAATGAACGACGCAGTCGGAGGAATTACCCTACCCATCTCGGATAGTGTTGCTCTACTAGGGAGCAGAGCAAGAAATTGAAAGGTTTTATGAACAAATAAAGACATCACTTCAACTTACAAAGAAATAGAAAATCGACATTATTTTAGGCGATTTCGACGTAAAGCTTGGCAAAGGGATAGCCAAGAGTATCATCAGTTACCATCCACAAGGCTCTATACGTACTAATCTAAACGTTTCAAGCTGGAGGTCTTAGAAAATGAGGTCCGTGAAGCTAGCACAACCATTACAGCACAATCAAATAAAACCTTCGTAAATATTTAGTACTCATTAATTACTAATTAATTACTAAAAAGAAAAATTTATTACTGCTGCCTTTTAAAAAAAAAACGGGTTGTTCCAGCCTCACAGTGAAGCTAGCACAACCGCACCAAAAATAAACAACGATTGCCATAAACTAACGTACCTATTAATTACTAATTAATTACTCAAAAATCAAATTTATTACTGTTGCGGTTTAAAAAAAAACATGGGGTTGTTCCAGCATCACAGTGAAGCTAGCACAACCACACTAAAAATACAGCACAACTAAATAAAAACAATGTCAATATTTATTACTCATTGATTACTAACTAATGGCACAAAATACATATTTACTACTGCTCCAAAAAAAAAAGATATTAATCTTAAAACATCTACCAAAGTATCTAATGTGGAATTTTCCATTTTGAATAAAATTGAACGAGACTACAATTTATTACTCTAGCACAACCGACAAATTATCGTTTATATCAACAAATATCATTAGTCAGAACCAGATTCTACCATATTTCGACATAATTACCGTGTCTAAATTCGTTAAAACACATGCAATACACCATAATAAGGGAGTTTCCAATCTGAATGAAGTAGGATGAGACTACAATTTATTACTCCAGCACAACCGACAAATTATCGTTTATATCAACAAATATCATTAGTCAGAACCAGATTCTACCATATTTCGAAATAATTACCGTGTGTAAATTCGTTAAAACACATGCAATACACCTTAATAAGGAAACTTCCAATCTGAATGAAGTAGGATGAAACTACAATTTATTACTCCAGCACAACCGACAAATTATCGTTTATATCAACAAATATACCATTTCGACATCTTTTGTTGCTGGCTAGGCTTGGCTGGCTATAGATGTCACCATTAGTGTCACTCGACATTAATGTTATTCCGGAGTTAGTATTTATACTCCGTTGGATGTGTGAAAACTACGAGCGGCTATCTTCGTCTGATGAGAGCTAACAAGCTCGAAACTCGAGTCTCGAGGTGCCGTTCGTGGTTTTCACACATTCATTAGTATTAGTGGGCTTTTGCATTATAATGCTTTACAACAATTTTGTTGTTTTCCAACTCGGATTGCACACTATTAGTGAAACTTTTAAACAAGATATTTATATCTTGTTTTTTAAACTTTTACGTTTAGTATGGTGAAATACCATTTCGACATCTTTTGTTGCTGGCTAGGCTTGGCTGGCTATAGATGTCACCATTAGTGTCACTCGACATTAATGTTATTCCGGAGTTAGTATTTATACTCCGTTGGATGTGTGAAAACTACGAGCGGCTATCTTCGACTGATGAGAGCTAACAAGCTCGAAACTCGAGTCTCGAGGTGCCGTTCGTGGTTTTCACACATTCATTAGTATTAGTGGGCTTTTGCATTATAATGCTTTACAACAATTTTGTTGTTTTCCAACTCGGATTGCACACTATTAGTGAAACTTTTAAACAAGATATTTATATCTTGTTTTTTAAACTTTTAAAAGAGTATTGTTTAAATCGTGTCTTATAACTATGGTCAATTTGAGTCAAAGTTTTATTTTTATATGTATGTAGAACTACTACCAAAGAATATAACTGACGCGGGTGGAACAATTTGGATTCTTGATAAAGATTAATAGATGAATAAGTCAGGTCTTTGTTAAGAATGATCCTTAAAAATCTTTTCGCAATAGTTTCATTTTTTTAAATACTCATCTACAGCACTACCCCAACCTAAAATACCATATGATAGTCGTGATTCAATAAGGGCAAGGTAGACTTTCCTTAATTCTGTAAAACTTAAGATATTCTTTAGCAGTTTAAAACGAAAAAGAGTAAATCGTAATGTTTTCAACAAATTATTAATATGATCATCCCAACGTAAATGTTTATCTATAGTTATACCTAAATATTTAATTGTATTTGTTTCGTCAATTGAAGGTTCTAACTCTATAGTAAGTTTATTAAAAGTGGCCAGTTTATGTTTATAAGAAGTAAATGTCAAATATTAAGTTTTATTAAAATTTATCGTTAATATTTTAAAGTTAAACCAGTCTTTTATAAGCCTTAAGTCACTCTCAGCAGTTGCTCTCACATCTCCCCAAGAATGACCTTGGTAAAAAATGGCAGTATCGTCAGCATACTAATAATCGTTCCTCTAGTGCTTAGGTTATACAAATTATTAACATAAATACATAAAAGGAGAGGTCCCAATACTGTACCTTGCGGCACACCGTATTCAATTACACGTCCATAATCTGTACAAACTGTGTTCGCTCCGATAGATAACTTTTCATTAATGCTAACGCTATGCCTCTAAAACCAATATCTTCCAATGCATTTAGGAGTAATACATGACTAACAGTATCAAATGCCTTAGCGAGATCTAAGAACACACACACAGATAGGGTTCAATTTTATCTATTGAATCATTTATCATAGATGTTAAATATGCTATAGCTTCTTGTGTACTTTTATTTTCCTGAAATCCAAATTATTTATCTGATATAAGATTAAACTTTTTTAAATATAGATTTATTCTTTTCTTAATGATTTTTTCAATACCGTGATTCCTTTCGTATTATAAGGCATTTACGAAAATTGAACCGGGTCTTTCAGATCACCATTTCTTTATGTTTTAACCAATTTGGACAGGGTAATTATATCTAAACATGCTTGAATCTGGTTCTGACTAATCATATTTGTTGATATAAACGATAATCTGTCGGTTGTGCTGGAGTAATAAATTGTTGTCTCGTCCTACTACATTCAGATTGGAAACACCCTTATTAAGGTGTATTGCATGTGTTTTAATGAATTTAGACACGGTAATTATGTCGAAATATGGTAGAATCTGGTTCTGACTAATGATATTTGTTGATATAAACGATAAATGGTCGGTTGTGCTGGAGTAATAAATTGTTGTCTCATCCTACTGCATTCAGATTGGAAGTTTCCTTATTAAGGTGTATTGCATGTGTTTTAACGAATTTAGACACGGTAATTATGTCGAAATATGGTAGAATCCGGTTCTGACTAATGATATTTGTTGATATAAACGATAATTTGTCGGTTGTGCTGGAGTAATAAATTGTAGTTTCATCCTACTTCATTCAGATTGGAAGTTTCCTTATTAAGGTGTATTGCATGTGTTTTAACGAATTTACACACGGTAATTATTTCGAAATATGGTAGAATCTGGTTCTGACTAATGATATTTGTTGATATAAACGATAATTTGTCGGTTGTGCTGGAGTAATAAATTGTAGTCTCATCCTACTTCATTCAGATTGGAAGTTTTCTTATTAAGGTGTATTGCATGTGTTTTAACGAATTTAGACACGGTAATTATGTCGAAATATGGTAGAATCTGGTTCTGACTAAAGATATTTGTTGATATAAACCATAATTTTTCGGTTGTGCTGGAGTAATAAATTGTAGTTTCATCCTACTTCATTGAGATTGGAAATTTCCTTATTAAGGTGTATTTATTGCATGTGTTTTAACGAATTTAGACACGGTAATTATGTCGATATATGGTAGAATCTGGTTCTGACTAATGATATTTGTTGATATAAACCATAATTTGTCGGTTGTGCTGGAGTAATAAATTGTAGTTTCATCCTACTTCATTCAGATTGGAGATTTCCTTATTAAGGTGTATTGCATGTGTTTTAACGAATTTAGACACGGTAATTATGTCGAAATATGGTAGAATCCGGTTCTGACTAATGATATTTGTTGATATAAACGATAATTTGTCGGTTGTGCTGGAGTAATAAATTGTAGTTTCATCCTACTTCATTCAGATTGGAAGTTTCCTTATTAAGGTGTATTGCATGTGTTTTAACGAATTTACACACGGTAATTATTTCGAAATATGGTAGAATCTGGTTCTGACTAATGATATTTGTTGATATAAACGATAATTTGTCGGTTGTGCTGGAGTAATAAATTGTAGTCTCATCCTACTTCATTCAGATTGGAAGTTTTCTTATTAAGGTGTATTGCATGTGTTTTAACGAATTTAGACACGGTAATTATGTCGAAATATGGTAGAATCTGGTTCTGACTAAAGATATTTGTTGATATAAACCATAATTTTTCGGTTGTGCTGGAGTAATAAATTGTAGTTTCATCCTACTTCATTGAGATTGGAAATTTCCTTATTAAGGTGTATTTATTGCATGTGTTTTAACGAATCTAGACACGGTAATTATGTCGAAATATGGCAGAATCTGGTTCTGACTAATGATATTTGTTGATATAAACCATAATTTCTCGGTTGTGCTAGAGTAATAAATTGTTGTCTCATCCTACTTCATTCAGATTGGAAACACCCTTATTAAGGTGTATTCCATGTGTTTTAACGAATTTAGACATGGTAATTATGTCGAAATATGGTAGAATCTGGTTCTGACTAATGATATTTGTTGATATAAACGATAAGTTGTCGGTTGTGCTGGAGTAATAAATTGTTGTCTCATCCTACTTCATTCAGCTTGGAAATTCCCTTATTAAGGTGTATTGTATGTGTTTTAACGAATTTAGACACGGTAATTATGTCGAAATATGGTAGAATCTGGTTCTGACTAATGATATTTGTTGATATAAACCATAATTTGTCGGTTGTGCTAGAGTAATAAATTGTAGTTTCATCCTACTTCATTCAGATTGGAAATTCCCTTATTAAGCTGTATTGTATGTGCTTTAACGAATTTCGACACGGTAATTATATCGAAATATGGTAGAATCTGGTTCTGACTAATGATATTTGTTGATATAAACGATAATTTGTCGGTTGTGCTGGAGTAATAAATTGTAGTCTCATCCTGCTTCATTCAGATTGGAAGTTTCCTTATTAAGGTGTATTGCATGTGTTTTAACGAATTTAGACACGGTAATTATGTCGAAATATGGTAGAATCTGGTTCTGACTAATGATATTTGTTGATATAAACCATAATTTTTCGGTTGTGCTGGAGTAATAAATTGTAGTTTCATCCTACTTCATTGAGATTGGAAATTTCCTTATTAAGGTGTATTTATTGCATGTGTTTTAACGAATTTAGACACGGTAATTATGTCGATATATGGTAGAATCTGGTTCTGACTAATGATATTTGTTGATATAAACCATAATTTGTCGGTTGTGCTGGAGTAATAAATTGTAGTCTCATCCTGCTTCATTCAGATTGGAAGTTTCCTTATTAAGGTGTATTGCATGTGTTTTAACGAATTTAGACACGGTAATTATGTCGAAATATGGTAGAATCTGGTTCTGACTAATGATATTTGTTGATATAAACCATAATTTTTCGGTTGTGCTGGAGTAATAAATTGTAGTTTCATCCTACTTCATTGAGATTGGAAATTTCCTTATTAAGGTGTATTTGTTGCATGTGTTTTAACGAATTTAGACACGGTAATTATGTCGAAATATGGTAGAATCTGGTTCTGACTAATGATATTTGTTGATATAAACGATAAGTTGTCGGTTGTGCTGGAGTAATAAATTGTTGTCTCATCCTACTTCATTCAGCTTGGTAATTCCCTTATTAAGGTGTATTGTATGTGTTTTAACGAATTTAGACACGGTAATTATGTCGAAATATGGTAGAATCTGGTTCTGACTAATGATATTTGTTGATATAAACGATAATTTGTCGGTTGTGATGGAGTAATAAATTGTTGTCTCGTCCTACTTCATTCAGATTGGAAATTCCCTTATTAAGGTGTATTGTATGTGTTTTAACGAATTTAGACACGGTAATTATGTTGAAATATGGTAGAATCTGGTTCTGACTAATGATATTTGTTGATATAAACGATTATTTGTCGGTTGTGCTGGAGTAATAAATTGTAGTCTCACCCTACTTCATTCAGATTGGAAGTTTCCTTATTAAGGTGTATTGCATGTGTTTTAACGAATTTAGACACGGTAATTATGTCGAAATATGGCAGAATCTGGTTCTGACTAATGATATTTGTTGATATAAACCATAATTTTTCGGTTGTGCTAGAGTAATAAATTGTTGTCTCATCCTACTTCATTCAGATTGGAAACACCCTTATTAAGGTGTATTCCATGTGTTTTAACGAATTTAGACACGGTAATTATGTCGAAATATGGTAGAATCTGGTTCTGACTAATGATATTTGTTGATATAAACGATAAGTTGTCGGTTGTGCTGGAGTAATAAATTGTTGTCTCATCCTACTTCATTCAGCTTGGAAATTCCCTTATTAAGGTGTATTGTATGTGTTTTAACGAATTTAGACACGGTAATTATGTCGAAATATGGTAGAATCTGGTTCTGACTAATGATATTTGTTGATATAAACGATTATTTGTCGGTTGTGCTGGAGTAATAAATTGTAGTCTCACCCTACTTCATTCAGATTGGAAGTTTCCTTATTAAGGTGTATTGCATGTGTTTTAACGAATTTAGACACGGTAATTATGTCGAAATATGGCAGAATCTGGTTCTGACTAATGATATTTGTTGATATAAACGATAAGTTGTCGGTTGTGCTGGAGTAATAAATTGTTGTCTCGTCCTACTTCATTCAGATTGGAAACACCCTTATTAAGGTGTATTGCATGTGTTTTAACGAATTTAGACACGGTAATTATGTCGAAATATGGTAGAATCTGGTTCTGACTAATGATATTTGTTGATATAAACCATAATTTTTCGGTTGTGCTAGAGTAATAAATTGTTGTCTCATCCTACTTCATTCAGATTGGAAACACCCTTATTAAGGTGTATTCCATGTGTTTTAACGAATTTAGACACGGTAATTATGTCGAAATATGGTAGAATCTGGTTCTGACTAATGATATTTGTTGATATAAACGATAAGTTGTCGGTTGTGCTAGAGTAATAAATTGTTGTCTCGTCCTACTTCATTCAGATTGGAAACACCCTTATTAAGGTGTATTGCATGTGTTTTAACGAATTTAGACACGGTAATTATGTCGAAATATGGTAGAATCTGGTTCTGACTAATGATATTTGTTGATATAAACGATTATTTGTCGGTTGTGCTGGAGTAATAAATTGTAGTCTCATGCTACTTCATTCAGATTGGAAATTTCCTTATTAAGGTGTATTGTATGTGTTTTAACGAATTTGGACAGGGTAATTATGTCGAAATATGCTAGAATCTGGTTCTAACTAATGATACTTGTTGATATAAACGATAATCTGTCGGTTGTGCTGGAGTAATAAATTGTAGTCTCGTTCAATTTTATTCAAAATGGAAAATTCCACGTTAGATACTTTGGTAGATGTTTTAAGATTAATATCTTTTTTTTTTGGAGCAGTAGTAAATATGTATTTTGTGCCATTAGTTAGTAATCAATGAGTAATAAATATTGACATTGTTTTTATTTAGTTGTGCTGTATTTTTAGTGTGGTTGTGCTAGCTTCACTGTGATGCTGGAACAACCCCATGTTTTTTTTAAACCGCAACAGTAATAAATTTGATTTTTGAGTAATTAATTAGTAATTAATAGGTACGTTAGTTTTTTGCAATCGTTGGTCATTTTTGGTTCGGTTGTGCTAGCTTCACTGTGAGGCTGGAACAACCCGGTTTTTTTTTTAAAGGCAGCAGTAATAAATTTTTCTTTTTAGTAATTAATTAGTAATTAATGAGAACTAAATATTTACGAAGGTTTTATTTGATTGTGCTGTAATGGTTGTGCTAGCTTCACGGACCTTAGAAAATGGCAAGATACCAAATAGATTAGGTCAATATTAACAAACCATCCGGTAACACAAAAAACACAGCAAGAACGTATCTATCCTACCATATTCTCATTCTGGCTTGAATAGTACAGTTAAAGAGATAATAAATTTAATATTAGAAAATTGAAGAAACCTACTTCGGAAATTTTACTTCGTCAAAATTCTTTGTTCTACGAATGACTATTTGTTGTTGCTTTCTTGTTTCTGCACCTACTCCATACAAAGTTTCATGAAATTCTATAATGGTGTTCCTTACGCCGCTTCTTACAAAGTTTTTGGTACCTACTCTTGTCAAACTGCTAACAGAAGGAGGCGGTGTGGCGGGACCCTTTCAACAAAATTTCATGAAACTTGACATAGAGTAGGTGCAGAAGTAAAACTTCACTCTATCAAACAAAGAATACTAACCTCTTAGGGCAAAAGAAAAACTCTGGATATAGCTTGTTGGGTGTCCTTCGATTTAAAATATAAAAAAATTCTACCTCACAATGTCTCAATTATTTATATACCAAGGGCGTTATGATGGTGATAATGTCCTGAGGGCGACAATATTCCAACCCGAGGACTTTAGATTCCAGAGAAGTAAGTCAACCAATGGGCATTATCATCTATTAACGCTCGTGATGCACACAAGATGTTATTTTTCACGAAAATATGTATGAATAAAAAATTAGTTTTGATTTATAATTGTTGGCGTTTCCTAGGATGTTGTTTATATTAATTTTGTAGGTAACGCCATCACCGATTGCAAAGTTACCGCTAAGTGGGCGTTATAAGCGATAATATTCGCTCGTAATGCCCTAGTTGTTATGGATTTGTTTATATAGTTCGTATCACAGGTGTAAACAACAAATAATATGAAAGTAAAAAATAAAATAGATAAATAAACAATGGCACATACGAGAGGAATAGCAAATTTTCTACCTGCCTACCTGCCTATAATGGAAACAACTGACAAGCGTGTACAATTACATTGTAGAATGTCAAATAGTGGCAGGGCTTTCTAAAGGCCGCTTCAGACGTAACGACTATACCAACGACTTGTTGAATCAGACAAATCGTATCATTTTTGACATTTCTTCTTTCCTACATAAACATTGTCATTCAAATGCTGCAAAGTGCCTGCCTTCGTTCCTATCCTACCAATAAAACCATCAAATCAACAGACCGGTTCCGACAAACGTGTTGCATGAAAAACTGGGTATGAGAAAGGTATTAGCAAGATGTTTCCCAGGATCTCGTCACCTGATCAAAAATTGCGAAGACGTCAAATACCTCAAAAGCATTTGGACACTCTGGAGATTGACCCTGACTTTTTATCTCAAATTATGACGGGAGAGGAAATCACTGGGACCCCGAGACAAAACAAGAGTCCATGCAATGGGTGTCTAAAAGTACTCTACCGCCGAAGAAAGCTCTAACCCAGTCTTCAGTATTCTTTTAATTGAGTACACACCGAAAAGCCCTACAAGAACCGTCCCAATTGAATGTGCTTCTTCTCCAGAACAATGCGACCGTGCATAAAGCTACAAAAGTTCGGGCAGTTTTGAAGGACTGCGAGTTCACTGAGTTTGACCATCCACGATATAGCCCAGACATAGTACACATCGGACTATCATTTGTTCCGAATGTTATAGTTGCATAATAAGAAGATTCATAATCCAAAATTCCCATTTGTCATTCATGTCCGAATATATAGAAAACTTGAGGAGAACATCAGTAACTTTCAATTGGATTTCTTGAAAGGTCTTGGTATTCCGAAAGTTCTTTTACTTATACAGGTTCTTATCCAAAGAGCACATGGTGTAAATTGTAATCCCACATTTATGCCACACTAAAACTGTTTGAGATGTTACATTCATTTGACATCGTCTGAAAGACATTTGCATAATAACAAACCTGTATAAAAACCAACAGTCATCAGAATGAATAGCATCCGAAAGAGTTTGCTATGAAGAGAGGTCTACGCCAAGACTGCAAACTAGCCGATACTCCTATTTTAATACCTATTTAGAAAACAATATCAAGGAAGACTTGAATTAAATAAATGTAAATTAATTTGATAATTAATGGTGAAAATTAATCAACAAGCGCAGGTATGCATATCATACTGAGGCTGCAATCTAAATGAGTTTAGGGTCATTTGTAAGGATAGGATGCTGAATAGAAAAGTCCAGAAGTGCTTCCAATCGACTTAGAAAATTGCAATCTAATATCTAAGTCTTAACATTTAAATTCAAATTTGATTTCTGAGTTGCTACTCCGAACACCTTTTTCATATTTTTATACACAATAGAAGCGTCGATCCTGAGGTACGCATCGTGCAACCATTTGGAGGCTTTGCAATATAATATTATCATTTTATGTTAACAGTATCCTGGCTACTCCACGTTAGGAACTCACTAACAAAAGATATTCCTAAAGATGTAGATGCTTAACAGTAGGAAACTCTTATTTTTCGGGCATCTGATGCAGAACGAAATATACTGTCTGGTTCAGTTCTTCCTGCAATAATACAGACCTATGTGATCGCCAACATTCACATAAGATAGGCATTTAATAAAGGACGACTCTTTGGAAGGAAACACGGGCCATGGAAATTGAAGAATTGTAGTTAAGTAAGTAAGCTGGTGTGTGCCACAGAGTTACTACTTAGTGCAGAGGTGACTTAAGTGTATCTATTTACGCTTTTCTCTCCATTAATCTATACGAAGCACTGAAACATAGAACCAGTTTGGTTTCTACTGCAATTCTTGTCACTTTATCCCTGCCTCTTTAGATTCAAAGGTCCCTTGTATCGTGGTCTTGTTCGTATTTGATCTTATGGTTTTATTATACTAACTTTCCAAATCCACCATTTTGCTTGAAGCTAACAACAATAGATATAGGCCATGTTACTCCTACTAAAAGTATATGGTTGAAAACGCATTGTTTTTTTCCTTAGATCACAAATAAAAAATCCTCAATTGAACTGAATCTACATGATTTATTATAATATGTAACAAATACTCTATGTGAAGGGAAAGGCGGCCGTTTAAAAGCTGACTTAAAGTCCGCTGTGGTATTATAATATGGATACTAAAACAAGGAAAAAGATGAACTAGTAAGGAAGTTAGCCAAAAATATATTTCTAATTATTTTGAGAGCTTATACTGTAATAAATGCCAAAGTGGAACGATCTCGGAGTGTGAAAGTTCTGTTTACGAGCTATTTGGGGAGTCATTTGAAACATCATAAAATTTATGGAATTTTTGACGCCCTTCTGGTTTTCTACTACTTATTTAATTAGTGACCGTCTAATATTTACTAACTGTTATGTACACATCATTTTCCTTTTATTAGAAAAACCAACAGTTTAGGAGAAATAGGCGTAGTAACTAATTGTATTGTTGTATTGTATTCAAAGTCGTAAAATCGATATACATATAGTATACGATACATAAGCAGTAGACATTTATGAGGAATAGACAGGTATTAATATTAATAAGGAGTTTTTTAGAAACGACAAAAAAACTAATTGAATAGGTTAAACTTAAAAAGAAATGACCTATAGGTAATTTTGATTATTTCCTGCGGTCGTTTGATAGAATGGTGTGCTCGTGTGAAGGACATTGTACTTTAAATTGGATCCGAATATGTACCTTTACATTGTACAATTAACTCCTCTATAAACCGCATGAAAATGTAAAAAGCAGCATATAAGGTAGAATTAGACATAAGAGTTCAAAATAGAAACCCAATTCGGTTATCTCAAAATATATTCTCCCTGTCTACATATATTCTGTAAAGCGACTCTTACGATATCACAAGCAGTACTCTATACAGTAAAAATCAGCCCCGTGAACATTTTTAGAGTACTGGGTAAAAAAATTTTAGTGATAATATCTAGAAGAGAAGAACATTTTTCTACTCTAATTTTAATTTTTTTAAGAGAAGAAAAGTCGTTAAAAGGTAGAAAAAATGTTTGTTAGTGTTCATGTTACTCTAGTTAGAGTACATAAAACGAATTGGCACCAATATATACTTGACAGTGTAGTTGAAAAGAGAAACGTGTGCGCAATAACAACACTAACAAAAAATGGCGAGAATCAGCTGTCTGCTTGACTTCGACTAGTTATAACTGTGGAAACTTTGCAATTTCAAAAGTTACTAAAATTGGTGGGAATTTCAAAATTTTACAAATCTTTAAATAACGTAAAGTAGCTGTACAAATTAAAACGTAATGAACAACTAAGCAAAATTTCGAGATCAAAATTATAATATTGACTAGACCAAAAACAGGTATCTGTACATAAATAATAGTATCTAAAGTAAACTAAATAGTATCTAGTACATTAAGTTTAAATTTGTAAAATCTTGATATTCCCGCTAATTTTAGTAACCTTTCAAATTGCAAAGATTGAGCAGTTATAACTAGAAACCTGTTAGTGCAAATATGTCCACGTCTTTTTTCTAAGTGTGAATGAGAAACTTTGGAGTTTGTTTTAATAATTAATATAAGGTCACATAAATTCTTTACTGTGTAGGAACCCAGGCTGTCGCAGGCATATCTGACAGAAAAGGCAGACTTTCAAAATTATTTCCGTCCTTTGAGTAGTGAAGAAAATGTCTCGTTGCAGTTTTTTAATGCTGATTCGCTACTGGAACTGTGGAGCTAAAGCATTCATCCATCTAACCGACAATCCAATAACCGACGAAAACACCTACGTATTTTTGTGTTTGTTTTGGTGACGCGTCCCGAACATGACGTAGAATAATAACAATCAGCGTTATACTACTATCGAGCTCTGTATTGTAGTGGTCAGACCTACAGTCAACCAAAATTATCAAAGTAGCTGTAGCAAGTCATTTAGCCACAAAACAATTTTCATAATAATCAATTTACCTAGTTCTGTTATTACATACAAGTTCAGGCAAAATATGCAATTTATTTTAAAAATAACAACTGTTTGGTTCAATATAAAATGTTGGGGGTGTTTATTACAGTTTCTTTGGGGTTGGTAACTTGATTTTATGTTTAGGGATGGTTATTACAGGTTCTTTAATGTTGGTAGTTTGTGTTGCTAGGGGGTAGTTGTAACGGTACATTTTCCCCCGGCATTCAGTACGTAAAATTTTACATTTATACTTATTAAAAATCCGCAGTTCGGTCCTGTAAGACTGTGCTTTATTCGAAATAGAATTTCGTCATGTAAATATTTCCTATAAATTAAAAACATTGCAAGGATTGTTTCATATTTGTATATACTTAAAGAACGTAGTGTCATAAATTGATGTTTTGGTATTTTGTTCGTTTATATTTCTGTGTTAATATCAATTACACCGTGGGACAGCTAATGTAAGACCTTGTAATAGAAAACTATGGGAAGTACTTGGTCATCAATTTCATAAAAACACTTCTGTTAATATTCTTAGAATACAGGCCACAAATTTTTCTTTGTCTGCCATATGCGTTTGAAATCTAAAGCGGGTTGACGCGTAGCAATTTCGGCGAGACGGGTGTTATTTTGTATTAATCTCGGCGTAGTTTTGCGTACTATTTTTTATTCTTTTAGGTCGAGAATCCTGTAGAAGGTTAGTCGAAAAGCTCCCTTATGAACAAGTAAAGACATATCACTCCGCGAGACGACGGGACACATGTTAAAAACTTGGCGCGTCGTAACAGGGATGATTTTAAAAAGAGGTTCCCGCTCAAGCATCGAGCGCGGACGTCTATCGACCGAGCTCCGATAAATAGTGGTTGATTTTGAATCAATGTTACCGAATTACAGTTTGATATTAATCCTTTAGAATTAATATAAATTCTAAATACAGTACAGTACAGTCTTAGTGTTATTCTGATGCAAAGTGCAAGTTTTGAAAGGATTTACGTCTCGTTAAATCGTGTTTGAAAGATTTATAATTTTGTATCGCGAATAAACAAAGATGGTTCATTTTATGGCGAAGAACTATTAAAAACAATTATTTCGTTTCGTTTGGTCCTAAGATTAGTGCAGTTTTATCATAAAGAAAAACCACTTAAAATTGATCCTGAATTTGAAGACAGATTCTCGTTCTCCTATAAATTAATACAGTTAATTATAACTTCGTGCGAAGAATTTAAACGCATTAAGTGTTATTTGTGGTTAAAATCATTTAAACTTCTGATAAACATTACCGTTTTATTTGGTAAATAAAAGTAACTACGTTACAATTTATAAACATTTTAAAATACTGGATTGTTTAATGTGTGCTCGATCAAACTTATTTGTGAAATCATATGCGCAAATGACAGTAATTAAATTGAATCTCTTTCTTGGATTCTGCTACCTGAAAACCAACACTTCGGGACCAAGTCAATGTCAACGACGATTTTCCGGAATAGAGGCCATTTTCCAATTTTTCATGGATTATTTTTGTTTGTCTTCTACGAGTTTAGTTGGATAAAAATTAAAGGTATCGTACTTTATAAGAAATTGTCTATTATTGCAATTTAGTTTATGAATCCTTTATACAAGGAACTTTGTAATTTTTCATTAGGAAGAGAGCTCTCTATAGTATCTAGAAAATTCAAATCTTTAATGTTAAAGAATTTTAAATTAATCAATGCTGATAATATTTAGACTAATCTAATTTACATAATATCTTTTAGATATTTGTTTGTTGATTTTTTCGACGAAGTCGGGTTTACATAATTTTAATAATTAAATAAAGTTTACTGAATAATTCTGTTTGATCAATCTAATAAATTTCTTGGTTATTTTGGCTGATTAAAAGGTTTTATGTAAATCTTTCTTGAGCTATTTTGGTGTAATTATCTTAGAGAGGTTAATCATTATTCAAGGAATATTGATTTTACTTGTAATATATCTATGTGGTGTGTGTTTTATTATTCAAGTGTATTGTTATTTTTTTATCTATTTTCGTATTGTTTAATAAATGTTTTCAAATTATACTAAAGATCTAAAAACGGAACCATATAATTATGAACATTTTATTTCATTTTTATCCAAATTTTAAAACATAAACTAAATAGTTTTGTTTTCAATATAATATTTAATTCATTTTCTGGTTAGTGGATTTTATATTTTTTTTAAAGCTTATTCAATTAACATCTTTGATTGTTTATACTAATAAACACTTTTAAGCTTCATAATCAGATGGCGCCCTTTTTGAGTTATTATGTGCGTTCTGAAACCTTTATCTACTCCTTTTCACAATTTATACAACCGTGGAACCAATACCTACGACCTGAATACTAAATTTGTAAGAGAGAGCTAAATCTCAAGCTGTGGCGAATATTTTGAGTATATTATGATAAAGTAAGTATGACAATTTTTATAGTTGTGTTCTCGTGTTGAAAAACCATTGTTTCAATTGACGGTCCAACGTGGGCCTCGATTTCTAGTACGTTTCATAGTTAAGGAACGTTTGTTTTTTGTTTTTTGAGGAGGATGAGAATATGTAAACAGATAGGGCGTAGCCATATTGGCTTGTTTGAAAAAAATAATATAAATTCATTAAGTCGTCATTTCTGTTTATTTAATTTATGTTGATTCTAGTTGTGTGATGTGATTTTGACATTATTTAATTAATCTAAAACCCAAATCTCTCGTTGGAACCTATAGATAAGTCAAAATCTATATGGCAACTAAATTTATAAGATTCCTTGGATACTTTTTAATAATTATAAATTTGACCGTTTGAAGTATAAGTGTTAGAATAGTATATTAAAGAACAAGTTTTATAGGACATGATTTATTGCACGAATGCTAGTATAAAAAACGACCGCGTAGCGGGAGTTTTTTAAAGCATGAGTGCAATAAATGTCTTATAAAACGAGTTCTTTATACTATTTTTTGTACTTTGCACCTCTTTTTTACCAATTTTATCCGTTTTAAAATAAAAATTCGCACTTTTAAAATTTGGGGAATTTTATCGTGGTTGGTACCAACAATCGATAAATGTCAAATTTTGACATTTGAAAATTCAAATTTTAATTTAACAATGATTTCAATGACATTTCATTTGTCATGGTTCATGACTGACAACCTCGAAAAACTAAATTACACTAATGCAGTTCTAATTCGAAACTCAAATGAGCTAGTTCAGCACTACTTTCGGTTCTGAATGAGCCTTGATATAAACGTAAAGTACAAAAAATATAGTTTTATTAACGTTTGTAGTATCCTTACAACTAATTATAGGTAACTGGAAGTATTGTTCGTGCTGTAATAACTCTTCCTAGGTAGGAAGGGTTTAAAATAAAACGAACTACATTGAACTAAATAAACTTTATTTTCTTCCTGTTATCAGGTTTAAACTCAATCATGTACTCGTTAATAATGTTGTTATATTGACAAGTTCTTTGTGTTTTTATTATTACAAAAATGTATGATTTAGTAACTTTATAGTTCAACGTATCATACTTCCTGCTGTCTGATGATCCTGTTAAATAACAAGTGCAGCACAATAGATATTGTTGATCTTTCAATTTGCTTTACAATAAATTCCACTTTCTTAACTAAGTTTTTTACATAATAATTAATTTATTTGATCATTTCAAAATTTGATTAATTGAGTTTGTTTAGGTCACCACAGTGCATTTAAACCTGACTACAATTATTATGTGTTTCTCTGTCAGTATTTTGATTTGGTTGATTCCTAACCTAACTAAATAGTTTTACCTTGTGACTAAAAGAATGAAGGGATAATCTTTTGGTCCGGAACAAGAGGTTAGACTTATTATTATTTAAGAGTGTATTAATCTTCACGGTGATAATAAAACCCATGATAGGCCGTGTGAGAGAAAAACTGATTTATTATTATTGAAGAGAGGAAGGCTCCACGGTGGCTTAAGCCCATTTGATAGGCCGTGTTGTAGAACCGTCAAAAGATTGCATACGATGAAGGCTCCACGGTGGCTTAAGTCCATTTGATAGGCCGGCCGTGTCGTAGAACCCTCAAACTGTTTTGTTTTGCATATTTATATTATTTATATGTACTATGTTATTATTTTTCAGTGCTTATAACACACTCTCGCTTATCTAGATATGAGCTTTCCCTGTTGCTGACAGAAAACCAATGTCTTTCTCAAGACGTTTTCTGATATTTCTTATTATACATATATGTATCGTCACAAAGTAATTGTTGCTATGTCAAATATGATCTTAATGATTATTATTCAGTAGTCTTGTGTATTTATTGCAATCGGGCACGTTTACCTTTCCTAGTTTATTTGAAACAATTATGATTCACTCAATTTCACTTACTTTTGATGTTTTATGTCCTTGAGAGATTTGCGTTTGACTATTTATAAATACCTGGTATATAATCACACAACTGTATCAACTGATAAACTGATTTATTGATCTGTATTGCTTATGGTAACCAAACTAAATAATCATCAACTCACCTATTGAACTTGCAGCGTGTACGTATTAAACTGGGCTAGCATAAGATTTCAAAGAGGTTTTTAGAGAACTAGCCATTTATTTGTATCAGTTTAAATACGCCCCTCCTCGCTCCAGATTAAGAATAAATTAATAAAATAATACAATCATATTTAATTGTGCTTTTATTTGTGTTCTTTTTATTTGTGTTTAACTCTCTTTCTCCGTCCGTATGAAGTAGATCAGTCGTTATGAACCTTGTTCACATGTTATAAAAAATAATCACAACGTAGGATCCAGTTTGTTAAATATCCATTTTGTTCTTTTGTTATATTTATCATTATAAAGTTTGTCATTTGTAAGGTTGGTAATACTGTCAATTTCCGTTTTGTTAAATATTTGAATTTTACACGGGTAGAGTAAATTGGGCCGTGATCGTCTAGTGGGTATGGACCACGGCTCATTACAGTATCAAACATTATGTCAACGCAATAGAAACATTCGCAGGCATTAGCACATGGTATTTATAGACGGACGTGATACTGTAGAAGATGAACCCCATTCTAGACGACCACAAGCACCGACAAACGCAATATTCCATGTAGAAAATACCAAAGGGCCCACGGGTGGCTCAGGCTTGGGACAATGCTTATCAACTCTGGAACAAGCCTGGAATCCAAAAATGGCTCATGGCTGAGCTAAAATTGGGATGATAACTTCGTGTCAAGCTTGTTAATCAGTCACGGCCCAAGATTAGTTATAAATCTTGGTCCAATAGTGAAACCAATATAGTACCGACGCTAATAGTGAGTCTTGGCGCAAGGTAAATGACCAATATTGGTGCAGAATTGCGATTCGAGCCTGGCATTAATCAATGATCCCATCGTGGACGAATTAAATTAAAAAGACTATATGAAATTAATAATATTTTAAGTGCTAAACAAATAAACTTTAAAGAAAAGTGGTTTAGAATGTATTGATGCTAATAATTCTTTTCAAGCATACAAGTTTAATTTTTACCACTAAAAATTGTATTTATTTTTATTAGCATAGCTTTCTCTTAAAAATAAACACTTTTTATTTCATCAACATGATTTTATTAATAATATTACAAAACGGTTACACACACACATATCTTAGCAACATAATCTTAAACGTATATCATTCATGGTAGGCAGATGAACACCGACTAAGCCGATAAAGGCTTCCTTGCCGCGGCCGCGTCACTTTTCTTGTGTTGTGCTTGTTTTGAAGAATCGAAGCGCGCAAGAATTTGAAAGCTGAATCTATATTAACATAGTAATAGCATAGCCCCACAAAAAAATAAATGTTCTGACCTGGGACCGTGACTATGATATTCAATGTATTTTTTGACGCTAAAACCGAATCCGACCTCAAAAAAGCACATATACCCACAAAATCTCGCGCTAGAACCAAAAACAACCTCCAAAATGGAGTAAAACCACTACTGACATATGGTGACAATAAATACATGCACAAATGGTTGAAAGCCGCAAATGTTTTGCATTTGCAAATAGACCTCTAGTATATGGCCAAGAACCATCCTCCCTGAGGGAGTTAAAACACTCCAAAATGGGTCGAAACGTGTCGAGTCGTTTAAAGGCACTAAAAATAGCTTCAGTTAAGGAGACTAAAACTTTGAAGAAATGTGTTTTAATTCTCGTTTAGTAAAACGAAAAGTAGTTAGAAAAGTACTAGAAATGAATTAAAAACTAAGAAATGGGCTCTCATACCGATTAAGAAACGTCCTTCATGCCTCCCTACTTCCTTCCAAAGATGCACTACAAAGGTCTTAGGATAAAGAGCTCAATCTCAACTAAGTTTAAAGACCAATAAAAAAAATATTAAATCGCCTCCACACAGCTTATTTATGGAGAAAATGAAAACGCGAAAATTTATTTAACGTGGCCCACCCGCGTTAAGCTTTATGCCACGGCCCTCCGTAGGGGCCAACGAATTGAGTTACGTTCAATTAGCGCGTCGTACTTTTGTAAGATATACTAACAGGCACTGGTGGGAGCGAAATTTCCTATCTCTTTCTACTCTCCTATAGGTACTCTTCCTAAAAGTAGAGTCCCTGTCTAGTGCAACTAGGAGGTGGGGTTGTATTAATGTGAGATGCTAATAGTCGTATTCGCTCTGTATTGATATGGCATCGATCCATAGCAAAGTTATCTCCACTACATCCTATCCGCAGTACATACGTGACTACACCAGTTGAAATACGAACCAACGAAAGTACGTTCATCTCGCCACAGTTTTCTTCGACGAAAGGACTTCGATTTCGGTCCCAACTCTTCTCTCCCCTCGGAACGGTATACCTGCGTCAACACATGTGCCTATAAAAATCTCAAAAATTCATTTTTGATTGCTGATTTATTATAAATCTGCTCCATTATATCTTTGGTTTGTAAAGTCGCCTTTTCGGGTCCGTAAATCCTTTGTCAAGCTCGTAATAATATTAACGACTAAATTAACTATTAGAGATGCTTTTCATTCAGTGTCAATAAAAATAGTATTTTTTGAAAGATTTAAAGATACCCCACAAACCCATGTAAATTGACGTGAATCTAAAGAAATTAATTATGGAAAATTCAAAAAAATCCAGAGAATTCAAAATAAAGAGTTTAGAGAATCTTTAGACTGGAAACTTTTTTGAGTAAAAGTTTTACTTAACCTTTTTATAGCATACCAATTAAATGTAGCATAAATATATTTTAGGCTATTTTAAAAATAAAATAGGAATGCCAAACACTCTTAAGAAACGGGGAGGTCTTTTATGCCTATTTGTCATGTAATATCAAAGGTCAAATCCGAACACGGATTTAAGATCAATGTGTCAACTGGTGTCAACGCTAAAGGAGAAAATCTGAACTTAACCTTCAACCTATGATATATGCAGGTCAAATTTGATTCAAGAATTGAACCTTCCAAGTTCAGTTACCCCAGTCGCCATTGTCATCTGACCACTGTCCCAACCAAATCTGTCTTTAATGCGGATATACACCTAGACGAACACATACTTTAGTATAGAATACCAGAAATGTGTCGACTTAGGTTCACAACAGAAGACGACTTTTGGTTTTCACAATGTGACTTACGCTCCGGTAGTCAAGACAAACTATATCACATCCACTTTCAAGAAAATATAGTTTTTACTTCTAATAAACGTCGATAAGCACTAAACAATAGTGTAAGATTAGTTTCCGTTGCGATAGCGTGGGATCTGTTGACTAATGATAAAACCGCTTGCTGTGGCAGTAGCGTTTTATAAATAAATAAACTAGTGTAAACAGATAAACTAGAGATAAACGTCAACAAACACCCAAGGGACATTAGAAAACCTGTCAACTGTTTACCAACTTCTAAATCAGATAAGGAGGAAGACGAAAAAGCGATATAGTACATAACGTCAATAGCTATAAAATAGCTATATTGGTAGGTGTTAAAAATTTAGGGTTACTCAATAATTTCCCAATAAAAATTGAAACAAAGAATTGCTAGGTAGAAGGCACCACCATAAATTTTTGTTCTGAATGTCTAAGAAGATAGTTTTTCTTTGTTCCTCACGCAATCACCATTTAAGTACTCTGGCTTCTGAATAATAAGCAATCGTGTACACAGACCTACGTAAGATATATACTTTTTGCAATATGTAAATATTTTAATAATTTTATTGCTGTATGTGGGCAAATCATGTTGTTATCTTGAATAAACAAACTGAAGCAAGTTGCAAAATTGGATATATGTATTGCTGCAGAGCATATGTTCATGGCATGTTGGCATGAAGCAATTTTCATGAAAAACGTACAAATTAAGTGTATCAAAAACAAATATGCTAGTACAAACTTAATTGTTAGTTTTTTAAGCAGTAATGTAGACCTATAAGGGCCTCTTCAAAAAATACCAAGATTAGCACTTATTTAATTTTCTACATTTTATTCAACAGAAGTTCGTTAAAATGAAGTTCATCTATCTCGTCGTAACGTCGCATCGTTCCAAATTGGTTATACATCATATACTTGAAGAAACGTCTTAGGAAATAAGCGCAGGATGATGAGTGGGTGAACACTCTGATATCTACACAATGTAAGAAATGCAATAAGAAACATATATTGAAACAGTAAACTTAATTCAGTAACACAATACAGTGAATCTACATCAGCAATGAGAAAAAAACTGATAAAAAAATATAATACAACATCCACCTCCTCAAAAAGAAGTACACCATTGTATTTATTTACTGAGCAAAAGTAAACTTGGAAACTTAGAAAAGAGTATTCTTTGTCCAGGACGCATCGAATCTCTAAACTTTTAAGATTCTAGGTAATTGAATCTACAAAACTCTAAAAGTACATTTTTAAACATACAGTCTTGTCATTTCCAAACTCTGAAATTTAAAAAGCCTTAAATCTAGGAATATTTCAAGTTACACACATAGTAAAAGTTTGTATTTTAGGATTGAACAAACTGAAATTCGGAAAAATCAGAATTTCTATTTCTGATATTAAATAATGGAAATCTTGTAATTTAAGGATGTGGAACTTTAAAGCTCTGGAAATGTTAAAACCCGGAAGTTATACTACTGTAAGTACCTTGATCAAAACTAAAGCATTCTACAATACGTATCAGAAACTTTCAATGTTTGAAAATCTTAAACTTTGAAATTATGGAGCTATGAGATATATTAAATATTACAAATATTTTTAAGAGGTTGTCTCCAGGAAAATGCACAAAATTGGAAACAGAAATTGTGTGTTCTTCAATTTGCTTCAAATTTTCACAGATGATTCTTTAGTCCATATAGTTTATATTGTTCGAAGAAGGCATCATTTGCATCTTGACGGGCGCGGCAAATAGAACTCTCTGTCTTTTGGTGAATGCGGAAATTCCTACTGTGCACAAAGTTAGTCAAGAACATGCTGGTGATTTTAAGCGTTTTCTCATAGATTCAAAAGGTTTCCCCACCATAAGCTGCATGTTTTCAGCATCTACGATAAATTACATAGTGGTGAGAAATGTGAATCTCTCGTCTATGTGAAGAGCTTTATCTTTTGCATTATCTCGTTCCAAGCACCCCCTGAAAAGTTAGGTTATGCAATTCGTTCTATGCTATGAAATTGTAGAATCGTACACCCAATTCGTACAAATGTTTGTTTAATAAACAAAATTCGATGCATTGGTATCAATTTTCACGCACGATTCCGGTCGATCATCGATGTAATGGTAAAATGAAAAACTTCCGTGATTTCCGTGCAAACTTTGATGGAAATTTAATTAGAGCACCTAGCGTCGGTGAGCTTAGAATGACGCATGACAACAGTGTTAGAAGTCTTGGCAAACTCGACATACAATTTTCTGATAAGTCATAATTTGTGAAAAGCACATTTAAACGAATTGAGTTCCGATGGCTGAAATAAAACGAATGGCATGTGCATTAAAGATATCGGTTACAGCATGTATACCAATGTATACAAATCTGGTATACCAATATCTGAAGAATTTATCGAAGCACTTGGCCAACACGTCAAAAGATATTTTTGGAAAAGTGCAGATGGCATTAATATGAACCATGTTGCTTTTTTATTCTGCAAATTCAGCATATTGCTTGATCCTGGTACGGCTAAAACATCGATGAACTAAAGGTAAGAATAAGACGCTTCTGAAAATTACGAAACAGTTGCTCAAATTACTCCTCTAATATCTATTACGAGAGCCAGAACAGTCCGTGATGATCAAATGAAAACGGGCGGTGTTCCTATGGCAATCGATAACGATTTTAGGGAGGATGATCTATCTGATGAGAGATTTGATCCAAACTAGTCATTTCCTAATCCTGCCGAACGCGAAAAAACACTGTTCTGAAGATTTGTCTCAAGAAACTGAACTACAACAAATTTAATTGTCTCTTAAATACCGGCAACAAAAAGTAGGCAAATTTCAAAAGATGGTTAAAGAAATTGAGAAAATTCTAATTCCTAATAGCCATGAATAGCTGCTGACTGATCTTATAAAAATGTAACCTGGTGAAGAAGTGGGCAAAACCAGTAAACTAAATTCAGTTTTGCAAGATCAGTATTTCTCGTTATTCGATGCGTGTTTATAATGACGCTAAAAAAGCGGAAATGGATCTTACCAAAATTCTCAAGAGAATGGAGATTCATCGACCCGACAACAATGAATGATACAATGAAGAGTTTAGAGATTGATTCAATTTGTGACTGATCCACTGAATATTGCTGAAATGGCTCATGGATCTTCCACAAAAAATTAAGCACTGGAAAAAACTCGATTTGCAAACTTACGTATTTAGTAGTTATAGCATCGATGAACTTATTGCAATGTATGAAAAGTCCATTAATTATGACGAAAAATGCCTTGATCAACCTATTACATCAAGATTATCGCTGCACTATCTGCTAAACGAATGTCTCTCATGACTTGCGCGGGTTCTTTTTTAGCTTCGGCTTTTGACAAATATGAATATACGATTGAAATTCTAAAAAAATAAGAAATTTCTTGAAAGAGGCAAAAAGATATTATGACGTTGAAGCTCAAAGACAATAAACATTATCTCAATATAGCGATTCAAAACTTCATGTTAAAAATGAATCGAAGGTTGCCAAGCATTTTCAGCAAAGTGGCTATTAGGTCGATTGTTCAGTTCTTAGGAAAAATAATGTGAACAATTTACAATGTAGTGCGAGTATGCAAATTTTTTCATCGGTGGACCAAATCATACAGTGGCCTGATCACCGAGAAGAAAATCTGAACGATGAAAATACAAAACCTATTATGTCATCAATTTATGAGTTATCCACTTACCGTAATGATATTCGTGAATTGCTAAAGCATTAATTGCGTTGTTTTTCGTGCGACGCAACGAAGATCAACAATGAGTTCCCCACAACACGACGAAGAGCTCTTTGAAGAACGATTGGCACCTTTTATACGCAACGAATTATTTTGGAAAATCCGGCATGTCTTTACACATTACCCTTTTTTATACAAACAGGAGAATTCATCGTTTTTACAGTTATCACGCACACATCATTAGCAGGAAACAGCATTATTGGCAGTGCAGCGAATGGGAATTGCGAATAGTGTTAGCATTAGAAGCGACAATGCTACATCATGCTCAACGGGCCATTCAATCAATCCCTTCAATTAGTGACAAAACTGGTGTTCATATAAAATGATATAGTTTCCTAAAGCCCCATATGTGAAACGTGCAGCCGATCGAGTCGCCGCGCAAGTGAATAACAGAGCGCGTGAATTTGCCAAAAAAAGGTGGCAAGTCAATAACAACTCTGGTTGGATTCATGAACGCCATGGGTTGGAACCGCTTAATGGAGGAATATGAAAAATGAGCACAATGGATATATGTCCTCCCGAGATGAATACCTGACTACGGCCCAAATGAAAGAGGCATTTACTCGAATGGCAGTTAAAAACACGAAAAATTCGGACACAAATTCAAATTCGAAAACAAGGATTGCGTCGATCTTGGAAATCCAAATGAAATATGTGGAAGTGTCACAGAAATTGAGGCAAAAGAACTGCTCTCCGAAGAGAATTAATTGTGCAGGTATTAGTCTCATACGATTTGTACCTAGCATTAAGTAAATGGATTTAATTTATTTTTAATTGGGTTGAAATTCCTTGGTATTCAGTCAACCTAAAATGTACTCCGAGTGGTCTCCTTAACTTCGTGGGGTAGTTAGGCATAAGTAGGTGTTGCCTAAGGCTACAATTCTACAACTTTTTTTGAATGCTAACAAATTTCGCCGAAATCCAATTTTAACCTAGAATTCTTGCAGTAAAAAATTACTTAACCTAACTTTCCAGAGAGTGGAACTTATTCAACTAGAGGAGATAATTCTGAAAATGTATAATATGTCATGGATCAAGGTAATTGCTGGTCATTTATCAAAATACAACATTCTGTACCACTAGCTACCATATTATGGCAAAGACTAAAAACTATTTGCCTAGGTCTATCCCATGGTGTAGCTCTCGTCGAGATGCTTTGAAAGACATATATAGTAAGTAAGATATTATCCACGAACGAAAAATTTACCCTCGAGGGCCGGCAGGCCCGAGAGGGTTAATTTTTCTGAGTGGATAATATCCTTAACTCACGCGTGCCATACAAAATTTTATCCAACACCTCTTTATTTAAGTTTAAACATCGAATTTGCAATGTATAGTTAGTCTGTAGTTTTGACGGGAATAAATTTAATACACTAGCACGATGACTAGATTTTAATAATATTAAGTAACGTAAGCCGGTGATTGGTTGTTATCTTTGAAGGAGTGAGTTTTTTTTAAAATAACCCACGTTGCTAGGGGCAACGTAGGTTATAATGTAACATAAGAGTAAACAATCACTTTCCTTATTTAAAATGGCCATAGTAAACATGGTATTTATATCGAGGTGTTGGATAAAGGATTTTGTTATAGTCTTGTACCGTACATTTTGGACTAGATTTCTCAGGCGACCCAGACGTGCGTAAATGTAAGTGTATCTGTAGTAAAAGGGGCAGCTCATGGTGGCAGTCCTTCTGAATCCACGAGAAAAACGGTTAAAACCACCAGGAAATTGCACTTTTCAGTAGTTTTCTTTATATAACTTTGCGTATAGTATGCTTCTAAGCAAATTTAACATTTTGATCTTTACGGCATGGTCCACCAAGTTGATCAGTGCAAATGATGTCTTATTCGGACAATACGGCCTTTATAGACTATGGAATCGTCAATGAAAGTTTGAAGCAAACTGGAGAACATAAGTTTTTTTTCTGTTTCTAGTCAACGCAAAATTGTTTCGCTTTACTGGAGAAAGCCTAACACTAAATCAGAAAATTTGCAGAATCTCGTACGGCTCTTGTCTCTACCATCTGATCGAGTTCGATTTTTTAATTAAAATACGAATGATTATTTTTTTTCGTAGCGAAGAAGCTTTCTAGGCAAATAGAGTGGTTTGCAAATATTACATTCCTTAGGTTTTCTGAATTTGCTTCAGATTGGAGCGATATCGGACATATTGTTTGTTTCAACATTTTTTCTCGGATCATAAAAGTCGTTGATTAAGGAAACATATATCGAGTACTAGCAGAGCAACTGGTTTTATTTCTGGCTATCCTTTCAAATTCACCTTGTGATATACTACATGGCCTGTAGCTAAAAAATAGTTGGGAGAGCATAGCTTCAATAATAGTATTTGAAAGTTCCATAAAATAAAAACATGCGTTTGGATGAACGAAATATTTATTCTCAGATATAATCAGAAGCTGGAATGTTTGAAAATTGGGCAAAATCAGCTTTTACAACGAGTAATTGAAAGTACGATACTGGAGCTTTCTATAGTGTATATTTATGTATCAAGGGTAGCAAGAAGATATTTATGCCCTCCCGAGGGCGATAAGCTTGCAAGACCGAGAGTTTCTTAACAACCTAAATAATGGATCACAAAATTTTAATAATATTTGTAAGTAGTTTGTAAATATGGTATATGTAGGGGATACAAGGTCAATATCAGTTTGTTGTCAGTAGTACCGTCATAAGTCATAATGCCCGTCAGGGTATTATGTATTACATAATGTATCTTGTATCCAAGTTATTAAGTAGTTTATGTGTACATATTTTCATCAAAATTGGTGTTGGTGAGGTAAATTTTTAATTTCTTTGGTTGATCATGTAGTTTTCCTTCTGCAATTAATCTTTACTTCTGAAAAACCCATCAGGAACTGCAAAAGTCAGTCTAAGATCTATCTAAATAACACTTACCTATACTCGTATACAAAGTTCTAAGTACATAAATAAAGTTTTTAAACTTTAACTATTTCCTTTTTTTTCATAAGCTTCATCGCAGTGATTGAAGTGCAAACTTGCAGCTTTCAAATAGAGTTGCACATAGTTCCTGGATGTTGGTAAGTTTTTATTAACAAGTTATTCACTTGCGTTCCAACAGGAATTGTAACTAATTGTAAGTGCATAACGTCTCATTTTATAAAAAAGTACCTCATGCGTAAGAAATGTGTAAATAATAAATAATCATAACATAACCTCACATTATGAAATGTACAACACGTACAGCTAATAATCAAATAAATCTATGACGGCCAGTATTCCAGGGTAAATGTTTTTACTGTTTCTAGATGTTTAATAAATTTTTTGCAATTACCTATGAAAATATAATTTCAAGCCCGTTTCACAGGTTGCTAAAAACGCAAAGATTTGTCCTAGATTTATTTGCAACTAGCTGTACATCCAACTGAATAATTCGGTCAGCTGAGTGTACTTAACGCATCTCAAAAGTATTTGAACAAAATAAAGCAATAAAAACAAAAAGATTTACTTACATTCTCTTGTCCGATGTTGGGGGCAGACTGCATGATAGTCTCAGTGGCGACCGTAGTAGACGCAGTTTGCGTATGACTTTTAGCGGAAATTCTATATTGCATTCCGGCAATGCTGCAGTATCCCTCGTGATGAGTTGATCTCGTTGTGCTATTCACGTACACCCCCGTTATAGTGACATCAGTGTCTTGATTTAGAATCACAGATACTTTTTTATTTGGGGTAGCGCGCACTTCGATAACTTTACGATCTTCCTCCTTTTTAACATCCTCTTCGTAGCATTTCTTTTTGTTATCTGTATCACACGTGAAAGACTCTTCAGAATCCTCCGACGAATCCGTCTCTTCGCTTTTTGGACTCTTGTTCGTGCGTTTTTCAACGGAATAACTTGCCGCTAAAATTGCAGAAGCGTTTAAACTAGCCATACGTTTACGAACAACCATATCTTTCAAATCCATGATGAGTTCGCATCGGTTACGTTTCCTTTTCGTATAAGGTCTTTTCTTTTCTGGCTTCTTCTCAGCTTCAATATTCTCCGTTTTATCAGTTTTCTCACTTTTCTCAATTTTCTCAACTTTCTCCTCTTTAGGAGGAATACTTTTGGGGCTTTCCACAGGGCTATCATTTTCCTCGGAGCTTGAGAAAGGATCGTCGTGCATTTCCCAGTGTTTACCGGCACCACGAAGACCGGGCGCAGAACGCAACGTACGGGTCGGCAAAATTTCCTCTTCTTTAGTTTCTATTTTTCTGTCACTATTACTTTCCGACTTGATAGAGTCTGCATCGAGTAAAGCACCCCGAGTTTCGTTTTCATAAAGGCAGTGGACTTTCGCGAGCGCGTTAAGGGATGCAACACGATGTCGCTTAGGGCCATTCCAAAAGCCGAACAACTTCATTTTACGAGAACGTTGATCTTCTTTCCGTTTAGCTTTATTCTTTCCACTAGTTAACATCCCCTTTTTAATTAACACCATCTTAGATTTAACTTCAGCGGTTTTCTTTTCTTGTACTTTTCGCCCCAACTTTTGTTTTATAGCCGCGGGTTTTTGCGACGCGGTCTTTTTCTCCGAATCGCTTGCTTGTCCGATTTTAGATGCCGCTTTCCCGGAAGTCGAGGACGTCTCTTCGGCACGTTTAGGGCTCGTTTCGGATTTTATTTTACTCTCTTCGGAGTGATGCTGTCGTAATACATCCAATGTGATTTCATCTGAGGTAGTCGACGTGTCGTCCGTACTCAAACTTGATTCCTCGCTTTTAATTTTTCGTTTCGTCTGCTTTTTAAGACTTTGCTTCGGTTTTTTCTTAGGAAGCTCCGTCTTTATAGGTTTAACCTCTTCTGTAATCAAATTATTCTTTGGTGTCTTACTTGTGACTGTTTTAGCGTCTTTTTTGACTGATTTATGCTCGGTCGAGCTGACACGATTTTTCTTTGGTTTGTCCTTAACATCTTGTTTTACTTTAGCAGCAGTGACGGGTGGCTTCGGTTTTATTAGCGTATTTTTCTCTTCAGATTTTTTAATTTTCTTGCCACCAACGTCGGGCTTTTTTTCTTTAATCTGTTTGTCTTTTTCGATTATTTCCGGCTTCAAAGGTGACTTACGTCGCTTAATAGCATCATTCTTTATTTGCTTTTTCGATTCAACAGTTTCAGTTTTCACTTTCGGTACTTGTTTATTTTCCTTAACGTTTTTTTTGGGAAGCTTCTCTGCAATCTCATTTTTTACCCTGTTAACTGTATGATTTACTAGCAATGATTTACCGGTATCTCCCTTTTGTGCATCTGGCAAAGCCACAGAATTTATAACCTCTATTACATTTTTATTATTGGGTGATTTTCGTATACCAGGGCTAGATTGACTTTTTACATTTTTCGTAACCGCTTTTTTAATTTTTACATCACCCTCGGATTTCTTAACGATTTTTTTAACAACTTTAGTGGTTTTTATAGGTTTAGGTGGCTCACTCTCCTGCTTAGGTAAATCAACAGGGATGTTTTTCTTAGGTAATTTCGGTTTTTTAACAGGTTTATTCTTAGGTTGAGTTTTACTACTAGGGGCTTTTAAATCTTTTTTGCCCACATTAGCTTTTTTAGACAAAACAGTTGATTTTATAGGGGTGGTTAAATGACCTTTAATTACAAAAGAAATAGTTTCTGAAATTGAATCGTCCATACTTTTCGCAGCACTACTGATCTTTTTCTTTTTTGGAGGTATGCTTTTCATTTTAGATCCTCTCAGAGACTTTTTTGGGATTTTCTCTGCGATGGGCATACGCATTTTACCTTGAAATTTTGTCATGGATAAGCTTGATTGTTTTACCCATTTCGATATTTTATCCAATAACTACCACCAGCTAATATTTAAAAAAATTTAGAATGTTTGAAGAATCGAAGGTTTCCTGAAACAAAAGAAAAATTAATTAGTGGAAAGCATTGCTGAATTGAGTTTAATATTTAATATAATTGTGATAGATAAATAATGTAATTCCATAAAGGCATCCCACACGTTCGTAATTTAATCTTCTTTGAGTTCTAAGCGTTAGTTAATGGTATTAGTTGAGGTATTAGTAAAGCTGTTTGAGTTGCTACTGACCAAATCGCTATATATAGAAATAGAGACAAAAAAGGAAAAAAACATTGCTTCACAGGTGTATATGGCGTGTTTTGTAGATGATAATTATCTCTGCTTGGAGTTTTCAAGGTAACATGAGTGGATAAAATTGTTAAAGAGCTATAATTTGTAATTTAAACAATTTTATTCAAGTAATCTGTTCTAACTCTCAAGCATGTGTTAATGGCACAAAAATAAAATCTGTAAAAAAGAAACCCGAAAGTCATTAGTTTAACAAACATCTAAATTAAATGTTATTAAATTGGTCAAATCTTTCATGGTTGTCTCGGTTAAACGATACGTACGTATACACTGCTGGTTGTAAATTACTACTACAGGTTTTGAGGCAATTTCCAAACAAAAAGTATCTTCTCATTAGTCAATACCTAATTAAACTTACGTTAGTTCCGGAAAGAAATACCGAACCACATGAAGATACATCATGCAGTGCTCGAAATTACTCTGGCCGGGAGGCAGACTCGAATCACAAGAAGCTGTTATCTTTAGGGCCGGTTAGCCCTCCCCTTGCATTTTAAATAAATGACATTTTAAGTACTGTTGTTTTATTTAATCGATTCTTGTCAGAGATTTTTTTCCCTTGTACTATTTTTAAAAACTAAAATATGCTAACACATACCATCTAAAAACTTAAGCTTTTTACACCTTTCGACAGGATAAGATCAAATGAAAAACGGTGCTATAGCCCCTTATTAATTTAGCTGAAGCCACAACTGGACCACCGTCTATTATACTCGTATGGCGCTGCGCACTATAAAACTACACTAGTAAAAACATTTTGCGTATGCGTGAGCAATCATGTGAAATGTGCACCTCTTTGCCCATTCTACACAATTCTTCTATCCAGCTAATAATAATTATATAATCATTATTTCTTATGTGGAACATTACATTAAATGAAGACCCAGTCATTAAAAGTGGGTAGTATGATTTAGAAACCTTGTAGCCCAGGTGGTTCACATGCTAGAAAATGAAGTTTCAAGCACTAATATGATGACTTTAATAACAACAATAAGTATAATGAATTTATAAAATAGAGAAATACGAATGTATCCTCAATAATTGAGTTGTGGTAAAGACAGACAGTTGTTCAACTGTTTGAGTTAACCGCACATTTTAAACTTAGTTGTTTTTGACAGACCAATAATTCTTAGGATGAAGACCAGTAGACACTTGAAATTATAAGTCATGTCTTGTTATAGTTTATTATTTATTTAAAAAAGAACCGGAGAAAGAAGAATTGTAATACATATACTATGTTTAACAAATACCCCACTGAATGAAAATATATTTATAATATAATTATAAACATAAATACAGGGTGTATATGGACGGTCTAGGACATTTGGGCGCGGCCGTTTAGGCGCGGCCAGCTCGGCGCGTCCGTTTCGGCGCGAGGACGGTTTGGCGCTGGACAGTTCGGCGCAAGGACACTTCGGCGCAGACACACTTCGGCGCCGGGACACCAAGGCGCAAGCACACTTGGACGAAAAGACGAAAAAAAAAAAGAGTTCGGTGCATGTAAATTTTTCTGCGACATATGAGGGTAAAACTTTTGGAGATCTTTAAACAAAACGTTTTTTTTGGACCATTAGTCTATTTTTTGAGATGAGCATGATTATCAAACATGATATTCTTATAAACAATAAGGGATTAGTAATAAACAAATTAAATTCTTATTACAATTTAAATATTCGCTTATGCAGAGATTTGCAGAATTTTGATTAAATGTTTTAGTAGCTTAGAAAAATGAATTTTTCTTAAATCTGGTAGTACATACGAGCTTTTGTGAGTGGCAAATATTGAATTTTTTTCTCATCGTACTGTATTTCATCGATCATACTGTATATTCTATTAACTGTAAGTACCTACAGATTTTGTTCATTACAATAATACTAGACAATTTCTCGCGCCGAAGTGTCCCTGCGCCTAAATGGTCCGCGGCGAAGTGTCCCTGCGCCGAAATGTCCTCGCGCCGAAGTGTCCCGCGCCGAAACGGACGCGCCCAAATGCCCGGCTCCGGTGTTTTAATTGTCTATTATCAAGAGAAAATATTTACATTAACACTAATTACAAACAACTATAAACTATTAGCAAACTTAGACTAATTAATTTACACAAATATTTATTTTCAAACAAGCACCGTGCGACGCGCAGAGGAGTATCTACAAGAAGTCGATATGGGGGAGGAAAGCCCAGTGAAGACGGTGTGGGTTCCTGGTATAAATTAAACTTATTATGATTACCAACAAGAAAATAATCCGGAAATATAGGCGCCAAGTAATCTTTGCAGGAGAATTACTAAACTCCAAGATACGGTAAGTAGCCAAGACGAAGGAATACACAAGCAATAAAAGGATAACGGAATGGTAGGAACGATATAATATTTAATAATAAAGAAAGTAGGTTATGTTATAGTACAATAGTTAGGATACAATCAATGTAAGGTTAAGTCAACAAAATGATTAATGCAATTTTCGTTAATAAGTACACACAGTATATATGTATATTTAAAATTCACTACTACTTGTACACACTGTATATAAACATGAAAGATGAATAAAGTTTATCAAAAGCTCTGAGTATTTTGTTATGTTTTCTTTTATACATCAAAGATTAATTACCTCTTCTTATGTACCTTTGTTTGCAGATATAAGACAGATTTATCCACAGAAATTAAGGAAATGATATTGTTATTTAAAGGTAATAAACTAAAGGTTAATAAGAATTAACCAGACTAAATAAAATTCAATACCCACATAAACGCGCTATCACGATAACGAACTAGGCCCAGCGTTTATCATTGATAAGAATAAATACTCAAAAGAGAATATACGGTACCACATTTTAAATAATAATTTAATTTCTGTTTACAAAACAAGACCAATTTAACATTTGCTTAGTATCAGCAATGAACTCAATGGTAGTACTTTGACAGTTCAGTAAATCTCGTAAATAACTGATATGATATCTTAACCTGTATACCCAATGTGAATCATGACAACCCAAAAAAAAATAGAATGATTTCTTTACTATTAAACAAATAACCTATGATTATCTTTCCAAAATATACACACAAAATAATGGTTATGAAGAGCTGACCTTCTGTACTCGCTTTCTATCAACTTGTACCTGGTAAATAGGTGAATTCCAGTAGTTGTATCTCCCAACGGATATATCTTCTGCTTCTGAATACCGTGGCAGTCAGTAGCTAGTACTGAGCGTAGAGGGTAATCCTCGATGCGTATGCACTGGAGTCTACGTGGAATACTTGATCTTCGTATGACAAGAAATGGGTTCAATGTCTTTAGACACAGGTAGGTAGGTAGTCAATTCATTCGGTAGTTAACTAATTCGATGATCAAATAGTTTGGTGGGTAAATAGTTCGGGGGTTAAATAGTTTCCTACAATCAATTACGATTTATTCGAGAAAAGAACAGAAAGAATTAAATGATGACGTACCTCGTGGCAACTCCGAAATCCGCCTAAGCGAGCAATTTGATAACCACTAACCAATCAACAATTCCAATAATTATTGTTCCCAAAGTTATCAAATAGTATAAAAAGGATAAATCCTGAAGAATCAGTATCCAAAACCAATTGGATATAAATATTCCTTTCTATTTAAATTACCACAGAGGGCCCACCATTTAGTCAAGTTTTATGAACAACTCCCTTCACGGAAATCGGAAAAGTCACAAAACAAAAAAAAAACAAAAATGCGTCGTTCGCACAGTTGACCTTTCGAAATTTATTAATGCCTACTAACCATATTTTAGAAAATTTGTTAAAATGAATGAGTACAGTGTGTTCCAAAATTAGTTCATAAAAAATCCAATGGAAGAAATCGAAGATCTCAAATTTGAACGCTACAACCGACATTTATGTTATACTACCACGCTGCGCGAATGTGTTTTGCTGGTTGACTAACCCCCCACTCTTGCGCGGTGGTGATTTATATATCCCATATAAGATTGCTGGAACGCGAGATTAGTTAGAGTACCCATATATTTAATTTTTAAATTAATTGCCACTTGGAAACTAGAGTAAACACCCTTCAAATGCCGACTAGACTATTACTCGTATTACGCGACTAAGCACAAGATGCGGTATAATAATTAATTGCCACAGCACAACCAAGCTGTTTGGAGTTTACAAAGTAGACTAGACTCTAACCTACCCACACATATAATTTTTAAATTAATTTCCACTTGGAAACTAGAGTAAACACCCTTCAAATACCGACTATAATATTACTCGTATTACGCGACTAAGCACAGGATGCGGTATTATAATTAATTGCCACAGCACAACCAAGCTGTTTGAGGTTTACAAAGTAGACCGGACTCTATCCTACCCATACATATAATTTTTAAATTAATTGCCACTTGAAAACTAGAGTAAACACCCTTCAAATGCCGACTATACTATTACTAGTATTACGCGACTAAGCACAAGATGCGGTATAATAATTAATTGCCACAGCACAACCAAGCTGTTTGGAGTTTAAAAAGTAGACAGGACTCTAACCTACCAATACATATAATTTTTAAATTAATTGCCACTTGGAAACTAGAGTAAACACCCTTCAAATGCCGACTATACTATTACTCGTATTACGCGACTAAGCACAAGATGCGGTATAATAATGAATTGCCACAGCACAACCAAGCTGTTTAGGGTGTTCAAAGTAGACTGGACTCAAACCTACGCATACATATAATTTTTAAATTAATTGCCACTTGGAAACTAGAGTAAACACCCTTCAAATGCCTACTATACTATTACTCGTATTACGCGACTAAGCACAAGATGCGGTATAATAATTAATTGCCACGGCACAACCAAGCTGTTTGGAGTTTACAAAGTAGACTGGACTCTAACCTACCCACACATATAATTTTTAAATTAATTGCCACTTGGAAACTAGAGTAAACACCCGTCAAATGCCGACTATACTATTACTCGTATTAACACTCTGAAGTGGCGACGTAGGATACAGCATAAGAATGTACATCATACCTTTCGGTTGTTGGCACGTTGATGTTATAAAGCTGACTTCGAATATCGCACAGCCCCAGCAAGTACGTAGTCAAGGGGGAACTTGTTGGGTTGAAGCCCCCCCCCCTCTCTGAAACGTGTGACTTCGAAATTTTCTCACTTTAATTTTATTTTATTCTACATAAAATAATATTTTATACTAAATAATTATATTTAAATTTGTATGTTACATATTCTCTGTAATAAAATTGTATAATACTTAATAATGTAGTTTATTGCTGATTAGCGGCTTATTTGTAATTATAAGTTGTAAATTTGAGGATACCTATAACAATCATAGAAAATGAATTATTTTGAATGTAAATTTGTTCGTTATATTTTTATTTTTAGGAGCATAAATTTAATTATTTTGTTTTTGACTGTTTTACTTAGGAAATATATAAATATTTTATTTAGATAGAGGTTAATTTTTTACTTTTATCTCAGAGGTAGTGGTGTCGGCTAGATAGCGGAAGGTCCTGGGTTCGATTCTCAGCCCAGGTGATATAATCTTTTGCGTGAATTTGCATTCTAAACATAATTTAATGCAAAACACAAATTTTTGTGTGTACATATTTGGTACTGACCCACTTGCACATATGCTTTTCAGAAAATATTGATATAATACCCCTATCCCCCATACGCATCATAATTTTTTACCGCTTTTATTTGAGACGAACAATATTAGCCCCTACAGAAAGGTAATTCTGACTACGGACTAGCACGGACGCTTTAGCAGCTCGAGAATACAAGATCACACAGGCTGCTTTTACACGATTTTTAGTGACAAGTGGTTTGGACAAAAAATGTTTTTTTTATTGTACTTTTATTGTTAAAATTAGGAACATTTCATTGAGGAAGAAAATGCCTACATATCAAAAGTGTTAATTAAAAACAATATTGACGCTATCTCTATTAATAAACAAGAAAACATAGTTCGCTGGCTTTTCATATAAATCTTAAATAAATGACTTTTTTGCTTAAAAATTAATAGCATAAGAACTGCAACGCTTCTTTTTAACCGTACAAAAATCTCATAGATATCTGGCATATATACTTTCTGACAAATAAATTGTTTAACTTACAATTAATGAAATTGTCCCTAATAAGGGATGCCTTTTAATACGTATCGTCCGATAAAAACAAAAGTATAGCACTTTACTGTAGTATTGTAGTATTTTGCTGTTTTTGCTCGTTTTTAAAATATTTAATTTGGTTCAGTAGTTTACGAGCAATACGCTTTCAAAGTCAGAGGACTCTAAAAGGACTAGTAGTGGTTATAACTATTGGGACGCTGCAATAAATATAGATGGCGTTATACAACATCAAAATGTCTTCGATATGCGGTAGTTCATGACATAGTTTTTAGCGATTGTTTTTGCTGTGTAATGGTGACTGTAATTTTGACAGATTAAATTTATTATTCGTGTTAATATTTATGATAATTTTAAGTAGAATATTTAGATTTTATGCACGAAACCAATATGGCTGCCATATTTCAATCAAATGGAATAAAAGTAAAATGACAGTGGTTTTGATCTACCAATACTTACGGGTGATAACACACAAAATTATCTTTTTTCCAAATGATGGAGCGACCAGTACTGCACTACTTCATATGTATTGATCGTAATTGCTATGAAAGGGGATGACAAGAAATAGTCATTAATTTAATCCCGCAACCTCTATAATATCAAAGCTTAGGTATTTCTCGACTTATATTAACAATCAACGGATTTTTTTATACGGAAAGCCACTGGGCGTCCGATCTGATCGTTTCGCGAGCGTCGATTTCGACCATACCACAGGACCGAATTTAAAGTGTTGGATACTCATCCGACGCAGAATTTAATGCGCTTTAATTCTTGTAATAGTGAAGTTTTCGTTGGAAAGCACCGCTCTGGAGTTATAAGCGAAAAACTAAAAAAGGTCCAAAGATTTCGTGGTTCTTTTGAAGCCTTCAGGTAAGCTCGCGTCGAGGGACCGTGCAAACCTAGGATATTTATATTTGACGTTAAACGAAGCGACCGAGTCGATCTCCGGCTTTCAAACATTTATTTCCACCAACGGTCATAATCGATTCTAATTTTACTGGCCTATAGGTATCCGAAATGCAAATTTACAACTTATAATTACAAATAAGCCGCTATTCAGCAATAAACTGCATTATTAAGTATTACACAATTTTATTACAGAGAATATGTAACATCCAAATTTAAATATAATTATTTAGTATAAAATATTATTTTATGTACAATAAAATAAAATTAAAGTGAAAAAATTTCGAAATCACACGTTTCAGAGGGGGGGGCTTCAGCCCAACAAGTTCCCCCTTGATTACGTACTGGCTGGTAATGTGCGATATTCGAAGTCAGCTTTATAACATCAACGTGCCGACAACCGAGAGGTATGATGTATGCTGTATCCTACGTCGCCACTTCAGAGTGTTAATATGAGTAATAGTATAGTCGGCATTTGACGGGTGTTTACTCTAGTTTCCAAGTGGTAATTAATTTAAAAAATATACGTATGGGTAGGTTAGAGCCCAGTCTACTTTGTAAACCCCAAACAGCTTGGTTGTGCTGTGGCAATTAATTTTTATACCGCATCTTTTGCTTAGTCTCGTAATACGAGTAATAGTATAGTCGGCATTTGAAGGGGCTTGATATCAAGCTGGCACAACCATGGTATTTTTTTAAAACAAGTGGTAATAGTATCGGTATTGTGGCAATTAGGTAGCAAATTAATAGCAAAAAAATATAATGTAGTTTCCGTTACTTTCGTATAGAAATACCGAATGGTTGTGCTAGCTTGATATCAAGCTGGCACAACCACGTTTTTTTTTAAATAAGTGGTAATAAAATCGGTATTGTGGCAATTAATTAGCAAATAAATAGCAATAAATTATAAAGTAGGTTTGATTTGGTTGTGCTGATTTGGTTGTTCCAGCTTTATCCAGCTCATTATTTTTTCATATAATCTCTGGTAGCAGCAGGTGAGCGATATACAAAAACAAACAAAACAAAACATTTTGCGCATGCCCATAAATTAATTGGCAGGCCAATTAATTGGTCTTCCTCAACCCATCCATTCACCTCCGTAAGTTTGCATCAAGATGGCACCGTACTGCCCCTATAGAAATGTGCAAGAGCACAATGTAACCGAAACCACATATTTGTCTTTCTTAATTTCTGTTGCAGCAGATTTTCTTGTAAAAAGCGCAAAAATTATCTCCCATATCAAAAAAATATCCCTAATATAAAAAATAGCATTAATCCAATTAATTACATTATCATGAATTACATCACAAACTTTGAGCGACTTGACGTTGAAAATTCTAAACTTAAACAACATGAGGATTTTTGCTAGAATACAAAAAATGATGCCGATTTAAGGAACCGTTTGTTTTTATGAAGTGTTGATTCGTTAACTAATGACACATATTTGAAGAATACGTTTGTTAATACTTCTAAGGAATTGTTGATTTTAGTAACAAGAAAAGTAAGATACGAGTACTCTGAATACCACATGTCAAAACTGAAGCAAATGACAAGCATCATTGAAATGTGAATTAATTTTACATGGTTAGCTAAGATGGCTTACACTAAAAGTCACCAATTTGGCAACTGCGGATGATAAATAATAAGTCTAAGTATTAAGTATTTAGATTCTTTCAAAAAATTAAAAATTTTAAGGAAAAAGTCCATAATTTGGCTACATCGCACCATACATTTGAAAAACTGAGTAAATCTTCTTTCATATTATCCAAATTTAAAGGTATAATTTGAACACCCTATACATAAACAAAACCTAGAAAAATATTGATAATGTTTGTAGGATCCTGATAATACTGACTACAAATAATGTTTTTAAAATTCAAGTTAACTTATAAACTGCGACTTATTTATTACGGCCGTACAAAATTAAAAAGTTTAAGAAAATAATTTATAAATTGGCAACGTCGCAACGGATTAAAAACATTTACTGTTGATAGGAAAATCAATTCGGAGTAAAATATCCGCGGTTTCCATTTAATAAAAGAGTAGTTCCAATTGACACGCGTTTTTGAAACACCCTGTGTTTTTGTAAATATTTTTGAAGTATGCACTTTTTCCCACCAAGAAACTTTTGTGTTGAAAGCTTGTATCAATATTTGAAACAAGCTTTACTTCCTCGCAAGAGGGAGTAAAGTAGCCGTTTTACCACCCTAGGAAGTAAAATAATCGCATTAGATCTAACCTAAAGAAACCTGACTTAATATCCTCAAACCATGTGATATTGTTGTTTACAGAGTTCAATTGTCAAGATGATATTTAACAATATTTTCGAAAATTCCAAGAACTTTTGCGATAAAACAAAAATAAAGCAGATACCGTAGGACTAAAATAGCTTTTAATCCTTTTAATGATTATTAGTGAAAATAAACTTCACATTAGGGATTAAATGCCAGTACGATGAGTTAGACTAGCAAGGGGTCCCGTAAGCGGCCCTTTAAGTGCTGCCTTAGTGGATACCGTTTCGCCAGATGCTTCACTCTGGAGTAGTTGCATTGGTACTGTGGATAGGATGGCAAGGGGGCAACTCTGTAATGAACCAGTAATTTAAGACAGATCAGTGGTTTAAGATCTATAAGTATGGCCGATTCCAGGAAGACTACTCCGGAGGATCACTTTAATAAAAATACAGAGCGAATACTTTTAGCCGCAAGTGGCTAAGACCACCCCACCCCCTAAATGGTATTGCCACTAATTTCAAGTAGAATCGGGCGGGGCCCTGTCGAAGGCTTACCAAGCCGAATTATAGTAAGACGGGGTGGCTAAACTATGGGATATCTTAGACAGACCCAGTTTCCCAGTCCCAGCCACACTTAAGGTTAGACTCGTCCAGTGAATACTCCTCATGCTAGACTAGGGGTGATTGGACCCGGAGACGAACCACGACGGGTAAGCACGTTACTAGCTCCTGCACTAGTCTGGAGAGCTGGTAAAGGGCGCATAGGCACCCTCGCTCCCACTAGTGTTTACTGGTAGCTCTTACAAAATTACACGCTAATTAAGCGTAACCCAATTCGTTGACACCTAAATTTGGATCTTCTGTTAGTGACAGCCTATGCTCCTACGCTAATAGGCAACATGAGATAGATATAAGAAGGCTTCTGAAAGTCTATAATGGCTACTTCCCATGAAGTGAATCGAAAATGCCTTCAAAAAAGTCATAAAATATTTCTCAACCACATACATACGGTGGTAACTACCGTTAGGGTTAAGCGAGGGGTCAACCACTCTTCAAAAAAAAATGTACATGTATTGCCGAAAACCAAGATTTCCTCGCAATATCTACGATTTCGACGATTGCCTTTACAATCTCTACGATTTGCAAGGATTGCTTTCGCAACACTGTATACATAAAGTTCCCCTTAAAGTCAGTGACTGTAGACTGTTAGGCGGCCGTTAGGTATAGCTACACTATGACTGCAGTAGTCTTACGGTTAGCTTGAAGGCAGTCCCAGAGCAACACTTGATGCCAGTACGATGAGTTAGACTAGCAAGGGGTCCCGTAAGCGACCCTTTAAGTGCTGCCTTAGTGGATACCGTTTCGCCAGATGCTTCACTCTGGAGTAGTTGCATTGGTACTGTGGATTGGATGGCGAGGGGGCAACTCTGTGATGAACCAATAATTTAAGACAGTTCAGTGGTTTAAGATCTATAAGTATGGCTGATTCCAGGAAGACTACTCCGGAGGATCACTTTAATAAAAATATAGAGCGAATACTTTTAGCCGCAAGTGGCTAAGACCACCCCACCCCCTAAATGGTATTGGTCACTAATTTCAAGTAGAATCGGGCGGGGCCCTGTCGAAGGCTCACCAAGCCGAATTATAGTAAGACGGGGTGGCTAAACTATGGGATATCTTAGACAGACCCAGTTTCCCAGTCCCAGCCACACTTAAGGTTGGACTCGTCCAGTGAATACTCCTCATGCTAGACTAGGGGTGATTGGACCCGGAGACGAACCACGACGGGTAAACACGTTACTAGTGTGTACTGGTAGCTCTTACAAAATTACACGCTAATTAAGCGTAATCCAATTCGTTGACACCTAAATTTGGATCTTCTGTTAGTGACAGCCTATGCTCCTACGCTAATAGGCAACATGAGATAGATATAAGAAGGCTTCTGAAAGTCTATAATGGCTACTCCCCATGAAGTGAATCGAAAATGCCTTCAAAAAAGTCATCCAAAACCACAACCACTCTTCCAAAAAATGTACATGTATTGCCGAAAACCAAGATTTCCTCGCAATATTTACGATTTCGAGGATTGCCTTTACAATCTCTACGATTTCCAAGGATTGCTTTCGCAACACCTATGATTTCCGAGGACTGCGAGGTGATTTCTAAATTGTGTTTTTTCTTTATTGACATGTGAATGTTTGAAAAGTGATTTTCATGATGGTACCACCTCTACCACATTCGATTTCGACGACTGCGATGATGATTGCGGGTTTGCCAAAGATTTCGCTTATTGCCGATAAAGACTGCGTGATTTCCTTGTGATTGGTAAGGATTGCGTGCGATTGCCGCTAAAATGTACATTTATTGCGCCGAGTGGTTGACCTCTCGTACCGAAATCCAAGATTTCCTTGCAATCTCTACGATTTCGGGGATTGCCTTCACAATCTCTACGATTTCCAAGGATTGCTTTCGCAACACCTATGATTTCCGAGGACTGCGAGGTGATTTCTAAATTGCGGGTTTTTTCTTTACTGACATGTGAATGTTTGAAAAGTGATTTTTACGAAGGCACCACCTCTACTACATTCGATTTCGAAGACTGTAATGATGATTGCAGGATTGCGAAAGATTTCGCTGATAGCCAATAAAGATTGCGTGATTTCTGATGATTTCCTTGTGATTGCTAAGGATTGCGTGCAATTGCCGCCAAAATGTACATGTATTTCGGCGAGTGGTTGACCCCTCGGGCTTAAGCCACCGCACCGTATAACGTGCTGGTACGAATCGAGGTACGCTCGATTAGCGCGCTAATGCTATTGCAAGAGCTACCAGTTCACCACTGGTGGGAGCGAGGTATACCTATCCAAACCTCTACTAGCTCTCCAGGCTAGTACCTGAGTTATAAACGTACTTACTCGTCGGGGACGATCTCCCGGCACAGGAGATGACCCCTTGTCCAGCTTCAGACTTTCCCCACATTTTTGTGGGGCCACTGCCCGACCGATTCCAACCTCAACGTGGCTGGGCTTGGACAGTTGTGCCACCCCGGTCTACCACGATTTCATCGAATTATCAGACTGGAACTGCACAGTCATATGAGATTCGATTACTCCCTACTCAGAATCCAATCTATCCGATAGCATGCAGTTTTCCATTGGCTGGGGATTAACCTGGATAAACCTCACTCGGATTCTCCTTTGTCCGATTAGGTCCATCAGCGGGTGACCAGCGGTGCACCATGAAGGACTACATATTAGGCTAGAATTCAATCTAATCCACACCGGTACTCATGTTTGTAGAGTTACCTCCACAACGTTAATGAGTTTCGGTCGAGATCACTTTCGTGAATTTCTACCGCACATAAATTTCTGACTGTATCATCTGTTACCCAGATCTCTGGGATAGGGTAAAATCCAGACAGTTTTATGGGTGAACGCCGTGTGCTCTGTACCGTCCACCAGTAAGAACAATAAAATCTTTAGAGGAAAAGGCAAACCGACGTGCTTAGAGGGAATAATGATCGAAAAAAACATGGGCACTTACTTCTACGCTCAGCCGCGCTACCCCGGTAAATTTTTTGTCAAATTGAAAACTAAAAGTTCTAGCACCAACAGTTGTAAATCAAGGCGTGGAAACGGAATTTTAGGTCAGTTGGCTCATGGGTTTGCTTGCGAGTATAGTTTTGCAGTAAGTATAGAGTGGCAGAACTAGAAGAAGAAAACTACGCACGCCACTGACATTTTGCTATTTTTCAATTTCCTGTCGATCGGGGATCGTAAGTCGTATGTTGGATGGGGCTCCTTCGAAAAGCTTTTATCCAGCCCACTGACCTCCATGTTTAATTTCCTTTCAATCGGTGTCAATGAGTGGTATAAGCGTTAGCGCTGTCTAAAAAATTGTATTCATATGACTGCATTTTCAATTTCCTTTTAATCAGTATCAATAAATCGTATATATCCGTTAGCAACTCCTAGAAAAATTTAAGCAGCCCACTGACATCCATTCCCAATTTCCCTTCAACCAGAGCTCATAAGAATCTTTGGGTTTTTGTGTTTGAGTAAAACTACTATCCGTGATTCCAAGGTATTTCCAAGTATTCATAGGTATTTCCAACTATCTCCAGGTATTCCCAGGTACAGTGATTTCCAGCAGTGGTTTGTTCTGAATAACCTACAATAATTTCCAGTTTTTGGGAATAGTTTCAAAAAACATCAGGTATTTCCAAGTATTCCCAGGTATTTTCAAATATTCTTAGGTATTTTCAAGTATTCCCAGGTATTTCCAAGTATTCCTAGGTGTTTCCAAGTATTTTCAGGTATTCCGAAGTATTTCCAAAGTATTCCCAACAAAGTGTACAGTGATTTCCAGCAGTGGTCGAGACCTAGCATTTAACAGACAAATCTTTACTGCACTACATCTAAAAGCGGAATATACATTGCTTGTCTGCTGTTTAAAAGAGACCATTCTTTACTACAGCTCAAGACAGAATTACTTTACTAGACTACAGCTCAAAACGAAATAAATTGTATAAATTGTCCCACAAACTAATTACTTAACCTAGTATATTTACATAATGATTATATAACATACTATACATGGCAATGAACTAAATACGAACACTAACCAGACTACATTTTCATTTTAATATGACATCGGGCGTCCTTCTAAGCCTTTAGATTTCTATAGTAGCATTAGTGACAATACTAGACACTAACTGGCATTTTAATGTCATTTTGACACTTGAGCTCGAGCACATGTTACGATTTTTCTACTACGAAAATGTCGTAAGAGGATACTTGCTGCTGCAGATTTATCTCCAATACTATCATGTATGGACCAAATATAAAATAAAATCCTTTTGTTTCTTTTAGAAAATAAACCACCAAAGCTTCCATACATGAGGACAATAATAATTCCATACTGAGGATAATAACAAAAACGTTTCTTTTCACTTTACATTATAATAATACCAGAGAGCTGCAGAATATTAAAAGTAATTTCAAAAGCTCGCAAAATCCGTCCCAAAAGGACCAAATAAACATTTTTAATCCAAGGGATTGGTTTCTACAACACGAAACATGAGAAGGGCAGAATCACAACACACAAGGCAAAAATTAATATGAAAATCTTGAAAATTAAAGGAAAGATATTATTAAAGAAACCATGTAGAAGGGAAACTTTATCAGAAGAAGTAGATAATATGAACCAAGAAAAAACCTCGGGCTCTGTTATTAAAGGATCTGATTACATCGTCAGCTGCTACAGACTTCTATTTATTAGATTTGACACTGGATGCTATTATTAACATAAGAAACAGACCCCCCCCCCCATGGATAAAATATTTAAAACGCAAAAAACATCTTTAGGGAAATATTCGTACACGAAAAGCTCCTCCTCTATGTGACTTCTAAATTTATCAGATTTTATTCAGGGCCATCCAACTTTTAACCTAGTTTCTCCAAAAGATGACTCATTTAACTTGTAGGATTTTAAGACTTCATATAACAGATTGTGCTGGTCCGTTGGACAGGAAAAAGATCCTAGATTACGTACTACTAGAAAGTCTTCCTTTAACTAAAGTAATTATAAATTAGAAAGCGATTTGATGTTAAAATTGACGTATAGGCATTAGAATAACACAAGGACGTCCCATACTTGTGTCCCTCTTTATTCAACGTGTTCGAGATTGGAACCTGCGCCTTCTAGAGTGAGAAATACACCCCCGTCCATCGATTTACCCCCCAAAACTAAAAACCACTACTTGCCATATAAGAAAATTAATGATAATCAAGTGTTAAGTAATTTGTAAAAAGAATAAGCAGAAGGACACCGCGCGCTCGTAATTTTGAGCTGGATGTATTTCTATTAGTGCGAGTGGAAGTGAGACAAAAAATGTATTGTTTACCTTTGATTGCTGCTGTCACATATAGCACAAAACATTTACATTACATACTCAATCACAACACTAATTCACTTAGGTTGAACACTTGAATTATATTCCAGTTGCATAAAACGTCCCGAACTGTATGTGATTTATTTTAATTTAATGATTAATTAGTCGTAATTAGATCGCAATTCAGAGGAAAACTCCCCGCCCTAAATACGTGCGACCATGACAGTCCACCATTTTACAGCTGTAAAAATATTCTTGCAGCTCTTACATATTGTGGCTCCCACTATTGGGGAAAATTCACTTACAACATGCAGATATAGATTTTACAGCAGAACTAAGAATCTACCACTTTTACTATAAGCCGTATAGGCAACCAATTTAACCATTTTCATTAGATTTTACTCTATTAGGTAGACAACCATTCTAACAAATTTCTTGAAATGCTTTTTTCAGTGTTTCAGCAATATTCTATCGCGGTTCTGAACTGCTATGCAACCCACCATACAGGGTAGTTAATGTGGTTGCATAGAACATATAAAATACATTTTCTGGTTTATATTTTAAATACAATATTGGTAAGTGTTGTTTAATTATTTTTTAATTAATTAGAATTAATTATAATTAATCAAATATTTCTATTTTTTATAATTACTGAATAGTCGATACACAGGAACATCAGAAGTCTATCTCAGTATTTCACCAATATGCTGCAGTAAGTCAACATTACTAATGTAGGTATGTATATATTTTAATGTTAGAAATGCAAATACAGAACGTGCACCACATAAGTGCATGTATGCATTTACAACTGCAGAATAATTTATGCAATACATACTTGTAGTTTGTTTTCTGATAATAATTTTGGCGGGTACTTCTTTTAAACACATCTTTCTTCTTTTTCTGCAAAATAAACAAGTGCCTAGAATGTTCTTGTATCTGAGACGCTTTGCATATTAATTTATCTTTACTTATCTGTGCAGCAACAACTGTGCAAAAACTGTAACTTGCAGTTTCTGTATACTGTATAATATTCAAATATTTTTGGTTCTGCTGCTTGGCATATTTTTGCTTATATAATTTTAATGCTTATAATTTGGAATTAGTGTGATTAGTGATTTCAGGACCATCAAGAGCTTAAGCGGGTTCCGGGATGTGTAAAAAGTTCCAGGAGCCTCCAGAACTAACATTAAGTACAATTTTAAAGAGTAGTGTTCAAAGTTTTTAACATTGTTTTTATAAAAAGTATATTTTGTAAGTTTGTAAATTGCCATTGCGGGAATGTTTTTCAAGCAATATAAAGAGCTTGCAAAATACGAAATTATTTGGTTAAAATGCAACTTTCTTGCTAGAAGAGGCTGTAATGCTAATATGCCTAGTTTTTTAGAAGCTCCTGGCTGGGATGGGACAATTGGATGCGGCCAACTGGCCAGACACAAATGGGCGCAGGGACAACTAGACGCAGGGACAACTAGGCACTAGACTAGTGGACGCAAAGACAACTGGACGCGAAAATCTATTAAGTATACATTATATTAAAATGTTTCTGATTAGCAAAAGTAAGAGTATACAATTATATTTGTAAAATTACAATAACAACATTGCAGACGAACAAATACAGATAGCTTAAAATACATAATAAATAATAATGACACGTATTTTACATAACCCACATAATGTATTAAAATGTAAAGCCAAACAGATCCCTCGTAAATTTTTGCGAGGCCGGGTTCAAAAATTCGCTTGGTTTAAAAAAACTTAAAAACTAAAAAATAACTAAATAAATTATTTATTAACACATTATTACATATTACTGTAAGATTATAGAGTATAATTATAGTTATTAACGAAGTTCGCGAAACATAATTAACCAAAATCTGCAATATTGTTTCGAATTCAAAGTAAACATAAAACCAAGTAGGCAAAAACATTCTCTTGTTGCAAAGAGATGGTGCTCGCACATTTGTTAGTATAGAGACCCTTGAATTAGAAATAGTTACACAGACAAATATTGGCATTGGATCAAATACCAGGGGAATGGTATTTGACTCAATTAAAAAACACGTAATGATGGGATGAGTATACAAAACATTATTTAGCAGTAAAATGTCAAAATCCATGTCATTGACACTATTGTGATATAAAGTGGCGGGTATCATGGCAACTCATTGGCCAGAGTCTAATTAAAGGTACTCTATGTTAGTGGAATTGGTAGCGATTACTAATTAATCTTTTTTTGTGATTTATAATACCCAAATGGGAATTTTTTTCTAAATTAAACTTTAGGTATAATTAAAGTATTCCCACACCAAACAGTTTTTGACCAAACTAGTGTCATTTTAACAGGAATTTTATGCTGATTCTGAACATGCAAATCATTTTTGGGATATTGATCCCAAAAATGATTTACATATTCAATGCCTCAAAGATCCCAAATTTGGAAATTAAATGTAAAAAAATGCTTAATCTAAATAACAATGAATGATAACTATATCAAGTCTCTATGATTGCTAAATTGTGTAATTTACCATTAGGTTAGATTTTGGTTAGGTTAGGTCAGGTTTAGGTTTAGGTTGGTTTAGGTTGAAAAACTCGAATTTTTTTGGTAAGGTAGTCACGTTTTTGTGGAGCTTAGGTTGTAGCAACTAATTTTGGAAGCTTCGGGGCGTTCCAAAAATGATTTACAGATTCGGAATCAGCATAACATTTCCGTAAAAATGACACCAATTTGGTCAAGAACTGTTTGGGGGGGGAATTTTTCAATTGTTCTAAATAGTTTTATTAATTATCAAGTCAAATTATTTTTAGGGATCCTAAAAGGGCCAGTGCTTTTTACACCTTTTTGAAACACGATTGCACAAACACTACGTTTTCGTTTAACTGTTACATTCGCAAAATGTCATTTTGAAAGAGACAAGTTTAAAAACATATTTCTCTGGCCTTTTTCGTTTTTAATTACGTCATCACAATTTACGTAGGTTGAATGGCGGGAGTTTGCTTTGTCAGTCGTTTTTTGACATCGGTGCGATTACAGCAGCAGAGGTAGTGCACGTATTTGTAAGTTGTAACGCGCGCTTTATAATACGCGGGACCGGGTTCCGGGGAACGCGCTAAACCTGCCTCGCGCCTGCCCTGAAACCAAAATAAGATGTATTTAGAAAGCGACTGCATTTGAAATACAGGATATCTCTACAAGGTCTGTACAAGGTGGTACCGCAAATTCCTGAGATCAAAATAAGACGATTTAACCAATCTTACCTCTATCTAAAAGTGCTTCATTAAAGCACTAGCGAACGTCCAAGATCTTCAAAAAATTTCGATTTTTTGAAATAACAATAACGGAAAAAGGGGTATTTTAACTTTATTCTTTGTTCGTGGGTGTTACGTAAGTGGTTGAAATTTAATCATCCACTCAGAAGCTCATATCTTTCTTCCTGGAAGCAAGAAGCTCGTATCTTTTTGGGCGCCCATGAACTGGACGCTAAGAATTTAATTAATCCTTATTGCGCTAAGTACACCTGTGAAGGAATCGGACGCTAGAAATTCTTACCAGGAATTCGACGCTACCCACTGCTGTGCGTGAAAGTATTGACTGGGTGTTCACCCAGAACAAATACTATCTTAATATATTTTTGATGTTTTATTTTTTTGATATCTTATATAAACGAGGACAATACCTGACTACAAATCTAATTATTTATTTACATTCGAATACATGCCATTCGAGATACAAATGTTACAAAATGAGATCTCAAAATTTCGCCTAAACCATTCCGTTTTATATTGGTACGTTGTAACGAATTGCTTAAGCACTTCAATAAATGGAAATATATTAGGATGGGAAGAATAAAAATTCTAAATAAATCTAGAGTGGAAAGACTCGCATGCATGTGTGGTTCTTTCTATGCTGTCGCTGCACTCTGTCCATAATTCCTTGGCCTCCTTCAATTTAAAAACAACTTCTTGAAATATCAGTAACCGGCAATAAATAGATTTTAATCCCTTCCTCAGCGTCCAATTCAAGGGTAGGATTAAAAGGAACCAGGTACTTGGCGTCCAATTCATGGCCACCCATCTTTTTAACGGTTTGGTCTGGTAATGGACTTTTGCTACAGATAGACATTCTATATTCAAACATTTTGTCTGTTGTTCGATTTTGCTATATGCCATAGTTTTGCTATCTGCCATAGGCAAAAAGAAATGAATTTGATTCGCATGCCATGCACTGCAGTTATAAAGCAAATAATTGCTTTAATTTTCTTTATTAAAACTTGGAATTCTTGATCGTTATTTGATTTATGTTTTAACTCTTTAAGAGCAATTATCTCAAAATACAGTATCATACTTTTTTAGCATATTTGGTCTTAGAATTTCATGCCCTTTCTAAATTCATCATAGAAAATTAGGGTTTCCATTTAAAAAATTGTCGCTATCGCCATAACTCGTAAATAAAGGACAATCTACAAATAACAATTACACTAAAATATGTGGTTTTATGTTAATATACAATTTCTTACGTATTGAAAGTGATTTTGTACGTTCGTCGATTCGTCTGCAATGTTGTTATTTTGATTCTACGAATATTATTATACTCGTATAAGCATTTTTCTGAATAGAAACATTTCAACGTAGCATATATGTATACTTAATAAATTTTCACAACCAGTTGTTTTAGCGTTAACTTGTCTTGCGCCAAAGTGTCCCTGCGCCTACTTATGTCGCGTCGCGTTCGGAAACTTTATTCGTTTATTTTATACTTTTCTAAATCTAATTCTATGCCTATGTATAAGTCCATTTCTTGTATAGAGCATATGGTATTGAAAAAACAGCTATAGATGTGCTTTTGCACCTTTTGGCTTCCCGCACAAATCTGTAGTTTGAAATTCTGTATTTGTTCATTTTGAGACTTTGGAACACTAAAAGTTTTGAAATAGAAATATTGAAATCTTCTGGATATTAAACAAAAATTCTAAAATTTTAATTTGTACAAAATAAATTTGATCTTCCGAAGTGTTGACATTTGAAAATTCGAAAGTTCAAACATTTAAAATTTTCCAATTTGAGAATTTGAAATTCTGTATCTATAAACCTTTCAGTTTATGAAAATTCTAATGCCTGAAACGTTTAGATCTATTCAACTATTTGATCTATTCATTAATTTGTAGCAGTTTTAACTATTTTATTTTATGCAGAATTTCAAGAAATCAGTTTCTTTTCAAGAAGCTAATAGAGAGAAGAATTGAATAGAGAGAAGAAGATCAAGAAGAGTAATATTATAGAAAATTACTAAGAGTATAGCAAGTTTCAAAATTAAGTATAACTTTTTCAAATATAGATAAATGAAATACTTCTATAAAATCTTACGAGTGACCCACTCCCGATAAACACCTTCTATTACGTTAGTTAACTTCAACTATTTAAAGGCTACTTATCCTGTAATGTAACTCTCCTAGCCTGTTACGTAAATAACTACTCTCACAACAAGTACGCTACAGCAGTGGCCTATCACGTTTATTCTGCAACTTGTATTGTTCAAAATACTTCAAGTGCGACATATCAAAGTTGACAGATGACATTAGGTATCTGCCAAATTCACTAATTTTTCTAAATGACCTTATTTCTTAAAATATGAAAAACATTTTAGCAAGAAAAAGTGTTTCTAATGACATTTTACGTTCACATATTGAGTTTGAACGAAATATCCCAACATAAGGAAAAAGTAGGTATTGGGTCGGTTGAGCTGACCCCCTCTACTTTTATGCAAATGACCCCGCGATCTAATTAATATTCAAATGAGACGTGGTCTAATTAAATGCGCGAATTAAATTAATTGATCTAATTTAATTAAATTAAATTAATTCACGGTATCATTTACATATCTCATCTCTCATTTACATATATCTTTTCTCATATGCATGCGCGAATTAAATTAATTCACGGTATGATTTGCATATCTCACCTCTCATTTACATTTATCATTTCTCATATGCATGCTCGAATTAAATTAATTCACGGTATCATTAGCATATCTCATCTCTTATTTACATTTATCATCTATGACTTTTTTGTTGTTTATCTAAAAAATCCAAGTTATAAAACCAGAAGAAAACGTGTTTTTGCTTAACTTACGTATATAAAATGTTAACGTTTTCTTCCTCCTCTCAGGTCTTAACATTTTTGTTCTTGGGGTTAAAATACTTTTGCTTAGCATTCCGCGTAAAAGTATAATATTCAGCATACTATTCTAAAATTCCTTTTTTTTTCTCATTTAGTAACACTAAAAGCAATGTGGCGCAGACAAAGCACATGCTAATATCAACAATTATTTTATATATTTGTTTTATAGAATGGCGTATAAAGATCATTTCGTGTTCAAGCATTTATTTTGTTCTATATCTGCTTTATTAACGATTTTCGTAGTAGAATATTGCGGTGATCTTTGAAGATAAAATAAAATACAATATGTCCACCGTTCCAAATATAAACATAAATTATATACGGGGGATTGAAATGAGAATATTTGAATTACGAGACTCTTATTTACTTTTATGCCTGGAAAAGAAGAAAAACTTATATTGTAAGCACTAAAGTTCCTGCAAGCTGGACAACTGCTACTAAACTCTGAATTTAAAAGAAAAGAACACTGGAGATGCTTGTATTAACATCAATTAAACACATATGTAAAATTGAAAACACATAAACTTTATTTAACGAACAAAATAAAAATTCAAATGGAAAATCAAAAAAAAATGTTATTGAAAATAATACAATTGAAAATTGAGAATAAATTCTCAGGTTTGCTCAAACGTTAGAAATAGTTGTAGTGACCTGACATAGGATCAGTACGGTCATTCGTTTGAACAGACCAACACAAATGAAATTTATTTGTAAATAAAAATATTCATCAAATGAAAATAAATTTTATATAAAAGAAATTTAGTTGTTTATTTACTTCAAATCAAATAAATTCTCAAAATAAATTAATAAACTAAACCAAATAGTTTTATATTGAGAATGAACTTTACAAGTTAATTATTATTCATGAAATTAACAAGAATCATTCATTATAACCAACCTTGTATATTACGATATATTTTCCCCTTTTTAAAAGTAAATCTTTTTATTGGTAACACTGCGATGAAACCAATCAGCTGACTTCTTGTTTATAATATCGATACAAAGATCGATGATAAAAATAAATCCAATGGAATTTATTTAAACAATCACGTTCACTTTAAATAATTGTTGCACAATAATTAAGTCTTCTTTCAATCCTTATAAAAATGTTCAGGTAACACTTTTAGTTTAATTTAAACTTTATTTATACAATGACATTTACGTCAAAACATATGGTTAACTATCTAACCTCAAATTAATTACAGATATTTTATCCGGAGCCGGGCATAAGTTCTGCCTTCTACGTTTTATCGACTGACTTTGTTACAATTTGCCCCAGCTTATATAGTTTATGCCAGAACAAACGAAAACTATGACACTTTTTTCAAAACAACGGAACATCGAGCAAGCTTGTGACGTCACTAATCCCGCACAGCTGTTACTTTTTATCACTAATCCTAATTCTGTTATTATAGAATTGTAGCCCTTGAAACAAAGATCAAAAAGGTATACATTCATTGTCCCAAAATGTATCATAACGAAGATATTCAAGAAAAACGATTAACAATGTACACATCTCGTTACGATCTAATTACATATAAAGTTCAACAAATCAAGGTTCATCCTTTACAAACTAGTTACATGAATACATGACACAGGTAATACAAGTAATTTCTCCATAGAAACATCTTTACAATTTACTATAAACATAATTTTTTAGAGTACGAACACCAATTAATGCATATACAAGTGCCAGCTTAAATATTAAGTCAATGTTTATCAATTTCTGCTCAAAATGTCCAGGATACAATGCTCTAAGCACTTACATCAAAACAATGATGAGAAAAAAAGGATACGAGTCTATAAGAGTCATATCAACACGAACGACAGGATTTAATACCTTCATGAATTGAAGGGATTAGAAATCTTATAAAGAAATTCAAAAATTAATTGTATTGTATAAATCACAACAAGATTGACCTAATTAATCTATTTTCAGCTAATTAGCAACATAAACTTGAGCTGGCCTCCTGGAAAATAGAAGAATTTATCTAACGCTAAACATCGTATTCTGCAAATTTAAATATGGAAATTACTTCCTCCTAACAAGTGGGAAACCGTCCCAAAGTGTAACTTGGGTTGCATAAACGTATTTATGATCAAGCAATCTAACTAATTGATATCCTTTTTCTAAAATGAAACCTATTTATTTATGCATAAGAAAGCTAGGTTATGTTTGCATGGAATTTTTATTCTTAGTTTTTAATTTAAGTATTAGTGAACCTAACTATGGTCCTATGTATAGCCTTTATATTAATTATGCCCATGACATAGCATGTCTCTCTTTTAATTTAAATCTGATATAAAAATATTTGTGCTAACGTTTCCGTTCCGTTATTAATAAAATTCTCAATACGGTGATTTGACAAAATTGCAATATATATTATACAATATAAGAAGCAATATAATAGCTATTTTGCAGCATTTTCCAAGTGCATTCTGCTCTCCAAGATAAAATTGTGCAACAAAAAATATTTAGGTACATAACTATTTTATAAATTGCAAAAGAAATTTTAAAAATGTTAATTTATATTAAGTGTTTGCAGAACGACAAGAAATGGCCGGATATCTTACTAAAAACCTGCTATAAATCAATTTGCTTCTGTAAGCTAAAGTGTTGTATAAGAATAGTTTTATAAACGTTTATAAAGCAGTCTAAGATATGTCCTATAAGTTGATTGTTTTTGACGTCAGGCTGATGATTAAGCTCCAAAGAAATCACAACAATACTTTTCAAAATTAATACTTGGGTACAGTTGCGGCGGAAAAATTTTCAAGGTGATTTATCAAGTTAGCACATTTTTCTGATATTCACATCGAATGAATCTGTCTTGTATGCCAGTTATGGCATTTTAGATAAATAAAAGTGACGTCTCTTATGAGAATTGAAAAGTCGAAAATACGCAGTCGTAATAGACCGTTGAAGGTTTTTCGGCTACAACTGTACTTTTTTTTATATTTTACTATACCAATCCCTGGCTAGGCCACCGGAAAATGTCCCGGTATTCCAGTGGGCCAGCACCGGTTTATAGAGCAATTATACAATTCATTTGTCTTAGTTACCATTTATTAGAATTTATAGGTTATGTCAGTCAACGTAAACAAACATTTGCGTTCGAGAATTCACCAACCCGATCATAAACCTGATAGGTTTGATTTCCCCAACCTGAGTTAATTTTCGAAAACGTCTTTAAATAATACTAGCGATATAAACGTATGAGCTGACATCAAGAGCAGCATGTAGCTGCAATGTGAAGTGACTATTAAATATATGAGAGCAGTCATCTCTGAGCGGCATTCGCATCTGCGCTGCCAACACTAAATATCGGATAATAAATCGCAAATAATAAGAATAAATACGTCGCATACAGCAAATTGCTTAAAAATTGTCAGAATGTTCTACGATATACTGTACTTATTCAATTATTAAGGTAGACGTTCGTTAGAAGCGACCGAGACACGCGAGAGCGACAACACGGGTTCAGTGGAATTCGATATAAATCCGGTTGGAGCGCGCGACACCGACAGGCAGCGCAATGGTTATCTCGCCTTGTCTCTCATGGTCTGTGTCGCGTCTACTTCTATTATTAGAGCGGTAGTGTCGTTGTCGTTAGGTCGTTTAGTGCGCATTTTTCTGCAAAAATGGCGTCGCCAGCAAAAAAACTAAAAACTACTCCATCGAAGTCAAAATCATATGCTTTTACTTGCGAACAAGATGAAATTTTAATTGAATTGGTGGCTCAAAACCCATCTCTTTACAATTTGAAGCCCTCTTATAAAGATGCCATAACAAAAGAAAATATATGGAAAGATATAGGAAGCGCTTTAAATAAAACTAGTAAGTGTTAATAAACAATTTTATTTTTTCTTAGTTTTAGTAATAGAAAAACACAAAAAATATTCCTTCTTTGTCTTTTTGACTGATACCTATTATACATGGTTTTGCTAGGAAACATGCCCATGTTTACTTAAAGTAGTTTTCGTGCAAATCTACTTAGGAATTCGTGGCACTTTGAACTCAATTGAACGTCTATAAAGCAGATAATTTTAATTAAAACATTACTTTTAGCATGTGCTCCATATACCCAGTAAACGCAACCACCACACTTTTATGTCTGGTTTATGTAGTCACCAACAATTAAAAACTAACGACTAAGAATTAAAAGATGATGTTTATTCAGATAGGTTTATACAACTCGTTAAGAATTAACTATCATTAACTATGAATTACAAATTGGATTAATTACAATTTTTCTGATAATAATTATTTAATGCCACTCGTAAGTGCGCATGCCTGCTGGGAATCGAAACAGGTTAGCCACTACATTATCATGAAGATGCCCTCGAAAAATTCAAAAGTTTATAGCTAGTCCAGTCAATGAGTGCTCAAAAGAGGGGTGTAGAGTGCATGGAATATGCGAGAATTTTTGACTTCAGGACTTTGTTAAGAATACTTAGTAGGTAAACATACTAAAAGTGCTCGCCCCTGGGACGTGAGCTAAAGGCGGGAGGGGGGGTCGAAAGGTCCCATTTTATGGTTTTTCGCTTATATCTCGGAAACGGCGCATGTAGAAAAAAATGTTTCAAATAAAAATGAAAGCTAATTAAATTTCCTATAAAATTGTTTCTATACATATTTGTCGAGTCTCCAACGGTTTCCGAGATATACGTTATTGAAAATCGATAATTTTCGAAAGAATCATTTTTACCTCACTCTTTTTGTCGAACATTTGCTTCTATACCCTAACATTTAAATGAAGGATTTAAAATTACCGATATCACGAGGGCAGAATTGTAAAAAGCATCTCAAATCACGCAGTGTCCACCTCATGATCACGTGGTCGACTCTAGAAATGTATCTGATAACAGAAATAACTGATAAACTGGAATGATTCAGTAGCGTCACAAAATGTCCTTTACGAAGGCTAACATTGATGCTTAATGTTGTATTCGATTATAATCAAATACACGTACAAAATAGGGAAAATGAAATTAATTTATACTAGAAGAATAATTATTATTAACGTCCAAGTTTAATTATTTCATTCCACCTATAAAATACTATTTGACTCACAGTTAGGCATATTTTTGTTTTCCATGTAACATGTATGCAAGTAAACGGCAAAAAATATAGATTAAATTAAACATATGAAAGCAGAAATGTTGTTATAAACAAAAATTCTTAAGAACTACTATAATAGTTAAGTAATTCCTTTAAAACAGTAACAAATTGTTTATACATTAATTGTTTTATTGAAATTGGTAAATTATTATACAGTACGATTCCTAATATATAAAAAGGATTGCCATCATTTAGTATCAGTTTTATGCACTTACAAATGTAAATTAACACCAGTTATGATTTTGTGTAGTTATGATTATTGATTGATTCCCTATTTTTTACTTTTAACGATTTATAGTTAAAAGTTTTGCAATTACTTTTCTTTAAATGTATTCATTACCCTATGCCATTTAAAACGTAATGAGATTTTTAATTATAAATCGTTATTAAGGTTGAATAGATACTTCAACGATGATAAATTTACATAATGTTAAAAAGTACTATCCGAACGTACGCTACTGACCTTTTTAAAACGTCTCTAGTAACACGATACTGTGCTTACATTCTTAGCTTATCGTAATGTTCTCACAGCTGATGTGCACGCGTTCATTAAAATCCTTCATTTGCCAGCGAGACTATAGTGCCTTTCACGATCGTCTCTCAGAAAAACTTTTAGAAACGAAGTTGTAGAATATTAAATTTCCTTCGATTTGGTTTAACTTTTGCCACTTTATCTTCAACCAATCAAAAGTTATAGAATTTCTAACATGTACGCTCAATTGGCAGCCGACCAATTGGCAGCCATTATCGATTTTCATTAACGTATATCTCGGAAACCGTTGGAGATTCGACAAATATGTATAGAAACAATTTTATAGGAAATTTAATCAGCTTTCAGTTTTATTTGAAACATTCTTTTCCTACATGCATCGTTTCCGAGATATAAGCGAGAAACCATAAAATGGGACCTTTCGACCCCCCTGCCGCCTTCATCTCACCACCCATGGGCGGGGACTTTTAGTATGTTTACCTACTAAGTACTCCTAACAAAGTCCTGAAGTCAAAAATTCTCGCATATTCCAAGCACTCTACAATACATTCATTGACTGGACTAAGCGGTATTGTGAACACATGGCAGTATGCACACGCGTAATTTATTAATTTGTAATTGTTGTATAAACCTATCTAATTTTCTTAGTTATCAAATGATAATTTTCAGTGATTGGTTTTTAGTTGTTAGTGATTGTATAAACCAGACATTAATTTTAGCGTCAAAATGGATCTCATGATTTAGACAAAAAACCCATAGCAGTGAAAGAAAGATGTTAAAAAAGAAATTGAAAATTATTGACCGTTTGTTTGAAGAAATATACACAGTAAAAAATTAGCGCCGTAAACAATTTGTAAAGTACTGGGTAAAGATTTTAGAGTTAAAATTTAGGGTAGAAAAACATTTTTTCGCACTATTCTTATAAAAAAAATAATTCTTCACTACTGTAATTTATTTTCTATCTATATTATTAATTAATTCTACATAGATTGAATATTCAATCTAATAGTATTCTACTTTAAAAGTATAACAAAATCTACTCTAATTTTAATTAATTTTTTAAGAAAGAAAAGTCGTAATAAAAGTGATCTAAATTGGTAAACGTTAGTATTCATGTTACTCTAGTTAGAGTAAATAAAACGAATTGGCACTAATATACACTTAACAGTGTATTTAAGAAGAGAAGCGTGTACGCAATAACGACACTAACAAAAAATGGCGACACTCAGTTGTCTGCTGTAGTTGACTTCGAGTAGTTATAACTGTTGAATCTTTGCAATTTCAAAAGTTACTAAAATTGGTGGAAATTTCAAAATTTTAAAAATCTAAATTTAATGTAGGTACTATTATTTATAGAGTTTACAGTCTCCAGTCTTAATTTGTGGAACTCCATAATCATGAAATATAATATAAATACAAAGATTAATTAAAGTTTCACAAGTTTTATTTAATTCTTAACCTGACAATATTGTTTCGACATTAAATACCATTATCACAGGCAGATAAGATTGACAAACAAACACGTTGCTAAGGATAAATACAGAAAATGTGAAACTTTAATTAATCTTTGTATTTATATTATATTTTACTATTATTTATGTACAGATACCTGTTTTTGGTGTAAAATTAATAACCAATTTTACCGCAGTTTTAGTCTACTACTCTTAATTCAATATAATAAAATATCAAACACTAAAGATGCTAAAAACTTCAACTGAACACAATCACAAATGAAGAGAATATCTCGAGATCTAAACAAGTACGTACTAAAGAAAATAATATGTTAACGCTTGTTACTTATTAAAAGTTTAAGAAAAGGAATTTCCTGGAGTAGAACAACTTCGTCATTTGGTGCATCGGAAAATTCCTACTGTGTAAGTTATGTCAACAAAACTATTAAAAAATAGAACCTCCTGGTAGTTTTAATAATTTTTTATGGATTCAGAATGTTTGCCACCATAAGCTGTATATCTTCAGAAGCTACGATAAATTGCGCTTCAGATATACTTACACTTATTGACTTATGCATTGTGTCCGGGTCGCCTGGTAGGTCTAGTCCAAAATGTATAGTCAATAGACTTGGCAGTGTTTGATATATATGGGTTGTAGTCTTTGAAATAATACTTATGGTTAGTGGCGAGAAATGTGTATTTTGGAAAATGATCGGCAACTACCTGAATCCTAAGGATAATATTGTAACGTTCTTTTTAAAATAATAACAAAAATGCTATTTAAATCGTCTATTAATAAAGGAAAGATTATTTACAATACACTTAATTAAAAACACTAACTATAAACTATTTAACGAACTATTATTTAAATGCTAGATATTTACAAATTTATTTGAGGACTATTTATATAAAAACTATTTATGTATTACAACAATTATTAACTAATTATTCAGAGTACATTTCACTATGCCGGTCAAACATTAACTAACTCCCTTCTACTCGCGACTCAATTTATATCTTTCATACGATGACTCATACATCTAGAATGTTCGATGACGTGTTGATGAGTCATACACGCAGCTGCTGATAAGTCACGTCGATGAGGCGTGTCGATGAGTCATACTTGCAGGTGTTGATTGATGAGTCATACATGCAGGTGATATTGATGAGTCATACAGTTGATGACTCATACATCTAGAATGTTTGATGACGTCATATGTGGGTTTACTATTCGTTACACTAGCCTAGGAGAATAACTTTCTTTTATGCGCTACCTTAATCCAAGCACTACCTGAGTAGTTAGGTTGAGTGATCTTCCTTTACAGTAGCAACTTTAGGTTAAAATTGGATTTAGGTTAAATTTGTTAGAAGATTATAAAGTACCTGTATGATATAGACTATACAATTGTGGCCTTAGTCAGTACCTACTGGTATTTAATCGTCCCTCCCACCACGCCAGTAGCCACTCAGGAGGAAATAAAGTTGCCTTAATATAAGGCAACCAAGAAATTTCAACCTAATTGTGTCTATTTACACACTATGTATGCACAATTTGCAATAAGACGAATAACTGCATAATTAATGCTCTTCGGAGAATATTTCGTTTGCATCCTTTCTTAATTCCTTCTAAACATTTTCGCGGATTTCCAAGATCGACTCATTCTTCTTTATCATATTTGAACTTCGTTCAGAGTCTTGTCATTTCAGAAAATGCCACTTTAGCATGTGAATATACGATGCTTCTACGCAAAGTTAGCATTTTGAGCTTTACCGCGCTGCTACGCCCAGCTTATTAATGTAAGTGATGGCTTCTTCGGTCAGTACGGCCTTTATGGTCTAAAGAATCATCCGTGAAAGTTAGAAGTGAAAGTTTGAAGCAAATTGGAGAACACAATTTGTTTTCTGTTTCCATTCTAGGCAAAATTATTTCAGTTTCTCGGTGACAGCCTCTTAAAGTTGATTCCTTGAGTAAGGGCATTCAATTTGGAAAGTTTATTGATAGCCCAAGAGCTGGCGACCAAAAAGTGTAAGTTTTGTAAAGGCTAATATTTTAATATTAACTTATATTTAGGGTGTAAATAAATATCCTACACAAAAGAAACTCGGATATGGGGACACTAGGCGTCAGCGCAGTTTGAAAGTTGTAACAAGAAGTAGTGTCATCTAAGTGTTTTCTAAAAGCTGAAAATTGATCACTAAGCAGTTTATGTAATAAAAAACTGAAAAGCAGTCGTCAGACAGCATGTTCTAACGTTTTCTAGAACGTTTATATGGGGATATAAATCGACCGTCGTGCATAGAAGGGATTCAATTAGTGTTCAACCGGTGAATTGAAATGTGCTTTGTGTAATTAGTAATATTAGTGAATAAATAAATGTTTAATAAATGTTGTAATAATAAATAAATAGTCCTTCTATAATCTACTTTAAGTTTGAGAATATCTAGCATTTAAGTTCGTTAACAGTTTATAATTACAGTGTTAAATAATTAGTTAAGATTGAACTAGTGTATGTAAATAATATTTCTCTTGTTAATAGACGATTAAACAGCATTTTTGTTATTATTTTAAAAAAGAACGTTACAATATTTTCCTTTCTTATATTTTCCCTCCATTTGTTACAGTACAGGCATACATTGTACAATACTCATTAAGCCATTTTTGCAGGATTTGAGCACTTGATCCAAACGGTTTTCGTTTTTTAACAAAATAATTTTCTTTCTTTTTGTCAAGTGTGTGATGGATTCATGGATCATTCAATCAACTGAACCGAATTCAATCAATTCCAAATGCTTCATCGTCAATACAAAAATTTGGTAGAAAAATATTAGTTCCTGGAAGGAATTGTTCTTTAGGAATGTTAAAATTGTTTATTCTATTTTTTTTCCTATAGCAGAATCTATAAAATTGTTACTAACTCCTTCCTTGCCATACGCGTCAATATCAACTGCAATAAATTTGCAGATTGTTTTTGTGATATTTCACTCAAACGTGTTTGCTATTTAAATAGCACAGACACAATTTGGTAGGTTCCACTTATTCCAAAAATCTTTAGCGATTCTATTAAAATCTTTCTCATACAGAATTGGCAGTCACGGGCATGAGGTATTTACCATGTATTTTTAAAACTGATCTCACTATCTTCGAAATGTAACGATCAGATATACCATAAGCAAAAGACAAAGATGTGAATGTTTCACCAGTATAGCTAGGAATCTGGAGAAAACTAAAATTATAATAATTATACTTTATATTTTAGGCGATGGTTGCAGAACGCGATGGAAATATATTAAAGATTCTTATAATAGATTTAAGCGCAAGAGAAAGGCAGGAAAAAGAAATTCTACTCTACCTACAAGGTCGAAATGGGAGTTTTATGACCGGTTGAAGTTTTTAGAATTATCGTCATTCCCTACGGAAGGAGTATCAAATATACCTAGCATTTCACAAGGGAGTCAAAATGAATTTATGGATACCATAGATAGTGATAGTGACAAAAATAATGATGGTGATGATGATGACATTCAATCAACGATTGTGAATAAAGTGGAAAAAAATGCATCAAAAGAAAATACAAATAATACAGGAAAGATATCTAAACAAAACATAAATAATACAGACAAAGTACAAAAGCAAAACACAAATAATACTGAAAATGCTGCACCCAAAAAGATGAGGCGAAAAAAACAAGATGAATTTATAGAATTTATGAAAAAGAGGGATATACAAAAACAAGCTTTGTTAAAAAAGGCATGCGAAGAAAAAGTTGAAAAAAATATTGATGATGTTGATTCGTTTGGGGATCACATTAAGGCTGTTTTACAGAAGCTGCCTCCAATTTTAAAAGTGAAGGCGAAGGCGGAGATATTTAATGTAATGAGTAAATACGAACTTATGTCCATGGAAATACATTCAACCCCCTCGATAAGTTCTGCAGTACCGTCTATAACACCACCAACTTCGCTACAAGAAGAAGACTTTGATAATAAATGTATCGATATTTCTATACCTACTTTGCTCCATTCAGATATATAGTAAACTTATACTAAAAATTATTAAATCAATTCATACTTTCTTTTTTAGTGTGAAAATACACCTTCAAATTTTAAGTTAGTGCATATTTAAATGGAAACATTTTGCGTGTCTTTTTAGATATGTAAGTTGCTTTAGAATTACCATGTTTTAATGTAGTTAGTTACCTTAGAGTAATAAAGAGTTTTTTCCTCTGTTCTAATTACTGGGTTCCATGGTTTTTTTGTTCCATTTCTTTCACAATTATGTTTAAAACAAAATAAAATTGCTGTTTATTTAACCTGCAATATCTCTTAAACACATCTTCAGCAGCCACCAGCTTGAAATACTCCTCTTTCGTTTCGTTTTTCAAACAATTTATTTTTTTATTTTATTGCCATTGACTACTAATGTCATTAGCTGCATTTCAGTAAACTTTGTAATGGGCATAATCAAATATTTCAAATATAAATAAAATAGTATTATTAATTATAAAAATATGGGGAACTGGGTAAAAGACACCCACTTCTCAACAGTGGAGAGACTAATGGAGCTGTATAGTTGAGTTTGGGAATTATGAATTTTGTTGCAAATTGGAGTTTGATTGAATATTAGTAAGTATAATGACAGCCTTTAAGATATTACCTTGCATTAGAATCTTGTTTCATTCTTGCCAGTGAGTTCAGTCAATTTGCAGTGTGGTACAGAACATTCAAGAAAATGATGGCTCGCTGGAGATATATGGAGGGCACCTAACAAACGCGTCTGTGAGACTTGAGAGTTTCTCAAGTGGAAGTAGATCTAAGGTAAGTTTGTTATAATAATTCTTATTCTACTTGATATTTTGAGTTATTTTCTTGATGCAGGGAAAACCATACCTCGCCAGCTAGTTCTAATGAAATCCAGAAATGGCAAATGTATATTTAGCAGACTCCATTCAAATTAAGAGACAAAATATTAATAACAATTTATGCATTTGTCTAATATAATTTAACATTACCAACGTTGTTGGTGATGACTGGAAAGGTGACCCGCAGGTAAGGCACTGTGGTCTGTCGGCTGCATTTAAAAGGTATGTGGAAGTAAGACGGGAGTGTCCAATTAATGCAACTTCTTCGTTACGTGACAATTTTGCTTCAAATTTGGTGGTTGTAATACTGCCGTGCAAGCCCATTAGCGGTAACTAACATTTGACACTTTTAGACATAACATATACTTTGAAGTTGTGTATCCTACAAATTCATGACAGTAACCGACACAAAAATAAAAATTGGCAGAGAAGGTAATTCTAGGCAAATTTTTTAGCTAAGAGACTTATTAAATTCAAGAAGACATTTTTAACAAAAAAAAAATGAAGATACCGCTATTTTCGGTTAATAAAAATAAACCTAATCCTAAGCTAATCAGCATTTAGTGCTCAAACTGTGATAAATATTCTAATTAAAACACGTTCACTGCTAAAAGTATTTTATATTTATTAGAAAAAGTATAATACACATCAGAAATGTGTAACTAACAAAAACCTAAACCTTATATAGAAAAAATCTGCTTAGATGTTATCGTCATGATTTGCACAAAGCCGGACATTTTGGCGCGGGACACTTCGGTGCGAGGACAGTTCGGCGCAGGGACACTTGGACGCGGACCACTTAGGCGCACGGACACTTCGACGCTAGAAATTGTCTAGTATTATTGTAATGAACAAAATCAGTAGGTACCTATAGGTAATAAATACAGTATGATGGATGAAATACAGTATTCGATAAATACGGTTTGATGAAAAAAAAACTCAATATTTGCCAATCACAAAAGCTCGTATGTACTTCAAGATTTGAAAAAAAATCATTTTTCTAAGCTACTTAAACATTAAAATCAAAATTCTTCAGCAAATCTCTGCACAAGGGAATAATTTATAATAATTATTCAATAGGGTGGTGCTTATTTTCGCATTTTGTCAATGTAAACCTCCTACCCTCTAATTTTGTTCATATATATTGATATGTTCACGTTTATGTGAAGTGGAAAAATTAATATGAGCATGTACATAAGATAAAGAAAAATTTAAAGAATCATTATTGGACAGACGTGGTTCTTAGGGATCAATAAATAAAAACATAAAACATATAAACTTACATACAAAGTCATGATGATATCCCAAGAATACAAAATTTTAATATAGAATTATAAAATAATAAAACAGAATGAAACAGCATATATTTATTATAGTATTATGATACAATATTAACATTAACAAGGATAATAAAAGGAAAGGCTATCCTAGCCATAAGTCAACCTGAAAATTAAAAATCATGTATATTAAGTAAAGATATCATGGCATCAATCAAAAAAAATAATTTAAAGGTATATTGATTTTCTATAGCATATTTAAAATTCTCTCTCTACTTCAATAATAATGTATAAAAAATAACTTCTATGGTTATAGACATTGTTAGTGAGAAACAGAAAGAATTACCAAAGATAGGGGGTAGTTTGATAAAAGGAAAACGTAACAGACAAAATAGTTGAAAAAGGGGGTCTCTCGTGGAGATGAAAAAATAATAATTTTTTTTTGTTGAGAGAATCTATAAAATTCTTACTGAAGAGAAAATTTGTATAAATAATAGTAAATAAAATAAATGTGTTAATAGAATTTGTAAAATAATAAAGCTCAAGAAGTAAAATTGTTAAATTAATAAACATAAAAAGATAGTCCAGCGTTTTATTGATTAAAGGAAGAGTTTCAGTGTATTAGTTACAGGAAGCAATATTAAAGGGCATAACGATACAGTAAGAGCAATTGAGAAAAGAAAATAAATTGAAAAACCGTCTTCGAGCTGGGTTTGTTACTTACCAATGTGTTGAAGAGTCGAATTCTTCATTATATTCCTGTAAAAGAAAAGAATTATTAAGGTTACTTCATCAGAAGAAAAAGATTTTGAAGATACTTACTGAGGTGTTGGGGAGATTGCAGTCTTCATTCGAGCCCTAGACAAGAAGAAAGCCATAAAGGGTAAAAGGAATTTAAAAGAAATATCGAATTTACTAACATGACCTGGGAAGGATGGCATTCTTGTAGCAGTCTTGAGGCAGTCCTGTGGTCCGGTGACGAGGTCTTTGGTGGTGCGAGGTCTGCAGATTCAGCAGCAGTGGCCACGGTTCCAGGCGGAAAGTGCATGTTGTGGAAGTTGTAGGTTTAGTGAAAGCGAAGGTAATTGTTTGAAAAGGATTAGAAGATGCATATATGTCAAAATAACAAGAAATTATTGGAGAGACATACGAGGAAGACTTAACTGAAGGCAAAGTTAATGTGTAAGTTGACAGGGTAAGATTTCTTTCCATTTTAACATCCTAAAAATAAAGATTTATAAAATAAAGAATTAAATAAAAATATATGCTATACTTACTTGTTCATTCTTGGGAAAATTTAATTGATAACTGTCAGATTTGACATTCCAGATATATGTGTCAATCACTATTAGTAATAACCAAACTTTATTTATTGAGAGCTACTAACCACCGTGTGAGAGTGGAAAATTTTAAATGATTTATTTGTAAAGTTTAATCTATCAATAATTGAACCCAATATTGAAAGATAATCATTAGAGTCTCATATTAAGGTAAATAAATAAAAATTATAGGTAACCTTTACTATTGAGTATTGAGTATTAATTCGACCTTGAGATATATAAGGTTTATTGACGATTTGCAATATACAAAATAACACCACAATATATAAAGAAAAAATTCAGGCCAAATATGTACCCATTGGTGAATATTTACTTGTAACTCAATGTCACTGAAGTTTTAAATAGTACCCCAAATACATTATATTTTTTTAGTGTTTGTCTAATATTAAATTACACATCTAAACTAGACGGTCTTTTTGACATTTCTCATCTTAGAGCACTCTCAATGATAACAATTCCAGAGGGTCGTGAGGTTTTGTTAGCTCAGCGTGAGAAAGGACGTAGAGGGTCAATGGTAGGTGTGGATGCAAAATTAGCTGCAAAGGAAAAACGCTCAGTAGACAGACAGAAACAAATGCTTGCCAGAAAACGTAGATTGGAAGACTTGACGATAAGTGCTGAAGAAATAGCAGAACTAATATCCTCAAGCAGTAGCACAGATACTGAAGATTCAAGCTATAAGGGGAACAGAGAAACTAGTAAGGGAGCAGTTGGAGGCAGCCTATCTCAGACATCAGGTAAGAGAAAGAAAGGCAGAACAACTATTGTCACACCAGAGCTTACAGACGACAGGACAAAGTTATCTGATCGTAAAGCAACTTTTTTTATTGAAGAAACTGTGAAAAGCCTCGGTCGCGGAATATACGATCTCGCCCCCAATTGTAATACAATTCGCAGAGAGAGAGAGAATCAAACACAGGACTCAGCAAGCAACAGCTTTACAAGCAAAGTTCCAAACTGCATGTAACGTACCACTGGTGGTCCACTGGGATTGCAAACTTATTGCTGATCTTACAAGTAAGGAACAAGTTGAAAGACTTCCAATAATTGTTTCTAGCAATGGAGTTTCCACCCTTCTTACAGTTGCAAAGCTACCAAGTGGAACAAGTGAAGCTCAAGCTGCAGCTGTCTACATGGCTCTGGTGGAATTGGGCATTACTGATAGAGTTCGTGCAATGTCTTTTGATACAACAAGCTCGAACACTGTCCGGAGTACTGGCGCCTGCGTCCTCCTAGAACAGAAGCTAGGCAAGGAACTGCTATCACTAGCATGCAGGCATCATGTCATGGAGCTGATCATTGGTGCGATGTTTCAAGTCTCTCTGGGATCTACATCATCATCGGAGTTTCACTCTTTAAGCGATTTCAAGGACATTGGCAGTTCATTGATCAACAGAAATATGAAACAGGACTAACGAATAACACAGTATCAAGATCACTGCAAGACATCAAAGACGGCACTATTGAGTTTGAAAACAGCTATCTAAAGGACAATCAGCCAAGAGATGACTACAGAGAATTCACCGAACTTGTTATTATCTTTCTTGGTGCCATCTCACAGAGATAAGTCGAATTCATGGCACCTGGGGCCATTTATTATTCAATTTTACCCTGTTATTCAATTTTTTATATAAATCCCTTATTGTTTATAAGAATATCATGTTTGATAATCGTGTTAATATAACTTTTAAAAAACCAAGAATTTTATAAAACCTATTAAATGACATAGGAAAATTGGTATTAACATTGAAATCGTACCACTGATAAATACGTGTCCCACTTCACGAATTTTGTCTCGGTAGGTTTCACTTATAAATGCTACATGCTTAGTAGCTTAGTGCTTATAGTCCAGTGCTTGAAGACAAAAAGCACTGGAATTTAACCATTCCAAGCGAAATTGTGAAATTAAGAAAGTGTATATGTGTACACTAAAATAAAAAAGGTTACTCTGATAATAAGGTAGCTTGTTCCAAACAATTAGGCTAATGGTAAAAAAAAAAGTTTTATTTAAAGATCTCCGAAAGTTTTACCCTAATTTGCCACGGAAGAATTTACATGCCCCAAACTATCTTTTCGTCGAAGTGTAAGTGACCCGGCGCCGAAGTGTCCTTGCGTCGAACTGCCCGCAGCCGTTTGACGACGGCACATCCACATCTTGCATCGCTTTTTTTAACCATCTGTATAAATAATTTTACAAAGGCCGTGTCAATGTTAAACTCGTGCAAAATCTTGTTTTATTAGATCCGGATTACATTCGCCTTTTTTGTAAATTGGGAATTCTAGAGAGATGTTTATGTCTGGAATGATCCACGGAGGGATATCCTGTGAGTTAGGTAGGTACAGATTCCTCTTAGGAATTTCTAATATTTTCCACAGAACTGCTGATATTATCGTTGCTGGTTTAGAAAATGCTGCCCTCTGTTCATATCGATGATGTAGTGAGTTTCTCTTGAATGATGCTTTGTTGGCTCTCCACTCGAACAGGTAAGGATAGTTGCACAGTAATTTAATAGTAATCTTTGTCTATGTAGCCCTAGGGACGTATGCTTGATTCAACATACAGACTTAGCACGGGGCTTGTTACGAAGGCACCTGTAGCATACCGGATGCTGGAATGATGAACAGAATCAATGAACAGTATGAACAGTCAATCCAAATGAAGTGGTCCAAAAAACAATTAACTGATTGCTTGCCCATTTTTAAAATACACCATATTTTGTATACATGATTCTCTATGTTATGATCATGCAGAAATAGCCTTGTTTATTAAAAAAAAATTAACAGCCATGGCAGTCAGTTTTGTTCACACGTATGTATAACCGGTTTTTGCAATTTCAGATGTTTGCATAAACTCAATTATCTCAAATTCTATTTGTCTCAGGATATTCAAAGAAAACCCAATCTTTTTAGTAAGGAACAAGCTAAGATTTTAGTCTTGTTTCTCATTTTTAGCTGGTTCCTTGCTGAAAAAGTTGGTTTTTGTTTGACTGTTCTAGTAGTCACTGTCACTGTCAATGTTAAATTAGTTTTTGGAAATTGTAGAATTTCTTTTGGACTTTTTATTTTTCTCTCTGAGATTTTGGCCTTGTCTGCTTCCTATTGTAAACTAGATTGGGATAAATTGTTAAGCCGGAGTTGTTAACACCTTTTGCTTCTTATTATTGTTTCTACCACTTGCTTCCTACAACTTGTAAATCTTTTTGTCTCACTTCTTAGGTTATGTTTTCCTCAGACTAAATATTTCGCAAGTCAGTGCTGCTGCAGTACTGCTTCGTAAGTACTATTGAATTTATATTTTCTATTTGTTTTAGGAGTAGATACAGCTTCTTGTTTACATAAACAAAACGCTTTCTGTTTCTTTTGTTATCTATTGCGTTTTATTTCTATTTATTTCACTTTCTGCTGAGTTGAACGGCGGCTGTTGATTTGTAGCGGACGTTTCAGGTCATTGTTTTGTTTTATAGATTTAAATACCGCGAGCTAGCCGGTCAGTAAATTCCCGTTATAAATAGAGTTCTCGTATGGAGCATGTCATCAAACAGTTAAAAGGAATCTCAAAATGCATCGATATAATGATTTCGTCTCTGTGAATTATTATTGGATATTCTAATCAAGTGTCTTGCAACCTTTACATGGATTTTTAGATGTTCCATTGTTTCTAATTCTTTGTTTATTGTTTGATGTACACTGTCAAAGACCAAGAAAATGTCGAAATATAGGATAAAAAGCAACTAAACTTTTGACTAGTAATTGTTTGTTATCCAAGGGTAAGTAACATGAAATCAGTTACTAGTTATTCAATACAAATTATCTTCGTGATAGTTCACTAGGAAGAACATTTTTCAATTAACAATCATTTAAAATTGCATGTGTTAACTTCCGCGTTTATCACAAGCTTTTACATCTTCCTGAATGTTTTGTCTATTCTTTTCCCATCAAGAAGATACATCATCACTTATTAGTATGTGTGCACCGTGGGCAAGCAAGAGGAAATTGTAATGGAGATCATCCTAGGTTATTGTGTCGCGGCATTCTTCCAAGGAACCAATAACACACGTTGAAGAATTTTGTTGGGTGCACCTACGTAAAACGGTATTTTGTAATGTTTTAGTTTAAAACTAACACAGAAAACTAACAGTTGCATGTTTAATATTCTAAACAAAATAGTAACTACATATTGACGATGACTGCAACTTGTTTCTTCCTTGTTATTAAGATCAATAATAACATTCTCACTGTTTAGTTATTATTTGTTGACGTTAGAAAAAGTTATGCGAAATGACAAATAGACAATTGTGAGAATTTTTATATATGCAGAATTACACGGTGCGCTTTATTTCATTATTGTTTATAATAGATACAAAATGTGTAAAGAGAATTTGAAAACAATAAGCAATTAAAAAATAGAACTAATTACGTAACCATGATTTAACTGCTACTGAATTCCTGTTGTGATTGTTTTTTCAAGGACGTCTCAGATAAAAAGTGTTACTTTATTGTATGCTGTTTGTATGTTTTCAGGTAAATGAAGTAAATGAAGAAATTAGATTGAATAAATTTCATGAGAAATTGGAATACCACAATAAAACTTTCGTTTTCAAACGAACAAAATGTAACAAGCGTCAATCAGATGTTGGTGTTTGTATAAGAAAATGAATTGTAGGAGTATAATTACATTCTTAAACGAAAATATCTTTGTCCTTCAAATGTTTTTCTTCAGGTTCTTCTTTTGTATTTTAATTTTATTCATAATAACAGGGCCGTAGCTACAGGCTTGGGGGCCCTGGGGCAACAAATAATGGGGCCCCCACGTTTACTCCCCCTTTACCTTTACACCACTTTCATTTAGCAAGCCTTTTTTAATAGGATTGCTATTTGGTGTTTTTTCTGTTAATGTAGAGCACACACGGTCGTCCACGATCACATCGCGGGTCAGGTCGGGGAGGTGGTCCGGATGATGACGGAATGTTTAACTTTGCTGTAATTCATTACATAAACAACTTTGACTTCGAGCTGGTTTATATAATAAAATTATCGTATTTTTTTATTTTTACAAGAAATACATTTTAAAATACAAGAAATAATTATTGAGTTTATAATAAAATGTCTACTGAAATATCTTTCTTTAATTAGAAGTATTTAGTATTATACAGTAAATAATGTCTTTCATTCTGATATAAAACGTTTTTTTAATATGACACTTATCATTTTATTATACAATCCATCTCGAAGCCCAAGTTGTTTATGCAATAAATTACAGCAAAGCTAAACATTCCATCATTATCCGGACCACGACCTCGACCTGGTCCGCGATGTGGTCGGCGATGTGATCGCGGACGACCGTGTGTGCTCTACATAAGATAGAAGAATGGGCATTTAAAACAAACAAACACATATTTACTTGTCACATTGAGTTTAATATAAAACTGTAGAAGTTTGCTAACTAGTTGGCTCAGGCATTAACCCTATACATTAGCGGTCCCGGTTATTATTATTAATTTAGTGGTAGTCGTTAGGTCACGTAGAGGGCGCCTATCGCGATGTAAAGACTTCTGCACCAGACGGAGTAACAAACGTTATACGACATGCAAGCATGCATATAAAACTTACGAAGTTACAGTATCCTAAGTCTACACACGTTGAGTTTTAACTGAAAACAGGATTACATTAAATTCTGTTTCCTAACTTTTTTACAGCTACCTTTAAGACAGCGAGTGTAGGCTATTGCAGGCAAAATAGCAAAGGCGCTGTTATACATTATAAAATTTATAAGGCAAAACTGAAAAAAGCGCTATTTATCTGGATGTTTCACTTGCATATTATTTGTTGTTTATACCTGTGATACGAACTATAATAACAAGTCTATAATAACAACCAGGGCATTACAAGCGGGCATATATAGTAGTTATATAACGCCTGCTCAGCGTTTACTTTGCAATTGAAGCCGGCCTTACATTTAATAGGAATTAGGCGAATATGTTAGAAACTGTATGTTTGCATACGAGTGTGTTGCAACTCAACAAATAACATGAGTATTGATTGATCCACCAATTTTTTTGTGCCGACTTCTGCAGAGATTTCTTAGATAAAATTATCTTTAGATGACATGTGCTATTAGGATTTTTTTTGTTTTCATGTTGATGACGACCAACTACAAAAACATTTGAATTTAGAATTTCATATCTCCCTTTGACTTTTGCAAATTTAGTAAAATTTGTTACCGAAAAAATTAAAAATTTCTAGTTTTATAAATATTAGGTTGAGTGTTGAGTCCAAAGCTTCTACCACTTTGTGGCTAATTTTGTTGTGAAGAGTTTAACATAGAAGGCATATTCAATTTTCATTGTTTCCATCTGTCATTTTACAGCTAATTTAATACAGATATAGATTCTATATTTGCGTTCATCATTTTTACAGCGACTTTTAAGACAGTGAGTGTAGGAGTGTAGGCTACTGCAGGCAAAATAGCAAAGGCGCTGTTCTACATTATAATTTTACATTTTGGGGTTAAGTGGTAGATCAGTTCGTCAACTATTTTGTTGACTATACTGAACTTCGCCCCTTTGGGCACAGTAGTATTTAAGAAATATGTATGTATATATGTATACATTGTTTTATTTTTCTGTGTGTCCAATAAATGGCTTTATTATTATTATTATTATTATTATTATAAAAAACAAGTTTAATTTGTTAATGTTTTAAAACTTGATATATTTTTAAATCAATTTATTTAATGTTTAAACAAACTTCCTCTGCTTTATGGGGGCCCCCTATGATCGGCGACCCCGGGGCGATGCCCCGGCTGCCCCGGTGGTAGCTACGGCCCTGCATAATAATAAAGTATTACTACAACTACAGTCTATTTATTACAGTTGTTACCCTATTGCTCCTACAGTTTGTTACCCACAAAATGGTGATCACTAATTGGCAAACGGTAACAACCTTTAACCGCAGTTAAATCTGTCGGCTGCCAGCTAACTAGTGTGAGGTCGTGGGTCTCACAAGAGATCTTCTGTAATGGGCGCCAATAATCGTCTAAAATTGTTACAGTATTTGCCGACAAAATCTGAAAAGAACAACACATTTGCGACTACTACCAATGTGGTCGACTTTTCCCAATATTGGCTTATCGGTAGCTGAAAATATAAACCCCAAATACCAAACAAATAAATAATAAGTCGTCAAGTAAGGGATGTACAGTGCTTTATTAACAGCTAAACAAATTATTAGGTAGATCAAATAGCCTTGACAAAAATTAAATGTAGGTTATTGATTTTTATATACAAATTTGAACGGAGGGAGAATTCATGCGAGCGGGACTATTTACTCTAGTTCTGACTAACAGTTCAAGTCTCAAAAATGTAACTGGCACGGTAAATTAAGGCGAATACCTGTGATATAGAGATTGCGCAATCATTAATCGTCAGACCTTAATTGTTTAACATATAAGGAGCAAAGCTTATACGTATACACACTCGCCAATACTCCTAACAAAGTATACTGATAATACGAGGGTCATTTTTTAAGTAAGAACCGATTGCGCATCGTGTCTGCGCATTCATTCAGGTGACGCCAGTTCAAGGTCAGCAACTGTTGGCCGGTCTCCACTAGACCACTACACCGCCATTACGTTTCACGTCTCTGCCAGTGCTGGTTGTGTGGTTATACTGCGTAGTTTGTCGCCATGTCTATCAGTAATCCCGCCGATTGTGAAGTGCGTGCCGTTATTCGGTTTTTGAATGCAAAAAACGTTCGACCTGAGGAAATTCACCGGCAGCTTGTTGAAGTTTATGGTGAATGTGTAATGAATGATGGTAATGTGCGTAAATGGTGTAGGTGTTTCAATGAAGGGAGGACAAATGTTCATGATGAAGAACGATCTGGAAGGCCAACTGTCATGAATGAAGAATTGACACAAAACGTTGATGAGAAAATCCGCCGAAACAGGAGCTTCACAATTGACGACTTTCATCAGAAATTCCCTCAAGTTTCAAGGTCGGTAATTTATCACATTGTTAGTGACAAACTTCATTACAAAAAATGTGTGCGAGATGGGGGCCAAAAATTTTGACAGAAGAACACAAACAAAAGCGAATAGCACATTCTTTGTCCTTTTTGGAGCGCTACCACAAGGATGGTGACAATTTTTTGAGTCACATTGTGACTGGAGATGAAACGTGGATTGCGTACTACACTCCAGAGACAAAACGTCAATCCAGTGAATGGCATCATTCAAATTCCCCGTCACGCCCACGAAAGTTCAAACCAGAACCTTCAACACGAAAAATCATGGCCACGGTGTTTTGGGACCGGAAAGGCATTCTTCTGATAGACTTTTTGCCAAGAGGAATGACAATAAATGCCGAGAGGTATTGTGAAACACTGTTAAAGCCTAGGTGTGCTATTTAAAATCGCCGGCGGGGACTACTGTCTAGCGGCGTCATTCTGCTTCACGACAGTGCTCGGCCTCACGTTGCAGCAAGAACAAAAACGCAACTGGACAATTTTCACTGGGAAGTACTGGATCATCCGCCTTACAGCCCAGACTTGGCACCATCAGACTTTCATCTCTTTCCAAAACTTAAGGAATTTCTCGGTGGGAAGCGTTTGGACAATGATGACATGCTTAAAGAAACAGTTACGAACTGGTTTAATAGTCAGGCGGCAGAGTTCTTTGATGAAGGGATCCAGAAGCTGGTGCCACGGCTTGACAAATGCTTAAACGTTGATGGCGACTATGTTGAAAAGTGAAAAAATGTTCATATTTTAGTTTTTGATATAATTTGTGTTATTAAATAAAGTTTCTTTTACTCCATTATAAAACGGTTCTTACTTAAAAAATGACCGTCGTATAATGTAGGTATATGCAATATACACATAGATTTAAGTGCTACATGCACCCTGGGAAAAAACCATTTAACACATAGAATTATAATATACAAATATACAGTAATGCTTTATTTACAATAAGGGTTGTCAAACGTTATTGTTGTTGTAAATAGATGCTACAATATAACTTACTCACGATACAGGTGCGTGTTCTTCGAACTGAAGAGGAACGTCATCAACCAGGTCGAACTGTAAGTCTGTACTGTAACTGTACGTCAGCAAGCTCAGCGTAGTGGTGTTTTAACAATCCAACTATACGACAAAGTGTATGAAGTTGAGGTAAAATAAAAAATTATATAAAATAGAAAGAAGAAAAGGTTTGTAACAAACAAAAATCAAATTACCAGAATGCACCAGGCAAACATTGGATAAATACCTCAGATGGAGGGTAACCTTCTGAAATAGTTATACCGGTCCCAAATGCGGCTAACGTCGATTAAATATCGAACCCTGTCAAATAATTATAGTATAAGAGACTGAATGCAAAGAAAAGCTAAAACAACAAACTGCCCGAAAACGTGCTCCTAACCTCCAAAAAGAGTTAGTGGAAAATAAAATCGGAAATCATACCAAAAATTAATTATCGATCTGCACAAATTTAAGAATTTTCTTCACACGAACGTTCAAAACGAAGTGACAAAATTTCTTATCAACAAAATGAGAGAGAATGCGAAAATCCCTAACGCTATACAATATAACACAAAAGCATAGCTATACAGGGTGCTACGAAATTAGCACGTAACAAGTTACAATTTCAGAATAATTCAAAAGATTAACTAAAATGTTTAGTTTTCAATCCATGAGCTGCCTACTGCAGACTCCTCTACTAATAATGCAACTGCTTTTCGTGGTTTGAAATTGCAAATATTTATAGTTTCAGCAACTAGCTTTAATGTATCGGAAAATACGTGGGTATACAAAGTCCTACAATTTTAGTTTTTCGATGTTTTCTAAATTGTAGGTATAAAGTATCCCAACGTCATGGTTTCAATATTTTTAAATCATTGAATTTTTCAAGTTTCTGAAAATAGTCTTTTCGTGCCATACTTCTCATTCAGTTATTTCTCAAAATTTTCACAGCTTACTTGATTCAAAATTAAGAGGAAAGTCCATTCTGTCCCCGTCTTTCTTCGGATTTGAGGAAAAAGTATTTTTTCATGGAAAAATGTTTACAAAGAGAACATAGAAAAATCAATTGATTTTGAAAAATCCTAAAATATTAAATAAGCGTAATTCTGAAAAAAGACAAAAACATGCGGGTAGTTTATTAATCGTATTTCACGTTGCTTTTTGTTTCATTCTTATAGATGAGTTAATAAGATCAGGAGACGAATAATAGAAAATCAATTTTCTTTGGATTTTTAGTTATTATTGGCATCAAAAGATGTCACTGCGCTTAATACATTTATGCCATTTTTTACATAAATGCCATTTTTTGGTGTTTGTAGAGGCCAAAAAATTACATGTCTTGGCGTTTTGTCGAATGCTTGATAGCGTTCAACTTGTACATTTTTGAAAGTATCACATCATAGTATAGCGATTTATGAATGAACTGAATCTATCCCCTGTTGGTCGACGTGTAAGGTGCTTGCTTCGTAATGCGTGGATCACAGGATCGCTCCCTGCTCTGGTAACTTTTTTTTAACTTGTTAGTTTTGAAAAAATAAATAATTATTTAATTATTTGAATTATATTTTTAAATGTTGTATTCTTAAAAGTTCAAATAAAAAAAAGTTACCGGAGATGGGATCAATCCTGCGATCCACGCGTTACGAAGCAAGCGTCTTACACATCAAGCCTCGCGGATGGATGTTGGATGTGCTATTGCGCCTCTACATAAATCGGAACTGTTTAGTGATAATAATCACCCCTCCGTCCTGCACAAGCTTTATAACGTTTGGTGCCTGTTTATCCAGGTAATGGGTAGTAGTAATTACTATTATTATTATTACTCTAAGATGCGATATTTTCAAAAATTTGTTAGTGCAAACACACGTTTTTTTGGATGTCACCAAAATAATAGCAGCATGTTGATTATATTTTGTGAAATTATTTGTATACAAATCACCATCACAGAAAAGATTTTTTTTTAAATTGAATTATTGAATTGAAAAAATTGTTTATAAAATATATTAAGCATTTCATAAATGATGATATAAAAATGTAATAACTCTTCCTAGATTGGAAGGGTTTAAATAAAAGGAACTACATGAACTTGGATGGATACTCTTTTTTCTAGTGTTATATTTACAAGCTTTTATTGTTTTAACTATTACAAACATGTACGATTTAGTAATTTCGAAGTTCAAGGTATACTTTCTGCTGTCTGATGATCGTATTAAAGCAACAAGTGCAGCACAGTTGATATTGTTGATCTTTCAATTTGCTTTACAATAAATTTCTCTTTTTGTAACTAAAGTTTTTTATGTATTACATTAATTTATTTTGGTTGTTTCATAATTCCATTAATTTAATTTATTTAAGTTACTACAAAAGGAAGAAACCTGGGACGGGAACCGAACTGGCGTTTCGAAATTACAAATCTAGAGCGCTCTCCACTCGGCCATGGTGGCTGCTGTTATACGTTTCTTCTTTAATGAATATCCATTTATCATACTTTTGTGTTTGTTTCTTTTTATTAGTACTACTTTTTAATGCATGTTTTACAATATTAATAATTACAGTACTAACTTATCAATTGATTAATATTAATTTTAAAAAAATAATATTAAATCATTTACGCATGGAAAATTAATCTGGTCTGAAATTTATTTATTTCGCAATTTCAAGCATTGCGGTAAAGTTTCAAGTATACGAATATTTTAATTGTTGGTTGATCGGTCTTTCTCAGTTTCGCACTGAATCGATTATTGCAGATATGGTAAACAGCGAAAATACTTTAAATGTAAAGTTTCACAAAGTAAGACTCCGGTAATTTAAAATTCTAAAACTACAATGTATCAATTCTAAAATTTTGAAACTTAAGAGTTTCGGAAATTTGACGTCATCAGTAATTGAAACGCAAAAAGTATGTTTAAAACCGGGTCACGAAATCGCGCAAACCCCAACATAAATAAGCCTTAGACATAAGCTTAACCTTATATTGCATTTGATTTTAGGACTTGCACATAGATGTTCTACCTAATTTGAAAACGCACAAAAATACCGCCAACTGACTTACGTTTCATTTGCTCTTTTATAATGAAGCCTTATCTAAAGTTAATAGGTGTGACGTCACCGATTAAACACAAAAGTTTAAATTGTAACCGTTTTGTTAACGATTCGCCGCAAAAAAAACGCTTTATATAAGGCAGCTACCTCATGCTTTCGTTTGTCACGTGTCCGTGTGTCTGTCCTCGCGTGAACACGATAACTCGTTCAATACTAGATTTTCAACAAACTTTACACGAAGGTGTCTCATAGAGATCGTGATCCCCATTGAAGATTATATGTTTACGATTCATTGTAAGTAAAATATACATTTAAATATTACTGAGATGCTTTACTCGGGCTTGCCTAGCGCGCGACCCCAGCACAATGTTCAATCGTCCAATTCACTTTTCTCCGTAGCTCCAACTTTTACCGTTACTTGGTCGCCAATGAGTTGGGAAAACAAACGGCGATGGAAACTGCTCGAGAGCACAGCATTATTATTTATTGTATTATTTTATTATTAAATTTATTCAATAAATGTTTATATATGTTAACTGTGTGTAACTATCTGTGTGGGGTGTTAAAAACATAGGGAGTTTGTCGTGGTAAACGTTAATAGTGATCATAGTGACATGAAAGCACAGTTAAAACAGCACATGTAAGCAGTAATATAATAACATATATTTATTAATAATGCCTAAAAACATTATAGGTAAAATTATCAAGAAGAAGGCTCTGAAAATTGAAAAATAAATGATAAATAATATAATTAATTAAATAAATAAATTGTGTTTAAATAAATTTGCTTTAAGTTCGTTTATCAATAGTACATAATTCCAGTTTAATTAGTTAATTTAGACCTACTAGTTACTTTAGAACTACTTTTCCATATTTGTTGGTACTTGTTGTTTCTTACAAATTTCATGATGAGCTTTAAGTGTTTGTACTATCCCTTGAATTTCTCTTTTTCAAGTTTTACAAATTGCATTTTCACAATTCAGCATCACAAAACTCACACATAAAGTAAATGTACTTTTTATTTCAAGTACTCAGTTAAACAGCCACTAATAAAATGCACAGCGAATATTGCCTTTCAAGAGAATCAAGTTGCTACAGGAATTATCCGGTTACAGATGCGTTACTTTGTACATTTAATTTTCATAATAATTTTTAATTTTAGAATTAAAGAAATTTGTAGGGGAATGGAATATAATATAATGCAGTGTGAAAAATGAGGGAATTGGCTGTAAAAATGGAAATAATCGAATTTTTTAAACAAAATCAATGATTTTGATTTTTTTTATTTAAATCTATGATTTGTGATTTTTTTAATAGTTAAAAATCAAATTTTGCCCAACTCTATAATGCAATAAAAAATTAAATTTTAATCTTCAACGATAATGTGTCATGTGATAAAATAGTTCCGTCGCCCTAGTAGGTCATGGGAATTTTGGGGTTATGGGAAGATTATATGTTTTCTTATATTAAATGTTTAGAAACGTCAACTAAACGACCAAAAACAAGTCTACTAGGGTGACGGGACTATTTGATCACATGATATTATAAAAGCATTACATAGAATTTGAGAGTACGAATTGTTTGTATGAAATAATAGTAAATATAAAAATGTCAAAATATCAATGCTCTTTATTTAAGATGTTCTAGATGTGCTTCACTGTAATAATTAACATTCATAATTTGGTTACCAATTGACCAGAACAATTTTCGGGCCCACATTATATATTCTATTTATTTATTAAAAACAAAAGTGCAACAACGTCAGAATATCTGTAATGACTTTTTGGTTTTTCTTCAAAAAGTTCTAGATTGTCATTTTCTGTTTGTGTATGTGGTAAATCTTTCTCAATCAAATTAATACGTCCACTTTATCATTTATTATTATTACTGTTGTATATAATTGTAATCAGAATCTTGCCATTCGTTATGAATGTATATTTCATAATTCTAATAACACGATGAAGAAATCAACCTAACATCATTCTAAAGTGTGATGATTTAATTACTGATTAAAGCTTTAATTTGATAGGCGTAGTAATTATCGTCTATTTAACCATCGCTTGTTCTATATTTTCCTTAAATTAGTAGTTTCCGTTGGATGTAATAGTAATTTAATAAACCAGAATACTACTACCTGAGAGTTGCAGACTCGAGGTCACCGTTACAGTCCATTACAACAAGCAATGAAGTTCAATAACCGTTCATTTACTGTAAACATTCTTCTCTAAAGTAAAAAGAATAATAAAAATTTTTAACGTTCTTTAAAGTTTTTTCAAATTATTCTCAAGTACCGCTATCCACGCTATGTGTTATATAGTGTCACTTTACAGCTAGATGTCTATTAAAGATAAAAACGTTAAGAAAAGAAAGATTCTGTTATACAAATAATAGTGCTTTTTATTGGTATTCAGGTGTGGTGCTCTAATGGAAATGAAGCTGTTGAGAATGGGAGATAATTATATTAAATAAAAGGTGTAATTATGGTAATTTTGAAATTATGCCATTAATGGGCATGTCTATGTTTTGAATGGATAACCACATTTTTGTAAACAACATTCCTTGGATTTAAATTTAAAAAGTGGCTTGAGAAAAGTACTTGTTTCACTACAATACCGACTGAATAAATAAATAATATGTATAATAAAAGAAGTAATTTGAATTATAGTAATTAACTTTTAAAAGAACATTAAGTACATGTATAATTAACACGAAAACATTAGAAAAACAAACTTAATATTGATATTTTAGGCGGAATACGTGTCAGCGAATATATTATTAATTTGAAAGTGAATTAAATATTTAACTGAATTTTGCAACTGATTCCAATGGTATCATTAATATTAACTAAACTTGACATTATGACGCATGAAATAATTGTCAAGGTTAACATTAAACTACAAAAGTCTCATTAGTAGAGACGTGCATTTTAGTAAAGCTTAAAACCACTATGTCAACGGAGCGAATCAATTTAAACTGCAATATAACACAAGCGAGCGCATGAAAATGGTGGGTTTGGAGTACCCTTGCCGCAAAAGCATAAAGTGAAAAGAGGTCTATTTAAAATAAACAATTGAGTTAAAGAAATTGTCAGTGGCGTGGCAAGTTTTATATAACAGCTTTCGTATTTGTAAATTATATGTCCTATAACTTGTAGCGACGGCGCTTATGAAAGATGAGCTAGTCAAGGGTTTTTCAAGCGAGGTCACCTAAAATGCACGTCTATATTCATTAGAGTCATTACAAATGACTGAACCAATCGCCCATGCATAATCTTTATATTAGTAAATTATCACTCTTAGAAAACTTTTCAGAGTGAAGAAGTTATCAGTGCTAGCAGCACTGAAATCGTAACAAATCACTGAACTCAGGGCCAGATTTTAGTTATTGGAGGCCCTAGGGTTGAAGTTTGGTGGAGGCTGTTTATCACTATACAGGGTGTCAGAATGTCTCAGAATAAACGAGCAATAACAAAGAGGGTTAAAGAGCGCCAGAAATAAAATCTAAACTTGAAGAAAAAAACTTGAGCTTGAAATATTTTTTTTAATTTGTAAGAAATTGCTTGCAATATTTGTTGCTAATACGGTCCCGTTATATTTTGCTTCAATTTAAGTAGTAATAAAAGTGGTGGAGATAACCAAAACAATGTAAAGTGATACCAATGCGATGTGTATTTTACTCTGCCGAGTTGAAAGGAAGTTCCGAGGAGGAATATTGATCAAGAGCAAGTCTTTGTAAACGATGACATCAACGTCAGCGCTAATTACAAATCGTCGTTTAATTTAAGCTTAAAAGTAGGAATTATTTTTCGCATTCTTCTGTTTGTTTTTGATTGCCATTAAAGAACGTAAAATTGTTGTGGCTTGTACAGTTAAATCAATCTAATTAACATCGCAGATTAGAACTCGTAATGTAATTTGCTTATAAAGCCAAATGGTTTTTAAGATTTTTAAATTAAATAAAAGCCGCCCACACTATATACTAAAAATTGCCCTTTAGTCTAATTGATTTTAGTACAGTCGTAGGAACAATCGACAGCAGAAAAGTTATTAACAATTTAAGGTGCATTCAACCGTTTTCGATGCAGTTTCTCTTCCGTAGCTCACCAGAATTTGGACTTGTTTGTAATATAAATAGCTAAAAAACGGCACGTCCGATTGTTATAACTGCACTAATTAAATTGCAAAATTGAAAAAAACTGTAAAAATTGCGTGTTTTTTAGGTTTCCAGAAAGATTTAAATAATCAACCGATGTTGATCAAACTTACGTTGTGTATATTTCAAATTATATACAGTCAGTACCCAAAACCCGAATTCTAGGTATGCAAAACTTTTTATTTAATAAGATTTTATACGCCTACTGCTCCTAAAACTTTAAGATGTTTGTTATTTTAAAGCTGTTATTCGACTTTGTCTTTATTTATGATAAATAAACTGCCACAATGTGGCAGTTTATTATTCCATAAATGAAAATAAAATGTGTTTAGTTACGAATGTATTTCAAGATCAACAGTTATCTTCGTCAAGTCAATGTGGCAGTTTATTATTCAATAAATGAAAATAAAATGTGTTTAGTTACGAATGTATTTCAAGATCAGTTATCTTCGTCAAGTCATTCTTAGTATGTTGCGGCATAGACAAAATTGTGCTGTATTGACAAATTATTTCAAGTTCAACAAACTACAATCCTCTGAATTATACGACATAAGGAGAATGTGTAGAACAAGACTAAAAACTTTAAATTACTTGGAAAGTAAATGATAATTTGGTTGACTTATTTGCTCATTGGACTGTTTTGAACAATATGTATTTTATGTATGTGAACTTTATACTAAAATGTCAACATGATATTATAAGCGGAAAATCACATTTAAAGATTTTATTTTTTTTATAAACTAGTTTTTTTCAACTCAATAAAAGTTAAATTATAATAATTGTATGAAATTAATAAAATATTTAACGGTAAAGAAACAACCGATAGTTTTAACCTAAAACCTCAATTTTTACCGCTAAACACAGCAAATGCTTTACTTTTTACGAATCTTTTAAATGTTTACTGGAAGTTGACGGTAAAATTTTATATATTTGAAAATTTCATTATGTAAGAGGTTGCTTAAAAGACGAAGCCCTACACGTAATCGAATCCTTATCAGTTTCATACAAACGCCTTGCAGTTATTAAAAAACAGTTTTAAAATAAAATACTTATAGTTCACGACCACACAACAAACATTTTAAACATTCAGCCAATTTTAAAATCTTCTTACACCGAGTTACGTACTCGACACCGCTAATAATAATATTGCAGCTCTTAAAGTCTTAAAAGGAAAAGTAGAACATCGGGACGCTATTCTAGTCCCTATTATTTTAGAAAAAATAGACTCTACGTCTAAAAGAGACCAGCAAGCAACTTTAGAAAAAGATGTACTTATGCCACCTTTAATGACTTTTTAGATAAACGTATCAAAAATTAAAGGCGATGAATAATATCCTGTTTGAAGGACCAAAAATAAAATTAGGGTTTATTAAGTGATTATTTGTTGATTGGTTGCGTGTTGGATATGAATGCTCACAGTAAAGATGTGTAATGTACAAAACTGTCGAATTCCAAAAGTATAATATAAAAAATTTTTTTATATTATAAAAAAAAAACAAAGTTTATAACAAAGTTTTTTTATTTAAATTGTATACAGTGAAATCACTCCTAAGCTGACACCTTTGGGACTTTTAAAGAGTTTCTGCTTAATGGAGGCGTCCAGTTAAAGAAGATAATTAAGTAAACTGCTGGATTTATTAGTGGTATATTTTACAATTAATATACATAATAAGGGGATATACATCATACATAATCTTTAACTTCTTATACCTTTCGGTGTCGAAGTGCCGGACACACCGAGCCGCAAAGTGGATATGTGTATGTGAGACGAGGCAGCGGAGCCATATAGCCAAGTACACTGCGCTCGTGGTTTACCCATCCAACAACTAACCGCCACAAACTCGACTTAACTATGTTAAGCGATAGAAATCTACTATAACCACTTTGCCGTACTGCCGACTAATAAGGGGATATACCCCTAATAAATCCAGCAGTTTACTTAATTATTTTTTTTAACTGGACATTATCTTACCGTCCTAAAAATGTCTGCTTAAGAGAGCCTTCACTGTATAAAGTATGGCTGAAAAAAATAAAATAACATTTTTGATAGTTCACACAGTTATAATTCATAATCTTACTACTTGTAACATCTGCAAAAGCTAGCAGGTGTGGCAAGTTGTAAAGCAAAGTCTTTCAATTGCAAAGGTTAGATTAGAATACGTGGCGCACAACAGGACTTGTGTATCTATCAACAACATTCGGCTTTATATTTCATGACTTCTTATGACGCATGTAAAATCTAATCGATGGTAGTATTGGTATTGTATAAATTCTGATGTATAATAATACATCAAACCTCAATGGTTCATACAATAACAACGGTTTTTAATGCTATTTTTTAAGTATAATAAGTATCTATACTTAAAAAATAGCATTAAAAACCGTTGTTATTGTATGAAGCGTTGTTAAGTATGTGTGACTTATATTAATGAGTTATTAATATTTAATATGTAAATTAATTGTTTGCGATATTAATTTGCAATATGTTTTATAATTATTATTTATTGGTGTGTAATAATAACATGCCTTGCAGGTAGTTATTAGATTACACTCTGCAAGATCTGCATAAAAATAGCTGTTTCAATACAAAAATATATTTATTAAAATTGAATACCTATACTGTTTATCTTTATTTGATTATAATTTTCACTTTATTTACACATATTTATTTAATGAAACGTGCCAAAACCGTTGTCAATTGGCTATTTAAGCAAATACATCTAATTAAGTTCAAAAACGTTTATACTTCACGTACGAAGATGTTAAATCAAAATACAATAAAAATGAAACAATAAATAATATCATAAACAATATAAACATAAATAAAGAAGGCGTTTAAACTGTGGAAAGCTTATAGTCCTAAAATTTCTCAGGGACGTATGCAGCAGATAACGAATAGGATTTTATGTTATGATATATCAATTCAATTCTGTGCCCTGTGTAGTTTAGTGCAAAGAATGAATAGGTAATGAATTAAGTATGCTTTTATAATTAATTAATTAATTATAATATATAATTAACCATATTTCTTAAAAACATAAATAAGGAAGGTGTAAACTGCTGCAACCTTATGGTTCTGAAGTTTATCAGGGACAGGGTCACATGTAGCAGATAATTAATAGGGTTTTATTTTATGATAAATCAATAGAGCGTATTATGGCCTGCATAATTTAATGTGAAGAGTGATAAACTACCATAGTTGCGGTTGCAGGTTCGACCCTAGGACCAGCCATTTAATACGTAATTCTTAAAAATTATCTAAGCTTCAGGGCACACTCAGCTCTTGAAATCGAGTATACAATTCTATATATGTGGTAATACTAGCCATTTAGCAGGTAATTATCCTGCCAGGTGAAAGTACCGTCTCTAGCTAACTGAAACAACCTTAAATGCACTTTGGGGCTGGAATACCACATTCTTCGGTGTAACCAACACAATTTATAAACAATAACCTCACGGATGGGTGCCAATTTGTAGCATTAACATTCTAATACACTAATACTTACGTTATACTTAATTAGGCCTCGGCTTAGCCTGAACAATAAGCACGGCTCGTCTCTTTTTAAATTAAAATAGGTTGTAGATGAATTGGAACTCTAGCTGATTCATAGAGCTATGGAGAAGGGCGTCAGCATGAGTGGTTTAAACAAATAAAATATTAGCAGTAATGCTCCACAATAACGGAGTTCAAGATCTTAACGTGAATCAGTCTCAATCATGCAAGGGCCGAATTCCTTCACTCCGTTATAACACCAGAATATCAAACAAAACAAAGAAAGATATATATATATATATATATATATATATATATATATATATATATATATATATATATATATATATATATATATATATATATATATATATATATATATATATATATGAGTCAATGTGCTAGTTATTTGAGAGTGAGTGAAAACAACTTTTCACGTGCAATCTTCCCCAGACCCCCCTTCTTTGCTGGAAAATCCCCCGATTTGTGGGCCCCCCAATATAATTTACAAGTCGGCGCCAGTATATCTGAGTGCTTACTTGATTGATCGGTCTGATTGTCTTCCAGTAGTATTGTTCATTATAAGCATCTGGTCTGAATGACTTGTTCAATTCTTGTATGTAGTTGAATGTACACACATGCAGACGAGGAACAAGAAAGAAACATCTTCCTAAACAGCCAAAACTTCTTCCTAAAGAAAAACACTAGAAAAAACTACTCCATTTTAATAGGTTCAAATACCACTTGATGTTTAAACAAATACCTTTCTTAGCTATGAAAGGCTTCTAATTCATTTTTTTATGAATGATAAATGGTTTTAAGTGTTGCCTGAAAAGAACCCATATGAAAATTAGGAGATTGTGTAAGATGATAACATTATTAACTTACGTTGACAAAACAGAAAAAAATCACACCACCATAGATTTATTCCGCAATAAAGCGATGGAATTTACCTCTACACAAGAGAGAGACCAAATGGGTTAATACCATTAAAGCAAAGTATGATTATAATCTACCAAGGCGTTTTAAGCAAACTTGCTAAAGGTTATCACAATTTCAACTGCGTTGTGGTCATTTGCAGGATGGTGAATGTTGTTGTTAATCTCAATTCATCATATGAACTCCTGAATATTCCCTACTCTGACCTATTTACGCAACTTCTGAGTACTTACCAATTTACCTGTACATACTTTACACTGTATAGTGATTGTATAGTGAAGGTTTTCTATTTGACTGTTTCTGTTCGACGGTTTCTTTCCACGATCTTGGTCCAACATTTAACTATATAATTGTAGTTTTTGATCAAAAAATGTCAATTCTCGCTGAATTGCTTTGCATTCCTTTGAAATATCTCTTATGCTATTGTGGTTATTTTAATGAGTTAATTCTGTTTACTATGGCTTTTCACAATATCCATTGGATTATAGTAATTTCAGTCTGTACAATTTCAGGGATAATTATACAATAAACTTATACTGTTACTACAATTAAACAATTTTTTGTCAAAATAATTAAATTATTATAATTATGACTAGTTAAGTTACTTTAATCATCCTAATATTAACCGCTAAATGCGAACATTAACTTCTTTGCATTAGTATTAGGAATGCTAACGATCTAACGTGCTTTTACTTATGTACATAAATATTTTTGCATTTAAATTCTGTATAAGGTTGAAATGTGTGGAAACTATAATATTAAAAACTTTTTTTTTAACTTTTACAGTAATAACTACTAATGTAAAGACAATAATCTATAAGTACCTTCATGGTTGAATGCATCGCCTGTGTTCATTCCAGGCATTCCTAAATTTAGCTTAATCGGTCATTGGCGTCTTCTATTCTACTCGAAATACGTAGTAAAAAATTAAGGATTTTATTAAAGTATGTTCTCAGCCTTCTAGATCCAATTTCCTAATAATTTGTGTGATCTTATTATTGTAACTTTGCGAGTAGCAGTCCTACTGAATAATTTCTATTGTTAATCATTGAGCTTGACGGGCCCTATAATCACGTATATTAGTCATTTAGTGGTTCTAACCGCACCTTAGATTTTTTAACTTTTATTTCAAAACAGCAAAAAATCATTCTGTATTGTATGGTTAGTCATTCTAGGAGAATATATTTTTTTCTTGCATCGTCGCTACACATACCTTCATGTTTTCTTTATTACAGATTATTTATGAATTTATACACAGAAAAACAATAAATATTGCAGATTGACAAAACTGATTCATCATTTACATATTTAATAATAACTAAGATATATCAAGGCATCCAAAACTTTTCTAATCAAAGAACCTGCGACACGGTGAACATTGGTCAAATTATGTCAATTACGTCCAACACGTGAACACATATGAAGACACATAAAGTATTGTTAGGCACTCACTATTTCTGTAGTTATAATTATTATTTTCATTATTTCTTTCATTGTTAATTGTTATTAACATTCATATTTTATTAAGACAATCATTATTTATATCACCTGTTCATTTATAACAGCATTAAATCATTAGTTCGTTTTATTAACTTCTAATTACCATCAATTTTATCAATTGTTGACCTATTTAAAATCATCTAAACGAACTACATGATTGTCATACATTGAATTACAATATTTCCATTTAATCTTAAATAAATGTAATTGTTATTCTCTTGTAATTAATATTTGAGTTTAGCTGTTTATAGACGATAATAGTAGTTTTCCATTATGAACATTGACATGTAAACTGATTGATAATAACTTTCTTTTAATGTATGGATCATCTCATAAACAGTTGAACATCACCAGCATACAGGCATAACTTCAATTCATACTTATTTCAATCATCAAAAATAAGTATTAATAAAATTTAATATTGAAACAACTATCTTTATATACTAAAATCAATCCATGCAACTGAAAAGAAGAAACCTGAGAAACACAACAGTACACGTGACAGACTGTTAATAGTCCCTTGTGACATACGAGCGTTTGTGGCGACATAACTAAAAATAAGTATTGTTCTATCAGTTCATCATTTTCTTTTTCCACGCAATAAAAGCACTAAGAAACAGCAGGGTAAATTTATTGCATGTATAGAGTACGAGGTGTGTAAATTAAGTAATGAGGCTGATTTTTTCAATTTTTTTATTCGAATAGAATTACAATTCAATATTGTCTCCCTCAAAATAACTTCCTTGGGAAGCCACACAGCGCTGGAGACGGTTCTTCCAATCTTCATAGCTGTCCTGGAACTCGGATACTGGAATAGCCTTCAGCTGGTTGGTTACAGCCGTTTGAATGTTTTTGAGTGTCCCAAAATGAGTTCCCTTGAGGTGATTTTTCAATCGGGATTGGTGATTCTTCGGGAAAAGGAAAAAGTCGCAAGGACTCAAGTCAGGCGAATAAGGAGGCTGAGGAGCCACAGGAATGTTTTTACTGGCCAAAAACTCGTTTATTAAAATTTCTGTGTGACAAGGCGCATTATCGTGATGCAACACCCAGTTGTTCTTGATGTTTGGTCTCACACAAATGACCCTTTTTCAAATTTTTCAAACTCAACTCTTCCCCGATCATTCTGACTGTCAATCGACGATCTGAACGCACAAGATCCTGGATTCTGTTGACATTTTCATCGGTTCTTGAAGATGAAGGCCTTCCGTTTCGTGGTTCATCTTCAATCGACTCTCTTCCTTCTGAAAATGCCTTAAACCACCGAAAAACCTGGGCCCTTGACAAAACACTGTCTCCGTAGGCCTGCTGAAGTTTTGCAAAAGTTTCCGTTGCACTGTGCCCAAGTCTGAAGCAAAACCTGATAGCACACCGTTGCTCGAAATTGATGTCACTCATTTTTAGAACGCACTAGAAAAAACTGTTCCACGAAAAAAATCGCTACGGACAACCAAATAACTTTAGCGAGTTCAAACTCGTACTGAAGGCGTATCACATGTTCACCTGCCGCTCCTCCAAGTCCCGCGTTCCAAGTGTCGCCAGATCGAACGCCACGTTGCCAGTCTCATTACTTAATTTACACACCTCGTACATCTGGGAATTCATCTTGAGATTCATCAAAAGCTTAATTAAAGTTCAACAATTAAATAAAGAATCTGGGCCACAGAAATCACGAGATTGCAAATGCATACTGGTTCACGCGGCGCACACGAGGCCATCACGCACTCGCCTCGTGTAAATTAACTGATAAGATAAATAGCAGGTAGTTTTGAAGAATTCAGTAGCGCTACAAAATGATTTTATTTGAAAAGAGCTAAATGCTTAACATGTATGCTGTAATTATTATTAACGTCGAGAGGAAGCTTAATAAGATAATTTTCAACGATAAGTACATAAAAAAGTTAAAGTGAGATCATTACGAGCTATGCACATCTCTGGAATACTTATATCCACTTCTAAGCTAAAGCTGGTTTAATGTTTTAATTTTGTAATAGTGTAAATTGATTTTATTTTTCCTTTTTTGTACTTTTCACGGGTTATACCTAAAAATTTGCACTTACTTTTTCTTAAATGGCTTAATGACACTTAAAACAAAATGAAATTTTTAATTATAACCCGTTATTAGGGTGTACGAATTAATTCATTGATGACAAACAGAAATGTTAGAATGTAAAATCCTAACATAAGATGCTGATGTTTTTAACAGCGGAGGTAGCATTCAATTTTCTTGTTGGACTCTGTTATGCTATACCCTAACATATAAATGAAGGATATAAATGAACGCGTGCACATCAGCTGTGAGAACATTACGGTAAGCTAAGAATGTAAGCAGAGTATTGTATTACTAGAGACGTTTTAAAAAAGTCAGTAGCGTACGTTCGGATAGTACTTTTTAACATTATGTAAATTTATCATCGTTGAAGTATCTATTCAACCTTAATAACGATTTATAATTAAAAATCTCATTACGTTTTAAATGGCATAGGGTAATGAATACATTTAAAGAAAAGTAATTATTATAGTAGTTCTTAAGAATTTTTGTTTATAACAATATTTCTGCTTTCATATGTTTAATTTAATTTATATTTTTTGCCGTTTACTTGCATACATGCTACATGTAAAACAAAAATATGCCTAACTGTGAGTCAAATAGTATTTTATAGGTGGAATGAAATAATTCAACTTGGATGTTAATAATAATTGTTCTTATAGTATAAATTAATTTCATTTTCCCTATTTTGTACGTGTATTCGATTATAATCGAATACAACATTAAGCATCAACGTTAGCCTTCGTAAAGGACATTTTGTGACGCTACTGAATCATTCCAGTTTATCAGTTGTTTCTGTTATCAGATAAATTTCTCGAGTCGATCACGTGATCATGAGGTGAACACTGCGTGATTTGAGATGCTTTTTACAATTCTGCCCTCGTGATATCGGTAATCTTAAATCCTTCATTTGTTGCCGAGACTATAGTACACCTACACGCTTTGTAAAAGAATACCTCGCAATCTTTATGTTTTGATCCGTTTTTGATCCAAACAGCCAAAAGGTGGATGTTTCTTGTTGCTAGAATGAAGAACTGCCTCTAAATGCCGCCATAGCAAGGTTCATGAAAATATCTCACATCGCTCCTTCACAGTTTTTGAGTACTCTATTGTTTTGCAGACGCAAAAAGGGCCTTTGTGAGGGAACACTCCAATAGAATTTCATGAAACTTGGCGCGGAGTAGGTGTAAGTGCAGAAAGCTTCGGTAAGAATTGCTATGGAATCCGTCGAGTTAAAATGAAAAGAATGAATACGATATATCGCTAATCTCGTAATGGGCAGGTAGTTATAATGATTTAAAACATATTTTCCTTATCAACATTTGGTCGCTTCCTGCTATTTTTCGAGAAAATCTTATTTCAGATTTTAGGTACGCCCGTGGTATACTAACCAGAACGGCGAATAATGGATACTGCCAACTGTAATTGGCGACGCAAATCATTTACGTAAAGTCTAAAGTAACTAACGAATAAGGATAAGTACGTGTATGCAAATGTTTGGTGGTCATTTTGAATATTTGCTGTGGTTTTTTATTAGCTTTTGTAATGATGTTAATTTGTATAATTCTTTAATTGTTTGAGGTCTTGTAAAATTTGAGGTCTTAAAGTCCGTATTCATAAACATGTTTCTAATAAAAATACAAACTTATGCTGATGTAGACTCGAGCATTTTGAGATAGTAATGCTTTCTTGTATTTGCTTTGTAATCAATCTGTACGAACATACGTATAGAAAATTGCAAACGTTTGTACAGTTAGTTGTTTATGCCACATAAAATAATAGAACAATAATTTTTATAATCAAGGATCCCCACCAATTATACCTTATAACTTGTGAATTACGATGTTATTATAATGCACGGGAAAACACCATGTATTTCGAAGCATGTCGAAGCGGCGCGGCGGCAGAGCTCGAGTTCTCGATTAGACGGGAGTACTCCAGAACTCAACACCACGGATATAAATACGCGATCGCACAAGAAGGGAATTAATTAGATATACCTAGCAAAATGTAAAGCAGATACCTTCAGTAAAAATAAATAACTGTGTATTCCAAATAAATAATCTTAAATAAATAAATAAAATGTTTAAATAAATTAGTAAATTAGTACAAGTAGATAAAAATTGAGAGTTCTGGAACCACCCCCCACTCCTGACCTTGACCTTGAACCTATCTCTCTCTAACACATGGTGACCTTGAATCTATCTCTGTCACCTAAACGTGGCAACACCGCATTCTCAAGGTCAACAATATGGCAACAACGCATTCTCAAGGTCAACAATATGGCAACACCGCATTCTCAAGGTCAACAATATGACAACAACGCATCCTCAAGGTCACCCAATGTTGATGACCTTGAACCTATCTCTCTAACACATGGTGACCTTGAACCTATCTCTGTCACCTAAACGTGGCAACAATGATCATCAATATGACAACAATGTTGTGACCTTGAACTCAAGGCCACTAAATAATGTATCTTCAAGGTCATCAAACAACATTCAATTTATTGTTAGATATTCATTAAATATTTGTTAGATATTTCAATAATATTATTAATAATTACGTAATTATAAAGTTTTAATATTTTATCTCTTGGGTATTTCAATTGTATTACATTTTAATTTATATAAAAACAGTTTAACAGTTCTTTAGTTTTATTTAAAAGAACTTACATTATGTTTAATTCTACTTAAATCGAATACATTATATTGTTTAAATTGCTGTGTTAATTATAGTAATTATTATATTATTCCTAATTACACACATTTGATAAGTAATGAATTTACAGTGATGGGTAATAATTGCCGCTTTTTGATACCGTATACATTGATACCGCACTTCCTAAAATATATTTATGTCAACAGTTTATGTCTACTGTTACTTCTGGTTTGTCGGCATCTTGAATGCCAAAAAGTTGACCTTGTCTTGTTATTGCTCTATAACCTTATTCTTTCCTTCGGCCTTAAATTAAGTAGATTCTTAAAACAAAACAGGTTTATATTTACTCTTATTAACTATTTCGTGCAGATTTAAACCAAAATTGTGAAACTGTTGATAAAGACTTTTACCCCTTAAAGGTTTATAATTGTCCATAGATACACCCTGCATAGATAAATGAGCATTTCTTCTAATATAGGATGGTTTAAAGCTTAACGTCACATTGTAATATAAAAATAAGATTTCATAAAACTTAGTATAGAGTTGGTACAGAGGTACTACTTCAGCTTCTCAACAACAAACAGGCACCTCGTGCACCAAAAAAATTATCTTTTGTGTAAAACTTGCGAGCTATCTTTTAACAAAAAAATAAAAGCATACGAACTAAGAGGATTTTAGGCTCGTATACTCAATTAGTATGAATAAAATTTGCGCTGAACAAAAATAGTCTTCTAAAATATAGTATTTTTGTTTTGTACCATTTTAATCATTAAACTCAATTGTTGATTTATTACTGACAATTTGAATGCCACAGTAATTAATTAAGACACTTAATTTTGTAGAAATAACTTGATTAAATACTTTTCTACGATTTTATATTATAATAATGTTTTATTATAATAATAAACAGTTAAATAAATAAAAATAGAAAAAAAACACTACAATGATTTTTATTTTTAATGATAAAATGTATATTGATGATCATAATTTGATAATTTTAATGATAATCTTAATCTGTTATATACTTACACAATAATGCAAATATATATAAATTCTTCAGTCTAAAAAAGTAATAGTTAATAGACTACTATTCTGTAGGAGTCTAACAATGAAAATTACCAAAGAATCTCATTGAACCTGTCAACAAGTTAATTAAAATAATCCTTGACTGTACAAAGGTGTGATGCACAAGATAATATTCAAGATGACTACACCTATTAATAGATGACAACATAAGTATAATAACAGTCTTCTCCATACACGACATGAGGCCATAAAAATATATTTCAGTAACGTTTTATTATTGCAACAATTTGTCACGTAAAGATGCTAAAAGTGTAAATAACAATTTTACATCTAGCGAGATTTATTATGACATCATTTTATGTTGGAATAAATTTTAACATTATAAAAACAAACTAGCACGAAAAGTATACTTTTTGCAGCGGTACATATATGATATTAGATCAAATTGTCTAATTTCAGAAGGTATTTAACAACGTAGTTTAAATTTATTTATGGGTATAGTAATACACCCAACTCTTTCGTAATTAAAACAATTTAACACTTTGTCTCAAATAGACGAATGAAATTCTCAGTAATCTATTTTTCTGTATACCAATAATGATTTTTAGCCAATAACCTTATATAGAGACCCCAACGTCTTGTTCTATAAAATAATTTGTACGAACTCTCAATAAATAATTTAATGTTTAAATGCTTTTCCTTGTTTGTTGTTTAATTCTAATTAACTTAAGTGAAGGAATAAGGAAGTGAAGCAAATGATATAATACTTTTTAAAAAGTACGGGGTTCGGTTCCCTTTTTAAAAATTCTGTTTCTACATCAACCATAAATTAGATTTTAAATGATTTTCTACACCAAATAAAGCACCCTCTAATGAGTTAATCATAAAAGAATTATTAAGCAGTCAACAAAATAATACAACCACACTTTATCAGGTAAATACTGAAATATATAGTTGATTTTATCATTGATTAAATTAATTTTAAGTTTTATTTAATGTAATAACTTTAATCATCAATCAAGTTTGCAACTTTACAGTGACCTGATATTAACTATAAGAGTAACTTTCAATAATGTACAGGTAAGTAATATAAAGTCTCCTTTTATTATACCAATTTTCTGCTGAATTTACCACTTTATCGCAGCACTAAAACATCACCAATTTCCAGTAGGATAATGAATGGACATAAACTGATGACACTTGCCTTATCTAGATTGTATCTAGCACTAGTAAAGCCTGAAGTTTTCTTCAAATATAATATATATAATAATAATTACTACAACCCATAACCTTAACCAAGGCCCCAGAAGCTATAAGCTTGTGCGGGAGGGAGGGGGCGATTATTATTATTATGTAGGCCCATATATATATATATATATATATATATATATATATATATATATATATATATATATATATATATATATATCACAAAGACTATATAAAGAATATAGGACCCATATCTAGTCTTTTTTATTAGCAGTTCAATCCCATGAATAACTTGTACACTTTTTATGGTAAATATTTATATTTAATAGTTTAATTTTACAGTATTTTAAAATAATATAGTGTTTCTTTTACAACTTTTTCAAACTTGTTTATGATTGCATCTTACCTTTCAAGATGCTAATGAACTTGGTGGTTCTGGTGCTTTAAATGGTAATGGACTGCTTGTTTTATTCTTGTATTGTTTATAGAAAGAACTATAGATTGATATTTTAATATGACTTTTTTATTGACGTCTGTTTACAACAACAATTATTGATTTCTATAACAACTAACAACCTAATATAGTATGTAATAAGTAACAATGCTGTAAAATCTGTTTATAGTTATGTGTACACAAGACTGCTCCTTAAAATTCATTAATCGTCTTGAAAAATAGTTGGATTTTCCCACCTGTAATAGGTGTTCATTATTATTAAAATATTATTTATATCAGACAGCCCTGGGTGGAATAGTGGTTTGCATGTTTGCTTCATAATGTAAGGGTCGCAGGCTCGATCCCCGATCGATCTGGTAATTCTTCATTGCGGAGAAAAATTAAAAAACATGCTTTCTTCTCGTATAGGAAGTAAAACTGTAGATCTCGTGTCATAGCGATGTTTTGCACGATAAAAATCCCTACTGGGGGTGGAATTCCCCAAGACTTCCGACATCCCGATCCCTCGCCCAAAAATAAATAATTATTTATATCAGATCAAGCCTCCATGAAAAACCTTCTAGTTACTTCTAACCTTCTATTTCTATAAAATATTTTGTTATGTCAAATTATGTATGGAAAAACGTAGCATCAGTTTACAATTTCTTTTTATTTTCTTTTAGTGCAGTTGCAAATCTTGGATTTGCCAAAATATAAATAAAGAAAACTTTTTAATAAGGAACATAACTTCATATGAACAGGATATAAGTTAATAATTAAATTATGTTGATAATTCCCTCCTTATTATGAATGAACACAATGTAATAAATTAACAAATAACTCTAATATATCCTTTGTATTTCATGATAGCTATGCAAGAATAAATCAACCTGTGAAAATATCATTACAAAATATAATTGTACATTTATATGCACATTTAGTTATTATAATTACGCAAACATGACGTATTATTCAACACATCAAAACCTTCAAACAAGTATCACGTTCAAATTTAACTACTTCTCAAGTAATTTATATGAGTTTATCTGGGGGCTATCTCGTTTACGTTATCATAATAAGCTTTAAAATCGGCGAAGTTTATGCTTTACATAAGCATCAAGGTAGCATCTCTTTCGGTTTAGTGTAGGTATGAGAAAATTAGGAGTAAACAATTCGAAACTTAGTCATTGTCAATTAGAAAATTGGCAAAGATCAAAAACACAAGTTCTTTACTAATGATCATTAAATAATATGTTTATATACAGGGTGTCCTTGGATGGGGTTACAAAGAGAAAAAACTTTTTTAACATGCGTTTTACAGAAAAAAGTTATTCTTTATAAAATATTCTGATTTCCTCAAAACGTCCAAAAACATATTTAGATTTGACTACAAATATACAGTTACTTATAAATCCAATATTATGCAGCTGATACTTTTATTTTTCAACTAAACAAAAATCAGTTTTTGAAATAAACAACTTAATAAGTATTAATTCTTTACTTAAAACAAATCTTTAATGACAGTACAAAGCAAAGTCTATTACATACTTTAGATAAATCGTTAGTACCTCTAGTGACTTAAACCGAGTACGCACGTGTGTACCTGACTGCGTTCTGATGTTATGTTATCATTAAAACTTATGAACCAAATGTTATTTATAAACATAAACGTAAAATAGCCAATAATAGTACTTATTAACTTGTTTATTTTAAAATCTGATTGTTTAGTTGAAAATAAAAGTAGCAGATGCAGTAATATTGAATTTATAAGTAAGTGTATGTCTGTAGTCACATCTAAATATGTTTTTAGATGTTTTGAGAAAAACAGACTTTTTTATAAAGAATTGCTATTTTCTGTAAAACTTATATTAAAAAAGTTTTTCGTCTTTGTAAACCCATCCATGGACACCGTCTTAGCATCAATTAATAGTTGCCCTAATATTACTCAAGTTGTAAAAGAATACCAATGGTAAAGGTCTCATAAGTATATTTGATATAATAGAGTTTAAGATAATGACTTACTTTATCTATTTTCAGTGAAACATCCACGCTAAACTGTGTTAGCTACCTGGGAAATGAAAAAGACTATCTGCGGTATCCCATGATAGAACTAAAATCTAACATAAAAATAAAACGTTCAAGAATAGCTGAAATGATATCCTAATCTTGCAACCTAAGCTACCTAAAGCATGTTTTATAATATAACAACTTAATTGATTCATATTCCTTCTTTATTGTTTATTAATTTTTACTAATGTAATAATATGTATGCATGAAAAGATCGTACTACTTTTATCATGCTTTTTATTAATAATTTTAAGCATAATCTGACATACAGTGCGCGTCTAAAGTCCGTTCCCCCCCTACTAATTTTTGAACCACCTGGTATATCGCAACGAAATTTGGAGGGCTTAGACAGGAGATAAGAACCTAATTTTTTATGGAAAAATGACAGCTAAAAGTTTCAAAATGGCGGCTGAGCGCCCTCTTGAATTACTTTTTTAAATAGAACACCCTGTATATTATTCCGTTTTCGAAATCTGCTCATAATTCTTAACATTTTTCTCTAATACACTTTACTTCTAAATTTAATTGATTTTCAAATATTAACGTTTGAAAAGTGACATTTTAATTAATTTCAAATCCAACAAAGACACGAATTCTGCTATCAATCAAGTTTGCATTGAAAACAAAAATCGTTGTTGGGGTATCTTACATCTTGTTTACTGTCAAACTTAACTGTTGGCTGTCAAATAAAATTTAGTTAGAAAAATGTTTTACCGGAAGTGACCAAAATCCCTCGCAAAATCCATACTTCATTTTAAACCGGAATGTAACTTTTCAAACGTTAATATTTCGAAATCAATTAAATTTAGAAGTAAAGTGTATTAGAGAAAAATGTTAAGAATTATGAGCAGATTTCGAAAACGGAATAATATACAGGGTGTTAAATATAAAAAAGTAATTCAAGAGGGCGCTCAGCCGCCATTTTGAAACTTTTAGCTGTCATTTTTTATTAAAAAATTAGGTTCTTATCTCCTGTTTAAGCCCTCCAAATTTCGTTGCGATATATCAGGTGTTTCAAAAATTAGTAGGGGGGGAACGGACTTTAGACGCGCACTGTATAAACCTTTATATAAATAAAACTAGTGCTTAATGTGACATATAGTGACTACTGACATATTGCTGAAACTAAATTTATTTATGTAGATTCTGGTTAAGTAGACGAAATGGAGGAAAAAATGTTCATTCGTTATATAAAAGCACGTAAGAATTACCCGATTTCTAAGCTATAAAAGACAAATTTTAAAGTTTTCTAATAGTACAATGTTTTGAACGGAATATGAGATTGGACATATCAATGCTAAAACCATTCAAAACTTGTTCTTTTTTTAAAATCAAGACATTCTCTTGGAAAGATTTAAAATTTGGTTATAATAATTGCATGCATTAATTAGCAAATTATAATCAGCAAAAAATCTGCAATAAAAATATCATTTTTAATTTAATTTATATTAATTTATTTATTTATGCATCGATTTCAAATAGAAAGGAACATACATAAATAGAATTTTTTTGTTTCACAAGATATAAGATTTTTAACATTTAATAAATGATACAGGAAGGAGGTTTTCTAACTAAGCATTAAATTTCCAAATCGCAGACGAATTATGAATAGTAATTCGTTTTAACACAGTTTAAACGAGATTTCCTAAAAAACTTTTTGCATTAAAATGTTACCGGAGGAAACGAAATAAATATCATAGCGTGAACGAAATATTAGGTCATGGTCGGGAGTCTCTAGTTAAAATAAGGGAATTATATATAATAAAGTTTGTAAATGCCCCTTGAGATCTACTTAAGTTAGTTGCGTACGTCTAAAGTGTCAAAACACTTTAGGAGCTATTGTCTTGAGTGATAAGAGTAATAAAAGGATGTCGTCTTTACAGTTTGAAATGTTGATTAAAAAATACTCGAGAGTTTACTTGAAACTTTAATAACCGCACAGATTACAGAAAAAGAAAATTTATTTTTGTTAAAATGTTAATAGAAATAATAAACCTACTTGAAAGTAGTTGTTTTTTTGCAGAAAATATTTTATGCAGAATTTGGCAGAAGCTAAAGACTTTAGATAAATGTAAGATTTCTATCTCCAGGGTTATCTTCATTTTGTGTAGTAATATCTAGAATCCGTGTTTTCCTCTGAGTCTCAGGGTGGTTGAAACTTCAATTAGTTAGACGAAAAATAATTTCTGCACAATTTGATATTTTTTGATAACATACTTTCAGAATCGAATATTCAAAGTACCTCCTTGTGGTTATTCGCTGCGGGAGGTCAAAAGCACTTATTAACGTCTATGGAAAAACAAATTCGGAGGCCGTCAATTTGCTCAAATTCTGTTAGTGACACCTATTTTGATTTCTCGTAAATTTTCTAAGAGAAAATGTATATGCAATAAAATCACTTAATCTTCTCTACAAATTTAATAATTGTTAAAAAGATATTATTCATGACTATAGTTTCGGCCATGAAATTTTTGCAAAAACAAAATTCTTTTGAACTAAATATTCGGTCAAACGTTTGCTCAAACTATTCGAGCTTCGAACTGAATTGCTCTAGTTTACGATGAAGAAAAATAAAAACTAAAATAAAAACTAAAATATTTATAAATTATTTATTACAAGTATGTAGTTGTTAAGATTTGTTACTTTCTTCCTGAATAATGAATTTTTGATTTACTTTTTAGCTGTATATATTATACTTTAAAGATACTTTTAAAACGCCGAAACGTTAGTGTGTGAATAATATGTTTTTGACAATTATTAAATTTGTGGAGAAGACTAAATGATTTTATTGAATATGCTTTTCCTCTGGAACATGGTAGTCCACTAAGAGATTATAATAGACATCATTTATACATTCTGTTTTTCTAAGCTACTAAAACATTAAAATCAAAATTATCCAGCAGATCTTTGCATAAGGAAATAAAGAATAAGAAGAAGTAAATACTTTTTATAACACATGATATTTTTATAAACAACCAGCGATTTATAATGAACAAATTAAATTATTTATGACTTCTCAATTGAGTTGAAACGTTTTTCTATTTATATCAATTTATATTCTGTATACATTTACTAAAACATTACTGAAAAGCTACCTTTCTGACCAAAATTTGCTAGAAAATCACAGCAATTTTCGTCGCGATATTAAAATCAATTATTTATTTAATATTCCTATCAACATATATAAAGCTATCATAGAAAAGGAACTAGTAGGCATTTCCAACACAAACTGAGATTGCTGCTTCCGAAAGGCAGCCGCAATCTGCTTCGCTTCAACTTTCTCTCACCATCGACAATGTTTGCACTATTTATACACAAATTACTTGTAACACACACAAAATTTCTACTTTAAAATCCAGAATTCAACAAAACGCGAACAAAATTCATTAACTAGATGCTAGACGGTTAAAACCGCTGAAAACCGTCCGCTCTCCGCAGACGTGTGTAAGCACACCTGCAGATTCGTCTCAGCATGCTGCTTGACTGATTCAAATTTTATATTTTCAGTCCCTTTTTTAAAGCTTTAAGAGGGGTGATTATGCTTTAACCAACCGCACAATATTCCTGACATCATTAACTACCAATAACAAATTTAAACGAGAATCTCTCTAGTGTGTTTATGAAAACAATTCATACGCTATATAACTTTAAGACTAAAGCATGTTATCAGAATCCAAACCATAACAACGTCTCGTGAATATGAATTTATAGTTCTAAAAGCATTTTGTTCCTTGGTAAATATTTAATATTGAAGATATTTGCCTGCCTGTATTCCTAAAAAGGGATCATAATAATAAGATATATTTTGTTAAAAACGAATTTATTAACATCTTTAAAAGGATTAACTTTTATTTCTTTAGTCTTTTTACAATAAGCAGAAATGTTTTTCGCACGTGTCTAAAAAGGGAATGCAGTCTTTTAGAAAAGTAAACATACATAATATAAATTTATTTTAACGGGTAAGAAGAAGGAAATATTGTGTTATTATACCTTGCTTGGAACAATCGAAATAAAGTCCTTCAAGATTAAGCTCGTTACAAGACAAACACAATTTAAAGTTTTCCTTTAAAAACTCTCTTAACTTTAATTCACTTCTTTAATTCACATTTTTCTTGGTATTGCAAAATAAATGTCTGCAAGATCTGCAAACAAGAAGAGTCCTCTTTTATGTGTTTTTATTGCGTATTCGCGCAACATATCGTGTGAATTTAAAAGGTTTAGTTAAGGACGAAGTCTGTTGTTACTTTACTTACTTGAAGTAATAGATTAATTAACTAGGATTCGTTGTTACTAACGATGTAAAGTTTTTTATGAATCAATCGGTAAGTATACCCTTTTGCTATCTAGATATTTAATTTTAGCAAGTGTAGTATATACGAGCCCTAACTATATGTTCGGACGATAAGTTATACTAAAATTGATTTATACTAACTTTATATTTATCCTTTGTCTTTTTTTATAAAAGTGTGTAAAGTCGGGATGAGTCCATTTAAGTGTACCACAGTAATAACACTATATAGAAAAAATATTTATATTTCAAACGTGTGTAGTTGTTAGGTCTGTAACTGTAGCTAGCGTAGATCCTGGTCCATTAATGTATATATGTTTGCGTTCTTTGTAGACATACACATGAATGGACCTTGGTATAGGTGGTCGTAAACTTGCTGCAAAAATAATATAGAGTCGATCAGAAGATGGATAAAAATTAGACAGGTACAGTCGTTATAGCCATTGGACATTTACTCAGGCACAATAACAATTTGAACAAATCTTATCCTCAACTATTGTTGAGGACAGAACAATAAACTAGATTAAGATTACTAAGGATAGTTAGTGCATGCAAGGTTCAGAAGTTTCTCAGTGTACATCTTATTTCTAAAAAACTTTCAGCTGAATGTACTTATTACTAACAATTGTGTATACTATGATAATGCACCCTAGAATTGTAGTAGTTCTATCTTAAACTTTTATCTATCCATGGCAATCACTGTCGAAATATTTAGACTACAGAAAAGAGAGACAGCAAAACGTCATTGTAAAAATAAATTGTGTAAACCAATAAGAATGAATAACTTCAAAATACAACTAAAGCTTGACTATTATTGTGACACTTACACAGCTTCTAAAAATTACGAGATATTTTATGTACAAAATCAGCTCCGACTGACATTCTACTGCGACGCTCTTCGGTGATTGAGGTTCTGAAAGGCCGGACGCCTGCAACGTTCGTCCGTCCTATAAGGTACTAATTTTCTCGGGCGCCAGATTTTATAGAGTATACTCTCTATCAAACCCAATAGGGTACCCTTTGACCCTATCGGAGCCAAGGTAACTTACAGTGGAGACACGGTACTCCAGAGGTCTTGCAAGGGTGTACAAAAATATTAGATGCAGGTAAGTAAAAGCCAAACAAGCAATCGAACCACTAATATTGGTTGAGTAACACACGAATTGAGATACCCTCAATTAGCGCGCATTGCTGATGCAATGCTACCAGTACGTACTGGTGGGAGCGACGTTACTAACCATTCTCTACTAGCTCTCCAGGCTAGTACCGGAGCTGTGACCGTTCTCACTGTCGACACCTGTCTCTAAGGAGATGGCAAGCCTCGTCCAGCTTTGGACTATTCTCAGCATGGTTTAAACCGTGATTGTTACCATGTTGGGACTATTGCCCGATCGAATCCAATCTCAAATGTGGTAGGACTTGGTTTTTTAATAGTTTTGCCACCCCGATCTTCCAGTTATAGGTCTAGTATGCCCTTACCAGCGCTTCGTCAAAGTATACACGCTCTAGACTCCCGGTATGTACCCGTGTCAGGGTGAAGTTGTCTTGAGCGTGAGAGGTAATGTATTCGCTTCAACACCCCTTAAGCGTAACGGCTCTAGCGCTTCTTCAGGTCACAAAACTCAGACTGTAGTCAAGTCATATAGGACCAATTGCTTGATGCATATCATGGTGTTATTCAAGGTTATATGTTCAGAAAGGTTCCAGGTGCTGACAATATAAGCATTGGAACATTGAAGATGGGAACATTATTTAAAAGATCTTGGAGAATTGGATGACAGATAAGATTATCGTGGTTTTCACTGGCATTATTAAAGTTTCATTGCATTGTTGTTAGTCCCCTAGAGAATGTGATCGTCACGCCTACGATGCTTAGTTTTTATATTTAAATTTTCTACGTTTTTAATAATTTTAACGTAGTAGATTGATTGCTACGCTGATGCTAATGCCATCTAAGACTCTTTGCCTTCATAAAAAAAAACCATTTATGTTTGGTTCGTGAAAGATATTTTCGATTCAGAAATATATCAGTAAGAATTATTTGCTGCTTTATTTTGTACTTATTCTTTTGTCTCGTCTATAAGTAGTTAATCTTTTTTAATTCATAAATTAATAATTAATTTAATTGATAAAAGCGTTCCAGTAAAATTTGTCTGCAGCTAATTAATGCATATTATATCAGAGCAATATTCATATAAATTGAAAATCCCGTTTAAAAACAAAGAAAAATTCTCAACACTAACAATACTCCTTCATGTCTTTGACAGTAAAGTCAATCCAGCTTTAGGATGTGTTTGGAAATAAATATCAGTTAGAAATTATTGTTTTTGTAGTCACACAACCTTGAATTTACATAATAATAATAAAGCTTGCAGGGATTATCATTATTAAATCGAGACACTGCCAGAATTTAATTAGTTTGTATATAGGTTAACGAAGGTCGCCATTTATACTGATAAAAAACAATTAGTATGCAAAACATAACATAATGATTTCGTTTTCATATAAGTTTTTAATAACTGAATGGATAAATTCAGTCATATTGAAAATTACATTTTATTGATGATTGCGTAATCTTTAATATTACTTTAAATGATTGATTTTTTAATTGTCATAACTGTTTATATCTAATTAGTAATTACCCTTTAATTATTTATAAGCAGTAAAAATGTAACGGGTAAAAATAATTGAATTAATTATTAAATGATTTATTATATAGAGGGAGCTTATCAAAAGGAAATAATACGCTAAACGTTTTCGTTGTGTGAAGTTACAAAATTTAAACTGCGTTTAAGTGTATATCTTTATTGATTTGTGTATATATTTATCTGATTAATATCAGAACGGTTTATCTATCTTCAAATCCTGATGGTAAAAATATTCATTCGTTCCACCGACCATGACAAGATTATGATATAGACAATGATAATAACGAGAAAGACAATTACTTATGATTCCAAGAATTTTCTTTTTGCATTAATTAAACAATAGCTACTTTATCTGTATAAGAACCCGAAGTGATCGATTGCTGTTTGAGAGAAAAGGTAACGCGCAAAGCGGAGCGCGACAATCTTACAAGAACGGCAATACCACTTTGCGTCCAAAAGGAAGGTTGGAAAGTGATGAGTTTTCAATGTAATTAGTTTTAATGAGATCGGTGACAACTGATCGTTATTATTGATTTTCTTTGTTATTGTTCAATTTAGACCACAAGTGTGTTATGTCAATTTAATCGTCTCTTTGCCAGCTACCTTTCTGTCTTTTCAGGATTTAGTGTGAATTATAAACAGATGTTCGAGCTCGTGACGTCATGACAGGTTGTGATTTTCACTTTTTTGAAAAATTTCTTTGTGCCTTCAAATGTTTCTTGAAAACATATAAAAGGGCTTTGAAAATTTAACAAAGTCAGTCGATAAAAGCCAATGGGTGAGCCCACTCGTCGACTCGTACAAAGATTTCTCAAATAAAAAGTGAGGTTAAATTTATAACTTACATGTTTTTTCCATTTGTAAACAAATAAATATTATTAGATTTGGATAAATACCTGGTTTATGGAAACAAAGAAATTTTTTTTGTCAATTTAACACAAATAGTGGAATTTGCGTTCGAATTATTTTTAATAAATCAAAGCAGATTTATTTATTGCCATTTCAAATATTTTGTATGGTTATAATTTAATAATTCATTAAAAAATTTTATTTCATTTCTAAAAGTTTTTTTAAAAAGTTATTTGTGACTAAAGTTTGTTTTTTAACAACAATTTAAAATCAATTATTCATTTGTAAATTTGTTCTTGGTTGTTTATTGAATTTAAGTTATTTTATGCCAGTCTGTTTAAATGAATGCGGCTGCAATCCTCCATTATTGTCAGGTTGGTATCCACCAAGATTTCATTTAAACAAACTAAAAGAAGACCTTCCTTGTTGATTTTTCCTGAAGGGAATTGTTTTTATTTTGGTATATTTTATTTATTTGTCTTAATAAAATAAAGATTCGTGGTTTTGAATTTGTAAAAGTGTTTATATCGTGGTTTCATAATTTTGAATCTTTATAAAAAATATGATGATTTAATTTCTTTATATTTAGAGAACGAGAAAAGTCTCAGAAATAAACTAGCAAAGTTCAAAATTCACCAGAATCAGAACTGAGTATTAAAATGACAGATTTTTAGACTTCAAACAACTGTTCAAAGTTTCAGATCTTCAGAGCTACACAGTAAGTGCTTTTGAAAGTTTCGTGGTTTTAGAATTATAGAATTCTAAAATTGTAAGATGCGTGCAATTTCATACAATCGAAATTCAAGGATCCTTTAGATTTTAAAGTATTAATTTTTGCAGATTTTAAGTTTTTTAATTTACAGGTTTAACAGAGTTTAAGAGTTTCTCTTTAAGTCGAGTTTAAAATCTGATAGATTTAATATAGAGAGATGTCTAGATTTATAAAATTTAATAACAATTAAATTTTTAGAATTTCGAAATTTAAAAGAAGAGTGAAGAAATTAAAAAAAGTCGACGTTACAACTTTCAATGTTTCGGAATATCAAGTTTCATAATTAAAGACCTGCTGCTCTTGGAAGTAGTAAATGTAGTAGCTGTTGATGTTCCTAATTGGGGCTATTCATAATAGATCGTTATTATATTAAAGAGATTCTCAATATTTCCGTAGTCTTCCATCTAAGGTCTTATTAGAAGGAGTAATGTTTATAAATCTTATATCTTCAACCTGACGTAATAATATTAGATAAAAATAGGAAAACCGGTGGTGGATTGCGGCATTTCCTATTCATGGTAATGTTTATGTACCTTCATATCTAAAATGCCAGAGATTTAAAACTACACTGCAGCGATAAATTCTACAGAAGAAATAGAGAAAGACAATGAGTGAACGTTTTAATAATATTTCGATCGGTTGCTATTAATTAAGGAAGTAAAAAGGCGGTCTAAAACTAGGTATCAGTAAAGAAATTATCTGAAGCTAAACAGAATTATTTAGCTCATCAGAATTAATTAAAAGCGTTCTAACGACGAAGGACTGTACCATTATGATAAATCAAATTAATTAATAAAAAGTGGTCTTTAGAGCAATGCGATAAAATCACTTTAAATGAAACGTAATTCCATTTCTGCATTTCCATAAATGTTAAAAACTGAAAAGTGCAAGCGCTAGATATTTCCTTAGGCTACTATCTACATTAATTCTTAAATTTCACTTGTAATAAGAAAAGGAATTTCCTTTTAAGTATGTAAATAGCTAATATACCATATAAATTGTTTCATTAAAGACCATAAAACTGTGTAATTATTTATGATTTATTTATGATCGGAGGTCAATGAAGGTTAGTACAAAAATGAAAGATAATTCAATTTCCAACAATTCACTTTTTACGTACAGCGAACCGTTCGCGAGATATACAGCAAAGAAGGTGTATACGTTATATCCGTTTCCGGGCCACCTTCTACGTAGAACACAAAGCGCGTTTTATTTATATACATTTTTTGTTGTATATCTCGCAAACGGTTCGCTGTATGTAAAAAATAAATATGACCTTTCTTGTCAGAAATTTAATTATCTTTCATTTTGATACGAATCTTCGAATTATTCGAATACTCCAAGCCATAGAAAGATATTCGCAAAGAAACTAATTTATAAACCTTTGACCTATAATATTTTTTATGCACAGATACATTATAGTTAGACTATTATTGCTAGACTCATCTAAACATAACCGTCTCTTTATGGCCCAAAGGCATCTTTATGGTCCGACGGGCAATAAAGAAACGTCAATGTCAGAGCTGTTTTTTGTTGAACTTAATTGGTTCTTAATATAATTTGTAAACTCATCACCAATGAAAATAAGCTGAAATTAAATATTTTGGAATAGTAACTGTAGTAACGTACTTTGTATAAGCACATAGTATACGCACAGCGGCTTGATGTACCTACGTACTCATTTAATTATACTTTTTACACAAAAATAGATTTGAGTTAAAAACTTAATCTGTACATAAATTAGTGTATGTATTTGCATAACTTGCTTTTATGGCCCTACAGCCTTTTCCTAGCCCTCGGGTGACTCCGAGAAATAACGCTTCTAACTATAAAAGCTTCTTTATGCCCTTAATACATTAATAACTATTAACGCCAGCTCCATTTCACTATCGGTTTTTATATATTGTTTGAAACGATAAAATAAAGCTATTAACCAAAAAAAAGAGTTGGGTTTTTTGGAACAGAAGCCATATTTATGCCTAAAGTAAATGGGCTATTAATTAAAAAACTATTGGTTCAATGGTTAATAAAGCTGGAGTAGAAAGACCACGTATTAATGAGGTCCAGGCTTCCAGGGTGCAGATGTTTTACAAGAGCACATTGATATCGTCACTGATAATCTCCTTGTAATAAGTAGTACTAATACAGTAGCCAAACGCTTTCAAATGCCTTAAGGTGTAAATGTTGTTTGAATTAAAGAAAACGGATGTTACCAATAGGTACAAGATTTTTCATTATGGGCACCTGTTCAAATTGCCGCGAAATAAAGATTGTCCTGTTACAACTCTGTCACAGGTTAAGAAAGGTGTCATGCAATTTGTATTCATGTGCAATATAAAATTACAACAAAACAAAAAAATTAGGGCATAGTGATTAAGCAATGTAATGGTAATCATGTATCAAGATTGAAAATACATTTTTTTAATTGAACACTTTTGAAAACAAAGAAATAATTAATTTTTTTGAGAAAATTAGTGTCCTCTGCATTGTGCATTGTTTATACCGACCGATTAATACATATACCTATTGTTTTTACTATTTACTAGTAGGAGAGAACTGCCTTAGGTGAAAAATAGTTGCTTATGGTACTAGTGAGTTAAGTAAGATAGTAGAATGTTTCATTCGTGGACAATACCATTAACTCAGTGTGCCATACAACGTTTTAGCGAACACCTATTTATTTAAGTTCAAAAATTTCATTTAAATGTAGTTTGCAGTTTTTGACGGTAATAAATTTGATATTCTAGCCAGATGACTGGATTTTAATAATATAAAGGAATGTAAGTTTTATTGTACTACTCACTAGTGAGAAAACTTCAACTTTAATTGCTTAAAAACATGAAGATAGAGCCCTTTTTATTTAGAAGTGTTAGGTAAAACTAATTTCTCACGTTAGAAACAAGATAAATAATGGTACATTCAAAAGCTAGTAGGAGAACATTTTCTAGCTAGTAGTAATTTAATAATCTGTTTTATGTTGATATAATCTTTGGGTATGTTCAGAGCGGAGCCGGACATTAAGGCGCGGCCACTAGAACCGCAGCCGTTAGGGCGCGGGAAACTAGGGTGCAAGTACATTAGTGCACGCTGGCACTACCGTACGAAAAAGTAAGTAACAGTGGCATGGTACTGGTTGCAGGAAAATGCTTTACACTATAATATTGAAAAATGGACTCATTAGTGACTAGATGAGAGCGAATGTGGCTCGGTTAGTTGCGTGCGGGACTGCCGACCAAGGGACTCGGGTTCGAACCCCGGCCCGTATATCACGGATTTTGAAAAATCGCATCTCCTTCGAAAGGCCATTGCAAACCACCGAGGTATACTTTTCCCAGGAAACTTCCCTAATAATTAATTAAAAATCCAAGTACTATGTACAATGTACATATAACATACACGGTGGTTCGGAGTCCACCTTAAACTGTAGGTCCCCTATACTTGTGATAGCTGAACACGCACAACACAAGTATAGGAGGAAAATGCCAACGCTCTGCACCAGAACACGGCACGCAGAAGTGACTAGATATTTTATTTATGTTCATTATAATCGTCAAATAAGGGCAGATTTGTCTTTTAACATGTAATATGGGTGTTACTTTTATGTAGGGTATTTATTTTTGATAAAAGATGTTACATATAGTATGTATATTTTTTAATTAATAGTTTTTATTGTAAAATTATTTAGTACAATGCTGTTTGCGTACGTTTCATATTGACCACTACGTATTTTTCTCACAATTTCTTTTAGTTATTAAATGAATGTGGATGGCCGTGCGGTAAAGATTCAACACTTACTTAAGCGACCCGGGTTCGATCCCCGGCGAGAGAATCTTTCTCGTTGATAAAGTCTCAGTACACTTCGCCGAGCTGTCAGATGGGCACGTTAAGCAGTCGGTCTCGACAACCACATAAACATCTTTCTGTGGTTGTCGTCAAAACTAACACCGCCCTATACCACGCACAACTATGTGTTTACTTCAGTGGTTTGGCAAAGTTAATAACAATTAACATTTATACATACAGTGTGGTGATAAAGTAAGGAACAAAATTCATAATTGTATTATTTAATGTTTTCAAGCAAAACGCTCGGACAGGTCAATCTTCTTTTTTAATTAGCCACCTTATGACATAAGAATTTTACTTATGATGTCATGTATTTTTGTACAATACTAGAGGATAGTCCGATAGTCCAATTACTTAAATGATGGAGTATAAAAATTGGTACCTTAGATAACTATTTTTTTGAGAAAATAACACATTTAAAAATTTAAACTTGTTTTTAAAAATTATCCTTATCGCGTCTGTATTACTTTTGACGGATGAAACAAAAACTAATATTTGTAAATTTGACGTTTTAAAAATAGCACTTGAGTATTTTAGTGAGAGTGTGAGAGAGGCATTTCGCAAGTCTTTTAAAAGCGAATTCTCTTTGCCGTTAACAAAAAAAGGGAATGTTTAACTGAATGGGAAAGACTACAAAATTTTAATAATGGTTGGATATGATCATAAGCCAAGAACACATGGGGAAGCATGTGAATTATTCAACCAAGGACAACCTAATAGACCGCCTATTGCAAGATCCACAGTAAGTAAATTGGTTGCCAAATCTACTGAAACAGGATACGTCCATGATTTGCATCGGCAAGATCGACCTCGAGTAAACGAAGAAACTAGATTAGATGTGTTACTTGAAGCTGAAGAAAATCCTCACCATTCTACAAGGCAGCTAGCCCTAAATAACATCAGGGGCCATTCTTTTGTCGTGAAGTTGTTCAAGAAAGAGAAATATCATCCTTACAAAGCTCAATTGATTCACGAATTAAACATGGATGATCCAGACCGCCGCTTGCAGTTTTGCGAAGAACTGATGTTACGCTGCGATGAAGACCCCAATTTTTTAAATAGTATCCTCTTTTCTGACGAAGCCACTTTTTGCCAAAATGGGACAGTACATCGTAACAATTGCAGGTATTGGCGAAGAGAAAATCCTCACTGGACTCAAGACTCTCACAGTCAACGCCAAGGGAAATTAAATGTTTGGATTGGAGTAATCGGACGGCGTTTAATAGGGCCTTACTTTTTGAAGGAAACATTACAGCAATACGTTATTTGGACTTTTTGCGGTTTGATTTAGCGCCAGCTTTGACAGCAATGTTTCCAAATGATCACGAAGCAAATGTACCCCATCAGGATATTTGTTTGCGACAAAATGGGGCGCCTCCTCACTTTGGAATAAACGTCCGTCAATTTCTAGACGCCACATTTCCTGGAAGGTGGATAGGACGTCGAGGAGCAATTGAATGGCCACCGCATTCCCCAGACTTGACTCCCTTAGATTTTTTTCTGTGGGGTTACTTAAAATCAAAGGTTTATTTTAATAAGCCAAATAATTTAGACGAGCTACGGCAAAGAATTTGCGCTGAAGTGGAGCACATTACTACTGAAGTCCTTGAGCGAAGTGTACAAAGCGTTTATACTCGTATCGGTCAATGCCAAATGGTTGACGGAGAGCAATTTGAACACTTGTGCTAAATTTTGTTTGTTTTTGGGGTTTAATTAAGATTTTCTTCCATTAAAGTTACATTTTTATTTCTTACTGTAAGTGTGTTATTTTCTCAAAAAATAGTTATCTAAGGTACCAATTTTTTTACACCATCATTTAAGTAGTTGGACCATCTATAAAAACCAGCAAAAAAAATTGGGGTTGTCATTTAAAAAACCAATGATGACGTCATTGTGCAAAAATACATGACGTCATAAGTAAAATTTTTATGTCATAAGGTGGCTAATTAAAAAATAAAATTGACCTGTCCGAGCATTTTGCTTGAAAACATTAAATAACGCAATTATGAATTTGTTCCTTACTTTATCACCACACTGTATACAGTGAATATAAAAAGTTTAGTACAGTGCTGTTTGTAGTCGTTTCGTATTTATCACTATGTATTTTACATGCCAATCATATTTCTATATAAAGCTTTTTTTTAACTTTATAATGATAATAATTATTTTATTAAATAATTTGTATTTACACTAGTGCTGTTGATGTTTTTATTTATTGACTAAGTGATCTGCATGCCAACAATATTTTTGTATTAAATGTTATATACTTTACTAATGTATGGCTTCAATAGTTAGTTTATTGATTGTTATATTTCCTCGTGCCCTACTGTCCTCGCGTCCTAATATCCGTGCACCCTAGTGTTTTGGCGCCCTAGTGGCCGAGCTTTAATGGTAGCGTAGATGTTCGGGGAGGGGGACTGCAGCCGTCAGTCACCTCCCCTCACCCTGGGTGCGCTACTGGTTCGTAGTAGCTTAAAAATGAACCGAATTGGTTTGAAAACTCTCTAATAAAATATATTAATGTTATACTACATCGTTCTAATTATCTCTAACTATCAACATCAAATCACAGAAGATTACAGAAAAATATTTGGATTCGGGAGTTAGTTAAGTAATCTCGACATACATATATAGGCAACCTAACCATGAACTTTTGATTTTTTCTAGATATTGATTGAATTATTGTGTATTTTCGTAACTTCTTTATGTAGATTATTATTAATTATTGTATAACGTGTCCCAAAAACCTGCAAACAAATGGGATTTTTTTGCTATTACACTTAGGCATATCTTTTTTTGTAAAAATGTTCTGAAACTAAAATACCTTCTATAAAATTTAAAATAATCTTTCCATGTACAGGGGAGGCACAAAAAATTTACATTTAAATTTACATTTTACTTTAAAATGTAAAAAACACAAAAAATGTATGTGTTCTAATGTTCTAAAATACTTAGATGAAGTTTTTGTGTCTTCCATGTACATAGATTTTTCAAAATTGTATAAGAGGTATTTGATTTGAGAAATTTCGTCTAGGTATAATATCAAAATCACTTCTCATTTGTATCGTCTTGGGACACGTTGTATTATCCATTGACACAAAACTGTTCACACATAAGTATACCTACAGCATGTAAATAAATTAGTTAACAGACGTAAACCTACATAGGTGGTATTGGTGTCTCTAAACTTAAGAAAACCATCACGTACCGCTTTCCTTCCTTCAGGCGGAGTAGCAAGCTAACATTATTTCATAGCATAGCAAGAATTTTATCGCACATGAATTGTCCTTCTTTGTTTTCAATTGAGAAAATCCATATGTTAGAACGAAACGACCATTCTATACATATAGCAAATCAGTTTTGTATTTTGTTTCTTGACCTAAGCACTCCCAGGTAATCAACATTCCAGAATGAGGCTGAAGTTTGCCTTCACGAATTTAATAAAATTCACCTAAAAAAATTAATTTGTCCAGATGAAGATTTGTTGGAATCTATTGCCATTTTTTCGTAAAAAATGTACTGATAGATACATGGAAGTAATTTTATTGTTAATTTAAATCTTATAATTACCGACTTATAATTTGCACGCATTAGTTGTAAATAACAATAGGGATTACTTTTTACTTTATGATTATAATTTGTAAAACAAGATTTCTATCCAATAAAAGATTTAATATTTTTTACACTTTCTTAAATACACATAATTCTTATTATTTAAAAAAGGACAAAGGGAAAGTTTTATGGAAAGGAAAGATTTATAAATTTATAATTCGTTTATAATTTTCACTTATGTAAAAACCATCAGACAGTTGTAAATATTTATAAAATTGCACTAAGTAATTCAATTACCCTAAATCAAAGTGTGACTCTGAATATATTTAAGATAAACATATCTGGAAGAAGAGATTTAATTTATGCAGCAGGCGCTTCCTAGATGTAACCAGCCAACTACCAACAGGTGTTTACGGAAATCAATTCAAGTTTATTAATTTTATACACTCTCTAAAACATTTTGTCGTCTGTTTTAACAGCTCTGTTATTATAACACGCACTGTATAGAGATTGTAACCGTGATAGTTTTGCTGTGGTGGAACACGTACGTGTTATTTTCTAGCATAAACTTTTTGTGTTTTTAATTATATATTATTGTACTTCTTGAAAGGAAGTTTCAGTTGCAGTTCAGAAAAGATAAGGAAAAAGAAATTAATTTTGAATGGTAAAAACTATATAGTTTCACAGTCCAATAAAGATGCCCAAATTATTAATTTACTTTAACTCACATTGCTCTAGTGACTGTATAAATATAGTTAGATACAATAAAAATTAAACTGAATGAATAAGTAAAAGTAAACTATGTACATACAATACATAAATTCTATAAAGCTATGTTATAAAAAATATCCCGTTTTTTTTTGTAATTTTCTATGCAATTTATGTCACTGATCGCTTCAATTGCATTGAAAGGTTAAGAATAACTGCAACCATAAAGTAGTACATATAATTTACTACTCTCGTTTTACGGTATATTTAATTGAGAAGTTGTCAGTGAAAGATTCCGTCACATATATGTAGTAAGTACTTAATTTTAAAAAGTACTTTTTACTGCGCGTATGTCTATCTAGCAAGGAGATAATCATAGGATATGGCCCATATAAAATAAAAAAAGAAAGCGAGTTGTAGTCGCCTACACATGTTTCACACTTATTAGCGATCATCGGGAAGGCATAGCATATAAGATGGTATAAGAGGAATAAGGCGCAACAAACCCTACCAACCACTACCGTGAGACAACCAGTTTCAGAAAAATAACCTAATTTAAAAAGACGTATTAGTGCGCTACGATACACAAGGTGATACAGAAATGCACACGGGTTTATGGGGCGATACATGAAGGTAGATAGTTCACAAAAATGCAAACCAAAAATTTGTATATAAAAAAATTCATTCAAACCTCAATAATTCACCAAACTTGCTAGTTCTGGCAGATTTTGTACTATATTGTTAAAGTAAAATAGCACTCAATAGCACGCAACAGATGTTTGTAAAACTGCAGCAAAAAATAACAAACGCACTTTTAAAAAACTGTAATAGGAGTACTTACTGAAGGTCATTCATTACATGATATAAATGAATGAGTTTATTACAAATACGTACCTAAATTATGTAATATTTGTCCTTCATTATTCATTATTCATTATTGTCCAAGGTTATTGTTGCACTTTTTCTAATATCCGAAACTTGAATGATTTTTTATCCAGTTTGTGAATACTATATTTGTTATTCTAAAGAACCACACCTTACTGACTAATATTAATTTTTTAAATAAGGCTGTCTGTACATCAAGAAATCTTGACAATAAAATAAGATAGGAACAATTGAATTTACGTAACACTCGTCGAATTATTCGTACTTATTGATTACAGCAGTAAAGTGTAAAACATCGTTAATTAGTGGATTAATAACAATGCAAAACGATTCATAAAAATGTTACTTAAATAAACGTATAATAAGAACTAGCAATTTACTATAGGGTCTGTAGGATTGAGTCAAACAAAAATTATAAGCAATTCGGTGCTTTCCTTGGAACAATGATAATGGTAACTATATTTATTAATGACCGACTATTTTGTTCCTATTTCAATTCTTTAAAACAAGATACAATAGTGATTAATTAACAAATATTCTAAATAATATTCCGTTATAAAATTGTTACAGTGAGCTCGTAAAAGTACAAACACATACATTTTCTTGTTGTAGCATTCAACCATTAAATAAGAAATAACAAACACCCATTTTATTTATCTTTTGGTGGCAAACAAGTCATGTTACATTTCTGTTTTCAATGACAAGGTTACTTTCCATAATTAGGTCAATTAGAAATGATATGACCGGATCCGAAATTCAATAAAACTTCAAAATTCATTTTTTGGAAAACTGTTTTTGATCTATTCTTCGATCTATCTAGTCAAGGTAAATTTACTGTAGTGCCTTCCCTGTACCTACCATATAACGGGTATACTTGTACACAGAAAATGGAAGTGAGTTAAATAATTCGCCTAAGACAGATTATCACCTTGTTGTAGTAAGTACTCTATTCTCGGTTAGGATTGCTAGGAAAAATTGAAAATTTGTTACATATTTATTTAAGTAAAGTTAAGTGTACTTATCTTTTAAAGGCAGAGCAAAGTGAGAGCGCAATTATTATAATACAATTTTCAGAACGAGCAGAAATTACTTACATGGATAACTCTTTAGAAGTTGTGTAGTTATCATTAGATAATTCAGGACTAGTTCAGTGAGTTGCAAACCTATTCAATAAGTAATTTATTTTCTAGAAATAGATTATAAAATCAATTAATTCATAAAAGTAAAAAATTTACAGATTGCCAAGATTACTCTATAGAATTTCGGCGAAATTGAACAGTGTTTAAGGGTCACTAGGATCAATCACTCTTAGTAGTAAGGCCAAATTAAGAAAAGCTGTAATTTGTATAAATGTATTAAGTAAATTAAAAGGAATAAAATTTTTTCAACTAACTAACTAAACTAGCTTCAATCTTCCAAAGTCATCTTTATCACGTTGGATTTTGAAGCAACGGAAAAATGTTTTCTATGTGGATCAACCAGGCGGAGAAGATATTTTTGCTTCTCATCCTATGTAATACTGGAGTTGAATATTTGAATCAGAAGAATCTCACGCTCTGCACAATCGCTAACAACGTTCAATTGGCGTACCTTCTCCTGCATTTCAGTATAAACTGCATCCGTAGGCCACTCTGTGGGATCTTTCGCTAAGAATAATGCTACATTTTCTCATGCATCATCGACTAACTAATAAATCAGACAGAACCATCGTGCGCTGTGTAATGAAAGAAAGTCGGAGTGGTTTCTAAAGATTTAAAGATTTACCATCAGGTCTGCTTAGCTTTTGGTAGTCGTTGAAGATTTTTGGCCATTTCCCTTTTACTCAACACTGACTCTCAAATCGAGAAATACCAGAGGTGTTGATGAAATACTTCTGATGCAACGGTAGCGAATCTGTACGATAAGATTGGCGTCGTTCAGAGGGGCTCTTTCGGTTACTGGGGTTTCGTTCCAGTAACGACTATGTACTTACATATAGGCTTACTTCCGTGACAAGATTTTTTTCTGGTGCTGCAAAAACGAACTGGACTTGGAACATATAAATCTTTTGGCAATAAATTGCCTTCGTTTCTTGGGACAGTTTTAGGAGGTTCTCAGTATTGAATAAATTGTCGGAACCTATTGAGAAATTCTGTTGGTCTATTCCCGGTCCTTGTTTCTGGAAACATTTAAAAAGATTCACATCTGGTACATACACTTGGGCAGAAAATTTTAGCAGAACTTCAGAAATATGGTGTCGGGAAGCAATCCAAACAAGCTCTTTATCAAGAGCGTTTTTAATTAAAGAGCATGCCTCCAAATTGAATTCCGTATTAGACGCTGATGTATCAAAGCAAAGTCCACGCATTTTAATCCCCCACTCATCAAACACTTTCAAGCAAGTTTTGACTTGTTCGTTGCCCGAATCTTTTTTCAATTTTTGGAACTGCCAGAAGTGTTTCTAAACTACTGTCACTGACAAGGGCAGCAATTCGATCCACATTTTTCGATCTACCAACAATGTCAGGTAAGAATTTACCCAGTGCAAGGCAAGAGGATGTTGGGTTGAGAATGTGACCTTGTATGTTTCCACGACAGAATGACGAATCTTTTTTTCAGTCCTGCGTATTGTGCTATGTAACAAAGAGATGTCTGCTACTGGTGTTCCTAAAGCCTGTGTAACCTCAAACATTGCATTGCGATCAGAAAGGTTAACACGGTCAATAGATGCCATGCTGGTATTGCTGGTCGACGTAGAAGGCCTTTGAGACGCTACAACCTTTTGGCTCTCCAGGTTCTTCTTTTCCTGTTTGCGTAGTCGCCTAGCCTCAACTTTTGTTTCTCTCTTCCGCTTTCGAATTTCTCTCTCTTTAAGGCACTTGTCTAAACCTGCCCTGCTGCAGCTGATTGTGTCTTCTCGCTGCATTATAAGAAATGCGTCGTCGTCTTCATTTTTCATTATCTTCAATACATTCTTAGCGGATATGTCAAAAATTTCTCCTTTAAATACCTCTTCTTTTAAAAACTGTTTTTTACCCCTAGGAAGTGGACCACCCTACTGTATATTTTTATTTTTAGTCTGTTACCTATAAACTGTATACGTAGTTTTTGGATTTTTTAGCCAAAAGGTATTTACATGATTGTGACCCAATAGAATAGATCGACAAATCAACTAACACATTCGCTAAAAAGGTTTAGCAGTACATTATGTTGTATTGGTTAACCTTTTAAACTTACATAACAGTAACAACGCAGGTGGTTTCCATTCTTCAGAAAATATGCAAGAACATAAATGCAGAAACATGTGTAAATGTTTCTTCTGGAATAGACGTAATGGAAATGCTATCAAGTAAATTACCCACTATTAAAAGTTATATGTAGTTCCAAGGAATCTAAAAAGTTACAGTTTATATCATTATTATGCTTTCTTCAAAAGTGATCTAAGAATTTACTCATTTATTTAAGAAGGCCATTACAAGTACTGTTTAAATTTCTTGTTAAGGCTCTTCATACAACATTATGCTGCCAACCATCTCCACTTGGAGTTGTGTTTCGGGTTTTTGAAGAAACTTATAACGTTGAAATTCACAACCCATTATTTGTTTGATGGTCACTGTTTAAAACCAAGCTTCTCCGTTGTTTGGTTGTCACTGGTTTTCCCTTTCTTTCGGTTTATCGTGAAGTCGCTCCTGCGCGTTTGAGCTCCCTGCTCAATAGTAGAGTGAAGTAACAAAATGGCTGGCTTTTTGGTACGAGAAGTTGGATGTACGAGATATATTAGAAATTGGTTTAAATATTAATTCGCTTTAGCGGAATAAATCTCACATTCAACAGAACGATCGCTTGGTTATTTGTGTGCGATCGGTCGTCAAATTGGACGGATTACGTTCTGGTACTAAGCATTTTAGGTAACTTCTGTTCGTTAAAACCTCGTTGCGCTAAATCTCACAAATGTCTTTTTATTTTAGGTACTATTATTTCCCTAGCCGTCACCTTGAGGGAATTGTATTGTAAAAGACCTTTCAGTTTATAGAAAGGTAAAAATCTTCAAATATTTAAAAATAATACAATATACAGGGTGATTTCTTTGTAGGTCTTTTTGTTTTGGGTTTTGTTGTTCGTTGGTGTATTCTTGTTCCTGCCCGTCTGACCGTGTATTTTAATTGGAAGGTTCTTCCCCTTTGTGTCCGTACCTACATCTATACATATACCGGGTCGGAGAAAAACAACCAAATATCGAAGGGTGAAACGAAAACCCTCTAAGCAAGGCTTTAAACATACAGCCGTGGGTCTTCGAATGGTGGGATGTTTGTCTAAATTTGTATGTATTATGTGTCATTTTATTTATGTATATGTATATATTTACTCAATGTGTTTACAATTTATGCATGCATGTTAATTTTAAGGATAAAACGAGATCTCGAATAGTGGAATTGTTGTAGGGTAGTTTTAAGTACAACCAACTGTGATACAAATCACCATTCACCTTTTTTTTTGTTGAAACATTACATTTTTTTTTATCTGCACAATAGAAAATAGTTGCAAGTAAAATAAAGCCCTACTTAGAACGTTTACATTTCACTAATTGCGTTTTATTTATTTATTATTTATTTATTTGTATGATTTTAATATTACTTTCCAGTTCGTCATTTGTAAGTATATATGTACGGTACGACCAAAATATTGGAAGTTGCCTATATTTTAGTAGATCTATTTCTTCGTTTGTCTGATAAGCTTGAAGCTTTAGTAATAAGCATTGTTTTTAAACGAAGTGGCGCTTGTTTTTTTTATCTTTTATATTTTGTATTACCCCGCCCCTCTCCGACTTATTGGGGGCTAGCTGGCAAAAACTAAAGCAGTGTTATTTGGATTAAGCTGATACTTCCAGCACAGCTACATTTTGGTTGGTTAAGTATTTCTTTATATAAAAATAGCCTTTGTGTTTCTGTAGGTTATAGTAAATTAGCGCCCATGCGTGAGGCCTGTTGTTGAAAATTCCAGTTTGTAAAAACCACTTAAGATTTGTTGTTCTTGCATGTTAGGATAGTTTTGGGGAATATAGCTTGCCTGATAGATTAAGTATTTAGTAATTTAGGATAAAGAACCAACTCCGGGATTGTATTTTGTAATTTGTTGTATTCTTGTTACAAGTTATTTGATTAGTATTGATTATTAATCTTATTATAAATTAGTTATTCGTTTTGTTAGCCTTGATTATTAATTAGTTCATTATGGAACGGAAGATCCATATAGATAGGTTAAGTAAATCAGAACTATCTTATGAGTTAGCTATTAGAGGTCTTCCTGACTCTAATGTTGATAGTATGCGAAAGTCTCTTCGACAGTTAATGAGAATGGAACAAGATCAGTCCGTACTTGAGTTACCAGCTCATCCGTTTACTTTTGAAGAAGATTCAGATGCTATTTCTACAGCTCTTATTGAACTTAATACGGCTTTGGAGTCATTTGATGGTAGTGTGGATTCTAATCCGTATAAAAAATTGCAAAGTAGGTTAAGTCACCTATTAGGTAGGGCTGCGGCCATGAAAGCCAAAGATGAGGCTTCTGCATCAAAGCGGGCCGAGTTCATTCAATCCATTCTTGGATTAATGAGCGATATTCACGATAAAGCTTCAGTACCACAGGTAACTGATGAAGTAGCTGTTCAGTTAGGGTTAGGTTTAAGCGTTGGGGAAGCTATTGTTAATTCTCCTACGGGTAACCCAGCAGCTTCTTCTACCCTTGCTGCTCCTGATCCTCAATGTGGTCAGCCGAAGTCTGTACCGGTCTTTAAATGGGGACTTGATAAGTTTGCAGGACATGAATCTAAGATTTCTTTAAATGCTTTTTTGCAACAAGTGGATGAGTTGTCTATTGCTCGGAATGTATCAAAGACCCAGTTATTTGCATCTGCTTTGGATCTTTTTAAAGACCAAGCACTTTTGTTTTATAGATCTAGACGAAATGAAGTATCTGATTGGGATTCTTTGGTTAAACTTTTGAAAGAGGAATATCTCCCTTTAGATTATGATGATAAGCTTTTAGAAGAAATTCGTAGGAGGACTCAAGGTCCTAATGAACCGCTAGGGACTTATTTAGTAGCTATGGATAATTTATTTTCCCGATTATCAACAAAATTTTCTGAAGGGATTAAATTAAGATTACTGTTAAAGAACTTAGCTCCATTTTACCAATTTCATTTGTCGTTTAAAGAAATTAATTCTATCTCTGATTTACTACAATTTGGTAGGCAGCTTGAAGCTTCAAGGTTGAGGGCGGACAGTTATGTTCCTCCAACTAGAAGGAAAACCGACTTAGAGCCAGATTTAGCTTTTGTTGAGACTGCTAGTAATTCCAGTAGTGCTGCTTCAGATGTTTCATCACGGTTGTGTTTTAATTGTAGGAAAACAGGACACGTGCGTTCTGCATGTTCTTCTCCCTTGATTAAACGTTGTTTTGGTTGTGGTGAGATGGGGGTCACTAAGACTTCTTGTAAGAAATGTTCTCCTAGGGATAATAATTCGGGAAACGGTTTTAATTCGGCATTAATGGGTGGTGTTAGTACCGAGTCTTCTTTTCAAGCAACCACTGTATTATTAAATTTTATCCTTGCTCATGCCGAAGGAGATGAACGCCCGTATTTGTCTATAAAAGTTTTGGGTCATGATTTGTTAGGTCTTTTAGATTCCGGTGCTTCTCGGACCATAGTTGGTAAACCAGGTTGGTCGTTTTTATGTAGTTTAGGTTTTGGTGCTGGTTTATCTAAGTTTGGAGCGACTGATTGTCGCATAGCAAATAGTCAAACTGTGAAGAGCATTGGTCAAGTTGATGTACCGATCCAACTTCAGGATCGAATGCATATTATTTCCATTTTGGTAGTTCCGGATCTTCCACAGACTTTGATTTTGGGTATTGACTTTTGGAACCTTATGGGTATTGTTCCCAATTTGAGACAAGGCAGTTGGCGATTTGTCAAAGATTCTGACAATTCTTCTGTTGAACTGGAATCTATTGAGGTTATGCCTCTTAGTAATTCTACACTTACTTTTGAACAGAAATTGGAGTTAGAGAAAATTTTGAATGAGTCTAAAGCACTTCCAAGTGAGATGTTAGGTTGTACGTCTAGGGTTGAGCATGTTATTCGTACAAATTCTGAACCGATTAAGCAGAGATATTATCCGGTTAGTCCGTTTATGCAACGTCTTATCGATGAAGAACTCGATCGTATGTTGAGCTTAGGTGTCATTGAACCGTCTTCTAGTGGCTGGTCCAACCCAGTCCTAATGGTCAAAAAGAAAGATGGGACCTACAGATTCTGCATAGATTTTCGTCGTCTTAATCGTGCGACTGAGAAGGATGCTTATCCTATTCCCTATGTTAGTGCTACTTTGGATAAACTTCGAAATGCCAAATTTTTGTCATCGTTGGATGTTAAGTCTGCCTATTGGCAAATTCCTTTATCTGAGGATTCCCGTAAATATACGGCTTTTACAATCCCCAATCGTGGCCTTTTCCAGTTTACTCGTATGCCTTTTGGGTTACATAATGCCCCTGCGACTTGGCAAAGGTTTATTGATAATGTTCTTGGTCCATCTTTGGAACCATATGTTTTGGTGTATCTGGACGATATAGTCATCGTTACAGATAGTTTTGAAAAACATATTGAAATATTAAGAGAAGTTTTTAATCGATTGTCTTTGGCTGGTATCACTTTAAGTTCGGATAAGTGCAAATTTTGTGTTCCTGAGCTACGATACTTAGGTTATGTAGTTAGTCAGAAGGGAATTCATGTGGATCCTGAGAAAGTTCAGGCCATTATGAATATTCAGCCTCCTCGGAATGTGACTGAAGTTAGAAGTCTGATAGGTTTGACTTCATGGTACCGTCGTTTTGTACCACAGTTTTCTGATATCATTCAGCCGTTGACAACCCTTCTTAAGAAAAGTGTCAAATTTTATTGGTCATCTGAGTGTGAATGTAGCTTGCGGACTTTGAAAGAAGCTTTGGTTAGGGCACCTATTTTACGTTGTCCAGATTTTGAGTTGCCATTTACTGTTCAAACCGATAGTAGTGGTTTTGGTTTAGGTGCTGTCTTGACGCAACAGATTGATGGTGAGGAAAGTGTAATATGTTACCTTAGTCGTTCTCTCACTCGTCAAGAGCGAAATTATTCTACGACTGAGAGGGAATGTTTAGGAGTTTTATGGGCCGTAGAAAAACTTAGACCATATTTAGAAGGCCGTCGTTTCACGGTGATCACCGATCACTATTCTTTGGTGTGGTTACATAATTTAAAAAACCCGACAGGTCGTTTGGCTAGGTGGTCTTTGAGACTCCAAGAATGTGACTTTCAGGTGGTCCATCGTAAAGGTAAAGACCATTTGGTACCTGATGCGTTATCACGTTCCGTACCGATTCTTGACAGTATTGAGTCACGTAATGAGCCTGTTATAGTTTCAACCGATAAGTGGTATAAGAGTATGGTTGATAGGGTTCGGGCTAAACCTGCTAAGTTTTCTCAATGGCGTATTACTAATGAAGGTTTATATAAATCTATGAAAACCGAAAATGATTCTGATACCGTTTGGAAACTTGTTGTACCGAAAGAAAATAGACTTGCTATTCTTCGTCAGGCACATGATCATCCTACTTCCGGTCATGGTGGAGTATATAAAACATATCATAGATTAACTCCCAAATATTATTGGCCAAAAATGCAGGCCGATGTAACTCGATATATTAAAACTTGTCAAATTTGTCAAAAATGTAAGCCAGATTTAAGACCTCCTGCTGGACTGTTAGTTCCGCAACCAATTGTTGATCGCCCTTGGCAGATGGTCAGTATAGATTTGATTGGTCTTCTCCCGAGGAGTACAAAAGGTTATTCATATGTCTTAGTCATAGTGGACTATTTTAGTAAATTTTGTTTGCTATTTCCTCTTCGGAATAGTTCAGCGAAGATGGTTTGTTCAAGAATTGAAGATGAAGTCTTCTTAGTTTTTGGAGTACCTAGATTGGTGTTGGTAGACAATGGAGCCCAGTTTACTGGTCGTGAGTTTCGCACTCTTTGTAGTAACTATTCAGTAAGAATTCGTTTTAATGCGCATTATCACCCGCAATCAAATCCCACAGAAAGAGCGAACAGAAATGTTAAAACTATGATTCGTTCCTATGTTAAAGAGAATCAGCGTTCTTGGGCAGATGAATTAACAAAGATTGGGTGTGCCCTTAGAACTGGTCGTCACGAAACTACTGGTTATACCCCCTATTTCTTAACTTTTGGTAGGGAACATATTTTAAAAGGCACTGATCATAAAATATCTGATAAAGTTCAAGATCTGCAAGTTGATCGTTCGTCTGCTACTGTTATTCCTGATAAATTGCAGGGAGTTTTTGAGGTAGTGCGTAATAAAATAAAAACTTCTTTTGATCGCAATAAACGTTACTATGATCTCCGTAAGCGAGATACTCAATTTGTTATTGGTGATAAAGTTTTAAGGAAAAATTTTGCTCTTTCTGATGCGAGTAAATATTTTTCACACAAACTTGCTCCTTGTTATATTGGTCCTTTTACCATTCACAAAAAGGTGTCTCCTTGGACTTATATTTTAGCTGATGAACTTGGTAGGGAAGCCGGTAAATTTCATGCCAAAGATTTGAAAGAGTATGTTCCGAATCATGTCGGAGATTAGGGTCATTTGGTTGTTTTTTTTGGGGGAACCATTTGGTGGTTTGGGTTCCACAGAGTTCAGCGATGGTTGGGGCTGTCCTCATTTGGAGCGTTTAGTGATACGCTCAGTTCGACCTAATATCTGTCGACTTGTTAGGGCTTATTAGTTTTTATTTAGATCTTTGTTTTGCAGGTATCTATTTTTGGCTTTTATACCAAGGGTTTTGATATAGCAATTTCGACTTTTGTTTTGGCTTAGCCAAACTATTTTCTTGTATACCGGATGTGACAATTTCTCTTCTCCTTTTTACCTTCTCCTTCTTTCTTATACCGATTTTGACTCCATATTTGCAATAGCACGGCTTGGGCTGGATCCCCAAGACCGTGGTTCTTTTGGGTTTCTTTGGGCTAAACTCCCTTTTTAACCCCCGGTTTCTTCTTCTCTTGTTCTCTGTCTCAAACGGTACGTGTGTAGTGTCCGGGTGGTTAGTGTTGCTGAGTAGTGCTTCCGAACCTCGGATGCGGGGGTTTGGCGCTGTTCAGTCTCCATGACGTTGGAACTGGCAGTGCCCCGCATCGTGTGTGAAGTTGTGCTCCTCGGTGGCTCTGCCGTCTGCCCACTTCACATGTGTCCGGGCGAGCCCTTCTTTTTCACTCTGTTTTCTTTTTCTTCTTTTTGCCTCTACACTACCCTCTCTTGGGTGCGAGCAGAGAGTATGTCGGCGGCTCTCTGTTCAGTTCCTTTTGCTGGCCATGTTCAGTGGTTCGTGCTGGTAGGTTTTGTTGTGAGTCGTTGCCAAGCCTCGGGCACTGGGAGTTGCTCAGTGGTGCCTTCCCGACGTGGAATACCACTGTGCCCAGTACCGTGTGTGAAGCGCGTCTTTGCAATGAACCCTGCTTGCCCGACCATTGTTCATGCTTCGGGGTGGAACCTTTTGTTCCTCTGTTCTTTCCTTACCTCCACCTCCAATTTGTGTTTGTCCTTTGTTGTTTTTTTTTGGATTTTTTTTGGATCACCTTTTGGGTGTTAATTTTTGGTGTTATGTTTTTTTTGGGTCATGGTATTTTTCATCCTGGTGGGTTGTTCTTTCAATTTATTTTGGGCAAATTAGATTTTAGCAAGGCTAGGTTATGCTAAGCCGCGAAAGGGTTTTCGCGACTGGGAGTTGAGGGGGGAATTATAACGTTGAAATTCACAACCCATTATTTGTTTGATGGTCACTGTTTAAAACCAAGCTTCTCCGTTGTTTGGTTGTCACTGGTTTTCCCTTTCTTTCGGTTTATCGTGAAGTCGCTCCTGCGCGTTTGAGCTCCCTGCTCAATAGTAGAGTGAAGTAACAAAATGGCTGGCTTTTTGGTACGAGAAGTTGGATGTACGAGATATATTAGAAATTGGTTTAAATATTAATTCGCTTTAGCGGAATAAATCTCACATTCAACAGAACGATCGCTTGGTTATTTGTGTGCGATCGGTCGTCAAATTGGACGGATTACGTTCTGGTACTAAGCATTTTAGGTAACTTCTGTTCGTTAAAACCTCGTTGCGCTAAATCTCACAAATGTCTTTTTATTTTAGGTACTATTATTTCCCTAGCCGTCACCTTGAGGGAATTGTATTGTAAAAGACCTTTCAGTTTATAGAAAGGTAAAAATCTTCAAATATTTAAAAATAATACAATATACAGGGTGATTTCTTTGTAGGTCTTTTTGTTTTGGGTTTTGTTGTTCGTTGGTGTATTCTTGTTCCTGCCCGTCTGACCGTGTATTTTAATTGGAAGGTTCTTCCCCTTTGTGTCCGTACCTACATCTATACATATACCGGGTCGGAGAAAAACAACCAAATATCGAAGGGTGAAACGAAAACCCTCTAAGCAAGGCTTTAAACATACAGCCGTGGGTCTTCGAATGGTGGGATGTTTGTCTAAATTTGTATGTATTATGTGTCATTTTATTTATGTATATGTATATATTTACTCAATGTGTTTACAATTTATGCATGCATGTTAATTTTAAGGATAAAACGAGATCTCGAATAGTGGAATTGTTGTAGGGTAGTTTTAAGTACAACCAACTGTGATACAAATCACCATTCACCTTTTTTTTTGTTGAAACATTACATTTTTTTTTATCTGCACAATAGAAAATAGTTGCAAGTAAAATAAAGCCCTACTTAGAACGTTTACATTTCACTAATTGCGTTTTATTTATTTATTATTTATTTATTTGTATGATTTTAATATTACTTTCCAGTTCGTCATTTGTAAGTATATATGTACGGTACGACCAAAATATTGGAAGTTGCCTATATTTTAGTAGATCTATTTCTTCGTTTGTCTGATAAGCTTGAAGCTTTAGTAATAAGCATTGTTTTTAAACGAAGTGGCGCTTGTTTTTTTTATCTTTTATATTTTGTATTACCCCGCCCCTCTCCGACTTATTGGGGGCTAGCTGGCAAAAACTAAAGCAGTGTTATTTGGATCAAGCTGATACTTCCAGCACAGCTACATTTTGGTTGGTTAAGTATTTCTTTATATAAAAATAGCCTTTGTGTTTCTGTAGGTTATAAACTTCTCCGATTAAAAAAAAAATTAAAAAATGCTCAGAGCAGCAAATAACAGTTTCTTTGATGTACTGTTTTTTAATTTAAAAACTACGTTTTCATTTTTAAAATTATTTATAATCTTTTTTCTCGAAAATTCAGAAGTTTCTGAAAAATTAGAAACATAACTCCAAGTGGATATTCGATCTGCATATTTACCTATAAGAAAAATTGTTCTCGTCTGATAGAAAATAATAATTTGACACGAAGAGCCTTAACCGATAATAAAAGCTTGATTTAAAGATTTTTTTATAATGTACAAGTATTTAGGTATGATAAAAATGAGTTGATAAGAATGAAGATTCCACAGAACGAATTACTACTTTTTTATGTTAAGACAAGATAATTAAATTGGAAATTAGAACCAACCAAGATATTATTATAACGATTTGGATTTAAAAATGCACACATAAATCCTTTTTATGTAGATTTAATGATCTTATAAAACCTACTGAAATTAGGCATTAATTCTGATGAATATTCTTATTAGGGCGCACCCGTTATTAAACCAAAAAATAATTCCCAATGAAGTAATGAATATTCCAATCTAGCACCTGCCCAATAAAAATCCTTAAATCAAGGAGACGACCACCTGCTGTAATTTGTGCATTGAAAAAATTTTAAAAAAAATCATGAAAAGGAACAAGACCATTGGCCAACACCTGTTCATATTTCGAGGTCTGAAACCCAACTAAAAATTCAAGACCCAAGTTGAAAAGCTTTACTTTTACGGCTTCAAGCCCAACAAAAGCACTGCAAGTCTGCAACAGCAACAAACTTGATCGCACGATTGCCTCCTCGGGCTCGGTTTCTCTACGGGTTCTCGTACGAGGTCTTGGCATTCGATACCACGACTTCGGTCGTTACCAACGTTTTTAAACACAGTTTATAATCACTCTTAATGCTCAAGATTCACAAGATAAAAAATGTAGTTTGTTGTAACTGGTTATGAAGACGATTTTAATAAAAGTTTAAATTTGTGTGCGCGTATGTGAGTGAGTTCGTATTATTATATGTGTTTTTAAATTTTATGGTGTTACGGTTCTGGTGATTTGTTTATAAATAATTAAATTAGCGTGCATTTTTATTATAGATATAATTTTGGGTTGTGTTGTTTGTTTTTTATACGGTTTTGTTAAGTTTTGTTAAACTTGTTGATGCTGAGGAAAATTGAAGCTGGTTCTGCCTGAAGAGGCATGGCTAGTATTTGTTGTTCCTTTATGCGATTCTATCTGTTTTTCTTGAAGTGAATCATTTCCTGCGCCAATTAGTTCATGAGGTAAGTGGTATTTATAATTAAGTTAAAGCGATTAACTCGGTTAACAATAATCGAAATAAGAGACAGGATATGTAATTTCCTCCTTTTCCCATATTATCACATTACACTGAAAGTGTACAAAAAATATTCACTATTTCTTACCATTCATTAATTCTGCATTAAGTTTCACTAATATGACAATTCTCGATATGTGTATAAATTATTGCATAAATTCGAATTATTTGCTATCATAAGGGAATTACTTTACCAGTATGGCACAACATGATTAATGGAAAAATCTTGTTAACAGACGCATACTACGCACTGGGCAATTACAATGAATATCCTATTATTTTTACACACCTAACTGTGCAGATTACAGTCAATAAACAATTTATTGCATTGTACTTACAAGCGATGAGGGGAAGTTGAAATACCTACATAAAGTATTTCACTAAGCGATATTTGAATGCTTAATTTAATTAACATACAAACCGTCCTTGAGTCTATTTAAGGCGTTTACTTTAAGTAAACAGAAATGAATTTTTCCATTTTTAACTAAATATAAAGAATACATGCAGGAAAAGCCGATAATAATGTAATAATTTATTTTGTAGACATTCAGGAACTATAAACTACAGTTGCAATTATTGTAAGTTAAATAAGAACCAACAGCTTTTATAAAAATAAAGAAACACAAAGTCATTTTGAGCAACCCCAATATTAATAATGTAATTGTTTGACTTACCACATTTCCTCTTCGCCCACATAATTCCTATAAAAGTGTGGGTATTTGTGTTTAATAATTCTGAACTTTATTTTGTTTTGCCTCCAGGGAAATTCTTTCCTGTCGACGCACTCCTTTATTGTAACTAATAGAATTTGAGTTATTTCCCGTTTATTTTGTCGAAGTATCAAAAGGGTATCACTAAAATACTACTATGTATATTTTACAACCTTGATTCACACTTGTTTAGTTTGGTTATTGTGGAAAGTATTGTTAGAAGAACATTGATTTTACATAAGCAAATCTTTATCTTCTTTCACTCGGGATTTACAAGATAAGCTCATATGCTAACTATAAACCCTTAAACTACTTTAAGCACACCTCTGTGAAAGAGTCTCAAATAGAACAGTTTCCTAACTTTGTTAAGTCGATGGTCTATTAAACTACACTGTTTGCAAGTTTCAAGCAGTGTCTATAACTAATTGATAATAAATCCATATAAAATACTAGAAAAATCATAAACGCCCTAGGGGCAAATAAGAAATGTTTATAATTACTTATCAGCGAAAACCAATATGAAACCAAACAAATCAAACGTCGAACGAAAATATAAATAGAACCTACCCTAACTGAAATAAAATAACCTACACTCACATTAATCGTAATTAAATTTAAAAGTAAATTTTTATTGGCGATGATATATGAAATAAATTCCAGGTCCTCGTATTCGGATATTATTTATACTTCAATCTAATCTTGTAAAATATAATTATTTAAAATTTATGTCAAAATTTAACTTAATTTACCTAGAAATGATTATTATCTACTTAAGGAAAATTTGTTACATTTTCTGTGGTTTTGACTTGCTTCTGCTATCTCTGTTGCTAGAGATTAAATACGATATTTCCTTCGAGAAATTGCTAAAGACTATGGCGTTCGTGGAACTTTGAGAACAGGGCATTATACCCGATTGGCAAATTAGTTTAAGTGGAGTGGCAGCGACATTTCTATTATAAACAGGTTAACTGTCAAAATAATTTTTCAAAAAACTTCCTAAAATTGTCACCCTTTCCAATAATTTGGAAGTCATTTGGTAATCTAATGGAAGGAAATTAAAAGAAAAATTGGAAAATCATGAAAAGCCCCGGTTAAGTGTAGTTCATCATAGGGTTAGAGTCCTAGTAGTCTAAGTTGAATAGTAATTTGGCCTGTATTGCTTATAAGAGCCGATCCGACCACCCCCCTTCGACAAAAGAGGGGAATATTGCGAGAAATCAGTTGTGATCTTGCGAATCATAAAATAGGTTTGGCGGTGTCCCTGATCATTTGCCCCTCAGACAATAAATTGTTTGGTTCCATAGACATTTGGGCAAGTCAGGGGTATTTGCGATATATTGCCGGTAAAATCGGTAGGAGCTAGTCCGAACATATTTCTTTCCTCTGAAAGAGGTGGCAATTTCAAATTTCAAATGCGCACAATTCAGATATTGTAAGGCCTACGGATACGTAGTTTGCGGCATACGGAGTTTTACATATCCATAACCAGATGGGCAACAATTTGTGATAAAAAAACAAAAGTTGATTGTCCTAGGGTTGTGTTATCTATCGCACCCGTACTGCACAGCCGAACACTTCACTTAACAAACATATGTCGTTTTAATATGCTGATAAAATAAATATTTCATTGTAACCATTCCAACCGCTATTCGGGCAAATTGAAAATAATTTAAAAACAAATAATGGCAAGGTTGCATTGCCCGAACATGGTTAGGGCGCGTCATTGAAAGGTGATACACGATACCCAAACTAGGTTCGGGTGGAGTTTTTATGTGGTTAACAGTTAACAGTGGGAACTAGTAGAGCACATTAAATTAATAAGACTGAAGTACTTCTGAATGATATGCAGAAAAAAAATGTCAACTGTATGAATTAAAGAAACAATATTGGCTGACAATGAGTAGAACACGTTGATAATAGCCGTGGTGTGTAAAGAACAAGCATTGCCACCATCAAGTGACATATGTCAGTGACATCCAAGCTGCATACCTCAACACTTTTGTTGTCGAATCTTTGGATCAGTTTCTTATGTTTTTATTTTGTCATAATTTTAGGCAATTTTAGGCTTCGTAACTATCACCATCAACCTCATTGTTGAATCCTCTAGTTTTATTAAACGGAGTGATGATCCGGTAAATGGATTCATAAAAATCTTTCGGGCAAAATGGTGTACACAGAAAATCTTTAAGTTTTTCACGGTTTGATTTTGTCAAAATTTTGGCATTCTAACTTACCACCACCAATGTTTTTCTCGATTTCTCTAGTTTTATTATAGGCTATGATGATCCGGTAAATGATCCAACATTGACATCCTTCGCCTTCAAAATTGTCTGCAACGAACTTATGATCTTTACCTTCAGATACACGAGTACAACGCGATTTCGTAGAGCGTCTCAAATGCATATATCCACAATTCGTTACAAATTGTGACCATGGGCCGTATGCATAAAGTGAAGTAAATGCTTTTACTTCTATTAGTAAAATGAAAAAGATATACTTTTTAATTAGTAAGAATGAAATCGACCTATAGAAGAAGCATTTGCTACATTTTATGCATACGACGGCATGACACGGCCAGCTTGAGCTTAAAATCAAGTAAATTCTCTCAATTAACATAATTAAGGATTTGCTCAGTTTAAATGACTGTGTTTCTGTCATCTGCATAATAATGATACTAATAACAGTTTACTATTGCTCGTCATATAATTCTCTAAACCTTATTTGTAATTTACGACAAAAGAGTAGTCCAAAAAAAGTATTTTTATTCTCGTACCAAAGAAGAAACTGCCTTCGGAAAACCAAACAACAAAATTAGTTTACAATGACGGTTATGGCCTGTTTTGGTTACTTGAGAATTAGATTTCGATACCTGTATGTCACGGTCTCTACCTTCAACGGCTTGAACCAGAAAAAACCTCGTTTGTCTATCAACGATACGCCGCGCCGCGACGTATTGAAGCTGCTAATGCTACTCATACTTATCACGGATTATATCTCTTGATCTCAATTACACTGCTTAATTAACGATTCCCAAAGGTTTTAAGGCAAATTCTGCTTTTCTCAATTTTTCAAATCGATCCAGCTTACGCCAGTCTTTTTTTAAATTCTTTTGTCTAAAGTTGTTTAAAATCTTTTGAGAAAATTAAAGCAAATATGAAGTTCTTTGAACAACCAAAGCTTCAAGCTCATTATTAGAACCATTAGCAATTTTAGGTAAAAAAGTAGCTGACCTTTGAAAATATAAATAACAATAGGGTGGTTGTATGGAATTTAAATTTTGAAATAACTTGTACATTTTATTAGTATAACTGTTATCTAATGTATAGGTCCACATAAAGTCGATAAATGCATTACGATAACTTAATAAAACGAATTTAAAATTTAAATATTTTCTGTCCTTTTCTACACTGCTGACGTCATAATACTATCACTTACTTATTTTTTTCAATACAGTGCATGCGACTGCTATGACGTTGAAGTAAAAAAGGACAGAAGAATTTAAAATTTTAAATTAAATATCTCGCTAACGGCTGCGTTAAAAATTTTGAAAAAAATACGTTATTACTTACTAACTCTATAGAATATAAAAACGTTAGTTTCAAAATTGTGAAACGACCCTATTAGATATGTGGCCACACAATGGAATTTTGAGATAGAAATTATCATCCTTCAGACATTTACACCGAAATTTCTTATTAACTGAAACAATAAAGTCCTAAGTAACGGTAACATATAACAAGGAAGGAGATTATTTGTCAAATCGTCCATTAAGGACGCGGTTAACTGCAGTAAATTCTACTGCAGCTGAGTTGCTATTACGAAGTGCAGAATTCAATTATTAACTTCAGGGAAATTTGAAATTTCATTATCCAAATACTATATGGCTGGGTTCTTAGTCGTCCACCTTCAGCTGTTGTAAGTCCTTGTACTTGTAATCACTAAACGCACACAACACAACTATGGGAGGGAGACGCTAACGATGTATACCCAATACTGCACTTGACGAAGAAGAACTGTATTTTAGAATAGCTTGAATAGGAAATAATATGTTAAAGTCAACAGAAGTCGATACAAGACAAGTTATTTTAAAAAGAAATAATTCTGTTCATGATTTACTGAAATGATGTTCCGCACATGAAATGGTCATAATAGAAATAACTAGTACATAGCGTCAACTTCAATTTGATCTTCAACTGAAATAAGGTAATATATGGGTATGGTGATGGACTAAAAATATGATAATAGGGGCGAAGAATCTCTGTCTTATCAATTATTATTTCACGTTCTTGTTGCTTGTTGTAGGACAACAATTATGTGGTTTCTTTCTGACTTTTTTTCTCTTCAACAAATCATTGCTGTTGCATATAGGCGAATGTTCGCAAGAGAATAGACATAGAAGAAGTTTTTATGCAAATCTACAGTAAATTTGAATGACCAACGCACGGTTAGCAGTGATCTTTACACTGTACTTATGCATGTATTTTATTGTTTCCTTAATGATATTTCATTTGACAAAAAAAAACTGAAGGTCAGCAGACAATACTTATTAATTTATCATCACTCTGTTTTCGATTTAATCAATTAACTTGTTTATGTTTTCGCTATTGTATAATTTACTGTACCTTTTTTATTAATTAAACTTTTACTCTCTGTTGAAAGTGAGATTTTCACCAAATTACTTTAAAATTTAAAAAAAAATGACAAAAAAGCAATAATAATAATAGAAATTATAACCCAGTTATTCACATCCGATTCGTATTATGAACATAGAAATTGAAAACTCTTAATTGAATGAATTTTTGGTGTAAATTAATTACAGAAAAAGAATTTTAGTTATTAATACACCGAGTGTAAGTATCTATAAGGAAGTACCTAAATAGCAGAGCAGTACCGTGAAGTTAATAATATGAAGCAGCTAATTATAAACAAATAAGAGTAATAGAAAAATTATTTTGTGACATTTAAAAATATATTATAATTATTTGTTTTATTATTGTTTCTTTGTAAAAAATAAAATACCAGTTCAAATAAATAAATGCATAGATAATAAAACAATAATCGTAATAAGGTATATTAAGTAGGTATTTGTTAACTTAAAGAGAAAGTCTCTATACTTATTTATAATGCAAATTTAAATGAAATATGTAATTAGCAGTACTGTAATAGTTTACAACATCTCTGTATTTGCAAATCAAATGCAAGTAAGTGCATTTTCTCCTCACTTTTTCAGAGCAAGTATATGTGTAACTTTGAACAGTATGTAATTCTCATAGTTAGTACTCTAAAGTCATGTCGTAAATTGAATTTTTATATCTTCTAATTATTTGTTACATAATTCTTTATGAGATACAAATTTGTAAATAATTTTCTTTTTTACCACATTATTAGACAATTCTTATGTATGTATTTTATAAACTGTTTCAATGCAAATGTGAGTCGTGAGAAAAATGTAACCCATAATCATAAATTCGTGTACTGCTATTAATCAAAGAGCTTTTTTGGTAGAACATTAAATGTTAAAGAGATGATTAGCACAAAGATCGTGTATTAGTCACGCATAAAGAAACACTGAAAGATAATTATATTAATTTAAATATAAAACACTGCTTGAAACTGTAAACTCTGACTGGAAATATATAGAGTTCATTCCAAACTGTTGGAAAGTATAAGAAAAAGCTTAGAGCAGATATAAAACCATCTGCTTTAGACGCAACTATTAAATCTGATAGTTATCATTTATTTACTGAAGTAAGAAATAACCTATAAAAGTCGGATTGCATAATGTACTAGATCATCTTTTAAAAGATGCAATTGATTTCGCAATATTACAATTGTTGACTAATCATAAATTATATACCATAAAGATTGTTGCGTACGATGGACTTACTTGCTTTTTTTGTTGGGTCGAGACTGAGGTTGAGACAATTCTTTTGGAGATGAAGCTGTTTGTACTGTACTGGCTCTTCTATTAGTTATGCGGCTTTTTCTTAATTCTTCGCAATAAATGTTTTCTCAGCGTAAGTTTTCTAAGATTAACTTAATAAGTCACTTGTCACTCACTTTCTTCTTCTGTTTTTTGAGGTTAATGCACGACCGAAAATTTTTTAAGTAGGTCATGTTAGAGATGGGTTGGGCTCATTCGACTCCAATACTACTAAAGTTGAGTGTCCGAGCCTCATTCTCGCGTTCTATAAGGGCTAGAGAGATGGGCTTGGGCTCATTCGACGCGTAATTTGCCGAGGATAATGCACGGATAAATTAGGTTATGTTTTAAAATTTTTTAAAGTAGGTCATGTTAGAGATGGGTTGGGCTCATTCGACTCCAATATTAATAAAGTTGATTTGTATGTGTGTCCGAGCCCCATTCTCGCGTTCTATAAGGGCTGGAGAGATGGGCTTGGGCTCATTCGACGCGTAATTTGCCGAGGATAATGCACGGATAAATTAGGTTATGTTTTAAAATCTTTTAAAGTAGGTCATGTTAGAGATGGGTTGGGCTCATTCGACTCCAATATTAATAAAGTTGATTTGTATGTGTGTCCGAGTCCCATTCTCGCGTTCTATAAGGGCTGGAGAGATGGGCTTGGGCTCATTCGACGCGTAATTTGCCGAGGATAATGCACGGATAAATTAGGTTATGTTTTAAAATTTTTTAAATTAGGTTATGTTAGAGATGGGTTGGGCTCATTCGACTCCAATATTAATAAAATTGATTTGTATGTGTGTCCGAGTCCCATTCTCGCGTTCTATAAGGGCTGGAGAGATGGGCTTGGGCTCATTCGACGCGTAATTTGCCGAGGATAATGCACGGATAAATTAGGTTATGTTTTAAAATCTTTTAAAGTAGGTCATGTTAGAGATGGGTTGGGCTCATTCGACTCCAATATTAATAAAGTTGATTTGTATGTGTGTCCGAGTCCCATTCTCGCGTTCTATAAGGGCTGGAGAGATGGGCTTGGGCTCATTCGACGCGTAATTTGCCGAGGATAATGCACGGATAAATTAGGTTATGTTTTAAAATTTTTTAAATTAGGTTATGTTAGAGATGGGTTGGGCTCATTCGACTCCAATATTAATAAAGTTGATTTGTATGTGTGTCCGAGTCCCATTCTCGCGTTCTATAAGGGCTGGAGAGATGGGCTTGGGCTCATTCGACGCGTAATTTGCCGAGGATAATGCACGGATAAATTAGGTTGTTTTAAAATTTTTTAAATTAGGTTATGTTTTAAAAAATGGATAAATGCTGATTCTATCGTACTATTTAGTGCTATTGAGTGTTATTTGGTACTAATATGTGCTCTATCGATAGAGAATCGATTGGAGATTTATGTAGGTCATGTAAATACTGACCTACTTTAAAAAAAATTGATAAATGCTATTTTTATCATACTTAAGTGCTTAGGCCCGTAGGGCCCATTATCCTAGTATACTACTATTTCACTCGCGATATACTAGTCTGACATTTGAATGACACATTTAAGAGAACTAAATTTATGCAGCTCTATTCATTCTTTATTTATTTACAGTTATTGTAGAGTTATAAAACTGACGTTAGAGAAATCTATTTCATAAGTACATACTAGAATGAAACAAGCCACCTCAACTCAACTTAAACTGTTATTCAAATTTATTCGCTCATTACTTCATACTTTCCAGATACTTTTAAAATGCAGAAACGTAATCCACAACACACAGAAGCACATCATGTAGTAGTCATGTAGTGTATGAAGCTAAAAATTAGCTAATTACTATGAACTGAAATGAATTAGATGTTGATAAGCACTTGAAATAGGACCGGCGGTAGACGAGTGGTGTCAGTGCATAACTCGTGTTCCAAGGGTCGTGGGTTCGAATCCCACTTAGGGCGACGGGATTTTTCTAATTGGAATATTCCGCCACCTCAACTATGGGTGTGTGTATTCGTGTTGCATGTTAGATGGGGGACAGATGACCTTAGCAGTTGGTTTCCCCGTAGGTAGGCGTGAAATAAAAAATATACTGATAATGATATCGATAGTGATTTCATGTAGACATAACATCAAATAGTGCTTTAATAAACTCTTAAAACAAATTAGGCAAATAGTGAACCACATATTTTCAATTGCTATGTTTGAGATCCCAGATTTCAATTTAATTTTAGTAACAACCTACTTCTAATTTTTGAAAAAATTATGTTCACTTTGGTAACGCCTACCACTAGTAAGGTATAGTAACAGGAATAATATTGATAATTTCTTGCAAACTAGTAAAATGTGACTTGATTGTTCTGCAATAAGCAACTCATTTGAATAATTCCCTACTAGTCGTAGTAGTGCGAAATTATCTGGGACTTATTTATCTGTTGAGCATTTATATTGGCATGATTTAGAAATTTTCAATATTCCTGATGCAACAGCAATCGTCTATATAAAATCTGTTTGTTCCACATTTGCGACAGCATCAGCAGGTGGAAATCTGCTATCCTTTTATTTACAGACCGATATTACCGGTTTACAAGCGTAGCTAGAATCGCCACCGGTGTTTCTGTTGTCTTATTTCTTGTCGTTGTCACTCCTATAAATTAATAAATATAGTTCAAAAAAGAATATTATTTTATTGAGTGTTCTGATGCGTACAAGAAGCAATTCTAAAATAGTTTGTTGGTTTAGAAAGGTTTATTTTAGAAACAGGTTGTCGGTATTTTTTTCAATCTCAGTTGTATTTTGGTATACTGCGTGATCCTGGTCCATTGTAAATAGGGATATAAGATGCTACATATATAGGTACCAAAAATAGGATATCGGAAGTTTCTAATAACTTCCAAGATTCTTGCTAGCCTGTCCCATATTGATTATCATTGTTTACTATTACCACAGTATAATTATAACCAATAGGTGCATTCTCGCAAATATCGAAATCCGTCGTGTGTGACCTTGTTGATTCTCGGGCTGTTAAACAACGAGCTGGTGGGCTACGCAACATCAGTTAAGATGTGATATACGATCTTCGTTATTAGCAGCATGTAATACAATGACGATGGGAAACCCTCGGCGAACTGGTCGTGGTTTGTCACTGTTGTATGCGATATACGAAGCGTCTTATCAACTTCAAAGTCCTACAGTCGAGTGGGTTTGCTATATATTTTTATGCTGTGGTATCGTGTATGCTTTATTACTTTACCTTTGATTTGAAATGAAGTGAATTAATATAGTAAAGCAATTAATGTAATTATAAATTATCTTCTTTCCTTATTCTCTACAGACCAGGAGTCAGTAACCTGTGGTCCACCAAGTGGTTGAATTCGGTCACAGCGGCTGAAACTGATCCGCAAATTTTCAAACAAATTCGTATCAACATAAATATGTAAGACTGTGCACTTTTACTCTTGCCTAGTTCGCAGGGTTGGTTGTTTCCTCATCGACACGATAAGACATGTTCGAGCCCGATCGGACCAAAGTTGGTCTGAAGGTGTCCAAATTCTTCGGTTGAAGAAGAAAAGTCAAAAAGTCTCTTAAATTTGGAGAAGTAGGAAGAACTTTAAGTGGCGGGCGTCGCTTGTGCAAAAAAACAGTTTTCAGGCATCCAGAGGACATTGCGCAAAGTGATGGGCGAATTTTGAAACATATTGAGAAAAGTGTGGTTCGATCGAGTTTGATCTTCTCCAAATAAAAAATTGTTGTTTCGCACATAAAAATGGTTTTTGATCCATGCACTATCTCATTGAAACAAAGTTATGTGTGAAACAATGTCTATCTAAACATTTGCATATATTCAGGTTGGAGAGACAGGCATAGGAAGAATCGTGGTCGGTAGACTCTAACGTGCATCGTGCCTCATGGCACTGATTGTTTCGAGTATATGTCAAATCATTTCACACTATAATTCAAACGGTAAATGTCCGATTTTGTTAAACATTAAATATGCTATGAAAAACCAACAATTACAAAATAGCCTTTAAAACCAGCATGAGTACTTTTTCATTCATTAAACAGCCTTGGTAGTGTAATGTCTAGAGTGCTGGACTTTCACCCAAGCGGCCCGAGGTCGATTCCCGGTGCGGGCAGATCTGGTTAAGGTTTTCTGCAGTTTTCCTTAGCTGTGACACAAATGTGGGATTTGCGCTGTTCCATCTGTATGTCGGTTGTAACCGCACTTAGGGCCTAAGTAATAATAATAATCGCCCCCTCCCTCCCGCACAAGCTTATAGCTTCTGGGGCCTGGTTTCCATGCTATGGGTTGTAGCAATTATTATAATAATAATAATTATTATTATTATTCTTATTTAATGCTAATGACATCACACGATATCATGAAATCAGGAATTTACCGTTTGAATTGTTCTTTTTGTAGTTCGGTATATATTGGACAAGCACTTCGAAATTTTGACATCAGTTATAAAGGACCACGTTCGTTGTTACAGAAATAAACATCTCGAAAAAATTTAATTACGCCTTTTACAAAAGAATCACGCAATGACTCCCCAAAATTATATCAAATTCCTACATTTTTGTAATAACGCTAATAACAAACGCAAATAAAACATTTCTTGTATTTACTTGTAACAATTTGTCGTTTCAGATATGAGTAGCTTTGCAACGAAAATTACACGAGTCGACGCAGGAGACGAGTGTAATTTTCCAAAAGCAAAAGCTACGAATGTCTTAAACGATAAATTTTGCGAGTTGTATTCAGCTTGACAATCCACCGAGCAAATTTTTATTTAGCGTGTGTAGTTAATATTAATTTAATTAAATTTGACATTTCATTTTGACAAGTGGTTTTTTTTTAGTGAAAAAACCACTAGTGGTTTTTTCACTATAAAACTAATTTCATTGGTCCCAATTTGAAAAATTCTGTAATTTGATTGGTTAAAAATTTTCGAGTTGGATTGTCATATATAATTTAACAAGTGGTCTAATTTTTTCCGACAAAATTTGTCATTTCAGATATGAGTAGCTTTCGCAACGAAAACTATACGAGTCGACGCAGGAGACGATTGTAATTTTTCAAAAGCAAAAGCTACGAATGTCTTAAATGATAAATTTTGCAAGAAAAAATTAGACCACGAGTTATATTCGGCTTGACAATCCATCGAGCAAATTTTTATTTAGCGTGTGTAGTTAATATTAATTTAATTAAATTTGACATTTCATTTTGACATAAATTTTTTCACTAAGAAAAAACCACTAGTGGTTTTTTCACTATAAAACTAATTTCATTGGTCCCAATTTGAAAAATTCTGTAATTTGATTGGTTAAAGATTTTCGAGTTGGATTGTCAGCGCTAAATAGATGTAATATAAATGACAAGGATACCTGTTACATATTGTTAGCAAATATAGAAGCCGTTTCAATAGACAAAAATGACTATGTCATAAACAGATCTTCCATCAGGGAATACAGACAATATTTTAGCGTACAGACAGCTAACAAAATAAAATTGTCATTTTTAGAAATATATTTACAAGTTGCAGTCATTCACTGAGACTCAAAACTACTTCCAGCTTTAATTGGAAAATCTGAAGTATAGATTGGCTTAATTTGTGCCGACTAATTAATTGCGGTTCCAGAACTGTCAACAACAGGGCAAGAAGTATCTCCAGCAGTCTATGATACTCTCTGCGATTGGGAATTAACAGACAAAGTTGAAGTTTTTAAACACAGGAAGACTAAATGTTGCTTGTATTATAGAGCAAAATATAGAGCGAAAAATCTTATTTTTAGCTTATCGCCACCATATTTTTAAGGCGTTCTGCAAGGAGTTGTTGCGGTGTCTAAGTTGCCATACCATCTGTTAAGTCGGCTGCAGCCGCACGTTGGTCCAGAGTAATAGTTATAATCCCCTCTTCCCCCAGCACAAGCTTCATAGCTTCTAGGGCCTGGTTGGCCAAGTAATGGGTAGTAGCAATTATTATTATTCTATATTAATAATAATTTCCAGTAAGAAGTATTAGAAAAGCATTAGAAGTATTCTAGTAGTCAGAAGTATTGAAGAAAAGCACCACAAATGAGCAACATAAAATTTTTCAATGTCACTGCACGGCCCGTAAACTACTCCATCTGATTTATCTGTCATAACTTAAAAACAGATTATTTCTCGAAAATGATGTAAGGAACAAATTTATAGTAGATTAAATCTTCTACAAAAAAGGAAGAATAGCTTTTTTTTGTAGCTGCAACCGTTTCACTGAAAATACGCACTATATGAAAAACAGCCTAAGAGAGCTGAACTTTGACCTTAATGCCGGCCGGGTTAGCATGATCTGATCAACTTGAAATTTTTAGGGTAACTTCCTTTCATGTAATGCAAAAAATTTGGAGGGTACGTATTTTGAAAATTAAAAATCAAAAAATAAGGACTACCCTACTGCACATCTTTATCTGCTCCTATCTGAATATCAAGCACTCGATGGCTACTTTAATCCATTTTAAAAATTACACTTTATGTATTAAGTTTGAGGATTTTGTAAAAATAAGTCATGAGGCAATTTTGAGTTTAATTTGGGTTAGGCCAGTAGATCGTAGGTTAGACTAGATCAAGCAGTCGAACTGGTTTAAAGAAATTACATGATTACTTAAAAAATTATAAAAAAAATATTTTTCTAAATTAATACTTTTGATTTTGTGTATTTGGCGTGATAAAATATATGAACTATTAAGAAGGAAATCAGCAATTTGTACGCAGAAATCTTATTTTAAAAAGTATTATCCACAGTCAGTAGGTAAATGATAGATGAGCTTACAAAATGGTCCATTGGGTTCACGAACGAAACAAGAAGGTTTTACGCCTTAGCACGAAACGCTACTCTCGAAACACTCACAAATCAAAATAACAAACCCACCACACACTTAATTATCCAGGCTGACATCTCTTTTGTCAAACGAGTAGATGGACCGTAATGATGCACTGTACACATTTGCTGTAATTTATTGTAGTAAATAAGTTATGTCCTGTGATGAGTTGTAGTTAATCGAAACATCTTAATAACGTTTATAGGGCCCTAATAATAGTTTTTGAAATTCAAATAAAATTGGTTTAATATAAAGGAGATGCATCAGTATCTTCCATAGCCTTCAGATTCGAATACCAATTAATGATGTACGGTTTACATTTACTCTAATTTTATTACAGAAAATAAAAGGTAAACCTGCTAAAAATAGATTTAATTAGTCGTTATTCCAGATGTATACACCTTTTTTGCGTTCGCTTCGTTAAAAAACTGAATTAAGAGCATAAGACGCGACCACATTTTAAATCAATTTATCTTAACATATTCCTTATTCTATTTTTCTGAAAACGTCTATAGTAAAGAATAGATTTCTCTTTGTTTATCCTACCGTGCGTTATCTAATCGAACAAAGGAGGGCACTCGACTGCAACCGGCAACGGCGGCAACAAAAGCCCGCACGCCGGCCACTAAATAGATACGAAAAACATAATCAGTTGTCCAACTGTGTTATTATAAGAAATGAGCGACGTTATTATTTTTATGTTATATGGACGATTGTAAATCTTATCTACACGATACGTGCACGTCTAGAATTCAACACTATACGTCAAAGATAGTGTATTCGCCTAATAACTGAGATGGGCAATGCAACTTTTTAATTTTATTTCGTTATTGTTATTTAATTAAACAAAATTTGCATAAAATAGAAATTTGGGTAGTTACCTATATGTTTATAGATTAGAGGGTAATACTTGATGCGGTTCAATTAAATGGAGTTAGTCTTGAAACTGAATGATTTAATACAAATAGCAACGAAGTTTTGTTTTTAATGCCATTTATTTAGACAACTATTACAAATTTGCCCAGTTTAACTTTTTGCTACATTTGTATTTTTATAACAATACAAATAACTCGGTCTATTTCCTTCTGATATTTTGTATATGGACGTTAGTAGAAGTAGTCGCGATGCAGTACGCGCCTTGTAATCATGGTTTAGTGTGGGATAAGCATGTCCTATCGGCATAATACAATTTGCAAGCCCTTCATTTTTCTTAATTGTGTACGCATTTTTTCTCTATTTTAGCATATTTCTAATTAAATAAATATATTTATAAAGACATTATGACATTAGTAACACTGATTTCGTTGTATAAGAAACACAATTTTAAGTACACCTGCTATTTACTACATACTGGTTGACATTCCGGATGACAGCGGGGATGGCATCCGGGATGATAAACCTGTGGTGGGTTTTAGTTTTACGACTGTTATCCATGGATCAATCCTACTATTAGCATTAACCCAAAGCAATGGTTCTCTACTTTTTGCGCTTATTTGCCTATGTTTTTTAAGGAAAATGCGAAAATGATATGAGAATATATTCAATTTTTAAAAACACGACTAACTGACAATGAATTATGTATTTCTGGTTTTCTTCTTTAAACTACATGCATTAATAGTTATTTATGGTACTAGTGAGTTAAGTAAGATATTATCCACGAATGAAAAATTAACCCACGAGGGCCGTAGGCCCGAGTTGGTTAATTTTTCTGAGTGGATAATATCATTAACTCACGTGTGCCATACAACATTTTATCCAATACCTAATCATATTTCATAAAAACATAATTTATTGAAGATTTTATACATTACAAAATATTATTTCATGATGGTACATGCAATAGTAGGTGGCTGTGAAAGTAAAAAAAGTAGTAGCTAGTTTGCAGGTCTTGGTTTTACGAATTAAAAACAATGTGTGTTTGACGTTTCTTCTTTTAGGTTATAAGATCGCATAAACAACTGCTATGTGTAATAAAGTCGTGGCAATCACTCTTTTTACACAGGTGTTGATTCTACTTTATCGTAAATAAAATTTAATATTTAACATCTTCTATATTATAAGAAGAGATGCTTATTAAAATCTGAATTTTATATCTGATAAGATTATATCTATGAAATTATAATAAGCATTTTACCCTATAATTTAGTTAATATAAAATTTCTTTTATAAACTATGAATTAATATTTTATTTAGGATAAAGAAAGTAGAACCGACAACAGTGTAGTAATCAATTCCAGCGACTTTATCAAACATAGTTGTTATGATCAATTCGCATTGGGGAGCACAAAACTAGAAGATTACCAAATATCTATTATGTTTTAAATAACTATTTCTTATTATAAACAACCGAAAAATTGATGTGTCTGTTCCTATCAGCTTGTAGTGATAACAATAAATATATTTGTGGAATGAAACTGAAGGTTTGTTTCCAGGGAGTGAGTTTTTCAAAAATAACCCACGGTGCCCTTAGCAACGTGGGTTATAGTGTGACAAAAGAGTAAACAATCACTTTCCTTATTTATAATGAACACAGTAAACATGGTATTTATAAAGAGGTGTTGGATAAAGTGTTTTTAATTCACTTTACTCTGCACTATACAGAAAGTACACAATATCAAAGACTTGACACATATTCAGGTTATGTACTATGCTATACCTAGAAAACTAGTGGTTCATACAATTTTTTGTTGTAAAACTTTAAAAGCTTATTGATTAAAGATGAAATATTATAATTCCAGCACACACGGGCTGAAACTAGAGTATTGCAGTATTATTTGCACGAAAGCTAGCCTTTTCCATGAAGATAAAATCCATTATTATTAATTTGCTTTAAAAAAAGTATCCTAAAAGCAAGAATAAGCAACATAAACAAATTAGAAGAAAATGTTAAAATTAACTTTTTCTTCTAATTTGTTATACCAAAATCATTGATGATTATCCAACAAAGCTGTAAGCGAGACCTGGAATTTTTAAAATACATAACTCTTAAGATTATGCAACACCTTATCTAATAATAGTTACAAGATTTATTAAAGTTTAGATATCGTAAAAGGTATCGTACATACATAATCTGATATTGCAAAATTATTATCACAAAAAATTGTTATGCATTAAGAAATTTTACTGCTCCATAGTTATTAGGACTAGATTTCGAGAGCTGATATGCGTGACGTATAATCTTAAGACAAGTATGAGTCGCTGCGAGCATTAACTTATTAGTATAATGCAATTGCAATTACATTTAAATGCATTCAAAGACAATTAATTCATTTCCTTTGTTTGTTTACAAACACATTTTGCCCCGATGAGTACTTCAATATCTACCTGAATATATACATAGGTATTATCATAAGCTCATTATTGTTTTAAAGAAAATACCCAGCTATTGATTCATCAATTGAAGGTCATTTTTTTTCACATGCAATGCACCATGAAATGGTTTGTTATTGTAGCAATCAATATTTATTACTTTTGTTTATTAAACAGAGTTCTTTTATAAGGTTCTTTTGAATAATTAAGTATTTTTAATCAATTATACGGAAAAGCAATTAAAGTTTTTCAATTAAAATCATACTGGAAAGGTTATCCAATTTTAATAAATTCACTTTAAATCATCAAAACTATTTATGAAAACCAGATTTATTTAACATGTCCTTCTATTTGTGCAATGCAACTGAAGTTGCAAGAGCTTATGTACGCAAAAAGAAGTAGTCAACTTAAAGACTGCAAAAAGTTGATGACCTAAGAAGCTCAGTTTGTTCAGAAATGTGGGTTCCGACAATATTTCGAACCTTTTAGTAGCCTATAACCTAGAGGGTAGTTAGTACCTTCTATAATCTTCAAAGTTTCATCAAAATCGATGTCTACCAGTCGACATCTGTATAATGTAAAATCTCTTGTAGTTAAGTTTGGTTTTGACAAGCATTTCATTATTGTTTTAAAGTCGCATTGACAAGGTCACTCTAATGTAATATATAAATTAGAGACTGCATGACGGCGCGAGTTTTTATACACTTCTAGTTATTATGTTACATTACAAATGATTAAAATTGACTTTGGAATTGAACTTCCGAACACTTGAAACCAGTTTAATTCGGCTTTCCAGAAAATCAACGTTGCTATTTGGAAGCAGATCATTAATGTAAATTATTTTTCAACTCCAACTCGAACATAGGTATTTAACATTGTATTGAACTTTTTTGGTGATTCCTGCTAGCCAAATTCAACTACACGAAAGATAATGATGTCAATAGAAAGAGAAGATTATTGCGCATCAAATGATACTAATAATAATATAAGAGTGCGATTTTTATTTTAAAATACGAATTTAAAAGTTGACTGTTGTTAAATATGACAAGCCATGTTTTTCAAATTATTTCGTTTTAGCGTATGACTGAATTGAATAGCGACAATTTTAACTGTTCAATACTTTAATATGTATTGATTTAGTAGAAGTATAGTAAAATACATAAAAGTAAAATGCACAATGTTAACTGCCTATGATAGACTTTGAGAGTAGACACCCGGTATATTTCTAAAGTATATCTAGTAACTCATACCATTTTAACTCATAGGCCAGGATTGGCTAGTTACATCACTACAAATAAATGTTGCCAACTTCAAGTTATATTTATTAGTTATGTATATACATAACAATTCCTAAGGCACAATTTGGTATCAATTTCATATTTTTATTGAAGGTTATATAGTAAAACATCTAATAACAATCATAATAAATTGTAAAATGATTAATGGTCTCCAACATTTTACAAGTAAATATGGAGATGGAGTAGTTTATGAAAAATTACTTTAAAGTGATTCTCCTGGGTAGCAAAAACATAAGTTTGACTTTCACTACTACTGTAAGGTTCCGTTACTTTAAAGGTTTAAGCAATGGTTTCAGGAAGGTGGCAGGAATTTCCACTACTACTCTAAAGTTTTAAAGATTTTAAAGTAGTTTCGCGTAAGTTACTGCTGCAATCATAATACCACTTTGAAGTTGCAAAGACTTTTAAGTGGCAATACTGTTCCACATACTAAAAAAGTGACTCGGAAGTAATAGAACTACATAGTTTCAATAAATAGTAGAAACACTACATAATTACTAAAATATTCCGAACTAAAGTAATTAAACCTATAAAGTCATAAATTTAGTTGTAGTTACGTAACAACTAGTCAATCAAAGTTCAGATCTCAGTTACTGCTACTTAGATGCTGCTTGGGGCTGCTTTTATGGGTTCTGTGTAACGAACCGTGAAAATCTTCAAATAAGTTAATTATTTGATCTACCCGGCGAAATTTTAGTATTTTCCCCATTTAGTTTTTGTATTTACCTAATAGCAGCATCGATGCCCGTTAATTCCATAAAATTAATTTTTTCCTTAATTTGTGCCAGTGGTCAAATATATACATAAGAATTGAAAAAAAGGTGTGTATTTTGAATAGGATTATTTTCCACGTTACAGCGAATTATTAGAATAGAGGTAGGAAGTTTGTAATGTCTTAAGATTTTTGTTTTTCTTGGAAACAAACGGACACCCGTTCAATCCAAAATTGCAACATCACCCAAATAAGGACCACCCTAGAATATATACTAAGTATAAATAAAATATCAACATTTTGGCTCATTGGCTCATTTCATTTGGAGTTTTAAGCTCATGCCATAATTTAAGTATTTCATTTACTTTTTTCGACCAAATAGATCGATACATTGCCTAATACTACTTCTTACAGATTGGAAACGCATGTGCTTGAGATAGGGACATAAAAGCTTTCATAAAAGTTGCATTGTGGTAGAAGAAATTGATAAAAACTTGCAACTAAACGTTGTATACTGACAGAATATGCACGTATTTAGTATTAATACTTTAAATCCGTTCATAAAAAACAATGAAGGTTAAGCACCCGCACCCCGATAGTTGTTAAGTTTGATCGCATTTTAACTCAATAAATGTTACTATAAATATTGATGGTAGAAGAAGAAGTACAGTAGAATAAAACTTTTCCTCTTGTCGCAATTCCACTACCACTTTTATGAACACTTTTATATCCTTATATTAAGCCCACCTGTTTCCAGTCCGTATATCATGTTAAACTATTTAAAAAGATGTATACAGAATTAGAAAGAAGAATTGCTACTCGCTATACAAAATTTAAGTTCGTAAGAAAATGCCCTTTACTCGGTATTTTTTATAGTAGCCCTGTATCTGTGGCCATCTGCTTCCAATCTCTCACGCGGCTGCTTAAAATTTCAGAAGACGTTTTTAACATCAACGTAATAAGTTATTCGCATTTTATAACCTAAACTAAAACATTTCATTGGTTGGTTTTACAGAATTACCATCGTCATTAACTTTGCGCTTTGGGGACATTGTAGACTATACGTTTATTTAATAATTCACAGTACCGAAACCGCAAATGTAAGATAATGCTTTCATGCGACTGACCGAGTGCGCACGGTGATAAAGTGGCAGATTCAGAAATGATTTAATACGTCACTCATACACGAAGGCAGATGCGTAATAATTAACTCGAGGTTAGTGAAACCGCAGATGGTGATACCGCGGATAATTAGGGATGCTTGTATTAAATACTCCGAAGTACATATAAATATACATGGTGTTTCAAAATAACGCAGGTAAATTGATAGCATAGCTTCACTATGATTACTCAAGTATATTTGTGAATAAAGCGATTAAATGGATTTTATCAAATGGCATTAAATTCGAATGTAACTTTTTTTTGCAATAAAAACAAAATAATTTGCTATTGAAAGCCTGGTGAAGCTCCGACTGTGTTGGAATTTGAAAAGGTTGGACGCTGTGTCATAGAATTAGTCGGTTTTTAAAAATTGTACAGTATAGCAAGATTATACCTATGTAGTTATACGCTATTTAGTTCTAGAGTGCGATGCATGGAGAAAATCCATACTTAGTTCAGTGAAAGCCTAATAATCCAAAAAATTGGTTTCAAAGGAGTCCTGGCTCTTCCCACGACAACTGCAACTAATAAATTCTCTCTTACATATAAGAAAATAATTGGTATTTGGTTACTACAAATGTTGTGTGAGATACATTAGAAACAGTGGAATGTTGTTTTACACCTATAAATGCACGTACATAGATAGAATTTAGTTAGTTATGAAATCATACCTATGATGCACCGAACTCCACGAATCATTTTTTATTGCAACCTATTTTAAGATATACATATAAGGTTGTTAAGGCAATTTAGTGTAAGTGCATTAAACAAATAAAAAATCGCAGCTTTTAGTGTTCAATTGACTCTTTGGCAGACGTAGGTTTTACACCCAATAGATTTGATAAGATTTATTCCTACACAATGGGTCAAAGAGGTTAAAATGAAATGTACTTTGGAAATATCTAGATGAATATGCTTCTAAGAATTTTTTGATTAATATTAATATTAATATAATAACGCCTAAACAAATTCTTATAAACTCATCGTATTTAAATATTCGTCTCTTCCATGAAAATATCTTCTTGAAGTAAGTAGGCAAGACCATTTTTGAATACAACAATTAATTTTAGTCTTCCTTTCTACTCACTCCTTTATTATTCTCCTAACGCATCATCGCGACCACTAGATTATCATAATACAATAATTATATATTGTATTTATTTATTGTCTCTTTGAAGCACTAACATTTGCGTCATTTAAATGCAAAATGTATCTCCTGTGTTTATAAACATGTGATACATTTTCCGGTATTATGATCTTTTGAACGAATAAAAGATGGTTAAGTGTACATGCATACGAGTACAAGGTATGTTTTTAATAGTTGTTATACATTTGTAGTTCAGTAGAATAAATGTGAAAGGGAACATTTTTGACAAGGATAAATAGTTGCTACATTTGTTTCATTTTTAACATATATAGATGTCATTTCTTAATCAGCTGCTTGTGATCATTAACATACTTTTTTCATACTCGTAAGCAAGGTCTTATTAATTTAGCAGAATATAGACACTTATTAAAATGTCTATAAAGTAGGAAATGGCTAGTAAAGTTTATTGGTAAATAAATCAAAAGGCTTTTAAGGAATGTTAAATATTAAATGCGTACATCATTTGCACTGTACATGCAAAGGTATTCTATAAAAGCTGCACTGAATGTTCACGAAATGAACACTTTGTGGAAAACCGCTGGAAATAGATCGCAGCCTGACACAGAGAAGCAAAACACTGTAATCTACAATGGTTTTGTAATTTTTATTTTTGCATATCTCTTTTTTTATAAATAAACAAGAGTAATAATTTATGACACAAACAAAAACATTTTTCATGAAATGTTTTGTTTTAAGATTTTCAAAATCCCATTTTCATTAGCTAGTTTTGATTAAACGTATTTTTATTTTTTATTCTTAAATTAAATTGTTGCCTTATTAAACAAATAATAATTATTAATATCTTCACCATTTATTGTAATATTTAATTTTGACACGGTCATATATTTTGATATAGTAAACTAACATAGCTAAGATGTTTTTCATGCTTTTATAAATTTTTTAATCACGTATTCATGTAAAGGTCATTTAAAATTTTACACCTCTCACTTTTTTGTTATTTATAAATTGTGATTACAAGTTGTAAATTCCACCTTGAAATGTACAATGATATAATGTCATCGTTGTATATATTATTTTTATGATATTAAAACATGCAGCAATGTTGTGTGTTGAAAACTCATTTAAATGAGCTTTATCAGACAATCTTGAAATTTCAGGGGTACTTTAGATTTTAATAGATTCTTTTAAATGGAACTTTTAAATTGACACTTCATTTGTAGCTAAGTAATCAAAATATCATTTGAATGCAATCGGAAGCCTTTCCGTTTCCACGCTATTTCCTATTACCCATTCATTCAGTTGACTCATTCAATTACTTGCCACTGCTGTGTTTCTTGCATTTCTAACTTCGAAGGTCTTTCCTTCCTTAATAACAGTTCAGCGATTTGTTCATTGTTTATGTCATTTTTCAACATCATGTAGTCACTATATCGCAAAATAATTTTAAAAAAACATTGACTGAAAATGAGTACATTGGTCAAATAAATGCAAAATTATTGAATGTGTTTACTTTTGAGCTTGAAGGTAATAACAGAATACAGAACGCGCACCTAAACATTTTATGTAGTGTCATCAACGTTTTCGCTCGTTCCAAACGAACAATCTATTCTTTTGGAATCAATTTCATATTGATCTTAATCTATGCAAACCAATTAAGAACACTGATTTTGCTCCCACGCCTTTTGATTCAGTTCACTAATTCTCGTGTGAGAAAGTTGAAATTTAGTTCTTGACCTATTGTTGTTCTATTTCTACAAAATTCAAATGTAGCGTGTATCAGATTACCTTACTCAATCAGTTGATTAATAAGAAATCTATAAAAGAATAATTTTCAGGTTAAATAATGAAATCTGAAGACTAATAAATTGTTGTACTTAACCTAAGATGAAGGTTAAGATTAAGGTTAATTCTTATTAATCCAGAAGAGGGAAAGAGTCGTGTTATTGTACTCCAGTAGCTGCCCAAGAAACACATAGTCATCTATAGACCATCTATAGACCATTTATCTACCATCTACCTCATCTAGATTTCATCTACTATCTTACATCTAATAGATGTAGTTTAGACACAGTAATTTATTCTGTCTATAACGCTATATCTTGTAGACATGTAATAGATATTATCTATAATTTGAAAAAAGGTGTTATTATGCTTTAAATTAACCTGATAAAAGTTTAGCCTCTTGCTTAAAAATAGTTTGTTAGGGAAAATAATGTTAATTTTTCATAAAAAACATTTTTTTTAATGTTCTCTGAAATGCGTTTAATTGATGTAACTTTTTGACCGAAAACACATGCTAAAATATATACCATCTATTTACAATCTAACTTAGATGAATTCGAACTCAGTCTATTGTCTTACATTTAATAGATGTAGTTTAAACATGCTACTTTATTGGTCTATAAAGCTATATATTTTAGACATGTATTAGACATTATCTGAATTTTCAGAAATTTGTTAATTATGCTTAAAATTAACCTGATAAAAAGTCTACCCTTGCTTAAAAATGGTGTCATAAATAATGATAATCTTTATTTTTCAATTTTATTTTTTTAATGTTATCTAAAGTAAAGAATTTTGACACTCCAATCGCCTCCAGTAAAAATAACAGAAATAATATTTCTGTTGGTGGAAGTCTTTTCAAACTTTAATTATCATACATGCACCAAACATTTTCAACTAACCTTGCCTGAGGGACGTTTGGTGATTAGTATTTTTCCTGGAAAAGATCAGGGTTTTCCGACCCCGGCTCCTCGGAATTTGCCTGTCGGTACCTGTTTGTATTTTTACTTGTATTCATATTGAAATAACAATAACATTCTAATAATAAACATAATCAGAAAGGACATCTCCTTTCTCAATAAACCCCCAATATTGCAACCCTGCACCCACGTGATGGCCATGCGGCCTATTCGTGAACTTTGGATGGGGGCAGGGGGTAGTTATTGTTGAATTACCGTTATTGTTCGGTACTCAGTTCGTTTGTAGAACTACCAGAAGTATCTCTGCTGCTTTGGGTATCTAGTTTTTGCATTTATAATATAACAGCAAAAAGTTATTGTTGTAAACTTGCTAAGGTAAGTGTTATTATTATATCAATAATATTTACTTTTTGAACACCCTCTCTATATTTGAGATTGTAAAAAATTCTTATTTTATATTCTAATAAGAAATATTTAATTTACAGAAAAACAGACTGGCTATAATAGGAGGTGGAACCGTGAGACGACACCCCAACGACACCAAAGAAATAACATAATTTTATATATAATACATAATTTGATAATTTGATGTATTTTATAAGTACTGAGTACTGTTAAGATTCCATTTGACTTTTTTAATAAAAATTATACAGATTATTGTACGTATTATTTTTAACATGATGTCTGATATACCGTCTATGCAAATGCGTTTTCTAAAAACGTAGTGCATAATTTTCAAGTTCATTTAATCAAAAAATGTTGCTAAGGTTTTATGTTTCTAATGACCTGATAAGCTTATTCTCAAAGTCCGATTATTGGCTATTGAATCGCCGTGTATATCTCGACAAAACCACAAATATGTCTAGTACAATTATCAAGGATTAGTTTTAGTCCCAAATAAATGATAATATAACTAGGATTTTACAGTGTCAAACGTGATGTATCATGGCGCCGTTAGGTAAGTATTTTTTCAAGAGCTCCCTTTTGAAACTAAAGACTAGAAAACTGAAGAGTATTTTAGAACCAGCTAAAGCGCAATCTGTGCCTATGAGATTTAAATAAGATTTGAAAATTTTTAAATTTAAACAAATTCAAGCTTCGGAAAAAATAAGATCAGGTTGTGTGGCATTCAATTATACCGTCATCATTATTCCAAGTTACGTAAGTTTTCTCTAAATTACACAAAACATTAATTAGTATTGATAAACTGTTTTTTACTTTCGTTATAAACGGGGATATACTGCAATTTATCTTATGTCATTGAGTATAAGAAAAAATGTGTTTGTAGTTAAAATGTACTTAAAGACCCGGTATGCCAAAATTTCACTGTCCTAATTTTAAATAAATAGGTAATTACATCAGAAGGTATACGAATAGTAACATTACCATAAGGTAGAGATCGATTAACGTTTACAGAAATACTCCATAACTCCGCCGCAACCGTTTTACTGACGACTCAAAAAGTGGGCCTTTAAGGCTGCTAACATATGTCATCCAGTATAAGAACAAGCTTACATTCTCTTGCATACGAATACAAAAGTTTGCCGAACCTGACCGCAACCATGCTGTACATTTTGACTATAACTATATACTAAGTTAACCTGTCATAAGGTACAGAAAAAATACAATGTTATAAGACAGATGTCGGTTAGTATTTACAGAAAAAATATGTGTGCCATTCAGTACTCCACCGCAACCCTCTGTCAAACAAAAAGTGAGTTCATGAGGTTGTTTACTTATGTCATCGAGTACAAGAACAAAAAATAAAGTCATTCAGTAGTTTACATCTCTACACTTCTGTTACATTCTCTACACGAATGCAAAGTTCTGCTGAATCTGAAGCTGGCCGCAACCATGCGGTAGACTTCTTTTAGATTGAGCGTCCACAGGTTTACCAAGTTAAGCTTGTCCTTAATCTAAGCTAGCCAATATTTTAGAGCAATCAATCACAATATACCATTTCATGTGATCCTTGTACAGTACACCTTTAGTCAACAGTTGACAATTTAATTATTGAATCTATCTTCCAAATTTACCGTGCATCCGTTCGTGCTTTGTCATTGAACTTGTCCTTAATTAACTACTCAACGTAGAACACCGACAAGTACACCAAATGAAAGCATTGCAGATTGCCTAGATATATCTTTCATGTTAGTTCACCATTTTAGTAATTTCCATTTGGGACTGCTATTTTTTAAATATTAAGATTGTTTTGATTAGGTATGATTGAATGAAGTAAGAGACGTGTACAGCAAACGCACTGGCATTTTAATCAAAGAAAATAGCAAAATACTGGTCCGGCTGACCTAATAATATTTATTCTTGTCTGTATCAGAAAACTTTCAGAACATCCACCTTTCCGCTGTTTGAAAATACTAGCGCCTGGTAAATGACATTTTTTCGTGCGATTATTGCATACTGTACCTACAGCACAGTAACTGAGAAATGTATCGTGCAGGACAATTTACATTGATTCTTCCAACCTCCCAACGTGGATAAATATACAAACTCGATAAATATCAGAAATTAGACAGTGTTGCTTTTGGTAGCCATTATCCATATCCTATATCCAACTGTTTGCATTCATGTCGTCCGGAAAAGTTCAATAGAATAGTTTATAAGTGAAAAATCAGTTTCTTTCAGCTTCTATTGCTAATGAAATATAAATAGTTTTGGAATATGTCTATTTTATTTCGCTTCATGCTGATAGTTACTAAAGAATCTTTTACATACCTTATTTACCCAGAACATCTTTTGTAAAAAGTAGTATAAGTAAATCTTGTGTAAAAACACTTATCTCTTCCACAAATAATGTCATAGGTTTATTATGTGTTTTCGCACTTCTTTTTTTCCTTTTTACACGGTCTTGTAACTCTCATTTGCTATATTTCCTTTCCTGCCATTTTCGATTTTCGAACTTTAGGACTTATTGTCATTTTCTTTATTAGTCAATACTCATAACTGTTTGCTAGATCTCAGTTTCTTACTTTGTTCTTCTTTTTTATTTTCTATGCACCTTTTACTGTTATAATTCTATGAGAAGATGGTGTTACATAAATTAAAATTGTATGCCCATTAATTCCACCTCCCTGGAATAACGCAGTAATCAAGATTCTTTCAAAATCGGTGATTCTCTGGAATAATGTTGCTCCTGACTCGGAATAATTTGATGGGCATGTGTTCGTCTTTATAGCATTCAAATATCAAGTTTAGTGCGGTGAAAATAGGACAGTGTAAATCTTATGGTACTTTTCTTTCAAGTTCCAGTTCCAAACAAAATTTGATGCTGCACATTTTACTTAATATTATGCAGTCGATTTCACATATAAAAACTAAACCTATACATCATC